>CM070764.1:386211-1099867 GCA_036346245.1 Bonia amplexicaulis
CACCTAGGAGTACAACCCTCTCAACGAGTCCCTCTGCATCCATCGAATAAGTGAGCAAAATTGCAATGAACACTGTAGATGGAGATAATTAAAGAACAGGTACCATTATCACTCGATAAAGCTAGCTCCTGTAAACACTTAAATATGACACGCGCCCCTAGTGAAAACCCAATGAGAGTCACGGGCCTGGGAGAATACTGGCATCAGAGGGGGAAAAATTACCAGAAACAAACTGCACTAGATAATAGATTAGAAACAAACAAAATGGGTTGCAGATGGAATTACCTGTTTCCTTGCAATCCCTTTAGAAGCACTTCAGCAAGCATTTTTCCTGCCTTATCTGATCTGAGAGATGATACAATAGATCAGTTAAGTAAACAAATTGCTGTGATATATAAAAGGATGTGATCCACATATAGTGCGTGTAACAGTGTGTCATACACAACAGAGCTATTGTAAAGTATTATAATATCACAATCTTCTCGGATTTAAATACAAAATCTGCTTTAATTATCAAGAGAGAAAACACCAATACTGCTAAAATCAGCGTGTCAGGACGCAATATGATAGCTATTGGAGTTTGCAGGTACCTGTCAATAGCAACGGACCATTTACTATCAATAAAATCTGTAGCTGCAAGCAACGTAGCAGGCCATGCAAATGCTGCAAGAAGGCCACTTAAGACCGTTCTCATTGCACCTTGCTTCATCAATTCCATAGCAAGTCCTGCATCGATAACTCTAAATGTTAATTAAAGGCATTTGCATGTAGTGTAAAATATATGTACAAAACCACAAACATTACTTGATGTCAGCCAATCCTGAATTGCTGTACTCACTGCAATTATATGCTTAGACTCCCATTGAAGAATATACCTGCCAGACATTAGTTGACAGTATTACTGTATAAGAATGCTCTAATCATACAACATTAGCTGTTAAACACATGGATAAAGTACTGTAATTATGATCTGGAAAAGGAATATGTCAAAAATCACTCTATACCTCTCTAGGTTATCCTTCCATCCTTCCCAAGGTCTACAAAAGTCCTCATCATCAAAAGCAAATCCAGAAACCAAGATGCCAACCGCAAGGTGCTAAAAGGGCGAATGACATTTATAGAGGCCAAATCAGTTTGATTACAAAAAGGGTGAATGACATTCTAGTGGCATGAAATCTGCTGTGACATCAGAAAGAGAAGAAGAACTCACACCCTGATTATGGTTCTCACCAATAGGTTTGAACTCAAATTCTTTTACACTCCCAATTCTTCTGGCCATTTTGCTCCCCGTCAAGCCAGCTCCAGCAGCTAATTTACAAATATCATTCCAAGGGTATGAATAACTAAGTAGAACATTTCCACACTACATAATTATTCTCATCGGCCCATCCTTTCTGTCTTTTTTTTTGGGGGGGATCATCCATTGCATCTTCTTCTGGGAATACATCTAATTATCATATTAATTGTAAAATGTCCCCATACTGGTGGCTAAGTGAGATGTGCATATTCTTACTTGGGCTAAGTTCACTAATCAGCAGTGTAACTCCCATGAACAACAGGAAAGTGAAACTGCATGGGGCATAGCAATATAGCCAAAGGGTTTGGAAAGAACATTTAGACCTACCTCCAAATGATGCAGCAACTGCCACAGAGCCAGCAACAGATCCTGCAGCAGTAGCCATAGCAGCAAATCCACTAGCTCCTATAACAGGGACAAGTGTGCCCAGCGTTGGAGCAAGAGCACCAAATCCTGCAGCAATTGCTGGAGCAGCTAAACCTGTCAAGTAGAAGAGAATATCAACCACTTGGAATAGTTCGTGCAACAGAAAATAATCAAGATGATTAGCATCTCAACCAAATTTCCCAGAATTCTTCCCTACCCCCAGTAATAGCCAGCAATGCTCCTCCAGTCAAGGCAGCTGCACCAATGATTCCTCCACGCTTCCATTTTTCCCATTTGCTTTTGGGTGACACGTTTTCTCGTGATTGTTCTTGTTCTTTTGCTGCTGCCATAGCAGAGCACGCGACCATTACCTCAATAGCTTCCTACAATGCCAGAAAGATTGTTCACAAAATTAACACAGCATAAAAAACACATGTATACCATTGGGGTTCCTTTTTGTTCAATGATCTCAGAACATAGTTTGGTGAAATTCTATCCTTACTGATTACTCTGTTAAACTGAGAAAGAAATAGTTTGTACAAACCATTTTGATCCACTTCACGTCAAGCCATGTTGCTAGCAACCGAAGTGCAACACGATGCCGAGCGTCGTAACCCTTCCGGAAGCGAGAATATTTCCTTTCTTCTTCCTCTTGCGATACAGGTTTATCAGCCACACAGGCAGAGAGAAGTGTATATAACAACACCATCTTCCGGTGACTGTTAGCAGGAACATCATGTAAGGATAACTTATTGACTCCTAGCAAGTCCTCATCTAAGGACAACTTATTGACTCCTAGCAAGTCCTCATCTAAGGACAACTTATTGACTCCTAGCAAGTCCTCAGAAGAGCCTTCCTCTGAGGATTTAGCCGTTCCAGAACTACAAGGCATAGCATCTTGATCCCCCTCTTCCATTGCTTCGTCCACTACAGTATCATTGCCCAAACTCACTGCCATCACATCAACCGCTTTCGCCAAGGCAAGTTCCTGATCGGATCTGTCCGAAGAGCTCTCGCCATCGTCTTCAAAGATTATCCTTACAAACTACAAAATGGAAGTGAAATGAGATGCTGTGAAACACAATTCGGAAAGAAAAAGAGTATGGATTCAGTGCTTAATCACACGCTGAAGTTGAACATTGTTTTAGATAGATAATCAGTTGAACACTGGACATTCCTTATCAATTTGGTTTGTTCCGTCCTAAGAGTCTAACAGCATCTCCCAATCTAACACTGAAACTCAAACATGAGCTCTGCAACCATGACCCAAACCCACACCCACACCCAGCTAAGGTGACTGACTATGCGATCGGGCAGAAAGGGAAGGGTCGTACCGCGCCGATGTGATGCTTGGCCTCCGACGACGACGCCGTCTCCTCCAGCCCCGCCCACGCCTTGGGGTCGATCTCCAGGAACCTAATAGAACAGACCCCGATCCCCGCAAGTAAAACGGAAGCGGACATATCGAATTTATAGCAGGACCAGACCGAGCAAATGGAGCGGACCTGAAGACGGGGCGGAGGAGGCCGCGGGAGTCGTGCGTCCAGAGGTCCGCGTTGGAGGCGCCGTCCACGCTGCCGGTGGAGCTGCCGCTGGCGCTGCTGGTGCGCTCGTCGCCGGCGGAGGGGGAGCCGAGGAGGACGGACTGGTGGATCTGGGCCTGGCGGAGCGCAAGCGCCAGCAGGGCGCCCGCCGCGTAGCGCTGCGTCGGCGTCAACGCGGTCGCCATCGATTTCGGCGAGCGCGAGCAGTTGTTCGGTTTTGGGGGGCGTTTGCTTCGAGACCAGCAGACTTTGGCTTGGTCGCTTCACTTGGACAGCGCCGGCAGTTTTTATTGCCAGCCTGCAGTGCACGAGACGACACGGTCAGATGTTTTCCTTTGGTCTATGGCTTTACTTTCTCCGATAATTGATTTTTAAATGAAGTATTATTTTAAGGTAGAATCTATAAATTAATTATAGTAAATATTATTTTAACTTCATCTATATCGGTCAAATTGTACATAAGTATCTCTCAATAATCCCAAAAGCCATAAATCACATCCCAAAAATTCATCTAGAATTTTTCTAGCAACCGAACAACCGATAAAACTTTTTTACCACAAAGGTTACCACCGATGAAGGTTGGTAAGGCTCTGCTTGTTGCGGTTAATGGGTTTTGGCTGTGGCGGATGTCTTTTGACTGAAATGATATTATAGCGGCTGATAATTTTTCTGACGTATTTAATTAAAGAATAAAATAAAAACATCGTTATATCTTCACAGAAAATGTAAAAAATAAAAGGTTAAGAAACTAATGCATTCCAAACGACTTTTGTATTCTGGAATCACCCAACTTACTTGTTGTGTTGCTTTTAAGTCTTAGACTTCGCTCGTTTGGGCTTTCGTTTTTGGTTTCTGGCTTCTATTTAATTTTTCAAGTTGATGCATGTGGCGCCCTGAGTGACGAAGCCGGTGCACATGGAGATGGATCGGAGGAGTCTGAATACGTAAAGACAAGCAGCTAGTCATTAGGCATTATGGGCACCGTGTCAAAGTATGTAGATATGCTTTGATGTGAAGGTAAGGATTCTTGATTCATCAATTATGTTAATTGATGATTTTGTTTATTATGCAGTGCTACGTGGCAAATTGCTTATTGTTATTAACTGTAGGACTCTGGAGTTAGGTTATGGTGAGGCAAAACGGGACCGAGACTAAACTAGAAGAGTTTAGCTCCAGAGCAATCAAGATATCGGGACTAAGTAAGGAGATGTGTTGACTTATGGCTATTTTTTAGAAAATGTAGTGCTAAGCTAAGGAGATTAGAATTCGTGGAGAGAACTTTTGAGATATGAGTTGTTGTTCTTTGCCTTGACCTTTCTGTCATCCATAGGCTTTGTGGTTGGCTAGTGAGTGGCTGTAAGTATTAATAGATATTAAAATTTGTCAAGTCTTTCTTCTATTTATTCAAGTGTTGAAATATTGATTTAACTTGGTTTTTAGTGATTTTTCTCCCCTTTTGATCATGGTATGGTCCATGATGAGTAAGATACACCAGATCAATCTTCACATATCTAAATCTTCTTTATAGCAAGACTTGAGATTAAACTCGATTTTGCTTGTTCTTAGCTTAAATTTGGGTTTTTGTGATTAAGATAGTTTTATCTCGAATCCATGTCTAGATTAACTTGCTATGACATGTTGAAGTAAATCTAGACCATCCTTTTGATTAGAACCTCTTCGAGCAAGAACTAACTTAGATTTTAGGGTTTATGTTTCTAAAAGCTTGAACAAGTCTCATATAAAATTTAGGGATATTTAGTTGAGTTTTGAGCAAATTTTTTAGATTTAAATTTTGACCCGAGAGGTTTTTGTAGTCTGGAGAACAGAGGACCGGTCAGATCGGCCCCAAAACTGCGGTCGAACCAGTGACCGGTCAGACCCAGCCCAATGAGGTTTTGGTCTGCTTGTTGCTTCTTCTGTTCGCTTGACTTGTTGGTTTCTATTGTGTACCTATTTCTGTTATGCATCATAGCTAATTGAGTGAAAAAGACAAAGCAGTTGATTTTATTGAAGTTGAAAAGATACAAAGATCATTCACTCTCTCTGATCTACACCATCAGTTCTACAATAGGATCATCAAAATCTAGTCACAAAATGGTATACTGATCTGGGAAAGAAAAGGAACAATCTTGTGACGAAAGGCAAGGAGCACATTTTATTTCGTCACTTCATGATCGCATATAGATGTCCACACCAGGCACACACACTCGGATAGCCCAAGTATATATCTCCACTCAAGCGCCACACCGCACACAGTTCATAAGAACGCCGGCCTCATCACAGCGGGCAGGTGAGCCGGGGCGTCGGCACGGCATGGAGCCGCACGGCGCGCGGCGCGGTGAGCCCGAAGGCGTCCTCCATGTCGAGCTCAGCCGGCTTCATGCCGTCGGGCAGCGCCCACTCGAACGCGTGGACGAGCCGCGCCACCGCGAGCTCCAGCTCGTACAGCCCGAGCACTATGCCGGGGCACGCCCTCCGTCCTGACCCGAACGGCAGAAACTCGAAGCATCCGCCCTTGAAGTCCATCCCGGCCGCCTCGCCCTCCGCCATGAAGCGCGCCGGGCGGAACGCGTGTGCCTCCTTCCACGCGGCGCAGTCGCGGCCGATGGTCCAGACGTTCACCATGACGCGGGAGCCCTTCGGCACGGAGTACCCGCCGATGATGCAGTCCGTGGCCGTCTCGTGGAGGAGGAGCGGGATGGGCGGGTGCAATCGGAGCGTCTCCTTCACGACGCACTTGAGGAAATGCAGCTTGTCCAGGTCGGTCTCATCCACGTTGCGGTCGAGGCCGACCACGCCAGCGAGCTCCTCCTGCAGCCGGCGGAGGTCGCCGGGGCTATGCAGCAGCTCCGCCATCGCCCACTCGATCGCCGACGCCACCGTCTCCGTGCCGCCGAACATGAAGTCCTGCGTTAATCTCCGTGAAGCAACGTCGTGCATGCATTCCAAGTACGCGTGGTGGCTATACACAGTTTCAGACGCGTACCATTATGATGGCCTTGATGTTGTCCCTAGTCAGGCGGAGGCTGTTCTGCAGCTCGTCACCGCCTTGCCCGTTGTTCTTCCCTCCGGCCGGGTCGACCACCTCATCGAGAAACGCGAGCATGTCACCCACCATGTCGGCGTCCGCGTCCTCGGTGCTCTTCCCGTGCTCGACGATGATTCTGTCGATCAGCCTGTCGAGAGCACCACGCGCCGCGCGGAGCCGCTTGTTGATGCCGTGCGGGTCCACCCACCCGAGCCACGGAATGAAGTCCCCGATGTTGAACACCCCGAAGAGCTTGGAAAACTCCTGCAGCAGCGCGATGAACTCGTCATGGCCGCCGCCGTCGCGCGTGCCGAAGGCGGCGCGGAAGATGACGTCCTTGGCAAGGCCAAAGATGAGCTCGCCGACGTTGACGGACTCACCAGCCCTCTTGGAGATCACGCGGACCAGCGCGGCGGACTCGTCGCGGACGGCGAGCCACGACTCGGCACGGCGGCGGTTGAACAGCTTCACGGAGCTGAGCTTGCGCACCTGGCGCCAGAAGTGCCCGTAGTGGGAGAAGGCCATGTCGGCGCGGTCGTAGGTGAGGTAGGCGATGGCCATGCTCGCCGGGCGGTTGGAGAACGCGACGTCCTGGACCTGGAGCACCTCGCGTGCGTACTCAGGAGTGGAGACCACGACCGTGTGGGCGCTGCCGAGGCGGAGGTGGAACAGGCCGCCGTACCTGGTGGCCAGCGCCGCCAGCCCACGGTGCGTCAGCTGGTCCTTAATGAGCATGTTGCCGATGATCGGCAGCGGCCGGGGACCTGGCGGCAGAGGCGCCCCCCGGCGTGTCAACCTCATGCGCAACAACGCGAAGGCCAGAGAGGCCAGGGCGAGCCACAGAACAAGCGACGAGTCCTGGACCCAGTACTCCATCTTGTTGGCCATTGTTGGAGCTTAATTACGATAGGAAGGGGAAGCTTACGGAGTGATGCTGATGACAAATGGTGGGGATGATCATTTATAGTTGGAGATCTTGGGGGACATTTAATTTCCGTGTTGGATCTTTCCTACCGCCTTTCATGGGTAAAAGCATCAGTTGTAAATACACTGGATGATCTAACAACTGGCGCAGAAGAAACAGATATGAGAAATATGCATGCATTCTGCAACTGTTCTGGTCTAGGATCCTTCCGTGACAAACCCATGTCAGCCGTTAATTCCACGTCGCTGAAGAAACAACAACTGCTGTTACTCTGTAGTATTGATTTCAAGTGGAAAAAAGATTATGGAGTGGCAGATATGCTTTGCAAATATGTTCATGCGAGGTTCAGATAACCTATCTTTGCACTCATTTAAGTAGTAATTTACAAAGATTCCCCATTTATTGAACTAAGTAAAGGACCCTATCGAAATTTCCACGCACTGCTTAATCCCAGGTCAAGGTTATGAAATTGCACCCCCCCATTCTAATGTGCCAAATGTATGCAAACATCATCCATTTAAAATTTCATCATCTCCCACCAAGGATGCCCCGATACGCGATACGGGTACGGCGATACGGGTACGGCGATACGGTGATACGAAATTTTTCAAAAACAAGGATACGTCGATACGGCAATATATATATAATATATTAAAAATATACGTCTCTATTAAAAATATATTACAAAATAATTCAGCACAAAATGTAAAGATCTCACATTAAAATCTTATATGATAGTATTGTCAATTTGTCATATTCATGGTACAAATAATTAAATGAGCAAATGTTACAAACTACAATTAAAATTTCAGTTTCTACCAAGCCACTCAAAACAAATCACTACCGAACAAATAATACCTCATTCTCAGATTACCTAAGTGAAGCGATGCGAGCGACGGCGATGGGCAGCGGGCGCGGGCGGCGGCGGGCGGCGGGCGCGCGCGCGCATGGCGGCGGCGGCGGCGGCGAGGCGGCGGCGGCGGCGGCGGCGGCCGACGACACGAGCGCAGAGAGTTCCCGAGTCGCCGACAGCATGAAAAGCGACGGCGACAGCGTGTCGCGAGTACTTCCTCGAGCTAGCGACAATGACGGCAGTGCGCGAGTACTTCCCGAAGCTAGCGACGACGACGCGAAGGCGGCGGATCTTCCCGAAATGGCGACGACGCGCGGATCTTCCCGAGCTAGCGACGGCGACGGCAGATCTTCCCGAGTGGCGACGGCGACGGCATGGCGGATCTCCCCGAGTCGGGCGATGGCGGCGGCTCTTGTGGCCGCTCTGCAGATCCGGGGCCGGGTTCAGTGGGTTTGGTCATACTGGGTTCGGCTCTTCCAGATGTAGGTCACGGTGGGGATTGGGCTGTGTCTCTATTGGGCCTTTGGGCTGACTTCTTCATGGGTCTGAATTTACTTGGGCCGACGATCGCAACCGTGATCGCGACAGATCGGTAGCCAGATCGGCGCCAGATCGAGTATTTTTCCTTTTTTCGGTAGAATTCACCGATACTCCGCCGATCACCGTATCGCCGCGTATCGGAACGTATCGCCGTATCGGATACGTATCGGACACGGGTACGGCAGTTCAACGGAGTATCGGTGCTTCTTAGTCTCCCACTTCACGTCTCACTAACATATAAGTCATAGGACCACATGTCAATAAGACATTAATAGCAAATTCTGAAATGGCATATCTTTGACAGTGGCAAATGATCATTTCCTCCTCCACTTCATCTTATAAAAAATGGCAAAGTATACAGTTTAGAACAGTAAAACATCATTTAATTCAAAAGTAAAACACTATTTTGGTATGAAAGATAATTTAATCAACAGGATGTATAGTATTCATAGCACAATAGACATGCAAAACTGCAAAGACGACAACTTAATATCAGCCATCGTCAGAATAATTTGTCACTCAATGTTCACACAGTGTTCCTATAAGATTTAAATGAAATCAAAGAATGCACCTAAAAACACACACTACTACAAAATAGGTCATTATAGACGGTTCGAAACTGTTTTAACATATAGTTTTTGGCTGTTTGGCTGAGACTTATAGTTTTTTACTACGGTTTGTGTTTTTTAACATATCGTGCGAGAGATTACATAGTAACAAAAATTTACGGACGGTTTTAACCGATATAAATAAAGTCGATATAGTATATACTATAATTAACTAATAGATCCTATTATAAAAAGATACTTTGTTTAAAAACAAAAAACAAAAGCTGAAAAAGAATAAGACGGTAGTTAATTTCCCCCTCGTCAAAGAAAAAAAAAGAACAAGTAGCCATCTTCTCTCACTCAATAACAAAACTAGCCATGGAGTCGAATCGAGCCCGAGCGCCATCACCTGTCCCCACCTGCCAGCCTTCTCCTCGCATCGCTACGGTCCCCTACTCAAACTGCGGCACGGACACACGGATGGCATCGCATCGCCATGGATGGAGGCCGCGATGTTAGGGCTCAGGGGTTTCGCGGCTGCTCTTGCCACCGCGACGCGGCGGGGGACTGGCGACCCGAAGTGCTTCGTCTTCGGAGGACGGCCGGCGAGATCGCAACAGCTGCAGGCGGGAACGGGGCGGTAATGATTCCCTGATGCTGTTGGTGGCTAAGACCTAGAGTAGACTTGCATTACATGCAGATCTATGCTTTTATTGCTGTTACCGGGTTTGTGATGGGGATCGTTCGAATTGTCGCTGTTGTTGTCCTGTTCCCGTCCATTCAGACTTGCCTTCCTGGTAGGATTTCGTACCACTGACTGATCCAAATATCTTCGAATTCATCTACTTACAGTTACTTCGGCGTGACTAGTTAAGCATCAGCAAGGTAGCCGCAGTATAACATGTCTGGACTCTGGAGTAATGCCCATGGGGAGTTGGTTATTGTTGTCAGGCTACTTACGTTGTGTTCGCTTGTACCACCATGTTCTGATGTTCACTATATTTTTTTTTCTCTCGACGATGCTTACATTATTTAATTGAATGGGTGCAAGAACATGTTCGAGCTGTTGATGTATAACTATGCATCACCTCGATTGCGCAGCAGCCATGATTCACAAAAATTAAGTCTTGCTGTTTTGAGGGCTTGCCTTAAAATTTAGAGACAAAACTGTTACAGTATTAAGTGAACACACAAAATTTTAGGGGTGGGTGGGCTCAAATGATGACAATGTGCAAAACAGAATCCATGCTGGTGTAGATGTTCGTGTATGGAATGAGTCAAGCTTGGTTGAAACTTATGCTTGAGCTCATCTTTCATGCTATTCAAATTGAGATTATTTTAATTCAAGTTCATGGCCTATTTTCCAATTTTGGATCTGATCAAGCTTTCTGACACTAGCCTGTTTCAGAATGTTTGATTGGATTGCTTGTCTGAAGCTAACCTGTTCCAGAATGCTGTGATTGCTTTCTAGCACATGAATTGAGAACCCATAGGATAACAGTAGCGGTTAGATTTGTAACAAAACTTCAAACTTAAAAAGATAAAATTTTATATTGTTTCAAAATTCTTCAGTGGTGACAGTAGCAGTCAGATAGGAAATGCAAATACGAAAGCCAAGTGCACCACTGACAATACAGTAGATCACTATTGTCTTTTGTCAGTAGATTAACTGCAATAGGCTCTTATACAAAAACATTTGAGGGTGGTGCTTCTGTACCATCTGGCAAACTGTTAAAAAAAATTCGAAGTTTGCTGTGTTGGGAGTTTGCTTCTTGTCACCACCGCTTTTTCTTGGCGAGAATTTATGTGATTATGTGTTTGGTCAAGACATACATGGTTGCTGCAACTTTTAGTTTACTCAAATTATATATCCAGAATTTATTATCCTAGCCTTTTGCAAAATCACATCCATATTAAGTTGGCTTATTGGTTGTTGGAGGAATAATCCATCCCTCCACAAATGGGGCCCGCTCTACAGAAGACATATACAATTATGCTCCTAAAGGACGATTGTACCCTTTATTTGTATTCATAGGATAGCCATCCTACAAGGGGTATTTTGGTTATTTATGCAGGCCCAAGAGCCTATAAATATCTCATGTATCTCTCATTGTAACTCAATCTCACAAGGAATACAAGAAAAACATATTCAAACTGATGAGCCCTCGGGGGCTCCCTCCCAGGGGTAACCCCCGTTGGCTCACCGACAGGAGTAGGGTGGTCCTCTCGGACCTCCGAACCTGTATAAATCTCCGTGTCATTTTTACTCTCGTGGACGATGGCCCGTAAAACGGCCGATGTCCACCCCTTACTTGTGTTTGGATTTTACACCTACAACATTGGCGCAGTTCATGGGGATGCAACTAATTGACGAAAGGCTATAGCTCCTACAAGAAATATTCTAAGTTTTCTGAAGTGCAATGAGCTCATGGAGGACCTGTTCAATTTCCGGAGGAGCCTAGGCACAGACCATCGTTGAGAATCAAGGCCATCCACCCTAGGATGGACAACGTCCTATGTGCCCCAGGGCTCCCAAGTGCGTTTTCCCTGGCGCTGGCCACTGCAGGGTCCAGCCAAGGGCGGAAAGCTCAAAGCACCCTCGCCAACGGAGGGCCAGGGGTGCTGGAGCCAACCATCGCCCCCAGGACCTTTGATGTCGCTAACTGCAAGGCGATAAAGGTCAGCTACGAGAGTTGCCCCCTAATGCATTATTGTTAGAGGATAATCCTAACCTACAAATCATGTTGCCCCCGCTTGGGCTCTTGAAACACTTTCCCTACATGGGATTTCACCCCCGCGGGGCATAGGGCATACGGCCTCTGTGGTCTCCCCTAATAAAAATCTAGCGTGGCTTGGGCGTCCATGGCGACTTGTGTCCTGCTGGACCTAGAGCATGAGCGCAACTTGGGCCTAGCGCCCAGTTGATGGATGTGCAACGCGTCCAGCCGGCATGCCCAGCGCCCAACACTTAAACACGCCTTGCGCTTAAACGCCCTGTCAAGCGTCCAAAACTTCCTGGCAATATGTCCAAAGCACCCTGGCCAAAACCGCACAAGCGCCCAAAACCGCTTATGGCAAGCACCCTGTCAAAAGGGGGAAATGCCCTGCCAAAACCGCTTAGCAAGCAAAGCATCAAGCGCCTTGGCACTCGCGCGCGACCGAGCGAACAACACATACTCTATTCCCCATGCTCAGCTCACGAGAGACCGCACTGAGAGATCAAGAGTATGGTTGAAACAGCCCAAGACTTACCTTGCCGTGGGAGTTGACCATCGTGGTGAGTGTCGGAGGCTTGAGTAGCCCTCGGCCTCTGCCTCCACTTGCCCGATATGGCCCTCCTCCATGGCGCCGCGCCTCCTGCATTCGCCACCACGAGCGCCATCCATGGCCGAGTGGCACCGGCGGCGCCGCGAGGAAGCACCCATCGGAGCTCGGTGCCCTCGGAGGCAAGGCGGCGACTCACCGAGCGATCTCCCGGCCAGGCGCCCTCCTTTTTTCCCCTTGTCAGCCGGCGCGTGCGTCTCTCCTCTCTTCAGAAGCCGGCGGCTACAAGCGTCCCGAGTAGGAGCAATTGTCTAGGATTTCCTTTCTACCCTTCTTGCACACAGGCTGGGCCACACACAGGCTGGGCCAGCCAAATGGGCCATCGACGGTTAATTCATTTTGGGCCGGCTCTTTAAACCCGAGCCAACGCCGGAATGCGAAACGGGAGCTCAGCCCAGCAGTTGAAGGAGCCCCCAACTGGCCTTTTGTTATAAACTGGGTACATTTTGCCTTGGATAAGCTCCCTAATACTATCATGGCACAAAACGCTAAAACCTAGAGCAAGCCAGAAGCCCTGTCAAAATTTTGGAGGACTGACGAATTTTTGTCAAGCTTGGGGGGCTTGCCACAATCCCAAGGCATATTTCTGCGCACAACTATGGTGGGCCCTTGGAGATTCCCTCCCTGGAAAGAACCCCTCGTTGGCTCACCGACAGGAGTAGGGTGATCCTCTCAAATCCTTGAACCTGTATAAATTCCCGTATTATTTTTACTCTCGTGGATGACGGTCTGTAAGACAGCCGACGTCCACCCCCTCACTTGTGTTTGGGTTTCACACCTACAACATTGGTCAAAATTAACGTATCTAAATTGGGCCAATATGTGGCCACTGTCTTGAGCTAGGGGCACAACAATTTGTCCTCCTATGTTTTCTAAATTGGAAGATATAATCATTTATCAAGTACAAATGCTTTTTGACTGGACTCTACAATGTGTTCAATAGAAGCGCAGCCATGCTGGATGTCTCTCTTCAGTTTTAATCATTAATTTCGTAAGTTCCAAAGCTTCTTTATCTTTATTGAAGCATATAATGACATTGTCTGCCTAAACTGTTGGAGGCTTTAGTAAATCTATGTGGGATAATGACATTGAGATAAAGGAATGATCTTTTTCTACTTTTGGGGAACAATCTTTGTATTGTCATTTGAGCTTGCAACTAATTATGTTTCATATAACTTTGGTCAGCAGTCCAATTTTTTAGGAGACAGATACTTTGTTAAAGCATTCAAAGTAATACAATATCCACGTAAACTGTTGTGGACCTTTTTAAATCTATGTAGGATTATAACATTTTGTTAAGGGATCTCCACCCCTCCTTTTGGGGAGCAATCCTTGTGTCAGTTTTCCAGCTTGCAGAATATTATGCTCGTAAAAAGCCAAATAATTAAAGAATATGAAGATTTTATTTGATTATTTTGTAAATGAGAATTATGCAAATAATTTAGAATATATGAGGTGAAGCCAAATAATTATTACCTTTTCATGTATCGACTGCTAGCCAGCTAAAGACAAGGTGTTTCCTGTAGTTCTTTTGTTAGCTGAATCTCATGGTTTGTCAAGACAAGCTAAAAATGTACACCAAAAAAGCAAAAATTGGCAAGAGGCAACCCAAGAGTGCAGGAGCTAATATGCGAAAGAAAGGGCTGGTTTTAGCTTTAACAGTAGAAGCAGCTTGATCTTTTTTGTTGCTAATGAGGATGCCTTTACAGCGTTCAAGATTTGGCCTTGCTAAAAGAACTGTTCGATTCTGACCTTGTAATGCTCTCATTAGAACCGATCGGTATCAGTAGGTTCCATTTATTACCTTGATAGTTTTTTTTCAAGTGTTACCTACTTAAGCATCAGAATGTCAAACAGAGGTGACACACTTTAGGCAATACACCAATCTCACCATGCACTGTGTCATATCAAAATCCAGGATACATAAGATGGTTTCAAAAGAATTTATCTAACGTGTGATGAGTAGTTGGGACCTAGCACACAACTTTGCAATATATATTTTCCTTTTTAAAAAAAACTCTGTTCTCTTGCACCAAGTTCATACTTCAATGATTGCGAAAGTTTTTTTGCAGGTGAAGAATCTGAGATGGACATCTGATGAATGAACGATTACTTGGGCTCATTGGAAATCTGGACATTTAGATCCGTCAGATCAAACTCGGTGAGAATCTCCCTATTTTGGGCTATGCTAACAGGTGAGATCCAAATATCCAATAGTTCTTTTTATCTAACTTAGTTTTTATTTCTCCATCAAAGCTGCGAGAATGGCAAACCTGTCTGAAAATAACCTTTCAAAAGGATATGCCACCCGTATGCCTGGGAAAGTGGCAGAACTTTTCTTCTCATATAATCTTATTATTTAACAGTAGAGTGCCATATTTTAACGCTGCAGGATTCTTTTCCTAGTTCCAATTGTGGTGCATGATCCTTCTGTGGTTTTAAAACCTAATTTGTAGTTATGTAATTAAACACCTGAACCACTTGCCCGAATACTTCTGTCACATCTTAATGGATGACATGATGACAACTTCTCAGAGCTTGCCCTGAAAATGAAGGCTAGTGCAGCTGGGCATCAAAGTGAAGTGATAAATCATGCCACTTTCATGAGAATGGGAACTCCCACCAATACAGAATATCTTGCATTTCCATCAGTTGTCAACTACAATGTTGTTTGAGTACGGGTATGTCAACTACAATGGAGGGGGGAAAGAACAATAGTGATGATCGATCCGTACAGTCAAGGGGCCCATGCAATGTTAACCATGGGAGAAGAGAGAATGGGTTAGTTATGAGTCCATGTGCAAAGGGAGGGCACAACCACACAAGCGGGGAACAACAGTTGGATGGGGGTAACATGGGATGGGGGTACTTAGGGGGTGTTCGGCAGGTGAGAAGTCGGGTGGTTTTTTACTTTTGCTATAGTACCTAACTTTTAAACGGAGTATTTTTTTCAAGACGGGATCTACAAGTTAAACGTAGTACACGTTAAAAGCCAAAATCGTAAGTGAGTATCGGTCTCTCCGTAATCTGTGTGAAAACGCAAGGGATTAGGTTAGGAAGCGTTGAACCTCTCGAGGCCGCATGACTCTATTAATAGATGGCTAAAGCGCCAGATCTCATTACAGTGAGAATCCCGCATATCTTGGTTTACCAAAACTACCACATCTCTATTTGGATACAAACTCTAATTCGCAGTGCAGATCAATCTATTTCTATATATAGACGTCTAGATAAGGTAACCAAGATATGCATGATTCATCCGTCGAGATACATATATGGAAGGACAAATATACCTAATCTATCACCCCTCAATCACAACTTTCTCAAGTTGAGATTGTGCTTAAATTCTTCAAGTCTTCGAACTAATAATGGCTTGGTGAATCCATCGCAATTTGATCTCCTGTAGGTATGTATCTCACATCTAGCGCTTCGATTTACTCGTCTCTAACAAAATGATAATCTACCTCAATATGTTTAGTCCTTGCATGAAAACTGGGTTTTCTCGAAGATACTTAGCACCCATATTGTCACACCACAATATAGCAATAGGAGGGAATTTATACTCACTCACGCAGAGAGTTTGAACCCAAATAACTTGGTGTAGCATTTGCCATTGACTTGTATTCGCCTCGGTGCTAGATCTTGATATCGTTCATATAGTTGATCGTTGCGCTTCATTATATGTATGAAACTACTTGATATTTTAGAAACCGAAAAAGCTAGTTATTTAGACTTTGTTCTTCGCCAGGCTCGTCAAATTCTTTGGGTCCGCCACTGGGCTCCTCTGATAGTACTACAGCGCTATTGTGAATCGTCAGAAGGTTGGCCGTAATACGTCTGACAGTGCCGTGCGTGCACAAAACTCATGGAGCCAGCATTCCAATTCCCCATCCGCCTCCAATCATTCACGGGGCATGCGGCAGCTCTGCGACCGACCGGCCGGCCGTCCGTTTCAATTTGCCATGTGTTGGCACAGTCCAAGCATCAAACACACACACCCACTACGGATGGACATGGATTCAACACGTACACGTGAACACTCTGTTTAACTCAAGAAGCACGTAAGAGCTCAGTGGTGCGTAATGCCGGCGGCCATTTCCGATCTCCTCTTATCCTTTTATTCAACAGATAGCCAACTACGATGTCGCCGCAACCAGAGAATAACTCAACAACACACGCACTCTCTGCCCTAACAAAACACGCAGGTTTCTTCCTGTGTTGGGGAACAAAGCTACATGCAAGCCACTAACAAAACTAGTGGACACGATTAGTTCCAACACCATGCGAGTGCTAGACCAGTTTCTTCGTGTGCTTCCGATCACCGCACCGGCAAAGGTGCTTCCTCTGCCTAAGAGCAAGCATGTCTACGGTCTACAGGTCATCTTCACATCTCGACTTTACATTCTGATATTTGTGTGGCTAATGGTCGAGCCGTAGGCAGGATGAGCGTGCATGCATGCATGGAGTGGAAAGTCCTTCTCGTTACGCAAGCGTAAGCATTTTTCTCACAGTGAAAATGGCGCCAGGTACATTGCACTATGGGAAGGCCGTTTGGAACGTTCCATAGGCCGCTATCGCCATGGAAACAATTTCCTTCTGATGGCTACTACTTTGGCCTGGTTCGGCTTCTCTATTTTTGGCCCTGAAGCCTGAGAAGTTGGAGCCCTGAAATTTGGAGTGTTTGTCTTAAACTGCAGCTTCAGAGCTCTAGCCCCATTGGCAGCTTATGAAATGTCTATGTTTCTTGCCATGACTCCAGAAGTATGAGCCACATATATGTTTCAAATGGGCACAAGGGGGCAGTGAAAGAAACAGAGTTGAACTCTGCAGCGATTCGATAGAAACCAAAAGGAACATCTAAACACTAACAAGCAGCTAGAACAAACCACAAACGTTCCATCTGAATTCTGAAGAAAATAAATTTGCCAGCGATCAACACAATTATGACAAATGTCTTGCTCTGTTTCAGCATACATTTAAGCAAAATATTTAAGCAAACAACTCGACTGAATGTCCTGCTGCCTGCACTGCAATCATATACTACTACTATCTTGCTTTATATATGTAGCATATATAGTAATCATTTTGAAGAACGAAGCATGCATACAGGCAGCATATTCCATCACATTTTGTTTTGGTAAAACATCATTCTCTTCGGTCTGTCAGCTAGAAAGAAAAGAAAAACATGAAAATACATACTACCGAGCAGTACAGAGCAGAAAAGCTAGTGATATCTAGGCTCGGTATAGCTATGGGCATTTTAGCAAAAATGTTTGGTAATAGAACATATGACAGTTATTCAGAGAAAAGCTACTCATTTTCCACACAAATTACACATGCTGACCCTGCTTCATTCAACAAATACATGCTACTGAGATAGTTCCAGTGTCAGTCCTTGGAATGAAGTAACTCGACTGAGTCACAGAGACATACTGCTCCCTCATTCAACAATTGTACATACTAATCAAACGTAGATTTTCCACACACAAAAATTGCATAGCTTCGGGACTGGAGGGGCTGCTCGGGGGCGCCGGCGTCAGGGAAGGCTGCGCGGGGGCACCGGATTTGGGGATGGGCTGGGCGGGGCCACCGGCGCCTGCTGTTCTAGCCGCCGCCGCCTCCTCTACTGCTAGGGTCGAGCGCGGGCGAGACTGAGAGCGATGTGTGGATAGGGAGTGGCAGAGCTCATGTAATTCGAGTGAAGTTTGAGCCCACCTACAAAACATACGACACGGGAGCTGGTGGTGGAGCTCTGTTTCTCTACGCGGTAGTTTCTGTTGGCTGCTCCAGCATTGATCACAAGAGCTACTAGAATCAAGCTTGTCAGGTTAACAGCATGATGAAAAACATTTTTCACAAAGCCACTAAGATGTCTACTAGCAAACATGCATCTAGGTTCTTTTGAAAATAAAAGTACGGTACCACGCAGAATCAACGATACAATCCACGGATGAATATGGGTGACAAGCAAAGCAATTGTTAGATCATGCAATGGTAGTGCATTTTGTTAATGAATAATTGATTTTTGGTTCTACTGAAATTTTGCATTTGTGAAAGTTTTGGTCGATGTGCTTCTGTGTTTGAGTTTACAGGATGGCTACATGACCACGTCTGGTTTCTATCACGGACGGTCGTTCGATCGGCCTTGTGATGGATGGTCCGATCGGCAGGTCCGAATAACAAACTTTGACCATGGTATTTCGATCACGACAGACTTCAACCACATCCGGCTTCGACCACGGTAAGTTGACCACGTAGACTTTGACCACGGTAAGTCGAGCACTGTAGATTTCGACCACGTCATTCTTAGATCACGATATTTCAACCACGGAACATCGAATACGGCAGAACGATCATACCTGGTCGAAGATGGTAAGTTACAATACTTTTCAATGGTCGTAGCTATAGTACTTTCCGATAGTCGTAGGTACAGTGCCTTGTCATGGTCGTAGCTACAGTAATCGGTTGATAGTCGTGAACTTTACTGGTCGGTACTCGATAGTCGTAGACTTTACTGATCGGTACTCGATAGTTGACGACTTTGTGATCGGTACTCCTAGACTTTGCAGTCTGCTGATGTTGTCTTAGGCTTTTCGATCTGTTGTCTTAGACCTCGAGATCGGTAGTCTTAGGCTGTTGCGATTTGAGGAAGGGTTTCGGGTCTCTTGATTTAAGGAAGAGATAGAGTTATGTGTTCGTATTTGAGTCGAACACGGTTTGAACGTTAGTCTATAAAAGTAGGGAGAGCCTAAGCGCTAACGTGTGGCTTTTGATAAAGTTTTAGTGTGGTTTTGAGATGTCTTTCGTCGGGAAGGTTTTTAAGGTTGACTGTGACGGCATTCTGTAAATCCACGAGATTTCAATAATAAAGATAATCTTGAATCAATCTGGTTCTTGATTTGCTTGATGTGTGCTAGTGGTTGCTGGTGATTTAGATCATACGACAATGAGTAAAGCGATCGAGCGAAGCGTCAAACAGATCAGTCGATCAAACAAGCGATCAAAAGCATCATCGATCGTTAAAAAATTCTAAAAAACAGCGATAATCATTCACCCTCTTTAATTACAACAGTGGATCCTACAGCAATTTTGTCATCTATTCTTCGAGTAGGGCAAGGGCTGTAACCAGCTCGTTCTAACGCGAAAAAGATCTCAGCATCCCTAGCTAGATCCAAATCCACACAGGAATCCCACTGCATCTACCTGGAGATTCCCGGCCTCTTCCCCAAATGGGGCCCACCTTGATGACTCATCAAGTCATCATCACCCTCCCAGCCTCCCTGTGCCTACTCTCCTTAGCTTCCTCTCCAATTCCAGCTCAAACCCCGCCATTATATACGACCAAAGCCAAAGCGAAGCGAGCAGCATCCAAACCCAACACAAACAATTGGACACAGACGCACAAGAGCACGAGCCCGTGAGTCCATGAGCGTGGCGTAGCCGCCGGCGAAAGGGAGAGGATCAAGGGGAGTTCTTTAATTGGTCTGTGCCAATGGCGATGCCACGGTCCACCGGCGCCGGCGCGCTCCGGTTTCTTGGCCTCTTGAAGCAGCCGGGGGCGGGGCCCGACGCGCCCTTCGAGCTCGACGAGAGTGACGTGGTGTGGCCGGCCGGTGAAGGTGGCGGTGCAGACGACGGCTGGGCCGTGCCGGTTCCCGAGGCGCCGCAGCGCGCGCCGCGTCGCGCCCACGCCGTGCTGCACAGCTTCGGGCTGTCGTCCCTCCTCGCCGGTGGCGGCGAGCAGGCGGGGGTGGCCGTGCCTCTGAAAGCGGCAGCACCGGGCGGCGCCGCAGCACCGAGGAAGTCGGCGCCTGTGAGGGTGCCGGTGTGGCCAGGGAAGGCGGGGCGCTGCGCAAAGAACGGGAATGATGCCAAGAAGATCGATGAGTCTGACGAGGAGGAGGAGGAGATGGCGCCACCGCACGTGGTGGCGGCGCGGCGGCACGAGCGGTCGTCGTCGGTGCTGGAGGGCGTCGGGCGGACGCTCAAGGGGCGCGACCTCCGCCGCGTCCGCAACGCCGTCCTCCGGCAGACTGGATTCCTCGACCTCTGAACGGAAGAAGGCGCAATCATCAGATCAGCTTCTGTCATTTCAGTTGCATGCCCCCTAGAGTTCAGTGTGGCAAAACCAAACCTTATCAATGTCTCAACACCTGAACTGAATTCAATACATTCAATTTGATTGGTTTGAGAACCTGGCTCTTCTTCTTCTTCTTCTTCAATCAAATCTCCAATTTTCTATCTACCGAAAACAGAATGGTCGAGATCGGCAGCAAGGACAAAATAAATAAAATAAACTAACCTCTATTTTATTTTTTTTCTCATAGATACTCATTCTCAGTGTAACAATCACAGTCTCAAACAGTGTTCTAGATAGGCTATTGTAATATTCTCTGATCAATTGGGCTCACGAGCACTAAAGAAATCAAGATTTTGACATGGGCAATGAATAATACAAGCCACACAACACTGCATCAACCAACCAACCATCCCATAATGTAGCAGCATCTGCAGCTAGGCGGTTGTTTCACACCAGCATGATGTAACTTAGTTTGTACTTATTCATTCAATCAGCAATTATAATTTTGATCTCTAACATGGGCGTGACATGGAAGCCAATAGGCCGCTGATTCCTCCCGTCCAGTGGGGGGTTGGGTTGGTGGCGCACGTACATACACTGTGCGCATCGGTATCATTCTTAATTACTACCTCCGTTTTCATCTACTTGGCATTTTTAATCAAGTTTTTTCCTTCACAAATACTTGGCGCTTTGCTATCTACTTGGCAATGTAGAATTCAGATCCCTATGCTGTGCTTTGTCCGGTTCTCAGTTCCAGGCCCTAGTTTTCAGCAATTTTCCGTGCCTCCGGGTTTGTGTTGAGCACTCGTTGGTTGATGAGTCGATACCACGCGAGATGGAAGGCTGGCCTATTGCACTATACCGCGACCGCGACTAATCTAGGTAACAACAAAGTAAATCTTCGTCCAAGGATCGTTCAATTAGGAATCTAACGGTCCCTTTTTGATGAGGGAGATTTTGTTTGAAGGAGGAGAGCTTTTATGGCTATTGGATCTCGAATTCAAGAGTCATAAATCTAGATAAAAGTTAAACATAAAATATTTAGATGATATTTACCGATAACCAAAAGGAAAAACTTTAGGCATTGTCTTAGACATATCCAGATATGATGATGTCTCCTACTTTCTTTGTAGAGCCTTTGCGTGCAGCGATCCGCGTGGTGTGGCACACAATCGAAAACTCATCGGATTGTTTGTAAAAGAAGATAAGCCAAATGTCGAGCCCTCCAAAATATCATCACACACGCAAGGGGTAAAAAAAAAGGCCTAATCTGTTTCGCAGGCCTGCAGCTTGGGTGCGTCTAGGGTTTCAGTTTCGTAACGATTTTGCAGCACAATTTTCAGTAAGATACTGATGCGGCTTCGTAACACTGACCCATATGGTCTCCATTTGCAAACCCTCTCTTTAGCCTCCTAGCTCTAGGTGGTGTGACAACTGACGAGTGTGATTTTGTAGCTAGCCTTCCCTTATGCTTCGCAGGATGGCAAGTAGGACAGCTGCTGCGTCTGATCAATCCAGTCCATGGACGTTCGCTCTCAGATGATCGGCACACTGTTTTTGATGCGTAGGGTAGCTATAAAGGCGCTAAAAAATACGACGTCGCTGGCACTTCACTTAAATACTAAGTTTATTCTACTTCTGCAATGTTTTACCTCCTTTTTCTCTCTGCCTCCCCTACTCATTGAGAAACGGGTTTACACCAGCAAAGATCCCCTTGACGATCAGTACTTGTGCTTAGCACCAACCCATCTAGGCCTGCTCCATCCGGCTGCGGTTTTTGTCTTTCTGTTAGTTTTTTACTAAAATTATATTTAGTAGCGATTAGTTTTTCTAAATTATTCAATTAAACAAATGAATAAAAATTAAAAAATAGTATTATATCTTTATAGATAATACAAAGAAATAAGAAAAAAAGAAAAAAAAATGAAATTAAGAAACTGATATGTTTCAAATGACCTATGGCTTGTAGAAATGCTCTAATGGTAGTGTAAAATATGACCTTTTCTTTTAGACCGCGGTTATTTTTTTTGTTTGTGTTTTTTGAAATGGTAGTGGATGACGTCGACGCGGACGGTGCACAGTATTTTAGATCCAAGAAGCCGTGTGAAGATAAAAGGAGATAAAAGGCTAGGAAGAACGGGACCTACTTTTCTCGTAGAGGAGAACATCTTACGAATTTATCTGTAAGAGCTATTTGTGGGCCGGAATATAGGCCGCAGTAAAACACAGGGCAGGGTGCAGAATGGCCGGAAAAGTGGGCCTAATCGATAGAAAAAGGCCGCCGGGAAGATGGGCCGCATCGAATGCAACGGTCGGATGCGCCCGTGAGACTCCCAACGGTCGTCATTACCAGGAGGAGTTCGAATTCGGACGGCGGCCAAACAGAAGAGGAGGCAAGGCAAGCGAGCGAAGAAAAGAAAGGCAACCCCAGAGAGGAGAGAGAACCCAAATCCACCCCAAGACATCGCCGCCATTCCTCCCCCTCGCTGCTCCTCTTCTAGCTCGCTGCTGCGGCTCTCGGATCCGATGGAAGGTGGAGAGGTGCGGTGCCCCGGCGACCCCATGGACTTCTCGTGGAGCGCGGACTGGGAGAAGAGGGCTTGCCCCAGCCCCGACGGGGAGGCGGCGGCGGCGCCCGCCCCGTCACCACAGGAAGCAGTGGAGTCCATGATCCTGGTGTCCGGGCCGCGCGTGGTCATGTCCGGGCTGAGGCTGGGCGACTGCCGTGCAGGTGGTGTTCTCGTAGCTGAGGCAGCCTCATTATTTCTTAGGTTTTTCTAATCCTGGCCTAGATTACCGTGGATCGTGCTATTTCTTTTTCCTGGGATTTGGGGGTTTAGGGGTTGATCGAATTAGAGTCCTTCGGTTGGTCAGGATAGAAAACCCTAGGAATTGCACCTCCCCAAATCGGGCTTGGTTTTTTCAAGCTGAATCTCCACAGATTTGGGGGTTTTGTTGCCTTTGTTGATGTCAGAGTTGTAATATCCAATTAGGTCGTGAGGTGTTGTGCTGCACAGGGAGCTTATTAAGTGCCTCCTCCAGAAAAGAGGAATCCTTTATGGGTGGAATGAACAACATATTTGTGGGAGGTAGTAGACCGGCCATATATTAGTGCACTTATGAGCTTTAGATTGCATTGAAGTTAAGAAAACAGGAATTTAATTCTGTCTTAGAGTTTACAGTATTGCATGCTTTGAAGTGTGGCGGCAATGTTGAATAGAAGAAAGCATGAAGCTTTGATAGGCAAAAGTAGGCTTGTATTGCTGTTGAACTGTTCCTATATATATTCTTTTTTTTAGAATGCTAGTCTGTTTACAGGATTGCTACCATTTGCGTAAAAATGATCTAGATGACCTTTTATGTTCAGAATATACTAAGTCCACGATGTTGTCAAATTTCATGCTATAATTCAGTTCCCTGAACGGCCTAACATTTTTTTTGGGTGGAACAGTGGAATTATGAATTTCTCTATAGCTGTTTCTGAGCCATCAATCATGTGCTTTCAAATTCTAGGACTGGGGGATTTTTTTTCCAATCTCAAAATTCTCAATGGAAGATTGGAAGTAGTTAAGAAATAGTCATTTAATTATGTTTTGGTAGCTCTACAGTGCCTCTTATTCTCCTTCTGGTGCCTGTGATGAAGCAGATGACTCTGTTCTGTTCATTAATGCTGGTGGCAGTGCAATTGAAGGCTGTGATCCCTCTGCAAAGTTTTCTGGTGATTCTTTCTTTGAAGGAGGGGATGCGATAGAGACATCTGAGAACATAGTTGAAGGTGGCGATTATCCCTCACTTTACTGCTCAGCGCGCTACGGCAATTTCAGCTACAGATTCGATGGTCTTGCTCCAGGAGACTATTTTTTAGATCTACATTTTGCTGAGATAGTCAACACTTATGGGCCAAAAGGAATTAGAGCATTTGATGTCCTTGTGCAAGATGAAAAGGCAAATATACTAACTCGTCAGAGACTCTACAATTGCGTTCCATAATATCATTTCAGGTTTAGCTAAAAAGTTTTTTTACCTTTTGGTTCACAGATATTGTCTGAACTCGATGTATATGGGGTGGTTGGGGGTAACAGGCCCCTTCAAGTGCTTGATATTAGGGTTACTATGGAGAGCAATGGTGCCCTTATGATCAATTTCAAAGGAGTAAGAGGAAGTCCCATTGTTTGTGGCATCTGTATTCGAAAAGCCCCAGTATTAGCAGGTAATGAGTTGATTTTAGATGCAATTTACTCATTCAAGGTCTTACATTCGGAGAGATAAACTTAGCCTTGAACTTGTGGCAGCAAAATCAGTTACAAATGGGGATGTCTTATGCAAAAGATGTTCAGCTGATATTGAGGTTTCACATACACAGGTTAGTACTTTCACAAGCTATTAAAACATCATATTTGATGTAATCCTGATAGATGATCGGTCCACAAAAATGCAGACCAGAACAAGTAAATTGATCTCAAAGTATGAGAAACAGATTGAGGAGCTAACCAGCCAATGCAACATGAAGTCCGATGAGTGCTATATGGCGTGGTCTTCAGTAGAATCTACCAATCAGGAGCTTGAGAGACTTAAGTTGGAGCTTCTCCAAAAGGTCGTCCAAAGTGATAGTTTTGGTATGGACTAGGCTAACGCAGTAAACATCTTGCTATCCTATTTGTTTAAAATATACTCATCGTTGTTTCCCCTTTGCTGACAGAACAAACCCTCGATAGACAAACTGACCAACTAAGAAGCGTTTCTCAGAACTATGAAAATGACAAGAAATTATGGGCTGCTGCCATATCTAACTTGGAAAGGAAAATCAAGGTAAAGCCGATTTACTGTTTGCTATACCCCAACAACCACAATAACGGGTAACTGCATTAGTTGTTACTACTGATTGTACCACTTTTAACCCTCAGGCTATGAAACAAGAGCAAGCATTGTTATCTCTTGAAGCACATGACTGTGCAAACTCAATTCCTGATTTGAGTAAGATGATTGGAGCTGTTCAAGCGTTAGGTAATATCTGAAGTGGCTTTGTTGCATACCTTTACAAGTGTGTTTGATCAAAAAGTTTGTAAGCATTGTATGGTTTTGCGATTGCAGTTGCACAGTGTGAAGATATGAAAATGAAGTACTATGAAGAGATGGCCAAGAGAAAGAAACTTCATAATATTATCCAGGAGACGAAAGGTGCCCATTCTCCTATCTGTATTCAGATGTTTGCCCTTATTTCCAGTATTTTCTAGACGTATTGAATTTCATTCTCCTGTCTGGCTATCTGCTATTCCAGGAAATATCAGGGTTTTCTGTCGGTGCCGCCCCTTAAGCAAAGATGAGACATCATCAGGTCACAGATGTGTAGTGGATTTTGATGGAGCAAAAGACGGTGACATTGGGATTATGAATGGTGGAACAACTAAAAAGTCATTCAAGTTTGACAGAGTGTACGCGCCAAAGGATTGTCAAGGTATTTCTCATTACTTTGGAGTTTGTATTAGGTTTTATTTTGTCTTTTACCGTTGTTCTGTGTTTAACGTTAAGGACAATATTGGTGGCTGAGTATTAGTGTGTTCTGTGGATAACTTAAAATGAGAAATTGAGAACAGTGCTAACTTACATGTTACTAGTAGTCTAGTGGTTTAAACTTCAAAGTTATGTTGCATTATGTCCATTAGTGCGCAAAAAATCCCTTGTTTGTCTAATCTAGAAGTTTGTGTTCATGAGCAGCTGATGTGTACGCCGATGCATCTCCACTGGTCACATCAGTCTTAGATGGCTACAATGTATGCATCTTTGCCTATGGACAGACAGGAACCGGGAAGACCTTCACCATGGAAGGGACCGAGAGGAACAGAGGAGTAAATTACAGAACTCTGGAAGAGTTGTTCAAAATTGCTGAAGAGAGGAAAGAGACTGTCACATACAGCATATCTGTCAGCGTGCTTGAGGTTTACAATGAGCAAATCAGAGATCTGCTTGCAACGTCCCCTTCCTCTAAGAAGTATGCCCATTTATTTTAGGGTTCTTTCTTTGTTCACAATATTATCAGCTTTTGGTAACTTGTACATGTGCATCTTCGCATTTAGGTTGGAGATCAAACAGGCAGGTGAAGGATCCCATCATGTGCCTGGCATAGTGGAGGCCAAAGTTGAGAACATAAAGGAGGTTTGGGATGTCTTGCAAGCTGGAAGCAACGCTAGGGCTGTAGGGTCAAACAATGTGAATGAGCACAGCAGTCGCTCCCACTGGTTGGTCACAATTCATATTATTACTTCTTTTTCACAATTCATATTGTTACTTCTTTTCTTTGTGGACTAATTGCTTCTTGTCAAAATGTTTTAACCTTTGTATTTGTACTTCAGCATGCTTTGCATCATGGTGAGAGCAAAGAACCTGATGAATGGAGAATGTACAAGAAGTAAGCTTTGGCTTGTAGATTTGGCTGGAAGTGAGCGATTAGCCAAGACCGATGTGCAAGGTGAACGGCTTAAGGAAGCACAAAATATTAACAGGTCGCTTTCAGCTTTGGGTGATGTCATTTCAGCTCTTGCTACGAAAAGCAGCCACATTCCCTACAGGTTTGCGGTCTTCATAAATAACATGTATATCTAATCTAACCCATCAGTCCTTGTTTCTAATTATTTAGATATTCTGGGCAGGAATTCCAAGTTGACACACATGCTGCAAGATTCACTAGGTAATTTGATCTGGTGCTCTGAAAGAAAGCCATGTCCATAACTTATCAGTCTTCCTGATTTCCCATCTTCTTTGTTTTGCACTAAGATAAATGATTAATCTGCTCTTTTCTGTGCCTCTTGACATTGATAATAGGAGGGGACTCGAAAGCATTAATGTTTGTGCAAATTAGCCCATCTGACAACGATGCATCAGAAACTTTGAGTTCATTAAACTTCGCTAGTCGTGTTCGTGGTATAGAATTGGGCCCAGCAAAGAAGCAGGTTGACACTGCTGAACTTCAAAAGGTCAAACAGATGGTGAGTGTTTACACTGACTTTTCCTGAAGCTGACCTGATGACATATAACTCTGAAGTTTTTCCTGCTGTGAATGTATATCAGCTTGAAAGGACTAAGCAGGAAGTCAGACTTAAGGATGACTCTTTGAGAAAGCTGGAAGAGAACTGCCAGAATTTAGAGAACAAAGCCAAAGGGAAAGAACAACTTTACAAAACTTTGCAAGAAAAGGTATACAAAATTGAGGATAATATTTGAATTTTGAGGAGCTGATTATTTTGTTGTTTCTCAACTGTTATTCTTCACTTGCACCTGACAGCCTTCTTGTAACTCTTAGGTAAAAGAGCTTGAAAGCCAGCTAGATTCTAAGACGCATTCTCAAATTACATCAGAGAAACAGCAGTATCAGCTTTCTGGAAAACTAAAGGAGAAAGAAGAAATGTGTACTACCCTTCAGCAGAAGGTATGAGCGAAAGTAGTTACTGCTGTTAGTGGCTATTGAATCGGAAAGACGTTACTGCTGTTAGTAGCTTTGAATTGGCAAGGTCAGATATATACCCATGCTATCCTTTTGCAGATAGTGGATTTAGAGCGCAAACTTAGAGAGCAGCACCAATCAGATTCTGAGGTTGCAGTTCTTAAGCAAACGGTATGGAACTTAACAGTCAATTTATCAGTAGTCATCAATGGGGATTAAGGACAGTCTTAGATTGGTTTCATTTTTTGTCTTGTTTCAGATCAAAGAGCTGGAGCACAAGTTGAAGGAACAGGAACACCAGCGATCAGTCGCAGAAACGAAGGTAATTTCTAACAGCATGTGGTGTCTTTGACCCTAGTACATAATTTCAAAACAGGTAGATGACACTAGTACCCCCCCAAAAAAAATTTGTAGGCAAGGGAAATAGGACAAGAACTCGTGGAAACGCAAAGAACAGAGTCAGTGCTTCAGATTAAGGTAGCCTTTTCTCACAGCTGACACGTTAATACGTTATACTCATTCGTACATTCTTACATTCAGAGCTTGACCTCTCCATATTTCAGCTAAGAGATCTTCAGAACAACTTGCAAGACAGGACAAAGCTTCAAGACACAAATGCGATGCTGGATTGTGCCAATTCTATAAGAGTTGCTACTCCCGGAGAGGCGAAGGCGCAGCCGTACGCAAGAGAGGAAGCAATGAGTGAGAAGGACCGTCACATCCTGAGAAGCTCAGATTCTGTTAACAAGCGACTCGCTGGCAATTCTTCCTTTTCTGGGGCCCCAGAGGTTGTTAATGAGAAGAAGAGGAAAGGAGATGCAAGGAATGCATCGATTGGCGGGGAACAGGAGAACAACATTGCTGCCAGCCAGAATGTTGCAAGGAAGAGGAGCCTGCCAAGCGAGCCAAGGGTCAGGAGAACTTCAACCGAGCCTCAAGCAAAGAATCTAGGAAGGTCAACGGTCGTATCAAAGACGGCCACTGCTACACACAAGATGGCTCCTGGTTCAAGAGCTACCAGGCAGCAACCAGGCGGGAACAAGACGAGAGGATGGGTTAGGTAGCTGCCTCTCAGGCTGGCCTGTGTTGTAGTCTGTAGATGCCATTGTACCGCAGCATGGCCTGTATAACTTCGGATACACCGTTGCTCCTGGAAGTTTCAAACTTTTAGCTTAGTCGTGCTGCATCCTTTGCAGTGGACGGTAGGGGAACGCATTGTAATGTACTACACTCTCTTCCTGCAGGGAGTGATCTCATATCTCTGACCTGTAATGGCCGATAGCACCTTTTCGTTCCGCTGCCTTTTGGCCGTTCAATACTTTTTGGTACTTGATGCTTGGCCGAGCATGTCCTGAGGTATTTGGTACTCACCAGGCAAAAGTTTTGGAGATTGACCGGTGGTTCCGTGCTTGTCCTCAGGTGACGGATTGCTGCTCAAGGAACACGTTTGATTTCTGTAGATTCCATAGTCTTCGGTCACCATTTTGGTGAGCGTATCCTGTATTGGCAGCTAACATAGATACCGCACAAAGGAGGGGTAATAATCTCTTGTTTGCAGTTACTTGGGAGCCCATCGAAATCAAACGAGAGTCGCAAAATTGCACGTGAGGAATGCTCTCAGACTCATCTCAAAAGAAGAAAGAAAGAAAGAAGGAAAGAAGAAGAAAGGAAAGGAATGCTCGTACAAGTCAGGACTCAGGAATGGTCAGAGTGGACGAAGGCAAGCGAGAAACAAAGACAAATTTTCTCACCAGAAAAGGCTACGCCTCTCGGTTCCTGGTCATGATTTGGATGAGATGTTTCTCTGGTGACGTCCCACGATTTGGCTGAATACGGCGGCCTGCGCCGACTTGCTTTGCACCGTTCACTCCTGAGTGCTGAAATGAACTCAAATTTTGTCAAATTTTCCAAAACAATAGAATTTTCGTTTTTCTTTGGATCTCTTGATTCTTCAAGCTATTCTCCACCAATCTCAACACTTCACCACTCCAGATCCTCGCCAGCTCGACCGGATTGGGAGGGAGAGGGAGGTGACACTGTACTACCGAAAAACGCCGCCGCCACCCTATTTTGCCGCCACCACTGCTTTCACCGCCGCCACGCATCCCGCGTGAACGCCTCTCTCTGCGCTCTCTCCGCCACCGTGCTCGGTGGATGCCTTCCCAGCCGCGCCAACCCGCCCAGTCGCTGTGGCTCACTTTTTTTCTACTGTCGGTCCAATCCGCCGCCACCACCTCTCCGAGCTCTCCCGCCTCGCCACCTCTCCCGAGCGGACAAGCTTCCACACCTTTCTCCCACCGCCCGCCACCCGAACCGACTCCAACGTGGCACATCACCGGCCATGTATTGCCGCCACCTCTATCCCTTCTTTTTCCGGCCAACCCCATTCGAACCGCCCTATCTCGTCTACTTAAGCTCTTGAGCCTCCCCGGTGGACGCAGCCCCTCCCCGCAGCCGACCGGCACCCCAAGCAAACCCTAGCCGCCTCATTCCGGTGAATTGCAAAATCCCAAAGTATAGCCCTAGAGCAATGTCGGTTCTCCGCCTTCCATTCTTCAATTGATTTCGCCTATAGCATCCCCATGGCCCTAGAAACAATCCCCAACCATTGCCCTAACTCCTCGGCCACTCTACTTCTCCAGCACCGTGAGCCTCTTCATCCCCAAAACCGGCCGCCGTGGCCAGCCCAGCTCCGCCCTCCCTAGCCCCGACCAACTCCTCCCCGAGTTCCCTGGAACCCTAGAGATGCTCAAACCCCGGCCAAATTGCCCTAGGAAGCCCTCGTTCTCCCGAGATTTCAAATTCGGCCGAAAGAGGGGAAACCTTGCCGCCGGCGATTGCCGCCTCTACCGGAACCCTAACCCCCTGAAACGGAACCCCCACTTCACCCGAACCCATTCATGCCCTCCGTTGCCGCAAACCACCGGGTTCCTTGAACGACCGCCTTTTTCCTCCGCTGGTACGGCCGCTCGGTGTCGGAGGAGGAAGACGACCGAGCCAGCCGCCTGCTCGCCGCTCGCACCGACGCGCCGCACCCGCCGCCGCTCGGTCGCGCCAGACCAGCCCCGCCCGCACCCGACTCCGCCCGAGCCCGACCGAGCCAGCGACGCGGCGGAGCCGCCCGCCGCGCCCGCCCGCGCCCGACCGAGCCAAGCCGACTCGGCCGAGTCGCGCCCGCCGGCCGCACCTGCTCCACCCGACCCGAGCCGCCCGACTTGGTTGAGTCCGATCAAGTCGCCCGCACTGTTATGCCCGGTTCGAACCCGGTGAATAGTAACCGAGCCCGAGGAATAGTAAACCTTAGAAAAATTCAGAAAAAAATCCAGAAAAATCCAAAAAAATAAGTTTATATCCATTTTGACCGTTTCGAGCCCTACAACCCAAATATCCAGCCCTTTTCCCCATAAAACCCATCTATAAGCCCAAAAACCTCGTTTATTTGATTTTTTTCAGATTTTATTTCTTTATTTTATTTCTTTATTCCTAGCCTAGTTCTTTGGGCATGGAATTAATATATTTTAATTTGTTATTGTGTTAGCCTCGGACGCCGGAGGTTCTCAAGAATTGGAAGAAGAAGATCAAGTCCAAGCCCAATTTTCTGGAGAGTACGAGTTATTCGAGATCTTAGACCCGCAAGGCAAGTTACGCTTCCTTGATCATGTTGAACCCGTAATTGGCTTATTTATTTATTTAATTTTTAATTTCATTATGATATTTTTCAAGTCAATATTTTGGGTAAAATTTATATTAGAATGTCATGATATTAGTTATGACCTACCACCTGAAAAAGCCCCGATTAATTTGATGGACATATTTGCCTTGGAAGACATAGAAAAAAATAATTATAATAGTTAAATAAACATGGTAGTTTAGGGACTCACCCAAAATATTTTCACTGTTAAGGATTTTATTATTTGTTTAGAATTTTGAAAAGTTGGAACTGGGGTAAGCGAGGATCACAGAGGTGAATCCGAAGACCTTACCCTAGGGTGGAGGCTTGGTTGAGGAATGGTGGCAGTGCCGTGGGCGTTGATTATGGGTTTGTGCATGTTTATGGCCTCAGTGAAAAATATAAGGACTAGACCCTTATGCTGAGTAAAAGAACATAGTCCTCGCCCAACCACAAGCGTTGACTTGGTCAAACTCGCTTTAGTAATCGCCAAGTTCGATTGAACCTCTGCAACTGGTTGGGGGAGTCGGAGGGTGAGTTGTATGGGAGGTGGTTAACCATACAACAGTAGGACCGCCATGAGTCGGAGGAGATCCGTGGGGTCATCCGAGCTCATGGGGATCAAGGACCCATCAAGCGAGACTATATAAAGAATTGAGCAAAGAACAACTTTGTTTTCTTAACTCGTCATGGAGTTGAGAGATCTTGTGAGTAAAGCAGGGCAACTCTGCAGAGTCATAAAATGATGGTATTCGAATACGCCGTGCTTCCGGTAAATGAAGCTATGTTTGATGGGTGATTCCAAGAATAAAGCATAAGTAGATTTGAGAATGGTTTGGTAATGTTGAAGGCTAATAATCACGCTTGAAAACCCCTGTTTACTTTAATGAAGTTACTTTCATGTCTTTAATTGATTCTCAACTAAATATGCATCCACACAAAGTAATAAACCTGTTTCCCTCTATCTTGATATGCCATGCATATAGTTATTGATAAGTTCCGCGTGACTTGCTGAGTACGGTAGTTGTACTCATACTTGCTAAAATCATAAACAGAAACTGCCAGTTTTGAGGAGCCATGCGAAGATGATGAGACAGCATTCTATGAAGTAGATGAAGCTTGGGAATAGGGTCATCCTGCACTCGAGTATGCCTGTGGTATCTTTTTGCTGTGATGTAAATTAGGCCTTTGGCCCTACTGTGAATCTTGGCTTTAAGCCTTTATAATGTAATAAAGTCGACTTTTGTTCTTGAGCTTGTGTTGGCAATGTTATACACTCGATGGATGTCCTCGCAATGAACAATCACAGGCGCTATGAGGATTTCATAACGCTCCCAGAAATGAGGGTGTTACAAGTGCCGACTCATTTCGCATGCAAGACTGCGTCTGTACGCACGAACCTGCATATCCCGAATTTGGTTCCATTTTAAAAATGCATTATTTTCAAGAGTTTGAAAAACTTTTTGTTGTATATTAAAAAAAATCCAAAAGAAATTGTATTGCAAGTAAAATTTAAAACAATTTCGTTGGCTCAAAAGTCGGTATTCAAAAAACTTAAAATATAACGGTGTGCAAATAAAAAAATATTTAAAACCTTTGTATTGCAAACCGATTCAAAATTCAGATTCAAACCCAAATCAAATTTTGAAATGCAAATAAAAATTTCAAGCCCTAATTCTTTCCCTTTCTCCCCCTTAGGCCGAAACCCAACCGTCGGCCAGGCATCTTCTCCCTTCCTTTTTTTCCCTCGCGGATCAGCCTAGCCATCGCGCGCCTTCCTTTCTTTCCCTCACGGCTCAGCCTAGCCGGCATGCGCCGTCACCCTTCCCTTTCTCCCTTTCTCTCTCTCGTGCGCCCCAGCGCAGCCAGCCTAGCAGCAACCCATCTCCCTTGTTGGACCAATGCCGGCAACCAGAGGGGGTGTAAATGATTGTGGAATCTTTTGCTTTCTCCAAGTATATAAAATCTTCACTCAAATGATTATAAGATGTTATTATTCATAAGTTAAAACCAAAAGCCATCAGCAAAAACCAATATGAACAGATCCTAAGCCTAGAACTTTAACCTATTTCCTTGCAAACCCTAGAACCCCTCATCCTTCACCATATAGACTAACCAACCTCCTTAGCGGGTCTAGACCCGCTAAGGACTTGGAAAATTTTGTCAACCCCACAATGTCGGTTTTACACTGATATGCATATTTTTCAAAGCGCTTACAAGGATCAAATCACTCACACCCGAATGTTTAATCTACACAACACATACAACTCTAGGATAACCCTAAACCACTTCCTTTGAGTCTTCCGACATCGCGGTTTTGGTGTAGACCTCAAGTCCGGTTTTAGACATCTCTTGCAATGTCCCTGACGAAGCTAACTTAACTTGAGAAGCACTTACATATAAGCCTACGAGTTCCAATGGTAGCATCCCGGTTAACCGTTTTGCGCGAAGCGGGGACGAAAGTGCAAACGGGTTGCTACATGTGTATGACATATCTAAAATAGGGTTAGATTTAAGCCGGTTTGGACCCTAGGACGTTACACGAAGATTTTAAATATTTTAGAGATAAAAGAGTTTTAGAAATCAATTACCCTTCTGTGCCGGCGTCGGCCATAGAGATGTAGACGTTAGTCCGGATCAGCTTGCACAGCTAACCAGCAGAAAAGAACAAACCAAGCAGTCAGCTCAAGCGCTACGCTATAAATCCCCACGGACCCCACCTCCCGCGCGCTTGACCACCAAACCGTGTGCTCCTGTCCTGCCCGCACCCCCCGTTTCCACCGCAAAACCCCCGCGCCGAACGCCAAAAACCGCGAGCCGAGCTGCCCCCGCCCACCGATCCCACCGTCGCCGTCTCCTCCTCTCGCGCCGCGCTTTTTATCACGAAGCTGCCAAGTTCCAAACTTCCAATCCCGCGAGACGAACCCCGATCAGAAGGCCAAAAATAGGAGCCAAAACCACGCGAAATCAGGAAAGCGTACGTACGGAGCAATGTGCCGAGCGACGGTGAACGACGGCCACGCCTTGGGCTTCCGGCCGCGCGGAGGCTGCCTCGAGATCCGCGCGTTCTACCTCCGCCTCTCCTCCCCAGCGCCCGCGGACCTCTCTCTCGTCTACCTCCCCGCCATCGGCGGCGCCGCGCTGGAGCTCAACGGCCGCGCGCTCCCGCCGGCCTCGCCTGCGGAGGTACAGCCCGGAGGGTCGGGCCCGCCGGAGACGCGGCGTACGCGAGCGCCGACCACGTCTGCGCCGCCGAGGGCGCGCGGTTCGAGGTGTACGCCGGCAAGGAGATGATGGCGGGCGGCGTCTTCAGCCGGCGCCGCGGAGGCGGGTGGCGCGTGGAGTGCCGCCGGGCGGCGTCGACGGCAGTGGTCGCGGAGGTGGTGGTTCTTGCGGAGGGCGGCGTGCTGATGAGGAGCAAGGCTCGGGCATCGACGAGGGGGATGGGATGCGGGACGAGGCTGGAGGGGATACCGGAGGAGTCCGCAGACGTGGGGTGGGGGTGCGAGTGCGGAGCGTGCGGGGAGGAGTGGGAGGTAGTCGGAGACGACGGCGATGAGTGGAAGGAAGAAGAGGTGGTGGAGATGGAGACGGTGAGGTGGGCGCTGGAGATGGGGGCATGGGCGGTGTGCGTCGGAGTTGGGCTGCTCGCCACAGCCAGGCGGTTCAGGCGGAAGCGGGCCTTCCGGTGAAGCTCCCGCCAAGAGGAAATCGTTTCGTTTTCTTTTCGAGTTTCATGCCGAAATTTTCTAGACTTGAGTGATTCGTCATCGTCTCGTTTCAGCTCTCGACAGTGTACATGTGAATCGATCAAGGAAGACGCATTTGTGATAATGTGATTTTTTTTCCTACTCTCAAAATATATATCGCAAGAGATCTTAGGTTAATAGTGTCAATAATAAAGAGATCTTAGGTTCAAAAATTGGCTGATGTAGCCCGTTTCTATTTCACTTCTTAGATGGGCGAGCACTCCGTGGCTAACTGATTAGCACGACGTTGAAAAACTAGGAATATAAAAGTTACAAAACAAACGGCAAGTTTGCTGGGTCCTTATCCACACAGTAGCAGACACGGGTATAAAAACACTTGCAGCATAAGCTAAGTCGTGAAAAGCTTGACCTTCGACGTTTTGCTTTATTTAAAACACGCCACAAGGAGGATTCTTTCCGCCATTTTGACTAGGATTTGTCTAATTTTCCGGGTCAACCGCCACGGCTTAATTCAGTGACAAGAAACTGAGAAGAGTTCCTTCCGACTATTCGCATTTGCTGAATTGAAAAGGCATACACTCTTCTACATGATTTTCTTGGAGGTAAGGCATACACTCTTGTATTCATGTGCGTTTTTGTTAAGGACAGTGCATCTGATATCAAGCCCACATCTCTTTCTTGGAAACTGCAAGCCCTGCAGATCGAAGCAACCAAGAGGAGGCACTCTAGATTTTGTTTCGAGGTTTTATTATCTTAGTGGGTCCATGTTTAGTAGTTTCTGGTTTTGTTGAGTTCTCAATTCTCTGCTACTACATATTACCGCTCCTAAAACTCTTACTTCCACTATATTACATAATTTCCAAAGTTTTTCATTCGAGGACAGAGCAGCCTCATTCTTCCTCCTCTTTTCTTCAGTCATCACACATTCTTGTTCTTCTATCTCGGTCTTCAGGCACTTCTCGCTGTGTTCGCATTGCATCAGGCGCAAACGTCTTCCAGAGGCCAAACTCCATCTGCATGCTATCATCGGAGGAGCTCTCGCCTTGGCTTCGCATTGAGAGATGAAGAGATCCATCTCAGCGTCGAAGATAACTTCCTCCAGATTACCTGCACGCCACACCAATCTTTGTGTTGAAAATGAATGTAATTTCTCTTTCCACAAGCACCAGTGTAGCAGATGATATCAAATTCAGAGTTATATGGCTGTTGTTACATAACCACCATTTTGCAATCGATTCAAATGTGTCACCAATTTGTACCCCTACAATTTCAGAAATCCCAGACCACATGGACTTGGCCACCACACATTCAAAATAAATAAATAAATGAAACACACATTCTGGCTCAGAGCAGAGCAAACTGGTTCAATCATGAGCTTCCTGTTTTTTAGCCAAGTTATCACGAGTAAGAATCTTGTTATTTAACAACAACCACAAAAAAGAAATGAATCCTAGGAGGCACAAAAATTTCCCAAATTGCTGGAACATGAACAGGTTCCATCCCTCTTAAGTTTAATACAGCATACAAGGACTGAGTATTATAAAGACCAGAAGAGTGTAGTTCCCAGATCATAGCATCATTCTTATCAGAAAAAGCAATGGTTCGAGCCACATTAACTAAATCACACCACAAATGTAACAGCCTGTCGCCAACACACATCCTGAAAGTAAGTTTCAGGTCAATCCCACCCAAGCATCCTTAATGGTTATATCCCTCTCATTAGCAATCTCATACAAGTCCCAAAACTGAACAGCCAAACTCGAGGTACCAAACCAATGGTCCTCCCAAAACTTAATTCTGTCACCTTTACCAACTTGCCATCTATACCCTATTTTGGCAGCTTGGCTTGCCCAAATCACACCCTTCCACAAGGGAGATGCATTTTCAGTAGGACAAGCAAAAAATATTAGGGTCTTGAGTTTTGTATTTAAAATCTATGATTTTCTTCCAGATTTTGTCACCATCAATCTGATATCTCTTGAGTCAAGAAGCCAACAAACAGAGATTAAGATCCCTAAGGTTTGGAACACCCATTCCACCATACTCCTTCATGCAAATGGTTTTCCAATTGGCTGAATGATAATGATGATTGTCCCTTCTATCATTCCATAGGCAATTAGCCATATGAGAACTCATAGCTTCTATGGCCCAATTAGGAAATTTTATTACAGATAAAAGGTACACCGGGATGCTGGAAAGACAAGATTGAATCAGGGTTAATCTACCTCTAGGGGACAAGAGTTTGCCCCTCCACCCATCAGCTCTTTTCATAAATTTATCCACAACAGGTTGGATATCCTTCCTTTTCAGTTTGTTAAAATGCAGAGGAACCCCTAAATACTTAATAGGGAAAGGCTTAATGCTGCAACCAAGAGCTTGAGCAACTAAATGAACCTCTTCAGCTTGCATATTAATAGGAATGAAGATGCTGCAAGCAACATTTTTTTTCTTTTTCTTCCAACTAATGTAGCAATTTCTAAGAACTTTCCCTTTCTTCTTTGATTTAGGGAATATTACAGAAAATTCTAGCTCCTTAAAGCAAAGGATGTGGCTCTAATACCACTATCTGTATATATAGAATTATAGATATCTAGACAGCGTAAGCAAATTTTAGTGGAACAAGTCATGCCCGAACTTGAACAAATATAGCAGTTGTACAGGTAGATGGTACCCAAATGTATTTTTTGAAAACAATCACAGGTTTCCCTTGGTAGTTCAGATCACAAATCACAACAACAATGCCCTATTTTTATGTGAACTGGTTTAAGAATCAGAACCACAATCTGAATCAGAATACAGTTCGAATGGTCTGTTTCTGTTCGTGTTTGCCTCAAGTGGTGGCAGATCATCATCTTCATCAGAATCTGGTTCCTCATCATCCTGGGGAGTTGTTCCTTGAGTTCCTGCCTCCGAACCTTCCTTAGGAGTTGACTTGAAGATAGCTGACCTAATATAAGAAAGGCGGCATTAATCAGAGGCAATTGAGGATGCCAGGCTAGCAACCCTAGCTTCATCTAATAGAACTTAAAAGTATTACTCCAGTGCTCATACAATAATGCTGCCAACAAACTGATGGTTGTCTTTCAAAAATAAAAAATAAAAACACCAAAACACAACAACAAACTGGTGGTTTATAAGACAAACTGGGACTTGGAGGAGCTTCAGTCTTAGTTTTGCTGTGCTGCTGTTATCTGATTCATCAGCATTTGATTGTATCAATTCTTCTCGTCGTTTTTTTGTTGACATTTGATCAAGCCAAGCCTGACAAACTATTCAGTCTATTGGAATGCATTAGTGACACAAGGCAAGTGAATTTAAATCCAAAGTTGCAAGAGAATTAACTGTAGAAGATTAAAAACGACAGCCTGTTGAGCCTTTCACAAGCATATAATATAAAAACGGAATTTAATTTTTAGTTCCATGCTACTCTAAACCAATGCTACTGACAATAGGGCACCAGACCCTGAATATTGCATGCTAGAGAAAGAAGCAGTAGATGATCACTTTGTATTCTGCCTCTCAAGTGCTCAACACAAATGCTTTCGAAACAAGGCAGCAACCATTGCAATGGGTGCTAATTATTTTGTAGTGATTCTTCGTTTTATTTTGCATGGGGATTCTTTGTTTTATTTTGCATGGGGACTTGATCAAGCAAAACATGAAGCAAACAATCTATTCATGCTGTTGCACAAATAAATGCATTGGTAACTCTTTCTTGTGTCATGGGGCAAGTGAGTTTAAACCTAAGGCTGCAGATGAGCTTGTCGCACCCTCCATGTATAAACTAAGCAACTGCGCCTACTGACAACCAAGGTTCAAAAGCTGACCTTGGTCATAGATCTGAATCTATCCTACAACTTGCATACACTCATAAGCCTAACTGTTAGTACATGGCAATTGTCAGGCCTCAAAGAACCCCAGAAACTTGCCATTCGTCAGATTTCTCCAGAGCCCGAACTTGGTCATGAAAGAGGACTTGCGACACAACACAGGCTATCTTGCTGCCGGATTCCAGAGCCTGATCCCTCCCACTAGCATCGACAACCACAAAATTCCCTGCATATTCAGAGCAGCCACAAGCGAACGATCACGCACTAGTGGCAAAAGCCAATTCGTTTGCCTCCGGTCAAGCCCTGAGATTGCTCACCCTTTTTGATCCAAAAGCTCTTCTGAAATTTAGCCGGGAACAAGGCCAGAGACTTTACACCCTTGCCGTCCATCACCTAACAACAGTCACAGCGAGTGAGAAACACACGGCGCACGCGGAAGTCAAGGAAGCTGGAGGCCTGGAGAAGAGTGCCTACCTCAATGACGTTGGAGCCGCGCAGCGCGAGGACCTGCATGATGCTCGCGCCCTCCGCGAGCGTGACGGGGGCGCCCTCGTCGCACGCCCGCCGCATGTTCTTCCTCCCAGCCTTCATCCGCTCCCACTTCCTCGACGCTGCGCCCGACGAAGGAAAAAAAAGCGAAATCTTTCTCTTCTTTCGCGGGATCCGGGCACGGGGAGGCAAGCCTAGAAGGCGCGGCGGGAGGCGGCGGCGGCGGCGAGGAGCGGTGGTCGGCGAAACTTTCGGTGGATTTCCCTGGATGTTCCTACCGAACAATAAGTTGGGCTTGGTTGGCACAAAAGAATACTCTTTCTACGTAGGCCCATAAGCTTCATGACATGGGGTGGGGTTCTGATTTTCGGCCTATCATTTTTGAACTTTGTTATTTCATAAAAAGGAAATCAGTCGTATGTGATTTTAATTGATATAACTAAATTCGGTATAGTGCCTACTACAATCGACTTATAGATCTCGCCTTAAAAAGATATACCGTAACTGTAGCAAAAATAATAATCTAAACTCTAAAAAAACCCAACCATGAATTGCTTGCATATATTATTTTGGCAGAGCACAACTTTTTTTTTCTCTAATCCTTTTATCTCCTGGGCGTTAGTTGGATTAGAGTCGAGTTGGAATGAATCCGGTTATAATTGACGCTATAAATAAATGATGTGAAGATTTTGTAGGATAACACATAATTATTCCCCTAAAACTACATGGTATTAGAGCCTAATCCTAATTCGTGAACTCACCTCTGAGCTGTCGCCATCCCCAATCCAAATCCGATATGATTCGCCGTCGCCGCCCACCCATATCCCATAGGTTGAAATCATCGTCGCCCAGGCCCAGATCACCGCAGCGCCGTCGTGGGCGGGAGCACCGACCACCACTGCTGCGTCTCATTGGATCCACCCCCATAGTGCCTTGTGGGCATGAGCGGAAGACATTGCGACGCCATCTTGTCGGTGCATTTGGGCTGCTGCTGTCGAGTGTGCTGCTCTCGTGTTTACAACAATGAAGAGCAGAGAAGAAGAGAGGAAGAGATAAAGATGTTGTTGTGTTGTTGTTGTTGCCGTATAGGGATAACAGGAAGAAATAGAAAGGGATAAGAAGAAGAAAAAGGGGAAACAGTGGTGGTATTTGTGTCGTCGTAGCGTACTTTCACTAACACATGCAAGTGATTGTGGAGGGAGTGCAGATCTCTGATGCATGAAGGATTGCCGTGATCATGTGAGATAGACGTGTCATAGCTTGTTCATTGGTATTGCTCCAGTTATTAGAGAAGATGACTCCTGAGGAGATTGAAGCTGTAACTGATACCAAATGATGTTAAGTTGGAAGGGAGCAAGAATTACTTGAGTTGTTCTAGAAGGGCTCAGCTAATTCTGAGGACGAAAGGGACGGAACAATACCTACAAGATACTTGTGTTGAGCCTGTAGACAAGACGAGCATGAATTAGAAGATGTGGAACACCACCAAATCTATGGTTGTGGCTTGGCTGCTGACTTCGATGTCTCCATCTATCACTCAGATGATGGAGATGATGCAGAATGCAACAGAGACATGGAAGACGTTGAGCAACATATACTCTAGGGTAGGCAATGTGATGATGATAGTGGAGGTTCAAGGCAAGGTGGAGGCCCTAAAATAGGATGATAAGATCATCCAGGAGTACGCTAGTGAGTTACAACAGCTGTAAGCAGATTCTGGATCACTATAATTCACTGCAGTTGACATATGCTGGTGATGTTGAGGTTGGCAAATCGTAGCTACAATGCAGGCAGGTCACACATTTTCTAAAGGGGCTAAACTCGGAGTTTAAGAGTAGGAGAGATGCTATATTTCACTTGGCAAACTTACCTCTTAGACAAGTCAGCTGTGGGTGGGTTCTTTTGGGCTGATGACTTATTTTGGGCTGATGACTTATGACTTAAATATTTGAAACCTCTTACTACGACTGGTAACTCGGCCCCACACATAAAGGCCCACAAGTCATAACCTATTCCGTGAACCACACCCACCGATTAGCCCCCGCCTCTCGGGTCCCACGTCCGCCACGTCACGCCAAAGTAATTACTTCCTTTCCCAAAATCCCTCCACCTTTTTCTAAGCGTCTTTCCGTTCGCCTCTCTCTGTCCCCCCTCCAGTTCCAGTCTCATACGCGCGACACGAGTCAACGTTCCAGTCGCCGGCGGCAATCGCCGGAGGGGCGGCACGGTGGTACTGCTCGCGTCAGGAGGGGGCCATGGTGAGGAGCGGGAGTACGCGGCGGCCCTCGGTGGCCGTGGCGGCGGCCGTGCCGGCGTTCACCGCGTCGCCCGGCGACTACCGGCTGCTGGAGGAGGTGGGCTACGGCGCGAACGCCGTCGTGTACCGCGCGGTCTTCCTTCCTGCCAACCGGATCGTGGCTGTGAAGTGCCTGGATCTCGACCGGGTCAACAGTAACCTCGTGAGCTCCTCTCGCAACGCTCTCCCACGCGCGGGCGTTCTAGGTTTTGGGTGGTGATCGTTGTTTTTTATCGGGGATATGCAGTCACGCAGGGGCGGATTGGATTCAGCTGAGCTGGTTTGTGTTAAGTTTGGACGATCGATCGATCTGATTATAGCTGTTTATGTTGGTGAATCGGTACTAGCTTTAGAATTAGGCTTTAGATTGTGCTTAGCGGACTCGGGGCTAGTTGAAAAGTTGATTTCTCCAATTCTGCGAGTTTTGTTTGCAAGTTTTAGTTCGACAGTTCGTATTGTTCATTTTGTTGGTGACTTGTGATCACGCTTGTGGCTGGTTCGGAGATAATTAGGGAGTTGTGACTCTTACCTGTATTGTTAGTCATACCCGGTTAAGCTTTGATTGGTAGTCTAGTGGATGTTTAATTTCACAAAGGCCACTTGCAATTCTTCTCGGCAAGTGCATTTGCGGTTTCTATGATGACATGTAGTTGCCTTGAGTTATTAATCCGGTGAATTAGATGTGGGATGTCATGATATATCTTGTTTACGTGCTGTATTTTGTTTTCTAAATTGCATCTTCTTTGAAGTGGATCACGAGTGCATCTTTTGTAGCTGGCTTAAACACTAGGAATACTCGTTGCTTGCTTCTAAAGCGCCAAACTCTAACCCCATCTCTGAAAATAGTTTTCATAATGAATGTATTTATATATTTGCTGTTTGAGGCCAATTTATCGGGTCTCTTGCTGTTCCCCTTCTCAAAGTTAATAGTGTATTTAGCATCTCACAGTGTTTCTGTATATATCCTGTCCAGGATGATATACGAAAGGAGGCTCAAACGATGAGCTTGATAGATCACCCCAATGCCATCAGGGCTTATTGCTCATTTGTCGTGGATCATAACCTTTGGGTGGTAATGCCATACATGGCAGAGGGTTCATGTTTACACCTAATGAAGGTCGCTTATCCTGACGGTTTCGAGGAGCATGTGATCGGCTCTATTCTAAAGGAAACACTTAAGGCTCTAGAGTACCTCCACAGACAAGGACATATCCATCGGGATGTCAAGGTTAGCTTTTCTAATATATGATTTATTTGGGCTATTTTTATCAGTGCTTTTGCTCAACATAATATTATGCAGGCGGGCAATATCCTTATTGATAGTCCTGGTGTAGTGAAGCTTGGGGATTTTGGTGTGTCTGCTTGTATGTTCGACAGAGGTGATAGGCAAAGATCCAGGAATACATTTGTGGGAACACCATGCTGGTAGCTGCATTTTTCTAAATTTCTTCTGCTAGAGGTTCAATAAGTATATGATAGTTTTTAAAAATATTTTCTTTTTCTTATTTGGTGTTTAGGATGGCTCCAGAAGTTCTCCAGCCTGGAGCTGGATATAATTTCAAGTATGTTACTAATATCATCCTATGTTATCTTTGCTACTTTAGAACACATTTGGATCCATTCTAGATGCCACATGCTTAGTTTGATTGATCCATAACATGACCGTCATTTTATTACTATAAACTAGCTATGTGCGCTGACATACTGTGTTATTAGTACATCTGAGAACACGCAAGTATTGTTTTGGAATTTAGTTTTACATTGAATGCTGAATCACTATCTTGAACAATCAAGCTAACAATGTTTCTCATATTCGTCTTTTTTCACCTATACACATCTTATAATTGCACTGTCCTTCATGCTTAACATCTGTAGATTTTCTTACATGTCGTTTTATTTTACCTTGTTGCTATTGTATAGTTGAGGAGTACTCACACCTATTTGTCCTTTGTACAGAGCTGATATATGGTCATTTGGAATAACCGCACTGGAGCTAGCACATGGCCATGCTCCCTTTTCAAAGTATCCTCCCATGAAGGTAATGAGTTATTTGCTCTTTGCAAATTAAATTAGTTAATAATTATCTAGGCTGCTCGATAATTGTTTGTTTTTACTTTTTTCGTAATATTTGAAATTTCTCCAAAGTGATATGTTTGCAGTTTGCAATGCAAGGCACACGAGGTTTTCATCATTTTGCAATTTGCTATGTCATGCTATACTTAAAAAAAATACCGATACTCCACACTTAAAACACATTTTTCTTCTGTTGTTTGGGTAAAATCCAATTATGCTGCAGCCTACAGGTGCATACCTTCTTTGCATGAATTACTTGTTTATACTTACTGATGCTCAACAGTCCTGTGAAAATCACTCATAAGCTCGAGTAGTCTTATCCATGAAGTTAGCAATAAGCTCGAGAAGTTAGCAATTTGTCTGTACAAACATTCTGGTTAATCAAGGATTTCCTTGAAGTTAGCAACATGCGTATACAAACTTTCTGTTTTATCTGTACAAACTTTCTGGTTAATCAAGGATTTCCTTGAAGTTAGGAACCTGTGTATACGAACTTTCTGTTTAATTGTGGACGTCCATGTTGGCTGCAGGTTCTTCTCATGACCCTTCAAAATGCACCACCAGGTCTTGACTATGACCGTGATAGAAGATTCTCAAAGGTAGTACTAGTCCATTCAGCTAATTCTTGGCTAGTGAGTGTCTTTTAATCATGGTTTTGTGGCAATATATACTTGTTTTAGGAACCCGTTTCGGTTGTTATTTACAGTGTACAGACATATTAGATTACGGTGTTTACCCTTCTAATGAAGGTTTTTCAGTGGTAATCAGTCTTTCAAGGAAATGGTTGCAATGTGCTTGGTGAAAGATCAAACTAAGAGGCCAACAGCTGAAAAGTTACTGAAGCATTCATTTTTCAAGAACGCACAGCCCCCGGAGCTGACTGTTAAGAATATTTTAACTGATTTGCCCCCTCTGTGGGATCGCGTGAAGGCACTCCAGGTTTTGATAATGTACTTTCTTTTGTTTTTTTACTTAGTGCTGGAAACATTAAATCTCTGTAAATTGCTGTGTATTTTCAGCTAAAAGATGCAGAACAATTGGCTTTGAAGAAAATGCCTTCTTCCGAACAGGAAGCACTTTCAATGGTTTGTGATATTGACACTTTGTATATACTGTTCTCTTATTTTGCATAGTTCTTTTATTTGAGGTTATGAAAGTGCAGTTAGCTTATTTTACTCTGCGAACTTGAATTATTTGAAACAGGCTTGACTATGGTATCACATGTATTCATTTCATAGGCAAATCTGCTGCTTCGTTGCTAATTTGTTATTGGACCATGCTAATAGTAAAGATGCCTTGGTTAATAGATGTAGCTTGAAAACAATTTTTTTTAAAACTGGATGAATGTATGCCTTGACAGGAGTCCTGGACCTATGCAAAATGAACTTGTAATTGTGATAATATTTTTGTCAATAGACTTTGTGAATATGTTGCTATTTATGAATGACTTATTGGTTGAACAAGGACTAACGTGGAGTAGTTTAGGAATCATTCGACAAGTAAGACTTGTGTGGTAACCCAATGTTATTTTTTTGGATTAAAAACGATGTTAAAAAGCTGATCGCTTATAGGGTATGACTTGACTCTTTTTATGTTAAAGAAGATGATGACTAAAACATGTTTCAGCCAAAGCAATGGATTGTATGAGCAATTATATTAGCTACACCCCTCACAGAAAGTTGGTAACTTCTCTTTTTAGCTCCATGGACATGATGCTCACATGACTGTCGGTTTACATATTTCACATACAAACAATTAACTAAGATTTTATTTGGTTGCATAAATATTATGACTACTTGCAACTAAGGTGTTTTTGCTCGCTTAATAGTTTTGCTGGATACTGAACTTTGCACAGCAATGCTTTGTAAACTTCTGGCCTCTGGGGTCTGCAACATGATAGATGGTCATAATTCATGAAAAGAAAACAGTTATATAAGGGGCATCTATATTGTTTGTCTATTACAAACACCATATGCAAATTCATCCTTTGATCCACTTTGGTGACTATTTCTTGTGGTTTGATGGTTCATCCAACAGAGTGAGTACCAACGAGGTGTCAGTGCATGGAACTTTGATATTGAGGATCTAAAAGCCCAGGCATCACTGGTAAAGCAATAGCTTTCTTAAATTCTAAGCTGTGCTACACTGCTACCTTACTCATACATTCTTGAGATGAAAGTGACTGTAATTTAACCTTACAAGTAAGCTGCCAATCTTTTGCAGATTCAGGATGACAATCCACCTGAAATAAAGGAAGACGACGACAGTGCTAGAATAACTGAATTTGATAAGGTTTGCTTGACTTGATTTCATTTCAAAATAAATACCTTAGACCTGTCCTCTAGTAATGACAGAAAAGGCTGTAAGTTTACTTGATGGGCAAGTTTTCTTGAGCACATCAAAGGGATGAGATATCATATATGCCTATCTTCATAGGGAATAAACCTACCATTTATTGAATTTGAAGAGTAAGGGCATGTTCAGCTGGTGATAAATTTATAATTTTTCCGTCTAAATCTGAAAAATACCTTTACACTGCAAATATTTTTGTACAGGACAAATATCTGTAACCCTTTGGTTTTGGTACTGTTATATAGTTTCTCACTTATTTTGAATACCACAAAAACACTTGCATGCCCCATTGTGTTATAACTATGTGTTCTTATTCACAAGAGAAAAGTGATGCAAGTCATTTATGAATGCTCTGTTAGCAGGATACCTCTTCCGGGAGCCATTTTGGAAAGTCAAGGCTTTTGAAAGGAAATAACCACAGGTCGAGTCGATATGTAACATTTCAGCATATCGATGTTTTTTTAAATGTTTTCTATTGTTGTCTGGCTTCTGATTCACCACATCGGTGATCCAACTCTATAGGATCAATGTTTGATCTTATAAAAAGAGAAGGATCAGTGAGCCTTGATGCATATTGCTGTATTGTTGTCCTGCTTCAGCATTGGTAGTGTATTCACTGTCTTTTGTTATATTTCAGTGAACAAACTTGTGCCACTGCCGTAAATCCAGGTGGAAATGGCCCTGAAACAAGTGAAGCATTGGTTTCCGACATCGGCAATGCTGGAAATAAAAGAAAGGTTGATGGGTGTAGAAACCAAGGATCGGAAAACGATTCATGGCCCTCTACATCGAAGCATGATTCTGAGGGGGAAAATTGTAAAAGTGAAGTCAGACAAAAACAAAGGACTTACTCCAGTCCAATTCTGCATTCTGGTGTGTGTAATAGTTCAGTGACTGAAAGAGGTCGCATTATCGATAGGTATGTTTAACATTTTTTGCTGAACTTGTTCCATTCTAAATTTAAGGTTGCTTACTTGTTAAGATTTTATGTATGACAATCATTAAATGCAGGTTTTTTTACACTTTTTTGTCTGACCTACTGCATATAAATGTGCCTCAGATAGAACAAAATCTAGTTTAAGCTGTTTATGTTTTCACTAATCAATCGCTGTTTAAGTTTTCTAACTCAGCTTTCAAGTTTTGATAGTTCTTATTCGTAGGTCATGACCAAATTTGTTTCTGAAAAAGCACATTGATAGATAATTTTCTCAACTTTGGATATCTAAGTATTCAGGCACAGGACACCATTTTGAGTTTCCTTCAAATTAAAGTGTTACATTCAGTTAGGAGTTTACATTAGCATACTTTAAAGTTTAGAGTGCTTTTTTATTATCTTTGTTGTTCGTCACAGGGATGCAGGAGGTCAGTTGGTATCTGATAAACAAAAGAACGATATGAGAAGAACCAATAATCTTAGTGGTCCTCTGTCACTTCCAACTCGTGCTTCTGCAAATAGTCTGTCTGCTCCTATTCGGTCTTCTGGAGGTAGGATAAAACCTCCATGGTTCTAACACAGTTGTTTATCACCTTTGTCAATATACATAATAAACCTGCAGTCTCGCATAAATATTAACTTAGCATAGCAGCATCAGCATGCAATGTAAATCAGACCCTTCTTCCATCATTTCAATTGACTCGTCTCTAGTGGTTTGCGCATTGAAGGGACGTATGATTTTCTGTTTGCTATTTGCAGGCTATGTGGGCTCCTTGGGAGATAAGGCTAAGCGTAATGTGGTGGAGATAAAAGGTCGCTTTTCAGTGACATCTGAGAATGTGGATCTTGCAAAGGTGGGTTGCCTGTTAAGCATACACTTCTCAATAGGTAGTGATCCAGACTGACAAGATCATTTCAAGGGAAAAAAGAACTAAATAAAATCTACTTAACAGGTTCAGGAAATTCCAAAGGGCAGCGTTTCACGCATATTGCAGGAGGTAAGAATTTGTGCAAGATCCATTTTTCAAAAAGCTCCGTTGCACTCTACACTACTTGAATATGCACATCCATCATGAGTCATGACTAATACCAGGGTTTCTCAGGGATCTGCACTGAGAAAATCAGCCAGTGTTGGTGATTGGTCAGTGAATGCTAAGCCAATGGTACACTTTCTTGTTGCCAAAATGTACCACTTCATAGAAACTAAAATCTTTTAATTTCTTATTATGATTACATGTTTTCACACTAAATTGTTGTTTTTCCCTTGGAAATAATGCTGGTGGGAATTTTTTAGTGCAAGAGTTTCCATGCTCTCCAATAGAACTACACAGTGCACAAGTTTTGAGTAACTGGGATGTTTTAAGATCTATGCAGTTCTCTTTTTGGAAGAGTTAAGGGGCACTTTCCTCATTTCTGTTATCATAATTACTGTGAACATTTGTTCCATTCAATTGATAATTTTCATAATGTTTAATTACCTCTGGTACTTCTGAATGAGATCTCTTTAATTTTCTTCTGGGAATGTCAACTGCATATCATGATATCCAGTGCATGCGACTGAAAACTTGAATAAGGAGCATGCAAAAACCATGTTCAAAAAAGGGCAGTTTTGCATTCTTTGCAACTTCTGTTCGTTGTTCTGTCAAAGCTGACCCATAAACTTGTGGTACATATCTTTTTCATTTATTATGCATAGTTTATCTGGATCTTGATGTTCTGCATCTAATATGTTTTCAGATCATTTAGTATGCACTATCTAATCCATTATACTGTAAGACACTCACTTAAAGAGTTTAAGCCCATCAAACGATGGATGAGGCATAGAAGGTTCAAATTTTAAACAATTATCGACACTTTTTTAGAGTTTTATGTTTTAGTGACTTGCTACAGTTAGCACAGTGCATGCGATTGGAAAGGCATTCTTGTTTTATCACGCTGTTTTTACTACCTTCACCCATCCCCAAGAGTGTAATGGATGACCTTTTCTTTATACATTGGTTTTGCAGTGTAATAGTCATCACCGGAAGGAACTCTGCAATAACTCAGTATCTGCATCAATTCTGATTCCCCATCTTCAAAACCTTGTAAAGCAGACCACATTTCAGCAAGTATGGAAGATACTTAATATCATACCCTCCAGCATGTGTGGTACAATTATTTGTAGTACTGTAACCATTTTCCATCTCGTTGTCTTAGGATCTCATCACGAACCTACTGAGTAACTTGCAACAGAATGAGAAAGCTGATGGTAAGTATTTTCCCCAGTAGCTGCTGAAAGTCAATTTTCCCCCTTATTTATAATTGAGGTCATTTTCTCCAGCGGCACAGTCTAGAGTTCGGCCTATGGAGAGACATACAGTGGTAAGAAGCTTCTTAACTTAATATTGAAAATCCCCCCAATCCAGAGTTAATTATTTATAATTCTTTTGCACATATAATTAGTCTATACGAAGAGCTTGTTTATGTTCAGTACAGTAGTATTAGTACTACAAAAAATGTATTCATCGACTCATAAGTTTGTTTGCATTCTTTTGGCAGATTGAAATGGCTGGCGCTGAGGGAGAACGGTCATTGCTTGTTAAAATATTCGAATTGCAATCTAGGTAGGTCTATTACTTGGCAATTGATATTTAGAATGGGTAATTACATCCTTAGACGTTCAAATTTTGGATTTCGCAAAATATCTATTGCTGGTTGCAAACCTCAATCCTATTGGATGTCACTGATCTGTTATGCTTATGCCCTGCGTCTCCCTTATGCCATGCTTCTGTTAGTCTTTGCTGCTTCAGGCCGCCATCTTGTGTAATCAGCCAGCACAACATTGCCGCATGCTCTGAACTGCTTTCTTTTGTTGCTTGCTTGCACGGTGCGCCGTCATCATGAGTCATGACCCAACTGGCAACCACAACATTCATCATGTTGCCTCATGTCACTGTCTTGCCACTCACCTCATGCTTGATGCAACAATCATATTTATGCACATCATGCCACTGCCTCCTTTGCATGCGTAGGACCGGAAAGGCAACATAGGGGGGTGAATGGTGACGACTAAAATTTTCCCTTAAGTATTCTGAATTACTTTTTCAAATAACTATAGGGTTACTGAGAATCAAATCCAAAACCGAAAGCACAAAGCAAAACACTTAAGAACACCAAATCTTGAACTACTCAGCCCCTAGAGGTCTGACCCCTATTCGGGCAGTCTGACCGCTATGAACAGTAATTTCAAGCAAATGAACAATAAAATCAGCACGTTTGCGAGATTTCAAATCCACGTGACTTCTGATTAGATGATCCAAAAGCCGTGAAACTTTATACACATCTTGCTTAAGGTGTCAGGAACATATTTCACCCGTGGATCGCAAAAACTCACGTCAAAGTTCAGACATTTTTGAGATTTAAGCAAAGATGTACCAAAAATGACATAGAACCAAAATCGACGATCAAGATCTGTTCGTGGGTAGAGAATAGCCAAGACGGTTTTAGATATGTTCCCACATGTCACAGCAAGTAAGAACACCGAAGAAATCACTCCAAAAACCCTCAGATAAGGAAATTGTTAAGGGTATTAGAGATAGAATGGGAATTGTATTATTCTTTTCCTTATATGTCTCGCTTTCCTTATCCGCATATGGCATATTCTCCTATAATATCTCTTTGTCAGTCATAAAAGTATAGGAATTTTTTTGCATGGCAGTAGCCGCCGCTCTACTCTTTGAGCCGCGTGCAGATCGTAGAAGTCGTTATGATGCCATCGCTTCTCTAGCCGCCGCCGAGTTCCTAAGACCGCCGTGTTTTTTGCACCTTGTGCACTGCACCGCCGTCGTCTTGGGCTTCGATCTGCGCCGCCATGCTTCTATCTATTCATTTTCGGCTTGATTTGACAGTTTATTCAAAAGCTGCACGCAACGACGATATCATCAAGACTCGGACTTCGGATTTTTCTTGTTTTAGTGTTAACCATTTTTTCAAATGCAATGCTATGGCATACGCTTTGCATTTGAGGGGGTGTTAAGGGTATTAGAGATAGAATATGAATTATATTATTCCTTTCCTTATATATCTCGCTTTTCTTATCCACATATGGCATATTCCTCTATAATATCACTTTGTACTCTCTATATATATTGTCCATTGGGTTTCTTCAATATATACATAATATTCATAACAGAAATCACTTGGAAGATAAAAAATATGTAAAAACCGAGTTTCTTGATGAACTTTTTACCAAAGTGTTTAGATGGGTGGGTGATGATTCCCAAAGTTCTCTCCATCTCGTATACGTTATTGGAACAACAAGATCAAGAAAAGAATGAGGAGAGAAAATACCAACCAAAACAAAAGCAAATCAATCAAATAGAGAGATAGCTATGGAGAATATAAAAAATTGATTCTATTGCTGTTTGAGGAGGAAGATTTTATAGCCACTACACCTTAGAGGACAAAAAACACACCAAGCACTTAAAACCTTAACCTAAATCAAGAGAGCACAAAAGAGGTGGATTAGATAGTTAACCACAAATCTCCATCTCAACCCCCTTTTATAAATAGACTAGCCAGACACATCCATCCTTTAGTGGGTACTATCCACTTAGCACAATGGGGATACCCGGTAACCTCCATACATGGGTTTTACTCACACATGTTCGCTTATGTACGTTTTTCAAAACGCATAAGCCCGAATCCGTTAAATACTTAGCTTTGGTATATCTTGATCAAACTAGCTCCACCTTGATCTAAACCGATCTTCCAAGCGCCACTCATGTGCCGCAGTTTTGATCAAAGGTAGTTTTCGGTATTTTGGCCAAATTACCCTTCGTTGACTCGGTCTTCACCATCCATTGCAAGCAGTCGGTATGCTTGCCACGTGTAGATGCACCATTAGTTTGCCACTCGTCGTCAAGTCTCTCCCGTCTCAGTTCCACGGAATCACGACTCACTTGACCCATCTGAGCCATATGGTGCAATCCCGCCACTCGAATTTGCCTTAACATTTCTTGTGTCATGCTTAAGCTCACTGTCTCACCTGGCATCCTTGATCGTTCTGGGCGTCAGTTCCTCCATTAACATAGCCCTGATCCTCGTTGTTGACCACGGTTGACTTCAAACGACTCTGCACATCCAAAGATAAAAAAAATCATTTTCAAATATAAGTTCTTCACAACTTGATCCACGTTAGTTGTAACATAGTTCATGCAATATAAGACTACTGAGAAAAATGACCAAAACCCATTCCGCGACTCAAAACACAAATCACAGAAAAATGACCGAAATTAATGCAAACAACCACCAACCTCCCAAACCGAGACAAGCATTGCTTCAGTCAACAATCAACAGTAGACAGAGAACAGCATGAACATGTTTAGCTCAAGTACATGCAAGGAGCAAGTACGTGTGTCATCAATGGTTTCCTCATGCATGCAAACAAGGCCAACCAGAGACCAACAGAAAAGCTTTTAGTAATTAGTTCAAGTCACATCACAAGATCACTAAAAAATGCTAGCTGCCAATGACTAAAAGCAATAGTCACATTTCCCACAAAATGATAAATCAAATTTTCAACTCCCCAAATTAACAATGATTCATCACAATAATATTTAGGATCTTCTCACATGGTCCTTCAGCCTGTAGTTGTTTCACGTTGCCACCTCTACCGCGTGCCTCCACTTACACTTTTATTGCCTTCTCCGCTCGCTGATGTCCTCACTCCCCACTCTTTCTTCTGTTTTCACTCACTATTGCACATTACTTGTAGCTATCTTGGGCTGTTGCATCATGACAGTCCTCGTTGCAATGTTTCACTGCCTTGAGATGAATGAGGAGGCTGTGTCTGGGGGGAACGCGTAGGTATTTTGGTTCAGTTTTTCACCCTAAACAATTCGGTAATAAGCCAAGTTAATGTTTATAAGCGTGACGGAATGCCTCACCTTACAACGTAGCTTTTGGGGTAAGAAGGCTCAATTGCACCTAATGAGTTACTTTGATTTTGCACAATTTTGAATGCGAAACATATATGAATTCATGGATTTAGCAAAGGGCCAAAGTTAAATGACATTTTGACCGATAACCAGCTCAAAAGAGTAGGTTACTTTCTCATTCTTCCATGTTAGGAGATCCTGTGAACTTTTGCTTTGAGACTTGTATCTCAAACCGGATTCAGATCAAAGAGCCACCTGCAGAAAGTTATCTGGAATAGTTTTGGAGTTTGTCAGGCTCGATGCAAGCTCCGATCAAAACTTGAACAAGACAAGGATGCAACTTTATTCTTTCTTCACTAATTATGTTGTTGCATTTGTTTATTATTGTTCATGTCAATGATTGCTTGAGTATCAAACTAGTAATTTAGCTTTCTCCCTTGCAGAATGATTTCTTTAACCGATGAATTGATCGTGGCAAAGCTGAAACATGTTCAGGTCAGTATCAAGCTATTTCTGATTAGTTTTATTCCTTGGAGCCACCTATAGTGAAGTTCGCCCTATTTGCGTTATTTGAATGCCTCCCTTAAAAAATTAGTAATCGTAAGGCTAGGACTCATGGGGCTGGTTTAACATTGGCTCTGTCCTTTTGGGCTGCGGCTGATGTATTTTGTTTATGTTTTTTAAGACGGCAGCGGATGGCGGAGACACTGATGTGGACGGCGCACACGATTTTATGCTTGGGAAGCCACTGGGAAAATTCGATTTAAGAAATCGTTTCGTTTGTTTTGACTTTCGAAAAAGCCAAAATCCAAAGCCCAAAAGAACATGGCCATTGCTGTGCTGCTTTATGCTGTGAACTTCAGTTACAGAGAATGTTTAGTTCTTTACCTATCCTAGCAAGATACTCCATTTCTGTTATGGTTCTAAACAAAGATTTTCAAGTATTCAGTATATCCAAAGTGCTAAATACACCCATGATAAGTAAGTCAAATTAGTGCATCTAACAAACGGCAAACAAATATTGAAATTAACATCATATGCATACTTGATCATCACGTATGATGGGTCTTCTGTATCACTTTCAGCTGCAAGAAGAGCTAAATGCACTGTACTGCCAAGAAGAAATAATCGACACGAGAGAGGAGGACAACGAAGAAGCATGGCATGTCAAGCCAGCTTTTTTTAATAGTACAAGGAGTATTCAGGTGACCATACCACCTGCCCAGGCTCATGCATTGAGGCCCGGCTAACCGCTTCCAACAAGGTGATTTGAGGCGCTTTGTTCACAAGAGAGGCAAAATGGTGCGCACCTGTCTTCGGAACCCGCAAAGAACGCGAAGGAGAGAAGAGAGAGCTCTTCGGGGTGTAGTAAGAGAATTTGCTCGTTGATAGTTGCCATGGGTTTGACCTATTGCTATTAGTGTTGGAATTTTTATGTGGCTTTCAATATTTATTGTTGTTGTTGTCAGTTTTCACATTGATGCAAGCGACAGAGAATAATTTGGTACAGAATTTAACTCGAGAAATTAATACTCGAGGTATCGAGGACGGTTGTGCTGGAATATGGTAGACATATTTATTGAGATCGAGTTTACTGGAATTTAATATGTTTGTATATATGTAACCTGGGTACATCACATGGTGTAATAGCTGGGATTATTTTGCAAGATCGGTCTTGCGGGCTGTTAACCTACATGATTAGATTGATCTCGTAAACAATCTGATTATAGTGTATGACTCATACATATATGCTAGGAATTAATATATTTTAGACTCATAAAATCAGCTTGTCTGATTATGATTGGTAATATGGTTTAGAAGTCTCATGGTGTATCGAAAACAGGTGGGTCATTTTGTAACGTGAAGTCTATAAATAGATCTGTACCCTCTAGCTTCATAATACAATTGTGAGCGGTATAATATTTTTAAGATATCTTTCTGTCATTCTGAAAGGATATTCAATATACGTACTCTGAGGCATCATTTGCGTATGAAAGAAGATAGACAACTTTATCAAGGAAATGAAATAAATACTCATAATTCTAAGTTAGACCTTGGAAGAAAAAATTAATAATAAAAGGAATTGGCAAAAGAGAACCTAATAGTGATTTGAGAGAAAAGATTAACAAGAAACGCGACTGGGATGATCGTAGAAATTATAACTTAGCTTAAAGGAATGATAAGTACAAGAATTTTAAATATCACAACTATAGTCAGTATGGGCATTTCAGAGCTGACTACAAAAAAAGAAGCAAAATGAGTAAAAGAATTAAAACAATAAACCAGTTGAGCGTGAAGGCAATTCTTCGTTCAACAGTATGTCTAATATTTTATATACAACTAATCTTTGCTTACTACTATTCTAAATAGTTAGATTTGTCAATTCTAGTGCTACATCTCATATTATTAGAGATGATAAAGTTTTTACTTCTAGGCAAATAATTTCAAGTGGAAATAGATATATCTTTTTGGACACTAATGCTAAAACTGATGTACTTGTAATTGAAAATTATGTCCTAAAACTCCTCAATAGAGAAAAATTATTATTGTAGGACACTTTATATTCATCTAGCATGAGAAGAAATTAATCTTTGTTGCTCAGTTAGAATATATTGGTTATGATATACTGTTTCAAAAAGAAAGAGTTAAAATATTACTCAATAGGAAATTAGTGTATACTGGACATCTAGCTAGCAGTAGCCGTCATAGATGCAGCGCCCATGTGTGACATCTTGAGCTTGCTCTGCATCGTGGCTCTATCGGAATCAAACGAGCACCTCGACATGATCTGCCCTCTAGAGCACCACAACCTTCTCTGCCCCATAAGCATCTGATACCTGGTGCAGCACCTCTTTGGTCATTGGTTAGGGCACATGGCTCACGGTGACGCGCAGAACGCCTCTCGTTGTGGCCTCTCGGTGGCTCGGCATTTCGTCGAATAGGTGGCACCGCCTCCTCCGTGGACACCACAATCGCACGGATGAACTTCAGTTACAGAGAATGTTTAGTTCTTTACCTATCCTAGCAAGATACTCCATTTCTGTTATGGTTCTAAACAAAGATTTTCAAGTATTCAGTATATCCAAAGTGCTAAATACACCCATGATAAGTAAGTCAAATTAGTGCATCTAACAAACGGCAAACAAATATTGAAATTAACATCATATGCATACTTGATCATCACGTATGATGGGTCTTCTGTATCACTTTCAGCTGCAAGAAGAGCTAAATGCACTGTACTGCCAAGAAGAAATAATCGACACGAGAGAGGAGGACAACGAAGAAGCATGGCATGTCAAGCCAGCTTTTTTTAATAGTACAAGGAGTATTCAGGTGACCATACCACCTGCCCAGGCTCATGCATTGAGGCCCGGCTAACCGCTTCCAACAAGGTGATTTGAGGCGCTTTGTTCACAAGAGAGGCAAAATGGTGCGCACCTGTCTTCGGAACCCGCAAAGAACGCGAAGGAGAGAAGAGAGAGCTCTTCGGGGTGTAGTAAGAGAATTTGCTCGTTGATAGTTGCCATGGGTTTGACCTATTGCTATTAGTGTTGGAATTTTTATGTGGCTTTCAATATTTATTGTTGTTGTTGTCAGTTTTCACATTGATGCAAGCGACAGAGAATAATTTGGTACAGAATTTAACTCGAGAAATTAATACTCGAGGTATCGAGGACGGTTGTGCTGGAATATGGTAGACATATTTATTGAGATCGAGTTCTGAATTTAATATGTTTGTATATATGTAACCTGGGTACATCACATGGTGTAATAGCTGGGATTATTTTGCAAGATCGGTCTTATGGTCGTTAACCTACATGATTAGATTGATCTCGTAAACAATCGATTATAGTGTATGACTCATACATATATGCTAGGAATTAATATATTTTAGACTCATAAAATCGACTTGTTCGATTATGATTGGTAATATGGTTTAGAAGTCTCATGGTGTATCGAAAATGGGTCATTTTGTAACGTGAAGTCTATAAATAGATCTGCACCTCTAGCTTCATAATACAATTGTGAGCGGTATAATATTTTTAAGATATCTTTCGTCATTCGAAGGATATTCAATATACGACTCGAGGCATCATTTGCGTATGAAAGAAGATAGACAACTTTATCAAGGAAATGAAATAAATACTCATAATTCTAAGTTAGACCTTGGAAGAAAAATTAATAATAAAAGGAATTGGCAAAAGAGAACCTAATAGTGATTTGAGAGAAAAGATTAACAAGAAACGCGACTGGGATGATCGTAGAAATTATAACTTAGCTTAAAGGAATGATAAGTACAAGAATTTTAAATATCACAACTATAGTCAGTATGGGCATTTCAGAGCTGACTACAAAAAAAGAAGCAAAATGAGTAAAAGAATTAAAACAATAAACCAGTTGAGCGTGAAGGCAATTCTTCGTTCAACAGTATGTCTAATATTTTATATACAACTAATCTTTGCTTACTACTATTCTAAATAGTTAGATTTGTCAATTCTAGTGCTACATCTCATATTATTAGAGATGATAAAGTTTTTACTTCTAGGCAAATAATTTCAAGTGGAAATAGATATATCTTTTTGGACACTAATGCTAAAACTGATGTACTTGTAATTGAAAATTATGTCCTAAAACTCCTCAATAGAGAAAAATTATTATTGTAGGACACTTTATATTCATCTAGCATGAGAAGAAATTAATCTTTGTTGCTCAGTTAGAATATATTGGTTATGATATACTGTTTCAAAAAGAAAGAGTTAAAATATTACTCAATAGGAAATTAGTGTATACTGGACATCTAGCTAGCAGTAGCCGTCATAGATGCAGCGCCCATGTGTGACATCTTGAGCTTGCTCGCATCGTGGCTCTATCGGAATCAAACGAGCACCTCGACATGATCTGCCCTCTAGAGCACCACAACCTTCTCTGCCCCATAAGCATCTGATACCTGGTGCAGCACCTCTTTGGTCATTGGTTAGGGCACATGGCTCACGGTGACGCGCAGAACGCCTCTCGTTGTGGCCTCTCGGTGGCTCGGCATTTCGTCGAATAGGTGGCAATCGCCTCCTCCGTGGACACCACAATCGTACGGATCCGAACACCGATTACAGCTACTACCACCATGAGTCGCCCACACCAACTCCTTGTTTGAAATCCCACGAATATATGGCTCTAATACTATAGTCTTACGATCCTTCACTAAGAACACGGATCCAAACCAAATCCAAGTGTTATATTGCCAAAATCAACACAAGGATACAATACTTGGGAATACAAATTGGAAGAATGGGAATCAAAGACCGGGAAGAGCAATAGACTGGGAAGAGGGGAATTTGGGGAAGAGACAACAGTGGGGAAGAAGTCTTCCTACGGGCTGCACGAACACGGTGCACCTAGCACGGCCCACGACACTCCAGCAGCCGCGGCATTGGATTCAGCTCCTAGTGTCCGTGACTCGTCTGCATCCGTTTGTTGAAGAAGTAATTGACTCATCTGCATCCTGACCAGAAAAATTGCACATACAAACGCCCTAGGCGTAGATAGGCATGCAGTGATCTAACCCTACATGTACTCATCGATCATCATTCAGGACAAAACCACTGATGAGCAAAGCTGTGGATGAACAGGTGAGGATTTATGGTGTGCCTGACAAGCAATCTTTGCGTCCACGGCTTTTCAGGTTTCAGTAGATTGTCCGTTCCCGATTTCAGAAGCGAATGTAAATCCAAATGGCCACCGCGTGGCTCCTCCGGTAAGCGGGGAAAAAGCTCTCGACTTTCGAGTTTCGACAGGCAAGGCTTCTGTTCTGTCTGCGCATCATGTTAGGGCTCCCCAAAAGGCCAGCATTGGAGTTTCCTTGTTAGCACGAGATCGATGGTGTAGGCTTTTGGGCGGCTGCGAAACGGCTTTTCGGCCGGCACATGGCTTAGGTTTATTCTTTTCCTCCCAAGCTGACGAATTTTGATTTTTGCTATAGTATCTAACCTTCAAACGGAGTATTTTGGCGCCGGTTCCCTCCCCAATCCTTCGTTCACCGGCAACCTCGCCGCTTCATCCAGCCACATCTCCGGCCCTTCCTTCACCCGCGACCTCGCCTCTTTGTCGAGCAGCGGTGCCACATCGGCGTGGTCTCTGTACTCCTCCTCAGCGATCACGCTGGCGAACCTCTCTGGGCCCACCCCGATGAGCGGCTATCATGTATCTCGCAAAACCACAACCTAATTAATCATCAACACCATTGTGCCAGCAGGCATGAGGCATACACCACAACTGAAGCCGTCAGGAAAACAATAGACAAGCAAGCAGCCCCAACAACAGCACCCATCATTGGAGATTTGGTCGGAGCATTCGCAACGGTGCCGTTGGGCTGGAGACGGCCGGCGCGGGAGGCCGGGACCGGCGAAATTGGTCCAGGGAATGCGCACTAGTTAGACGGCCGGCTTTATGGCCCAACGCCATGCGTTGGTGGCGACGGCACGCCACGCAGGGTGCTGCACCGCGCGCTGGACACGGTGGCTGTCTGACGGAGGTGGAGACTGGCGCCGCCGCTGTGCATGCGTCGACTGTTCTGACGCGCCAATAATTGCCCGCGCGCGATTGCGATCGAGTTTACTTTGTCAACTGAATGGTGCTCGTGTTTGGGCCGGGACCGCTTGCGTTGCGCCTGGGAGTTGGGAGTTGAAACCGCGCATTCGCGTAGTAGCACTAATGGCTGGGGCTACCGGTAGGTCATCCGCATTTAATCATTTGATTTAATTATGTATTATTTAAATAATATTTAGAGGTAGCAAAGCGATGAAAAAAATTACGATTCCATTCGTCTCCAGTGTGTTAGTTTTTGAGAGGACGACGGAGAATATAGCCGCCTCATCACACGCATTTTCCAAGGATTTCTCTGTTTTCTCTCTCATATTTTCCTCTCTTTTCCAACCTTGTAATGGCTACTCGAATTAAAACCACACAAGAGTGACTGCCTCATGTACATCAGCCCAATCCCTTTGCCTCCCTCCATTTCTTCCATCCACAATAATGTAGTGTGAGAAAAAAAACCGAAAATGTTCTCTTGCTGGACATGTGCTACCAAGTCTACATCAGCCGATCCGCCTAATTAATCACCACTCCTTGTCGTGGTTGCCCGAGCCGTGCTCGCCGCCCCGCCCGTTCGCCGGCGCCGGCGCCTCGCCTTCCAAGGGCACGACGCCGGTGCCTTCCTTCCGGCTCCTGATCTTGATCAGCCCGTACAGTTTCTTGAACTCCCTCATCGGCGCGTCCTTGGCGAACACCCCGCCGCCCGCCCGCGCCGGGGCCGCCTCGTAGGCCTCCGTCGCCTCTGGGCCGGCTTCCCATTGCCCGCCGGCTCCGGACCAGCTCGTGTGCGTCGGCCGCGGATGCGCGGCTCCGGACACGTGCTGGAGCTTGGTGATGACGGTGCGGAGCGCGCGGCTCGGGGACGCGCGGTTGGCGAGCATGATCTCGCCGAGCTCGGCGGGGCTCAGGCGGGCGCCGGTGTGGAAGCCCTCCTCCACCTGCGGGTACAGCTTGTGGTCCTTGAGCCCCAGGTAATTGCTGGCCAGCGCCTTGAACGCCTCGAAGTCGCACAGCGTGAACTGGATGTGCACGTCCAGCCTCCCCGGCCGCACCACCGTCGCGTCCACGCCCTCCTTCCCGCCGCACATCGTGAACACCATCACCCGCTCCTCGCCGCAGCACGACGCGACCCCGTCCATGAAGCTCAGCACCCTCGCCGTCCTCGCCTCCGCGTCCCCGCTGCCTTGAAGGTACCGGTCGAGGTCCTCGACGAGGATGAGCGACCGCGGGGTGGTGTGCAGGAGCAGCGCGCGGAGGTCGTCGCTGCCGGCGCGGGACAGGTCGATATCGTAGATGTCGTAACCCAGGAACCGTGCCATGGCCGCCGCGAAGGTCGACTTGCCGGTACCGGGCGGGCCGTAGAGGAGATAGCTGCGGCGCCACACGCGTCCGAGACGGTGGTAGTACGCGCGGCCTTTGAGGAAGTTCTCCAGGTCCGCGCGGACGCGGGTCTTGAGATCGGGGTCCATGGCCACCGTGTCGAGCGTGGCCGGGTGGGTGAAGGGCGCCGACGCCCACCGCGGCGCTCCGGTGCTCCCGTCCACACCGGTGTTGGCGAACAGCCGCAGCTCGCGTCGTCGCAGCTCCATCTCGTCGGCGACGGACTCGACGTGCTGCAGGTACGGGCGCAGCACGCGAGTGCGGTCGTGCCGGCGCACGCGCAGCACCAGCCGCTCGCGCCCGTCCTCCTCCCGGTTGGTCCACGCGAGGCGCGCGCCGAGGAAGGCGTCCCGCGAGGTGTGTCCCGGCCCGAGCTGAAGGGAGAAGCCGCTGTTGGTCCTCGATGCGGACGACAGCACGGACGCGGCGTCGGCGTCCTCGAGCGACTGCAGCGCCGCCACGTACTGCGCGGCCTTCCTGAAGAGCGGGTTCTCGGTGCCGTCGCACGCGAAGCGTGGCACCTCGTGGTACTGGTACGCCTGTGCCCACTCATCGGCCCAACGCCACAGGCGGCGCAGCGCGTAGAGCGCCGACTTGTACGACAGCACCAGCCGCAGCGCCACGACGGCGAGCGCGGCGTAGGCGAGGACGCCCACGGCGCCGCCGCCACTGCTGCTCATGTCGTTTGTTCTTGTGTGCTTTTGGCGAGACGAGGGGCAGGGCTTTAAGAGGGGAGGGAGGAGGTGGGAGAGTTTGCGACCGTGCGGCGGCGTTTTCACGGTCAAAGAAGGTGGGGAGGAGGCGGAGGGCCATAAAAAGAGGCGGCAAATCTACGTCGGAGGCAGCGTCAGTTTTGACAGTTTCCTTCGAGGCCTATCCGAACAAAACACCCGAAATCTTTTTCACTTTGATCTGGATGCTCTCTTTCTCTTCTGGGTTGGTTTAACGGCTTTGTTGCGTAGATCACTTGTCAGTGAGAAGAGGATTACAGGAAGGCAGGCAGTTACTTCTAGTAACTACGGGCACGGAGAAGACGGTTGGAAGAGAACAGCCACACGGACAGCAACAGCCCGGAAACCTCTTTATTAAATCTCTGCTCTTGCCAGCAAACGCTCTCTACTTGTTGCCTGTAAGAAGAGACGCCTCTTTACTTGGCGAGTGCTTAAATGCAACAGTGAATAGTCATGGCTGAATACTGTTTAGTCTGGAGTTGTTAATTATGATATCTTGATGGTTTTGTACGCCCTTGCTCTCAGATTCTTGCATGCTTAATATCCATTGTTCCCTACGTTTCTCATGCCTGGGGTCCCGGTTTACATCTTGTTGTCTGACGGCAATTAAAGTCGAAACGGTGAGGCACTAAGGCCCATTCTAAACAATTTCTTGCAAACTGATTTGAGAAGTCAAAAATCATTTGAAATACGTTAGTTTTTTAATATAATTATTTTCTTTTTTTTCTTTATACCATCCACAAAGATATAACAATATTTTTTATTTTTCCATTTACTTTTCTCTCGTTGAATACATCACAAAAAAGCTAACATCTACTACATTATTATTTTAGCCAAAAGGCACAGCTAAAAAAACAAAGACCATGTCATTTTTGGACGGCCCTAAGTTGAAGAATTTGTCAGTTTTGACCTTTAGGTTAGGAGGTGTTCTTATTGGCTTCCGAAGAAGTTAGAAGATGATATGAACATCTGATTTTTTGAAACGACTTCTCTATTTCTGTTGCTTTTATCTTGCTCCGAGGATAAGACTGAGAGTCACGGACGTATCACACACCCTATTCCTCCTACTCCTGTCTCACGCACACACCCCTCTCTCATTTTTTGCGCTACTCACCATCTCTCTTTCTAAAAGACACTTCTTTTAGTGGCTGCACATGTACTTTCGAACAGGAGGCCTTTAAGGTGACAACACAATCTACAGCTATCAGCCAACGATGAAACAGCCAAATGGCGTATTATCGGTCTCTCTCAACAGTAAAAGATGGAACGCCCATAATAATTAGGGTCAATCAACAGACATGGAAATAAAGGACAAAGGCCACCGATTCTCGTAAGCGAAGAGTGCCAAGTTAACTCTTTGATGAGCCATTTAACTGCCTGAATTTCGACTGTCTCAACTGTAACTGTAAATGCATCGCTACAAGAACACAGGGCGTTCGTTACCATCTTGCTATCTTCTTGCTCGCGAGTTATATACTGAGTACGACATGTCATTTAGAGCGGTCAACTCTCAACCGCATGCCTTTGGCATCAGGCACGGGCATGTACCGGTAATCTAGTGTTGTCTTTATGCCATGCGTTGACATGTCTTGATAGAGAGAGTACTGATTTTTCTACCGTGCCACACTTGTCAAGATCGAATAAAAAAAAGGAGAATGAGTCCGTTACATCGCACAGCAACCTCTCATCAATACTATTGTAAAAGATCAAGTTGGTAGTTGTATATCCATTCTTCTTTAACCGCTCGATTTTCTTAACTTTTTGTTATTCTCAGAGCAACTTTCTTATAACTCGATTCTATATACATTCAATGAGTTTCGTTGCAAGACGAGTACATAACTAGTAACATGAAACGCTGCAGAACAGGATGCTTACCTCATCTGTGGGTAGTTATGCGACGCATCAGGAAAGAAAAAGAGTCGTCAATTTCGACGCAACAGATAAACGTTTTTATTGTCGAGCCGAGCCTTCCTCGGTTGACAATTTCGACGGAAGGCTTAGGCATGGGACGGTCACGCACGGCGGCACGGCGACGTCGACGCTGGCACCAGACCGGGCCGGAGTTGGACGGCGAGATACAAAGCGCGCGTTGTGCACAGAAGAAGTAGTACAAAGTCCACATCTCCACGGCAAAGCCGCACCAAATGACCACGGACGATTCCGGCCGGCGCCGTGTACGTAGCTAGCTGCCAGTCTGCGACGTTAAACTCCGGTCGCTTTCTCCGTCCCGCCGCAGCTAGCTGCGATGACCGGCCGTACAGATCGATCGTCACTCACAGGGAATCGAGCTGAGCATATGCATGTCCGGCTCCGGCTCCGACCGGGACCATCGACTGTAATACTACGTACCTACTGGCTACTGTAGCATGTCAACGTTGCTGAATGCCCAGGCTAATTAACTACCGGGCACGGCGTTACATGCTTTAATGTATGCCCGTCTAGGTAGACCTAGCTGTGCTCGGTTGGACTGAAAAACTGTGATTTATAGTTAAAATTACACTATAATTAAAGATAATTTATTTGACGTAATTAAATTAAAAAAATTAAAATTAGAAAAAAAATATATTAGCTCATCCGGACGATAACGAATCGAAAAAACCGGCAAAAAAGCTCAAAAAACGAAAAATTTAGAAAACGAAATTTATGAATATTAAAAAGCCGAAACCGAAACTCAAGTCAAAATGGCGGAGCCCGGCTCGTTCGAAATGATTTTTGGCTCATATTTTTAGCTTTTAAAGTAAAATCTGTTTTAGACGTATTGGCTTTTTAACTATCCTTTTATCTTTTTTCTTTATATTACATGTGAAGATATAATGATTTTTTATTTTTTCTCTTTTTTTCTTTAATTGAATGTCTTAGTCAAAAGTTACCAGCGGTGTCTATTTCAGCCAAAAGCTAACCATCAGAACCTATTTGAGCCAAAATGTTAAACTCGATTATCCGATGTTGGTACATACGTGCTGTGCGCTGTGTACCGTGGTACGTGCTACAAGCCTACAACATGATGACTACAAGCCTATATAATCCTATATATACTAACACGGATGGGAATGTTAGCTATCCACCCTCATTTGTTTGAGGTTAAGGAACTAAAATGACATTTCTTACCATTAAGGCCCTGCTCATGTTTGGACCAGAGTTGTTGGATTGATCTCTCCGCTAACAATCTGAGATTTTTTAGGGAAGCACTCCTTCACTCGCGCATCTTGATCAGAAGTGGCAACCAACCCGTTTAGTTTCGATCCTAGTCACCTAGCGCTATAAAAATTAAGGGGATTCGGCAGGGCTTGGACTCACGAGTTGTTCAAACCTACAGAAATCCCAAATACGTCCGATCTACTCACGAGCGCTATGGTGAACGAAGACCGAGGCCGTCTTCTTCTCCGACGCCGGTCGACCACATCTACACCGCTGGTCTGCTCAGCCTCTTCTTCACCGCCGATCGCACCTCTAGTTCACCCTCATGGCGACTTTCGGTTTGGGTATGTGTACTCACGCTTCCGTATTTTTGTTTATTAGGTGTTCATATTGTTGATCTAGGATTACGACTTAGATTAATAATAACAGGAGTCACTAGCTAGGCAGTAGGTAGGCGTGCGGCGGTTTGTTTGATTGTCCGGTCAGATGAGCAAAGTGAACGGCTTTTCAGAATGTCAAAATAGAAGCTTCGATCGTCGCCAGACTGTGGGCAATAATACAGAAGGGTAGGGAAGCCACCGATTAACTGAAATGTCGCCAAGATGACTAGAGTAGATGCTGTCGCCAGAAAACAGCTTTGAGGCATCTTGACATACAAGGCGCGTTTGTTCCCGGACTAGAACAACAAACCAACCTTAAGACTTTTTCATCCCTGTCCATTTGGAAAACTTTTCACTCCTGACTTGGTGTACGTATTTGGCATTTTGCCTGAACTTTGGTCAAATTAGGATACCTACTCGAACAGGAGGCCTTTAAGGTGACAACACAATCTACAGCTATCAGCCAACGATGAAACAGCCAAATGGCGTATTATCGGTCTCTCTCAACAGTAAAAGATGGAACGCCCATAATAATTAGGGTCAATCAACAGACATGGAAATAAAGGACAAAGGCCACCGATTCTCGTAAGCGAAGAGTGCCAAGTTAACTCTTTGATGAGCCATTTAACTGCCTGAATTTCGACTGTCTCAACTGTAACTGTAAATGCATCGCTACAAGAACACAGGGCGTTCGTTACCATCTTGCTATCTTCTTGCTCGCGAGTTATATACTGAGTACGACATGTCATTTAGAGCGGTCAACTCTCAACCGCATGCCTTTGGCATCAGGCACGGGCATGTACCGGTAATCTAGTGTTGTCTTTATGCCATGCGTTGACATGTCTTGATAGAGAGAGTACTGATTTTTCTACCGTGCCACACTTGTCAAGATCGAATAAAAAAAAGGAGAATGAGTCCGTTACATCGCACAGCAACCTCTCATCAATACTATTGTAAAAGATCAAGTTGGTAGTTGTATATCCATTCTTCTTTAACCGCTCGATTTTCTTAACTTTTTGTTATTCTCAGAGCAACTTTCTTCTATAACTCGATTCTATATACATTCAATGAGTTTCGTTGCAAGACGAGTACATAACTAGTAACATGAAACGCTGCAGAACAGGATGCTTACCTCATCTGTGGGTAGTTATGCGACGCATCAGGGAAAGAAAAAAGAGTCGTCAATTTCGACGCAACAGATAAACGTTTTTATTGTCGAGCCGAGCCTTCCTCGGTTGACAATTTCGACGGAAGGCTTAGGCATGGGACGGTCACGCACGGCGGCACGGCGACGTCGACGCTGGCACCAGACCGGGCCGGAGTTGGACGGCGAGATACAAAGCGCGCGTTGTGCACAGAAGAAGTAGTACAAAGTCCACATCTCCACGGCAAAGCCGCACCAAATGACCACGGACGATTCCGGCCGGCGCCGTGTACGTAGCTAGCTGCCAGTCTGCGACGTTAAACTCCGGTCGCTTTCTCCGTCCCGCCGCAGCTAGCTGCGATGACCGGCCGTACAGATCGATCGTCACTCACAGGGAATCGAGCTGAGCATATGCATGTCCGGCTCCGGCTCCGACCGGGACCATCGACTGTAATACTACGTACCTACTGGCTACTGTAGCATGTCAACGTTGCTGAATGCCCAGGCTAATTAACTACCGGGCACGGCGTTACATGCTTTAATGTATGCCCGTCTAGGTAGACCTAGCTGTGCTCGGTTGGACTGAAAAACTGTGATTTATAGTTAAAATTACACTATAATTAAAGATAATTTATTTGACGTAATTAAATTAAAAAAATTAAAATTAGAAAAAAAATATATTAGCTCATCCTGGACAGCGCAAACGAATACGAAAAAAACCGGCAAAAAAGCTCAAAAAACGAAAAATTTAGAAAAACGAAATTTATGAATATTAAAAAAGCCAGAAACCAGAAACTCAAGTCAAAATGAGCGGAGCCCCGGCTCCGTTCGAAATGATTTTTGGCTCATATTTTTTAGCTTTTAAAGTAAAATGCTGTTTTAGACGTATTGGCTTTTTAACTATCCTTTTATCTTTTTTCTTTATATTACATGTGAAGATATAATGATTTTTTATTTTTTCTCTTTTTTTCTTTAATTGAATGTCTTAGTCAAAAGTTACCAGCGGTGTCTATTTCAGCCAAAAGCTAACCATCAGAACCTATTTGAGCCAAAATGTTAAACTCGATTATCCGATGTTGGTACATACGTGCTGTGCGCTGTGTACCGTGGTACGTGCTACAAGCCTACAACATGATGACTACAAGCCTATATAATCCTATATATACTAACACGGATGGGAATGTTAGCTATCCACCCTCATTTGTTTGAGGTTAAGGAACTAAATGACATTTCTTACCATTAAGGCCCTGCTCATGTTTGGACCAGAGTTGTTGGATTGATCTCTCCGCTAACAATCTGAGATTTTTAAGGGAAGCACTCCTTCACTCGCGCATCTTGATCGGAAGTGGCAACCAACCCGTTTAGTTTCGATCCTAGTCACCTAGCGCTATAAAAATTAAGGGGATTCGGCAGGGCTTGGACTCACGAGTTGTTCAAACCTCGAAATCCCAAATACGTCCGATCTACTCACGGCGCTATGGTGAACGAAGACCGAGGCGTCTTCTTCTCGCGCCGGTCGACCACATCTACACCCGTGCTCGACCTCTTCTTCACGCGATCGCACCTCTAGTTCACCCTCATGGCGACTTTCGGTTTGGGTATGTGTACTCACGCTCCGTATTTTGTTTATTAGGTGTTCATATTGTTGATCTAGGATTACGACTTAGATTAATAATAACAGGAGTCACTAGCTAGGCAGTAGGTAGGCGTGCGGCGGTTTGTTTGATTGTCCGGTCAGATGAGCAAAGTGAACGGCTTTTCAGAATGTCAAAATAGAAGCTTCGATCGTCGCCAGACTGTGGGCAATAATACAGAAGGGTAGGGAAGCCACCGATTAACTGAAATGTCGCCAAGATGACTAGAGTAGATGCTGTCGCCAGAAAACAGCTTTGAGGCATCTTGACATACAAGGCGCGTTTGTTCCCGGACTAGAACAACAAACCAACCTTAAGACTTTTTCATCCCTGTCCATTTGGAAAACTTTTCACTCCTGACTTGGTGTACGTATTTGGCATTTTGCCTGAACTTTGGTCAAATTAGGATACCTACGTTTTAACCAACCACACAACTGCATGAACACCTAAATTGGTTTGTTGTTTTGGCTTAGTTATATGATTGGGGTTAGATAGAGCTCCAAGTGTTGAATCAACAACAAACTGGCGATTGTAATTTTTTTTGTAAATAATCCATATTTTATTTGAAATAGCAGAAATATACTCGTACAATTTTTTTTACAGAAATGACTTCCAATTGCCGAACCATTAGGCGATTGAGGCCTATCGCCCAACGGGCGCGTGACTCGCAAGCTGTCCATGAAGTACTGATGTAGTGGGTATCGGCATTACTGATGTCTGTCAATCTATCAAGTACTGATGTCCGTAAAGTACTGTAAATAATTTCTAATGGATTTCGATAATTTACATGGCATATTATTTAGATACCAATATATCAGTTATAACGGTATACATGATTTTTTAATGTACTAATGACATTACATTCATTCGTAATTAATCATAAATATTACGTATTATTATTTTGTACATGGCAAACTATTTAATTCGTGTAAAAGTATTGAGTAAATTTTGAATAACTATAAATTTCTACGGATGCTTAATTCATACATAACATTGACTAAATTTTCTACGACTACAATTTTGTATGGATGCTAATTTTCTATAACTATGTTCACTAAATTTTCTACAACTACATGTTTCTACGACTGTTAATTTTTTCTATAACTACATTGATTAAATTTTCTATACCAAAGTTGCACTATTTTTTTCTACAACTACGATTTTCTATTGATACTAATTATATACTAAATAAATTATTTACTTCATAAAAAAATATTGACTACAACATATAAAAAATTTTACCTAACAGAAATCGCGGAACCTCTCCTTCTTCCTCTCCCTCTCCTCTCATCTCTTCTATTTTTCTTCCCTCTCCTCTCCTCTTCTTTCTTTCCCTTCTGCCTTTTCTTCACCACGTGCCGTGGGCGGAATAAATGCTAGGGGCTCGGTCGCACGACCGATTTATATGCGCCTCCAGTCACCGAAGGGTTTGGCGACTGGATTCGCAGTCGCCTAACCGCTAGGCGACTAGAAGCAGTCACCTGACGGTTCGGCGACTGCAATTATATCGTCCAACAGCTCACGGATTGTTTGTGCGTCGCGCGGCCGTTGGGCGACTGAAGGCTATTTCTATAAAAAAAATATTTTGTGCGGATATATTTCTATTATTTCGAATAAAATATGAATTATTTTAAAAAAATCGCAAGATTGCCAAAAAAAAAAACAAGCCAATCTACTAGTTTCCCTTTGGAGATTAGACGACCGATCACCTACTTATTGTAAACCTGCAAAGAACACATTCGCGTTGGGAAATCTAGAAGCTGTCATGGCAAAGGATGGACCAGCCAAAATAGGTGCACCTAAGATCGATAAAGGAAAGGAGGAAAGGATAAACCCTGTGTCAGAAGCTTAGATGCTGCAATATGAACCGCTAAAAGAACCCTGTGTCAGCAAGCCGTTGGCCGAATAAAAATTTTCGGCGCAAAGATTGTCCCAGCACCGTCAGCTATTGGCATATGCTGAACAATCAATCATTCAGAGTCCTGACCCATGCTGCATGTCTACGTGCTTTAGAGCCTGTTGGGTAACAGTTGCGGTTTATGGTTTTTAGCTGAAATTTTTGAATTTTAGTTGTTTACGGTACAGATTACGAAGAGAGATACCCACTTGCAATTTTGGATGGTACAGATATTGAGCTTTTAACGTGTTCATCGTTTAACTTGTAGATTTCGTCTTGAAAACATACTTTGTTTGAAAGTTAGATACTATAGCAAAAACTAAAAACCGTCAGCTTCGAAAGAAAAGAATAGGCCCTTAGTTGCACTGACAGCGCCATATCCCTCGGCTTCAAAAGGAGATCTCTGATCCTTAAGTACTAAGAAATCAGCGAAATTCTCAGAAGGAAAAGCCTTCGGCTGTGTAATTCTCACTGTAAAGTGACAAGCCCTTGCGACTTTGTCTCACTCGTAATGGAATGCTCGTAGTACCGGTCTGCTTCCGGAGTCAGCAATGAAGCCGCGTTGCCTTGCCTGCCTGCACCATCTTCGTTTCTGGAAAAAGCAAACGTACTGTATAGATCAACTAGGATATGATACCATCATAAAAGTACTATCACTGGACTGTCTTAAGCTAATCTGGATGATCATGGTGTATGGTATTTTGGATCAGTTGTGCATGATCGTATGAGACCTAAGCACAGGAACGGGCGCTATAGTGAACAGAGATCGTGACGCAACTAAAGGCGCCATTACTCGAAAAGATGGCTTTGTGCTGTGATGTTCATGCCTCCATGACCGACTTTTTCATAAGACGTCTACGTCTTATCCAGATACATAGGTTCAAGAGTGAAACGTTGAGACCCAAAATTCATAAGACGTTGAAACGTTGAGGCAAGCACCCAACCCAAGATTTCCAAGCTAACGGGCCGCACTTTCCCTTCTTTTCAACTTAGTTTATGACTTATGATTTTCTCTGAATGAATAAATAGGACGACTTCTTTATCTTTTTTCAAAACAGCTTATTGAAATAGTCTTTTAAAATGGATTATCAGTTCGTTGATATTTAGTTCGTCGTTCAAACGCTCATAATAAAAGGCTATTTATCAAGACGTAACCGAAATAAACCAAGCAGACCTGCATGATTTTGAACCCAGCATCTGGATCTAGTTCATCTCTCTCCTCTCCCAGGCTTTCTCAGCTGGACCATGGGACTCTGCCTGTTCTTTTCTGTACGGCCCAGCGTGGTTGTGAGAGGCCGCGCCGATGGACCACGATTGCAGCCTCGGCAGGTTTGGTGGAGAAAAACCTCGGCCGGTTGCAGACGCGGAACTCTGTTCAGGAGCCAAGACGCGGAACAGCCCAAAATTGATGGCCCAAACATGCCGAATTTCGGTTGGGCCCTGCCTACCCTGCCTGTGGGGACTCGTCTCGCTCGATCGGCTCGACGAAACCAAATCGACACTATTAGAATTTTTTCCCCCGCGGCTTGGCTGCAGTGGCCTGGGACCAAACATCACTGCACTGCACTGTATGCTTTCTTGACCGAGAGGAGAAATTAGGGCTCATTCAGAGATGGAGCTCACTGCCACTTGGAACACCAATCATGACCACGACAATCATACATAGAGCTCTTCTTTTTGTTTCTTCCATGATTTTAGAATGTATCGTAGAGGGTATGGAGTAGAAGAAACTTACATGCAGTTTTAGTCGATATAAATAAAGTCGTTACAGTGTATAGTGTATACTACAATCAATTTATAGATCTATCTTAAAAAGATACTCTGTTATCGGAAAAAATATAAAAAGTAGTTTTTAAAAATCGAAAAGAATATTACTATATATCTTGACTAAAAGAAAAAGGCGGTTTTTTTATTTTGGATCTGCTCACCCCCACGCAAGAGTCGGGACGGCGGACAGATTAGCCTGTAGCTAGCTCACACTCCCCGAATCGATGATGGCGTCGGCATGGGCGGTCCTCACCTCGTAGCTAAGCTTTTGAGCCTTGTCTCCATGCACGAGCACGGGTGTGTAAATTTCGCGGTGCGCCGGTGAGCTGTAGTACCGTGTAGATCCGTCGTCCATTGTAGCGGCCGTTGCTACGCCGACGCTCCCTTGACAGCACACAGGGTGTGATTAATCCTGCTATGTCCTGTACCATGATAGCCTGGTGAAGATCATGTAATGTTCAGCAAAAGAGATGATCGGTACATGTGATGTTGAGAGTGATAAGGCGATAACGTTGATCGATCATTTTCGTCGGACGGCACAGTTCACCTCTTTTGGTACCGTGGGATTTCTGCTCGTTTCGCAGTTCCTGGTTTATGGCTTATTTTTTATTATTCATAGATTTTATCTTTTTTTGAATTTTTGGTTTTTTAACTTTTTTACCGGTTCTTTTTTCCGTATTCGTTTGTGTTATCCGTGATGAGCTATCATATTTTTTCTATTTTTAAATTTTTTAAATTTAATTATGCCAAATAAGTCAATTTCAATTCTGATGAAATTTCACCTTCTGATGTAATTTTAGCATAAGTTATAGCTTTTAGCTCAACCGAGCAGAAGGGAATAGTGAGAAATGTGGATTTTTTCCCATGGTTTGCTTTCACATCGATTTTTGAACAAAATGGTATTTAAAGATGATTTCTATAAACCGTTTGTAACAGTTAAAAGTCGCTTTGAACGAAGTCTCGACCTAAAAATCGATTTTTAAATAAACGGTATTTAAAGGTGGTTTCTATAAATCATTTATAACAGTTAAAAGCTGTTTTGAACGGAGTTACATGTGAACAGTATTTTCTAGCCTCGGCAGGTTTGGTGGAGAAAACCTCGGCCGGTTGCAGACGCGGAACTCTGTTCAGGAGCCAAGACGCGGAACAGCCCAAAATTGATGGCCCAAACATGCCGAATTTCGGTTGGGCCCTGCCTACCCTGCCTGTGGGGACTCGTCTCGCTCGATCGGCTCGACGAAACCAAATCGACACTATTAGAATTTTTTCCCCCGCGGCTTGGCTGCAGTGGCCTGGGACCAAACATCACTGCACTGCACTGTATGCTTTCTTGACCGAGAGGAGAAATTAGGGCTCATTCAGAGATGGAGCTCACTGCCACTTGGAACACCAATCATGACCACGACAATCATACATAGAGCTCTTCTTTTTTGTTTCGGCTCATGATTTTTAGGCTGTTCGTAAGAGGGTATGGAGTAGAAGAAACTTACATGCAGTTTTAGTCGATATAAATAAAGTCGTTACAGTGTATAGTGTATACTACAATCAATTTATAGATCTATCTTAAAAGATACTCATTATCGGAAAAATATAAAAGTAGTTTTAAAAATCGAAAAGAATATTACTATATATCTTGACTAAAAGAAAAGGCGGTTTTTATTTTGGATCTGCTCACCCCCACGCAAGAGTCGGGACGGCGGACAGATTAGCCTGTAGCTAGCTCACACTCCCCGAATCGATGATGGCGTCGGCATGGGCGGTCCTCACCTCGTAGCTAAGCTTTTGAGCCTTGTCTCCATGCACGAGCACGGGTGTGTAAATTTCGCGGTGCGCCGGTGAGCTGTAGTACCGTGTAGATCCGTCGTCCATTGTAGCGGCCGTTGCTACGCCGACGCTCCCTTGACAGCACACAGGGTGTGATTAATCCTGCTATGTCCTGTACCATGATAGCCTGGTGAAGATCATGTAATGTTCAGCAAAAGAGATGATCGGTACATGTGATGTTGAGAGTGATAAGGCGATAACGTTGATCGATCATTTTCGTCGGACGGCACAGTTCACCTCTTTTGGTACCGTGGGATTTCTGCTCGTTTCGGCTTCAGTTTCTGGTTTCTGGCTTATTTTTTATTATTCATAGATTTTATCTTTTTTTGAATTTTTGGTTTTTTAACTTTTTTACCGGTTCTTTTTTCCGTATTCGTTTGTGTTATCCGTGATGAGCTATCATATTTTTTCTATTTTTAAATTTTTTAAATTTAATTATGCCAAATAAGTCAATTTCAGCTACAGTGAAATTTCAGCCGCTACAGTGTAATTTTAGCCATAAGTTATAGCTTTTTAGCTCAACCGAGCGGCCGAAGGGGAATAGTGAGAAATGTGGATTTTTTTCCCATGGTTTGCTTTCACATCGATTTTTGAACAAAATGGTATTTAAAGATGATTTCTATAAACCGTTTGTAACAGTTAAAAGCTGCTTTGAACGAACAGTCTCTGACCTAAAAATCGATTTTTAAATAAAACGGTATTTAAAGGTGGTTTCTATAAATCATTTATAACAGTTAAAAGCTGTTTTGAACGGAGTTACATGTGAACAGTATTTTTCTACTCGCTCGATATCTGTCAGAATCTGGCAAAAATCAAAAGCGGCAGCGCGTGGCAACATGGCCCAAAACCACCCTGAAATGTCAAACCCAACGGAAGAGCAGGCAACCAAAACTCCACCAGACGCAGATGAGTAGAGTAAACAATGCGATCCGGCAGCGGCACCGCGCCACCAGCAGCAAGTGCGGCCCGGCCGAAGATTTGGCGCACGCACACTGACAGTCCACTGCCCATCGAGAATTTCCTCACACGCACTCCGCGGGAAGGGGACAGACACCCGCCCCCGCCCTGCCCCAGCGAGCACCGAAATCCCAAGAAACGCGCGTATAAATCGACGCCGCGGCCGCCCAGCCAGGCGCAAACGCAGCGCGGCACCACCGGCCGAATCGATTCCCCGATCCGTGCCTCTCCCCTCTCTGGCCATGGAGGTGTTCTACTACCTCGTGTTCGGCGCGCTCGCCGCCGTCGTGGCGGGGCTCGAGCTCGGCAAGAGCGGCAAGGACCGCGTCACCACCTCCCAGGCCTTCAACTCCTTCAAGAACAACTACGTCCTCGTCTACTCCCTCATGATGTGTACGTACACGAAACTTCGACCGAAAAAAAAAATCTCTCCCTTTTATTCTCCGTTCCTCTTTCCCTCCTCACCCCTGCCCCCAAACTATCGATCCGTCGCACATTTCCTCCGTTCAGATCTGGAATGGAGACGCGATGCTGTGTTTTTTTTATGGTGTTTCCTTTTGTGAATGGATTGTGATGGTGCAGCCGGGGATTGGCTGCAAGGGCCGTACGTGTACTACCTCTACAGCCAGTACGGGTTCGACAAGGGCGACATCGGCCGCCTCTTCATCGCCGGCTTCGGATCCTCCATGATCTTCGGCACCATCGTCGGATCCCTCGCCGACAAGCAGTACGGTCCTCGATTCCTTGAATTGTGCTCGATTTTACCGCATTGGAATGTTGTATTTTGTTGAGTTCCAAGAATCCTGTGTGACCAGGGGCCGGAAGAGGGCGTGCATCACCTACTGCATCAGCTACATCCTCAGCTGCATCACCAAGCACTCGCCCGAGTACAAGATTCTCATGATCGGGCGCGTGCTCGGCGGCATCGCCACCTCGCTGCTCTTCTCGGCGTTCGAGTCCTGGCTCGTCGCAGAGCACAACAAGGTAATTAACCGCAACTCAGATCTGCTTGTCAGTGTCTCTCTCACTGATGCTTTTAACTTCAATCCAAATGTTTCTGCTTTTTTTTATCTCTCTATCTATCTAGAAGGGATGTACCAGTTGTAGTATAAAGTATGCAGCTTTTGAATGTCTTTACCTTAAGTAATGCTGCTTATTCCTATCTTCGTTGTGAATAAACTACTAGAATGGGATCACCCTTTGGATTCATTCGCATCCTTGTCGTTGAAGCCAGCTAAATGTGTTGAATGTTTGACTACTAATGCAACAAGGCACATATAAAATGAACAGATGTTTTAAAATTGGAGAATATGTGTAGGTCTAGGACACTGCGCAGTAAAACGTGACTTTGTCAGGATCTGAAAAGACTGAAATCTTGCTGGTTAGCTCAGATCCACCGTGTTTTGTTTGATCTCTGGTCCTTGTGTCGGTGGATCAGGTGGCTGCCATGGCCAGAAGGGTGAGCATTTGACAAGCATGGCCCAGTTTAATAAAGCTCTTTAGGATGGCCTTACTGGGAATTGTCCTTTTATTCGGCCATGGGCTGTCGATCTTAATCTCGTACACACACAATTATCCTAAAGAATCCAAAGATCCAGTACAGTATCTGTTGCCTGTGATACACAATGCAGTGTTCTTCGCCCGTGATGAAGCTGTACTATTGATTAATAACTAATAAATGATCCTTGTCATTTGTGAATTATGGCATTATCGCACCTTGTTGATTGGTACTGCCAATGTGAATATTTACCTTTCTGTTTTCTTGTGCAGAGGGATTTTGATCCGCAATGGCTGTCGATTACATTCTCCAAGGCTATATTTCTTGGGAATGGCCTAATTGCCATTGTAGCTGGGCTATTTGCAAACCTGCTTGCTGACAACTTGGGCTTTGGTCCTGTGGCTCCTTTTGATGCTGCTGCATGCTTCCTGGCAATAGGCATGGCTATCATAATGTCCTCGTGGAGTGAAAACTATGGAGATCCATCTGATAGCAAGGACTTGATGGCTCAGTTCAAGGTTGCAGCTAAGGCAATTGCTTCAGGTATGCTTAACGCATCATTAGACTGCAAACACAATCAAATATGTATTGAACTTAGCATTGGCATTCTAACATTATCCATAAATCTTCAGATGAAAAAATTGCATTGCTGGGAGCCATACAGTCACTGTTTGAGGGCTCAATGTACACTTTCGTCTTCCTCTGGACTCCAGCATTAAGCCCAAATGATGAAGACATTCCTCATGGCTTTATATTTGCTACGTTCATGCTGTCATCTATGTTGGGTAGCTCCATTGCTTCACGCCTGTTAGCCCGAAAACTGAAGGTCGAAGGTTATATGCAGATAGTGTTTTCAATATCAGCATTCACCCTTTTCCTCCCTGTTGTCACCAACGTAAGACCATGGCTCGCTACTGTTCATTAATTTTCTCTGCCATTCTTAGATCACTAATACCAATTTTCTACTGTTCAACAGTTTCTAGTGCCACCTTCTTCAATGAAAGGAGGTAGCATCTCATTTGGAGGCTCTCTACAGCTGCTTGGTTTCTGTACCTTTGAGGCATGTGTTGGCATATTCTGGCCATCTATCATGAAAATGAGATCTCAATATATTCCTGAGGAGGCAAGAAGCACGATCATGAATTTCTTCCGCATACCACTAAACTTGTTTGTCTGTGTGGTGCTTTACAATGTAAGCAAAATAATGTTTTTACCCGTATGCATTGATTCTGATATGTCAAAATATGTTGGTAAGAATGGCATAAGAGATTTCAGTAAAGAAATAATAATTTGCCTATAAATATATTTTACAGGTGAACGCTTTCCCTATCACTGTCATGTTTGGCATGTGTTCTATCTTCCTCTTCATGGCAGCAATCTTGCAGAGACGGCTAATGGTTGTTTCTGACCTACACAAATCATCAACAAGTATGTTCTCTTCTATTCCAGCAGAGAGAAAGGCTACATTGTTATGTCTAATCGACGTATCAATTCAGTTTCCCTAACTGCTAACCATGGGGTAACATTCTCTGCAGAAGCACAAGAGATTGGAGACGATGAGCCGCTAAATCCTTAAAGGTCAACGGAATCATACAAGCAAATCAGATACAAGGATGTCAACCGTACTGCAATTCCTTTCCACCTGGCTGCTGAATAAGATGGAAGTCAGAAAAGCCTGGAATGGAAGCCAGTTGTTTTTGTTTGTAATTTTGTTTCTGTAATGTAGATTGATCGTTGGCTATTAGTTTCCACCTTGGGTGAGGCTAGGCACGAGGGCAATACATAGTTCAGCAAACATTGAGCTATATCCGAGATCTTGGTGAGTTGGTATAGGTTATTCCTGTTATTTTTGTTGTTCACCGGCGTGACATTATTTGCGATTTGTAAGACCATGTAGAGGTCATCTTACGTTTGTAATAAGTATTCGATTTTGCTTGTACTTTGATATCGAAGTTTGAGTTTAATTTTGAGTATTTGCATATTTACCTATAGCTTTCTATTGCTAGCGGTCAAACTGGCCTTGAGTGCCGGTTTGATCGGTCTTTGGCTAGCGGTCAAACCGGCAGACGATGTGACCAAATGAGATAGGCGGTCTGACCGGCATTATTTGCAGTTTGACCAAAGTAGTGGTAGTATCGGTACGTAGTTGACGGTAGCTATTTTTTAAAGAGGGTTTTGCCGCTTCGGTGAGTTGCAGTAAGCGGTTTAATCGGTTTTGATCTGGTGGTCTAACCGGCAGGTGTTGGGTGGTTTGATCGGTATGGGTGTTGCGGTCAGACCGGTTCCTTGTTACCGAGAAGGTGTTAAGTCGGTTGTGTTAGTCATGGTGGAATTTATGCAAGTGAGAGTTATGACGCCGTGTCCATGCATATATTTTGCTAATGAGAATCAAGTGTATGCCATTTTTGTTCGGATTAATTGCTTGTTCTTTCATGTGCATAGTGTTTGATAATTGTTGCGGTCAACAGTAAGACCGATGCTAGGTTGTCATGGTGTATCGCGCAAGTACGGGTGGAGCATTATCTCAAACGAAAAAGCATGTGTGCATGTGGTGTGCCAATTAGACTTGAGCATTTCAAATGATGACGGTCTCAGAGCAAGCGTAAGATCTTAGCGAGAAGTAATTAGGCATTACGGACTATGGTGTGGTATGATGTGCCATAGTACTCGGGCGTTTTAAGTGGTGACGGTCTCAGAGTAGGCGTAGAATCTTAACGACGAGGCATTAGACATGGCATTTTTGTGATGGACTATTGCAATTTAGGAAGGTCAAAAATTTAAAATTGCAAATTCTCGGATTTACGGAAGTGTCGACAGACCAGTCGATCAGATCGGCCGAAGAGGAGGTGGTTAGATCGGAATTCATCACCAGTCTGACCAGGAGGTGGTTAGATGCGAATTTTTTCTCTCCAAGACTCCAATTGTGATGTGCTTTGCAAGTAAACATACACAGTCAACAATCAACATCCAAGATACACTCTCCAATCTCCATTAATCTCTCAAGAACATGGGTTGAGGAGGTACTTTACCGATCTTTGCCGGTCGGGCTAGCTGTAACACCGCAAGGTGGCTGTGGACAGGGGTTGGGGAGGAGGTTCACCACTGGGGTAGATGCGGAGCGAGAGGACCTCCTCCCTCCGCGGTTCTTCGACTCCATGCTGGCCTGCGCATGTCGTTCCATGCGCCAGACGCCGACGAGAGGCCGATGGTGAGGGAGGTGTGGCACTACGGCGGCGGTGTTGTGCGGTCGTTGCCAGCGGAGGTGTGCCACTACGGTTGAGACTTGAGGGAACGGGGGTGGAGGCTGAAGCAAGGAGGAGGGGAGGGGCCGGCGCCGGCAATCGGTGACGGTGTGGTCAGCGCCGACGGTCGGTGATGGCGATTTTTTAGGGTTGAGAGTGAGACGGATTTTCTCGGGTTGAGAGTGAGACGGATTTGTCGGTGTGATTGTGAAGAGTCCGAGCGTCGGAGGTCGGACCGAGGCGACTACGCGAGAGATGGGCTGAGCGGGCGCGCCGAGAAATGGACCATGAGATGGGCCGAACGCCCGAGTCCCAGCCATCCAATCGAGCCATCCGAGCGGCTCGCAAGCTAGCTCGGGCTCGGCTCGTTAAGAAATCGAGCTCATCCCAGCTCGGCTCGGCTCGTAATTTCCACGAGCCGAGCCGAGCCTGTATCGAACCGTGCCGCGAGCCACAAGCTTTTTGTCCACCCCTACTTTGCCCGCCTAGGCACTAGGCACCGGTCTACCGTCCAACTAGCGTGTAGATGAACCCTGGTCATTCACCCTCCTTTGACTCGCTATATCCTATCCTACACATTTAAATATTATAAATATCTTCATTGAAGCTATATTACATCCGATGACAATGTTGAGAGATGTATAACAAAAAAAACCCTGATGTGAGTCATGTGCTGATACCTTCAAATTTGTGTGTTGCATAAGAGAAATCTGTTATATTGTTTACGTTTGTGATTCTGACCTGTACATGGAGTTCTCATCCTTCCATCCATCCTAGCCAACGGGATGCAAGATCTCTCTGTCATTGGAAAGAGACTACTATACCTTGATGATTACAAGGAATTTTGCTTGGTACTATTTATCATTAGAAAGCCCCTTCTGTCTAATCATGCAACTTGGCAGTCAGGCCCATATTAGATGGGTCCATTTTAGACGTGTAGCTATTGAGTTCATCACAACTTATATGTTAGTCTATCACGTTTGACACCACGCAAATTTGTGCAGGCTGTCGCCGTTCAGTTCGTCAGGTACAATCCTTAGTGAGGAAAAGGTGAACCAGTCCATTACAGGCCACATAGAATGAAAAAAGACACCTAATTGCCTCAAATAAAGTGAAGGGGAGTCTTTGATCTTGATGCTTTTATTTAGTATATGTAATTTACCTCTACCAAATCTTCCGGGGTTAAAGGGAGAAAGCAAATGAATCAAAAGAACATAGGATAAATTGAAAGACCCAAAACGAGTAAAAAGAACTAGGCCAGCTTACACATGAATGCAGCCACACAGAAGGGGGGAAACAGAAGCTGGTGACGATCAACGCTAGCTTCTACTGCCTAAAATCTGGTGATTTCCTTTGCTGCTACTCATTCCATCTTTCTATTAACATCAAGAGATAAAATTGAAAGACCCAGAAAGTCAGAAGTTACTACTCATTTCAGCTTTCTATTAAGCTCAGTAAATCGGTGAGAGGCCAGAAAGTTGGGGAGGTGACAGGAAACACATAAAATTGCGAACAAGAACAATAATCATGCTCTAATAGAGATCAAAGCCTAAAATGTAAGCAGCAGCTGCTTGCTGCAGTCACAAAACATGAACACTGTATTGTGGTTGGGAAATGACTAAATATCTCTTTGACAAAGGCAAAACTTGGTGGAAGTACGATTTGCAATTTGGACTCCATAACAAGTTCGAAAGACAACAATGAACAAGAAATACTCAGTGACATAGCATAACATTATTAGTGTCCGATTCAAATGCAAAGCATGCAAACACAAGCAATCATGTATGGTTTGCAATAGAGCAACACCTGATCCAGCTATCTGCAAAGAGTATCAATGCACACAAAGGATGCATTTGCAGAAGGATCTTAGTTACAGGACCCAAATGGACAAAAGGATCTTAGGGAGCACTTGTAAATGATACCGTGACCTGAATGCATTGCGCAATAGGATGTAAAAAGCTCACTACATCCAAACTTTTCCTGAATTTAAGTTTTTCGAAATAACAGCACAACATGCCAATGTGAAAGACATCCGCAGATAGATCAGAAAAAAACCTAACCAACCTACCACTCTGTGGAGAACCAGCATAATGTAAACGCATGTATTATTGTGTCGATACCAGCAAACTAACCGCTCAAGAAGATGTTACATTGACACGCAGGTCAAAAAAATTGTTGATCTGGTCCGATCCGATCGTTTACGTATAACATAGCACTCAATATTATAATGTCGAGAAGAGAGCCCTTCTCAAATAATTAACCAGGAGAGCAAGAAACGAAGAAATGGCATCGTCGGCGACGAATTGATTGGACCATTTGAGAGAGAATACCGCACGGACGCATCAGAGAGCGGGCACGTATCTCTTGGCGACCTGCTTGCCGGCCATGGCGGCCCCGGCGAGGACCCCTCCGATGGCGCCCGCGACGGCGGCGGACCGCGGCCCGTTGGCGGCGCGGAAGATCGCGCCGGTGCCGAGCCCGGCGGCGACGCTGTTGATCCAGTCGTCGCGATCGCGCGTGGCGACCATGGCGCTCTCGATCCCGGCGTAGAGCAGGCCGATGATGCCGAGCGTGTTGCCGACGCGGCGGCCGGAGCTGCCGCAGGAGTTGAGGACGCGGTTGGCCCGGATCTTGGCGGGCTCCCCCGGCTCGGCGTTGCGGGCGGCGTCGCGGAGGCCGAGGGCGGCGCCCCCGACGGCGCCCGAGAGGTAGCCTATTCCGGTGTAGTAGGTGAGGTTCTCGCCCCAGGAGCGGCGCTGCGCGAGGGACTCCTCCTGGAAGAGGAACTCCGGGGAGGTGGGGAGGTCGTAGAGATGCTTGTAGGGGATGTTGAGGTCCTGGTACGGGTTGTAGAGCCGGCGGCCAGAGGCGTCCGTGTGTTCGTCGCGGGAGCTGGATGGCGACGGGAACAGCCGCGGATCAGCCATGGCGGCGCGTGGGGAGCTCGGGCGGCGTGGAAGGCAAGAAAGAAATCACTAGAGGAGGCAGGGCAGGGTTTCCCTTGCGTGTGATTTGGTATTTTTTCGGTTCGGACGCCGGAGTCGGGAAGGGTGGGCCGTGTGAAGGCCACGCCGCGGACTAGGCCGGTGGTTTCGCTCGCACAGCCCAGCAACCGAAGCGGGGAGGCCCAAAGTTTTGCGTGAAACGGTGGCTGCGGACGTCTAGCCCAGCCCAACGCTTCCTGAGCCCTGCCGCCACGTTGCTGGGCCGAGCATACCGTCGACTACAGTTCTGCAGCGCTGGCCCAAAATGAAACTGTCGACAAGCAGCCGGCGTAACGTCAGCTCAGCTGGTGGTACACGGTAGCAGGTACCTAAGGATGCTGGCAATACAGCGGCCAGATTATTATACCAAGCAGCTGTTGTATAGCTCTAGCCGCCACTTGCAGATCAAAAGCTCAGATCTCTGCATCCACGTGCTCCACCCCGGTGTCCCACGTGCTGCTGCCTCCGAGGAACACCAGCCCACGCCCAACTGGAACCAAACCAGAGAGGCGAGAATCCTACCGAGGCCGGCACATGGCTCGATGGAACCGCGACGTCAAATCCGCCCGTTGCCTCGCCGAATTAAACAACGCCATCCAAACCGCTGCACTTTCGGCCACCGCCCATCATATCTGCACTGCCCAGCCAGGCAAACCGACGAAAGGAGTACTACTGTGCAAGAGGAGGAGGGGAAAGAAACAGACAAGCACCGAGCTTTGGAGCAAGGCAGGAGGAGGATGCGTGGACCGTCGGCAATGGCATCTCTGGTCGCCGCCGCCGCCGCCGCGGCGGCCCTCCTCCTGATCGACGGCTGCGGCGCCGCGATGTACAAGGTGGGCGACCTCGACGCCTGGGGCATCCCGCCGGCCTCCAAGCCCGACGTCTACTCGCAGTGGGCCAAATCCATCCACTTCGCGCTCGGCGACTCCATATGTAAGCACCCACACTCGAGAACTTCACGCTCCACTCTTATTAGTACTTTTGAGGCTGGATCGCTGATAAAATTTCTGTGCTTGTCCGCGCGCGCGCGCACACAGGGTTTCTGTACCCGCCGAGCCAGGACTCGGTGGTGCAGGTGGCGGCGCGGGCGTTCGCCACCTGCGAGGTGTCGGACCCCGTGCTCAAGCTGGCCGACGGCAACTCCATCTTCAACCTCACCAGTCCCGGCCGCTTCTACTACACCAGCGCCGCACCGGGACACTGCCAGAAGGGGCAGAAGCTGACCATCGACGTGCCCATGGCAAATGGCACCTACCTGCCGCCCTCCGCCAACGACCTCGCCGCCCTCGCGCCGGCGTCAGCCGAGGGGCCAGCGGGCTTCCAGTCGGCGTTCGGCCCGGCCGGCGCGCACCCCTCGGGCGCGCTCCGGGAAGTCGCCGGCGTTGGATCCCTGCTCTCTGCGGCTGCTCTTTCTTTCGCTCTCCTCTGAGAGGATGGCTTTCTTTTTTTGGTGTTCTTGTGATTTCTTTGGGAGATTTGGGTTAAAGGTAGAAGTGTTCCTTGGACGATCGGAGCTTGGATCTCCGTTTCTTGACTCGTTTGTACTTTGTACTACTACTACGATATTCTCATCGACTTACAGTACAGTACATTACACTGTGGTCATGATGGATCGAGGTGGGCCATTTTTCATCATCAAACAACTGGGCGTCCTCAAATGTCTCATTGCATTTTGTTTCGCCTTTCCAAACTTTAGCCGGAAGTATTGATACTAATGGTTCACCCGGACATGGTAGTCTTATTTCTTTTTACCATATATTTATAATTTCTTTTAAACAAATAAATAAAAATATTTTTTTATTTTTTGAAGCAACTCATCAAAACAATTTTGCTATTTTGAAAGGACTTATTGAAATAGATTTTTCAAAACAACGACTCAGCTACGGAATTGTCAAAATAAAGTAGTATTTAACAACCTCTATATGTACTGTTACATATGAGCTGATTTCAGGTACAATCATTATACATCATTGCTTAATATCAACACACATATAAACATAGCAATCTCAACAGTGTCTTAAGGTGAGTTAATCCAACATTATATTCTATAACACGTGTTTATATTATTGATTTAACATCCCTATATCTATACTCAATGAAACGAGATCATCAATTAATACATGTTCTGGGTTATAAGTCATTAATGTCCCGATCAGTAATATCCAACCAGAGATCTTTTATAATGACATCATATAACAAATACAAAGCTTCACCAACAAATCATATACTTAAGATTTATAAATAATTATCCATTCAAGAAATATAATAATATCTATTTAAAAGATTATAAATATAGAAGTAATATAATTTTTTCTATGATTACCTCTAAAGCATATAACTAATAATTTATAGATTAGAAATATTATATCGGTTATTTTTATGTGATATGAAAGACATTAGATATAGCAAAGCAACCCGGCAATGCCCACTCGCTTAAGCTTTTGGCTTCTAGCTCCTTTTTTTTAATTTCATCTTTTTTCTGACCTTTTTGAGATTTATCTTTTCTTTTTTCTCGTATTTGTTTGCATTGCTTGTGATAAAAGAATCTGTTTTTTTTCTATTTTATTTTATTTTACTAAATTTAGTCATATCGAAAAACTTACAATAACTGTAGTGAAAAAAATCTAAACACTAAAAAAAATATAAAAATTATAAGTTTAAGCCTAAATAAGCATCGGTTTACCAGATGATAGAGTAGGCTGTCAGCTCATGGTTACGCACCTACCCACATGTGGTAGACTCTTCAAGTGCTGGTCTAAGTTCTTTGGCACAGTTCGGGGTCTTGGCAAGCAGTAACGCGAAGCCGCCACCACCAGCTCCAACCAGCTTGTAGCCGCAACAGTAAGGGTCGGCAAACGCAAACAGTTCATCCACAAGCTTGCTGCTGCAGAAAGGGTTTAGCTCCTGATGTAGCCTCCATGCCTCTAAAGGGAATAAACCTACAGAATTTCATGCTTCAAGCAGAAGATACAACTTACTTGGCCAGTGAACACAATCAGGAGACGTTGCTCTAATTCCTTTATCAACTGAGGTGATGCCAACAATGGAACAACTTGCAAACGCAATGGTTGTCCTGGAAAACTCTGGGTGCACTTGATTCCAGCAACATTATCGTCTTCCGTAAGTTGAAATAGTCCCTTAACTACAGCAGCTGCTAATATGCTAGAAGTTCCAAGACCACTTCCACGAGGAACATTTGCCCATGTCCTAATGCTCAAGCCTGATTTTGACATTATTTTATGGCCAAGAATACCAGTAACAATAAGAGCAGACTTGACTGAACGGAATGAGTCATTTTCTTTGAATGGATAAGAAATAGAAGCCAGATCATCAACATGAACATTTCTGTCAGCATTATCTTCAATCAGGACTCCCAAGGTGTCTCTATCATAGCACCAACTGGAAGGCTTCCTTCCAAACTTATTGCCATATTCAAAACACAACCTGGACGCTCCAAGCTCCATGGAGGTGTATCACTCCAACACCCAACAAAGTCAACACGGACTGGTAATTCTACAGTAGCCTTCTTAGGATGCAAGTTTCCATTATTTGAAGTCATGGAAGTGCTTGATGGCTCTATAAAAGGATGCATATGTGTTAATCAGGACAATAGTAGCATCTATACTAATAACGGTAACAATAACAGCAATCAACCCATTGCCTATCAGGACTTCAGGGTGCTTTCAGAAAGATTGCTGAAAGCACTATATTTAGTTTGTTAGGAATACAAGGTTCTAGTGATTGTTATTGTTCTGTAGTCTGTACCTTTCGATCTATATTTTATCGCTGATGCAGTTTCACTTGCAATGGAAGCCCATAACTTCTCTTCAACCATATAAGCAGTGGGAAGATCTCCAGAAGCTCTAAGCAGATCCATTTTGACCTGATATCCTCTGCTCTGAGGAAGAACACCAGCATACTTATCCCCATTACTTGGAAAAATGAAAGCAATTCTTTACAGACTTCTAAACAGGAATTATCGTTGTCTAACATTTCCTCACACAGTTGAAACAGGCTACGCCCGAGTAAGCCACAGGTCATGCAAGCTTTAGCCATGGTTAGATTTCTTGTTGTGTTAATCTCACTGCGCGCGCATACAAATATAGTAAATTTCGGTGTATGTATCATAGTATAAAGTATGACCAACGGTCACAGCAATAGGTGAAATCATCCACAGACCACTCGTCATCTCATTTCTAGCTGGCTGGCTCCTTGCTTCAAAGTTTAATGATCTTCATAGCTAACGAAGTAACGATCAGCCGACCAAAATAAGTACTAAATTTTATGATTTAGATTTTAGGTTTCAATTATATGATCTTTAAAATATTTGTTAGGGCTTTAATATTAGAATGCCATGTTTCAATTTTTAATATTTACCATTGAACTTTATCATAAAGTTAGTTGATGTTACAAAGTTTAGAATGCATTACTATATACTATATTATTAATTGATGCGTTGATAAGTATATATATGAAGTATGAGATCTTTGTGTTCTAAATTGGCCACTGCTGCTTTGCCATACCCGTCAATTATCGCCTTGTGGATAACAGCATTGCATTCGAGCCCCAAGTAGGACATCTCATCGAGAAACGCAGGAATTCGATCAAGGCGGCGCAATTTACCACAATTGATGAGGACGGAGAATGTGTACTCATCTGGCTTGCAGTCCGCGGCACCCTTCATCTGATCGATGGTGGCCAACGCCTCGTCCAGCAGGCCGCTGTAGCCGTAAGCGCCCACGAGCGCCGTGTACGCGTCCACCGTCGGCCTGAGCCGCTCCGAGAGTTGAAGAGGGCGGTGGCCGAGCCGGGCTGCCGTCACTTGCCGAGCATCATCAGCAACGTGGCGTAGGTCTGGGACCTCGGCTCGTACCAACGCTGCTTCCGCAGCAGCTCAAAGATCTAACCCAAGCAAGAGAGCGATACGTGCGCAATAAGCATCGTTAAACAAGCAGCTTCCTCGGGAAGAAGGAAGGGGAACCTCTAGGGCGGACTCCCGACGGCAGGAGGCGACGGCGGAGTCGAGGGCCTCGAGGACAGCGCGGGGCCAGAGGCGGGTGGACTGCTGCTGCGAGGCCGCGGCCTTGCGAGAGACGCCCGAGACGGCGGCCTCGGTGCGGAGGATGCGGGCGAGCGACTCCGGCTCGGGGGCGGACGGGGAAGAGGAGGGCGGCTGGCGCCGGTAGGCGGGGACGTCGAGGTGGCGGGTGGGAGCGGCGCCGGTAAGTGCATGGCGGATGGCGCTAGGGGGCGGAGTGAGGTGGAGACGGCGATAAGGTCCCGCCGGAAAGGGAAGACAAAACGGTTGGTCGGACTGCTTCCACCGCCGTTGGATCGCAGAATTGACGAACCTTAACAGCCGCTTGACCGACCGATGCGAAAAACCTCAAAAATACTTGGCAGCACAAGGCAGTCACAGGCACAGCAAAAACATAATAGCGAAACAACTTTTGAGTACTGAGCGCGTAATTAGACATCCAGTATCCGATTCCGAACCCCCGCGCACACATCACAACTGGAGTAATTCTCAGTTTCACCACCTCATGGGGGTATACAGTATCAATATCAGATCTAGAATTACTCAAAATCAGCATGTGCAATGGGCAAGCATCCATCCATGTAACTATCCCTCTCGAGTACAACAAGTGTTCCTATGAAACAACGAGAACTATAGCATCACGTTACACTCCCATGCTCTTATTAGACAGCTCCGAGTGTACCAAGGAGAGAAACGGGGCTGTCAGCCACTTCCTCCATGGGACTCCTTTGAAATCAATCAACTACAAAAAAAGATTTTTAAGAACGGGTCAATAGCACAATCCAGAGCAATCAATGCAATGAAGGATCAAATGTACCAGTACCACCCAGAAATGAAATAAGCACTTAAAAATTATGCCAGGGGAAAGTAAGAATAATTTCTAACCAGTTCAGCTAAGTAAAATTAACAGAAAACCACTCACCAACTGGTATATGCGGAACATTAAGTTCAGTAATCTTACCTAGTAACGGCCATAACCAGGGCTTCTGCCCCTATCATAACGACCATAACCAGGGCTTCTGCTCCTATCATACAATGCTGCATCCCGCCGATCATATCCAGGATTACGTGCATGGCGATCGTAATCAGGACTGTAATCCCTTCGGTACCTTGGGCTAGGGGAGCGCATGTAAGGACTACGGTGATGCCTACCCCCACCACCTCGTCTAGGACTGCCAAATCTGTCATCTCTCTCGTTGTCATCATCCCGGAAGGCATATTCAACCGTCACCACCCTGTCCAATATCGTGCTGAACAGCAACAGGAAGGAATAACACTGTCATGAGAAATGCGATGTGAAAAAGCTGATTCACTGAATACACACTTGGATGCACACAAGAATTTATGGAACTACACAAGTTAAGCAAGATAAAAACGATTTATTACAGTTACATCATGCAAACTAAGTAAACATAATTACAAAGTATAAGCACTGCAACTTAGCAGCTACACCACCCAAAAAACACTTTGCGTATTACATTACATGTATCTTATGGCTGCCATGCAACAGAAGAAACAAATAAGAATAGCTTCAACAACAAAGAAACTTCACAAAATTTTAGACACCAAAAACTCACTTCCGTTACAAGGGAACATTGCATATGAAATGCGTGTGCAAATTCATCAAAGTAAAGCTGAGGAATTTCACATGAATCTTGCCCGAGACCAAAAACAAAAAAGTGCAACAACGAACAAGGATTAGTTCAAGAAAAAAAACTGGATATCAGATATGCTTGTCAAAGTGTATGAAGCAGAACTAGAAGATGCTTGAGTGGATCAAGCATGCAGACGATATTTGAGGTATAAAAACGCTGCAATGTATGTACTTATCAGTTATCACTTCCATGTTGACACAAATCTAATCATTATAAGAATCAGGGCTATTCAAAGACTACAATAGAAATCCATCAAGGTATAGCAACATAGTGCAACAGATAATTAGACATAACAACTCAGCAGCCAAATAACCCAACGATAAGGAAGACAACCCAGTATGAAGAATTAATGCCTTGTTAAATTCAGCAACAGCTTCAGTGCCATGTTCAGGGCTCCAGAGTAAAGCGAATGTAGGGAAATGCATTTGACATGGAATGGTAGCAACAAACTAATCAGTTAAGTGCAGTACAATGTTGCGCAGACTAGAGGATGTCCAATGACAACAGAACAAAGCATACCTCTTATCAGTGTGCTTGACAGCTGCACTGGCTTCCTCTTGTGTCTCATACTGTACGAATGCAAAGTTCCTCCGAATACGAATGTTTGTAATCTTGCCATATGGTTCAAAATGCCTCTCAATATCTCGAATTTTTGTGCGAAGGGGGTCAAAGTTGATAACAAAGAGGGTTCTCGTCGGCTTTACATCCCCAGTAGGCCTATCACGGTTCTTCGACACTGGTTCAACTTGCTGAAAAGGAATTATACATAAGAATGACAGCAATAGCAAAGTTTCTTCTGTCTACTTGTACAAAAAAATGGAAATTAGCAAATATCTCCTCAAGATACAGAATCGAGGCTTTACCCTTGACCATTCTACAGAGAGCCTGCGTTTACTATAACCAAAATCCACATTGTCGAGACGCCTTATTGCATCCTCTGCATCACGCTCGTCTTCAAAGTATATAAAAGCATACCCTACAATGAATACATTGATGAAGTGAGCATGGACTTTTAGGATTATCCATCTCCCTGCCACCAATAGTAAAGTGTGTAATATGCATAAAGAACCAAAACGAATTTGACCGGCGTTCTGCATGCCCGATGGCAACACACACATTGAACAACTAATGTCTTGCCCTAAGATATGCGTAAGAGGTACATTCACGAGCTACACAAGGTCCCAATAGGGCATTTTTATCCTTTTTTATTTGATTTCAGAGTCCCAATAGGGCATTTTTATCCTTTTTTTATTTGATTCAGAGCGTATAGAATAAGGGGTCAGAAGGCACTCACCCTTGCTGATGAGGAAACAAGCGGCATTTTGTCCCTCTCTTAAATTTGAGCACGGGACAAGTACAGACTACAGGTAGGAATAGAGAGGAGGAGGAGGCTAAATAAATACCGGACTTCATGTCGATGCGGCGGATGGGGCCGTACTTGGAGAAGAGGCGCTCGAGGTCGTACTGGCGCGTGTCGTAGTCGAAGTTGCCGCAGAACACCGGCCTCATCATCGCTCCTCCCTCCCAACCGCACCACTCTCAGGTCAAAACTTCCTCGTTCCCCTCTGTGGCGGAATCTTTACCCCCAACCAATTTATATAAAAAAATCCGAGGAATCGATCAAGAGAACACCATGGGAAAGGACAGAGGAATCGAGCGGGGGAAGCACCGATAGGGAGCAGAGAGAGATACCCGCGGTGTTGGGGACGGTTCGGTCGGGGGCGAGAGCGAGGGGCAAAACCCTAGACTGGAAGGGAGGGAGGCAGCGCTGCGCAGGTGCAGATGGCGAAACGAAAGCCAGAGGAGGCGATAAACAAAAGTTGGCTGCGGTGAGGAGATTTCCGCGTCCCCTTCTCCAAAGCGCCGCGCGGTGGGCTGATGATGGGCTGTGGGATTGGGCCACACTCACGTTGCTCAACTTCTCGGACGTGATTGGTCCGGACGGTCGTGGTGCGCGTCGACCTGTGGTCTATCTCCCCCGTGCACCTTTCGGCACGTTTTTAGCCTGTGTTCCATGATTTTTAGCTATAGCTCAGTGGTTTTCATCGGTATTTTTTTAAGATAATAGTGAATAACATATATAGATTTAGTTTGAGAAGCTGTTTAAAAATTATGCTTTTAAATTTTGCGCCGTTTGTTTTGACTCGGAAAAGCAAAAAGTTCAAGTGTATGTTCTTTTCAGTTGCAGTTTATGGTTTTTAATCTTAATGTGAGCACTTTTTTGAACAAATCGAATGCTGAAAAGCCAATAAACCATTTTAAAAAAAACTATCTCAATAGGTTGTTATGAAATGACAATGAAAAAATCGTTCTATTTATTTATTTAATAAAACCCTTAACCCAAAAAAATGCAGCCCAAAACAATTCACGGCCAATTATCGTGTGGGACTGTGAGCGCATCATCTTGGGTGGGTTCCATATCTGGTTTTGGTTTTGTGCTATAACCAATAGTTTTTTAAATAGTGTGTTTTTTAAGACAGGTTTATAATTAGACTATAGTTTACACCATATCGAGTTCATTTATATTGGCCAAAATTATATATGATTTTTTTTCTCTGTATATTATCTCTTACAAACAGCTATAATTCAAAAACTATATCCCAAAAGTTATAACCACAGTTAAAAAAAAAGGCACACTTTGCCTCATCTGCATGCATGTAATCCTCTAAACAGAAAAAACTGCATGCATGGATCATGCAACCATTATCCAAAGGCATCTATAGAACCTGCAGCTAGCTTCCTGATCCTACACACAGTGCAGCTACTAGTTACAAACCAAAGGCATCGCCGCACCGGCGTTCTTCTGGAAATCTGGAGCAGCTTCATCTTCCACGTACTGCTCGCTAGCTGAGATTCAATGAAGCCGCCCAACGTCCATCATTTTCAGGCCTCGGCTTTTCACATGTGACACAAGGCTGCCCTTAATTTGTCAGTGACTAGTTCGATCGATCCAATTGTGTTATCCAAATACCCTTTCTCTGCTGTTTTGCTGTTGCTGATCCCATGCTGCACAGAACAATTAATGCAACAGTCTGGTTCTCGATCCCTTGATAAACTAATATACTTTCTCCAGGTACAGATGATAACACGTAAGGCAAACTATTCCTAATCATAGTCACAACTCGAAAGGTGTATAAAATCCTTGTACGTACACAGGCACAGCACATTCTAGCTAGTGTTCAAAGTGACCAAAGAGAAGTTTCCAATGAGCAGAATAATATTGGACACTGGAATGTGATGCTTGGCCCTATAAGTCACCGGCCACTACCTATAGCTAGCTCATCACTTGAACTTCTCAACACCTTCTTCTCCCACTAGATTCCAAAACCGATTACAGAGAAGCATCTCACTTTTATCTTTTAAATACAAGGGTGTGTCTAGATATTATTCAGATATTTTTTTCTAACTATCATCTAAATCTGAGACCATTGTATTAGAGATCCAACAACCTCTTTTTTTAGAGGGAGAATTTTTTTTGAATGAGGGGAAGATTTTTTTTGGAGGGGGTGGGAGGGAATTTATAGCCATTGGATCTCTAATCTAATAGTCACAAATTTGGATAATAGTTAAAAAAAATATCTAGATGATGTTTATCAATACCCTAAATATAAATAGACGTACATGGCGGCAACCACTAATTAGTACACCACCTCACATCAATTTATAACTCGCATGAAGAATATACAACTAGTTCGTGCACGTTCTCCCGCTCGTTCCTCCCTGATTGATTCGCCGTAGTATCCAGCGGACGTACAGTATCTGCATGTACATGTGCATTCCTGATTAATTAAAAGAATTCATGAGCATTCGTGACACCTGAAAAAAGGTTATGCATGTATATGTACATGTGCATTCCTGATTGATTAGCTTATTGCTATCTGCTCCCGATGATGATGGTTTCTCTTTAAAAAGATAGCTAGTTGCATCAGAGTAAAGAGTTTTATGCCAACACCTGGCATACAAGATACAACAAAGATCCATCGTTTATACGCGTGCGATATATCTGAAAGTAATACTACTTTGGTTGATATATATCATCCAGCCACCTTGCTTAGTTGCATTGCATATCAATCACACAACATGCATGCATGCATAGTCGCTAGGGCTTCAACACCACCATTCTACTAAGGTGGTGTTCAGTTCGGCTTATTTTTGGTGGCTTATGGCTGAAAACACTGTAGCTGGCTGAAAAAACACTGTAGCTGACAGAGGCTTATTCAACATAATTAAATTTAAAAAAATTGAAAAATATAAAAAAAATTGTTAGCCCATCACAGACAACGCAAACGAATACGGGAAAAAAAAGAACCGGCAAAAAAGCTCAAAAAAATCCAAAAATTCAGAACAAGACGAAATTATGAATAGTACAAAAATAAGCCAAAAGCCAGAAGCTCAAGCCATATTGAGCGGGGCCTAAGACAAGACATCTAGATGGCTAACCTACTAAGCTAGTATCCTCGCAAAAAAGCTACTTAGCTAGTACTCCATCCATCTAAATTTATAATACGTATTTTCTTTTTACACGTAGACCAAGTAGATGATAAAAATGGCTAGATTACCCCTATTTTTTATATTTAAGCACTATATTCAATACATATATATAAAGAATAGCAAATAAAGATACATGTTTATTAAGGGTATAAAGAGAACATCACATAATTTTGTATTGGAATATAAAATACATCATATATTTATAGACAAAACTATTTAAAAACATATTCTGTAAACTTGAACAGGGGAGTACGCTGATTTTTTGTTGATGCATGGAAGAGCTGGACAGCAAGTACATCAACAGTGAACAGTTGCAAGCAACGGTCGGGGCTAAGTGAAGCTACTACGGGCCTGTTCTTTTCGGCTGCGGCTTATGACTTTTGGCTGAAATTTTTGAATTTTGGCTGTTTATGGTACAGATTACGGAGAGATAGATACTCACTTGTGATTTTGGCAGGTACAGATGTTGGACTTTTAACGTGTAGATCGTTTAACATGTAGACCATATCTTGAGAAAATACTCCGTTTGAAAGATAAGTACTGTAGCAAAAGCCAAAAACCGCCGACTTCGGAGGAAAAGAACAGACCCTACAACTAGGCAACTCAATTGTTTGTGAGCAGATTAACCCCAACTTGTAACTAAGCAAGCTTGCAGTAGCACCTCTCACATTCATCCCCGCGAGAGAGCTGTACTAGGCAACTGAAGCTATGCCAGACAAGTTCTTCGATTCTATTCCAAACAACTTTTAACTTTTATAAATAGAAATCAAAAGTCGTTTAGAATACGTTAATTTTTTAACATGATTTTTCACTCTTTTTCCTATTTCCGTTTGCATTATCTATGGAAATATAATTATATTTTTTATTTATTTTCTTTTTATTTTAGTTAAAAAGATAAAAATCACAGCCAAAAAAATATAGCACTTTTGAACAGGATCTTAATCTCTCCCGCGTTCATCTTAATGTAAAATCGCAAGCGCAATTCCATGTTAAACAACAACCTTATCTGTGTCGAGGTCATGTGATTAGCCTCCTTTTTTTAAGGAGGAACCGAAAGGTACTACTACGCTTGTTAAGGTAGCAGCAGCGCTGGAAACCAAAGCAAAATGACAATGGTGTACGTGCTTGTGTTCCCACCAAGCACGGCTTTTTAATTCTTAATCTCTTCTTTAGTTTTTATTTTCACCGAGGAAGGTATCATGTTCCATCGCACTAGGTTTTTCTTTAATTAATCCTCGCACCCTAGTTGTACCTTGCTTAGAGAGCAAGACATTGGTTATTAAAAAAATTTTAAGTTACAAGTTAAAATAAATATGTATCTTTCCTCAGCCTATCTCAGCTCCAAAAATGTGCAAGTCTGAACCTGTAGAACAGTCCGTGGGAAAATATCTGAAAGAATTGGCTGTGGAAGTGATATATAGGGGGAAAATCAAAAAAGGAAAACAATTGTCCAAGTTGGAAATGCAGGCTTTAAGGAAAGTAAAATCAAGAAGCTTCTCGAACCAAACTGCTGGACTAGTGAAACAGATGAGAGAAATAAATAATAGTAACCAATGAAATGCCAGATGCAGCTGGATTATGAATCCTTGTTGGAAACTGTCATGTGGCCCAAAATGGTTTTAGTTGCCGGACCAACGACAGAGACGGTCAGCGTAATAGCCGCAACGTCAAATCCAGTCTGCATCGCTGAAGAATAATCTGGTCAAAGCTACTGCTCTGCCTAAGGGTACTCTCAGTAGTCATATGTACTAATCGGTGTATATACCATTAATTAATCTATTAAGTATAAGGTACGATTTGAGCATAAAATATACAATAATAAAGGAGAGGGGATGAGAGAGAACTTGATAAAATTTATTATCTGATTCCATCGATGGACACCATCCACTAAATTTGATGTTGTCTATGGCTATTTCTTAATGATGTGGAAAGTATAGAAATAACATAGCAGTGTTTACAGTTGAGAGCGCTCTAGGTGCAGCTCAAATCGCATTTGTCTGTATGTTTGTTGGTCAAGCTAAAATTCTCTGATAATTAGCTAGATATAGCCTTCCAAACACGGCCTGCGGTTTCACACCTTAGCAACGCCTTTTGAACGACCACAGCACGCGCACGCTGCGTCGACTTTGGCTTTCTGTCGATCGACCGACTTGCATGATGCAAACGTACGTACGCTTTCCTAATTGAAACACTGAACGTTCAGGGTGATTTTGGCCGGAGTGCATGCGTGGAGTGGTGAGAGCGCACTTGGAATGGGATCGATCATCGATGGATGGATAAAACCGGCAGATAATTGGTGGCCTAACTCGTAGGCAGGCTGACCAAACTCGAGCCGCCTATAGGGTTTTATATGGGCATGCACTTTTTTTAGCTTATAATTGTGATTTAAGTTTTTTAGCTAAAATTTCTGATTTTTTTTTGTTGTTTATGACAGAGATTACAGAGAGAGATACTCGCTTACAATTTTAGCCGGTAAAGATGTTTGATTTTTAACGTGTAATACAATTAGTTAATCCAATGGTCATAAATCTGGATCAAGGCAACAAGGCAGAGATCGATCCAATTAGTGGCACATCTCGTTCATTACCCGCTTGAGCAACAAGGCAGAGATCGATCGAGCCGCGTTGGATTTGATATCTCATCACCAACTAATCCATATCTTTTATCAGCTTACTTGTTTGATTAGTGCTCTTGACCACAGCCACCCATGTTAATCAGGAAATCTAAAGTCATGCCTGATTGCTTATTCATCATAAATTAGTCAAAATTCAGTAGCCCCAACAATATATGCTCACTAGCTCGGCACTTCAAAAAGAAAAAAAATAAGAACAATTGATTGGTGCTCCTTACCAACTAACACGAGTTGCCAAGACACGCTATGAGGGAGGTTAGCGTGAAGGTACCTACAAAAGATTTCATATCAGCATACATAGCAGCTAGCACATGCATCTTCTAGTTAAAATACTAGCCAGTGCAGTTGGAGAAAATTACCAACAAACTTTGGCACTGTTAGTAATTTAAGGTATATATCAACCTGGAAATAAGTATGCATGTAACATGGTTAACCTAGAAGAAGAAGAAAAAAAAGAGTCAAAATTTGTAAGACCTAAAATGGACTTCTGAAATAAGTAGATCCAATTGTTTGGGCACTTATATGAGATCTAAAATAAAGAGGGAATCTATTTAACATATATACATTGTACGGCATCAGGTATTACGGAAGAAAATTATGCAGGACCCGGGTCCTTCATGCATCAAGGAGGAGCTCAAAACCTCATCCTCATCATACACGTGCCTTTACCATCTCAGAGCAGCATCTCTTGAACCCATCATATTTTGTCGATCTCATCAAGTCCTGGAAAGCAATCAAGCAGGAAGCGAAGAGACTGTAAAAATTGGGGGATTCTGAATCGGCAGGTTTTGGTGGAAGCTGCGGCACAGAAATGCTTGGGCGGATGGAGAGACGATCGATGGTGGTCAACTTGAGTCCGTGGCGCCGCCGTGTTGGAGACGTGCGGCCTGTTGGGCGGCAAGAATACGGCCGGCGGCCATGGACGCCACGGTCGAGGACTTCCAGCAGAGCTAGAGTGCCTCATCGTCGAGCTCGAGCACGTCATAGGAAGGCGCATTGGCCATGCTGGTGCTGCTACTACGACTGCCAACGCCGGCACCGGGGGTAGCGCAGGTTGGTGGGGGTCTTGATGTGAGATCGCAAGACAGTATAGTGGGGAAGAAGACGGAGGTGCTGATGCTTTAAGATTGTGAAAGATCGCGTGTACTGTCGGGGAGACGAGGTCCTGCCGATGTAGCAAGGATCCGGGTCCTGTGAAATTTATTTCCAGGTATTGCACCACAGAGAATCCAAATCATGGGTCATGGAGGTTAGGCTAGGCATGTGGAAAATATAATTGTAAAATGGACATGCCACTGCCTGCTATTGCCACCCTCCGTTGACTTGGACTGGTCGCGACCTGGCCGAAACGAGTGAGAGATGAGGTAGACAGCTCCAACTCCAAGCAAATCAAAAGTCAAAACCACTTTGTTGTGGATTTCTGTGATTAAGATGAGAGGTCTTTAAAATATAGTTGGAAACCTGGTTGGTTTTATATCCCAATTTTTGTGGCTTTCTTTTGTATATGAGAAACATAAAAATTTTGGGTGGACAATCTTTCCAGATATTATGGGATTCGGGTTATGTATAATATCAAGTGAAAAAAAAAATCAAGTGTGGTTGGTTCAATTAAAAAAAAAGGATATTTTGATTTGTGTTTTTATTCCTGCGTGCTCTTACGAAGATACAAAAAAAATGTGGGCAAAGAAGTGTGTCTATTGTGTTAGATGGAGAGATACATTATAGAATAAAATCATACAATAATAACTAAACCCCTTTGACATGAAGTGCAATGCGGGTAGTGTGGTTACACACAGGTTGTATCAATCCTTCTCAAAGGCTCAAACAAGTGGGCTTGTTGCAGGTTTTAGATTGTTATCGAGGGTCTCCAAGTATTACTATTGGTGGAAGGTGTGAAGTGACTTGAGTTTCTCTTTGAGCCTCTCGTTTGCCCTGCTTGACTCATCACGCGTGGTGGGGGTATAAGCAAGTGGATTAGCCGATTGATGTCCACCAGTTCCGATGCCTCCACCTTCTCAGCGTGACGCATGAGCGTTTGCACCATTTCAACCAATGGGTCCTAACAGATTCTATCACGAAGAATTATACACGACATCTTGATCGATATCACATATTGCGTTAACTTCGTGCCTCCAGCACGAATCTCTGATGAGGTCCCGTCGAAACTAAGGGAGAGTCTTCCACCGCTTCGGTAAGGTGGATTGCCAATTGGATGCTAAGCATTATTATATTCGCCTGGCTTTCTTCTGGTGGTAACTTCAATGACACCGCAACTAGGTGTCGGTCAGCTCCTGAAATACATAGGGTCCGTTGATGAATAGCAGTCGCCCATGACCGTATCGAGAGTACACTGACCCTCGGATTGTGGCGTTGAGCTTTTGTCATTGTTTTTGCCGGTCGGAAGCACTGGGCTTGCAGAGTCACTTGGGCATTTCGATCTGGTCAGAGCAATCGATTCCTTTAGGAGTGCCGCTGATGGGGGCGATGAATCTATTTTCCATCTAGTCAATCTCATCGGTTTCAGCAAGTAGCGAGCCTGGGACGGAAGAGGATGATGACAACGCATTATGTTCCATGACGCAGATGCATGCATTCATTTCGAGGCCGACGTAGTCCACTAAATTGAACTGGTTCTCCTCATCCCATATCCTTGTCATGATCACATGAGCGATGACAACAGGGAAGAAAGGACAATAAAGATCGCTGAATGAAGTATAACTTCAAGGATTCAAGACCTTTTTTGCATGGATGGTGCCAAATGTCGACTATCAAGTCGTCGATCTTATAAAATAATATGTAAAAATAGCTAAAAATCCTTAGAAGAGAATAGGAGTGCTCTTTATTGCCATGAATTGGTTACAGGAGTGCCCTCAACAAGGCGAGGGACTAGCCCTAATTACACTGAATTGAATGAGATATGAATTCGTCTGGAAAAGAGACTGATTGATTGTGTCTTCGTCATCCAGCTGTAAATACCAATGAAGAGATGCCAATTATCCATTGGAGACGATACCTTACGGACATCAAGGTGTTTATAATAGTTTCTATTTATAATAGCTTCTACTGATGATTTTTGATTATGACTGATGATTTTTGATAGAAAATAAATAGTAATAACCGAAAGAAGTGGTTCTTAGATAGAGAGGACGAGTGATATAAAAAGTGAGGGAAAAATATGTACGCGAGATAGGAGTAAAAGAAATAGGATACGTGATGCGCCCCGTGATCCTCTTATTCTTAAAGCGAGACGGGAGCAAGAGAAGCGAAGAAATAGTTTCGAGAAGCTAAATATTAATATTGGCTTCTGACATCTCCAAATAAAAGCTAATACAATGGAGCCATAGCCGGGTCTTTTTTGTTTCTAAAAACCTTTTCGTCTTTACTATAGTGAGTGATTTTTAAACAAAATATTTTCTTAAGACGATGTCTACTAGTTGATTATAGTTACACTATAATATTTTTATTTATATTAATTAAAATCATATATAAATCATACATAAGTTTCTTTTATGTTATACACTCTGTTACGATACAGCGAAAACCCATAAATCAAGACATATAAACCGAACAGGCCCGTCATCTCTTACGATTTACCTCCGTCGACCCGTCCACCACAGACTAGCCTCCAAATCCTGTTCCTAACCGATCCCAGAGATCAAGGTCCCCATACCCTTCCCTCTCTTTCCCTCACTAGCTTCTGGTTGGTTGTTTGGTTCCCTTCTTGAGACCCAAAACCCAACTAGGAAGTAGTACTAGTACATCCATTCATCCCCAAGAAGAGAGAGAGAGAGAGAGAGCCAAGAACCGGAGAGAGAGAGAGAGGGCAGGACGCCAGCGGCAGTGGGCGCGCCATAAAGTAAGGCGCAGGTGCGAGTTTCCCGAGATCCAAGAACCGTGAGATCCGGCCGTTCCCTTTCCTGGCTCGCCACCGTCGCCGGAGCGGTTCGCCGGTTTCTTCCTTGATGCCACTGGGCCGCGGCCTCGGCCTCTTGGGTTCTGGGAGAGCGGCGTGGTGATATCTTGTGTCGCGGTGAGAGCACACATGTCCATGGCGCGGACGCGCTTCTTGGGCGCGGGGGAGGAGAGGGAGGAGGATGAGTTCTTTGACTCGAGGGAGGTCATGTCGCCGGCGTCCGTGTCGTCACCGGCGAGCTCTGGGCGCCACGACGGGTGGCTCTACGGCGAGCCCCTGCTTGAGGTCTGGGTCAGGGACCCGTGCAGCGTCCATGAGCGCCGGCAGAGGTTCATCAGGTCCTTGGGCCTTTTGGATCCGAGCCCCTCCGGCGCCCGGCCTGACGAGGAGCTGTGCTCGAGGCCCAATGCCACCGAAGAGATCCTCCCGGGCAGCCCCAGCGCCGAGTTGTTCTGGGCCGCCGCTAGTCTTGCGTATAGGAGCGAGGAGCCGAGTGTGTCGGACGGCGGTGGCGCCGGCACGGGGGAGGGGGTGGAGTGTGTCTTCAAGAACTTGGACGATGGCACAGTGTTTGTCATCGACGAGATGGGTAAGGATGGGAGCTTCCGGAGCCTTAGGGAGAGGCGGTCCAACCGGACGGTTACTGCGGCGGAATTCGAACAGACCTTCGGTTCATCCCCATTCATCCGTGAGCTGATGCGGCGGGTGGATGATTCGGATGAGCCCTCCACTCCGCAGAAAGCTGTGGTGAACGGAAGGAGGAGGAGGAGGAGGAGGAGGAGGTTTGCATGGCTGCGGAGGCTGGGCATCGGTGCTTGCGTTGCCGATGTGGAGGAGGACGATGAGATGAATTCAACATCCTCCAGTTCTTGTCGGAGTTGCTCTGGGAAGTCTGGGAAGGTTGATAGGGTGAAGGTGAGGCCTTACAAGAAGCGGTCAAAGGAATTGTCAGCGGTGTACAGGGGCCAAGACATCAAGGCGCACCAAGGTGCAATTGTGACCATGAAGTTTAGCTCTGACGGCCAGTATTTGGCCACTGGAGGTGAGGATGGGGTGGTGCGTGTGTGGCGGGTGGTGGAAGGTGAGAGGCCTGATGAACTTGACTTTGTCGAGGATGATCCTTCGTGTGTATTCTTCACAGTCAATGAAAGCTCTGAATTGGCTCCCGTCTACTCCGGTGAAGGAAGTAAGAGCAAGCATAACAAGAGTTCAAGGGGGGCTGCAGATCCAGCCTGTGTTGTGATCCCTCACCGAACCTTTGCACTATCTCCGGTGCCTGTGCATGAATTCTACGGGCATGATGATGTCATCTTGGATCTTTCATGGTCAAAAAACAGGGTTAGTTTTAGTTTAACAGTGCGTGTTTCTCCTCCATGTACTTGTAGGATCTATAGCTGTTAAGTCATCTAACTTTACTTGCTTTTATGCAGGACTTACTGTCTGCATCTATGGATAAAACTGTTCGGTTGTGGCAGGTTGGGTGCAACAGTTGTCTGAAGGTTTTCTCCCATAACAACTATGGTAAACCTTTTCCCCAATAGCCACTGGATTTCACTACCTGTTGCTCCATAGCGTTTGATGCTGACATTCTGGATTTTGTCTATTATGCAGTGACGTGTGTTCAATTTCAGCCTACCAGTGACAATTATTTTATTAGTGGATGCATCGATGGAATGGTTCGTATTTGGGATGTTCCTAGATGCCAAGTTGTGGACTGGGCTGATAGCAAAGAAATAGTCACTGCAGTCTGTTACCGCCCTGACGGAAAGGTTCTTTCAGCTACCCTTGCAATAACCACGTTTTACAAAGTGGCTATTTGTTAATTCCCTCAAATGTTTATGTTTCTGCTTGTTTCATTCAGGGCGCAGTGGTTGGGACCATAACAGGAAATTGTCGCTACTATGACGCATCAGGTAATCATGAGTTTTTTTGTTCGTGAGATTCACTTTATGTATATGCACTTTCTGATTATTGGCAAGCTAATGATTTTAGAAACTGTAGCTTCAATCAACATCCCCGTTTGTTTGTTAATATGTCAATATCGTTTGCTTTCATGAGGACATCCTAGATGTATGTGCAAACTGCTAATGATAGAAATATCTTGTTTTGTCCTCGATGTGGGAATAGTGACAGCACATGCTGCTATCCTCTAATTTCTATGTAAATTGTCTCAGATCTGTCTATGGATCCCTACACCCTGGAAAGATGAAAGATTCAGGCATTTTCAGATTTTCTGTTATGCTAGTGTTGCATTTATTTGCACTAAGTAGCACCCTACATGAGATTTTGTCAATAGCTGGTTTCTGTACTAGGAGTTATTTTAGAGCTTGTACTACCACCATCGTTTCCAAACTATCTCCCTGATTTTCCCCCGCTTGTGCTCCTCTTTGTCCCGATGAATAAGCAAAACTGTGCCATTAATGGATATTAGATCTATGAGTTGCAAAATTTGCTGGGAAACTCTGGAAATGGCACTTCTATTTTTTGATGATGAATAGACAGCATGTGCTATTAATATATTATATAATTTAATAGGATCAAAGGCCAGGCATGTTGATGACAGGCAACACTGTCTTCTGTTTTTGGTGGGATGAGAGTAGCTAAGATCAAAATAGCAAAATCTATTTCATTGTTTTTATTATTTGAAAGTGGGTATTCCTGTATTGTTACAGAAACATAAATGTATCGTCCATGAGTGAGCAGTGTGTATGACGACTTATTCTTTGGTAAAATGTAAGTCCAGGATTTATGAGGTTCCTTGACAGTAATAACCATGTCCTGCTTATACATCTTACAAAACACATAGATTTGCCATCCTTGTGTTACAGTTAATCTTTGGTGTTCAAATTATTATATTAGTAAATCGATGATTAGGATATTTGAAAAGGTCAGTACTCAGTAATGTAAAAATAGTAAACTTACTCTGAAGGCCTATAGGAAGGACATCATTGTATGCAACAAGCTATTAACCTGCTTTGTTATTATTGAACACAAGAATCTTAATTTCTTATATCTGATTCCTTTTAACATGCTGAAGCATATAATGCTTGTGAAAGCATATTAGTATCTAATTTATTTCCTTTTTATGCAGAAAATCGTCTAGAGTTGGAATTTCAAGTCTCATTGAATGGCAGAAAGAAGTCTCCACTTAAAAGAATAATTGGTTTCCAGGTACCATTTTTTAGTCTATTTACCTTATGCATAAGAGATTTTCTTGCATCACATATTCTAAATCTATTTATTGTTACAAGTGAATCTTACATAGCCTTTTTCATCACTTGTGTTAACAGTACTGCCCATCTGATCCAAAGAAACTGATGGTAACATCTGGTGACTCACAAGTTCGCATTCTTGATGGGGTTCATGTAATTTCCAACTACAAAGGTACTAACACCCTCTTCTACGATTACTTGCAAAAGTATTCTTGACCCTTAAGTTTACATGTCTGTTTTCCATTCTCAGGGTTGCGAAGTTCAAGTCAAGTTGCTGCATCGTTCACACCAGATGGAGATCACATTATCTCTGCTAGTGATGACTCCAGTATCTATATGTGGAACTATGCAAACCAAATTGCCCCAGTCACAAACCGCGTGAAGATGGTATGGCCATATGAGCGTTTTTTCTGCAATGATGTGTCCATTGCAATACCATGGAACGCTTCGCAGTCAAGGAATTCTATTTCTCTTGTCTGCAATATCCCTTCTTCGCGGCAAGAAGTATCTGATGACTTTCACAGCATACAGGACAGCTCATCATGCTGCCATGCTGAAGATTCCCTTGATGGTGATAGCTTGTATCAGTTACCATCTGGAAATTTCACTCTTAGCAGTGCTTTCTTTGCGGAGTCTGCCCCAAGGGGATCAGCAACATGGCCAGAGGAGCAGTTGCCATCCAATTCAGTGACACCATCTACCTTGCGTAAATCTCAGTACAAGTTCCTGAAAGCTTCTTGCCAGAATGCTGCTACACATGCCTGGGGCCAGGTCATAGTCACCGCAGGTTGGGGTGGCCACATCAGGTCATTCCAGAACTATGGTTTGCCAGTGCAAGTTTGACATGGTACAAGACATGCATCTTTTCACCATTGCTTGATCAGTGGATATCCTAGAAACGGCACCTCACAGGTCCATCGCAAAAGCTTTGATGCCTTGAGAAGCCTGGTTGGCTGAAGTTGACGCTCGTCCAGATTTATTATTACAATACAAAGTGTCACATGGTTGGTGCTTGTGCTAAATTGCTTGTGGACCAAAAGTTGTACGAAGTCCAGTGGTCCTCCAAGATCTCGACAGCGTCAACACATTGTAGCAGGCCCCGGGAAGATGGATCACCTCACAGACTTATGCAATGCATGTGGGGTTTGGGCACCAATACCTTGATGTTCTTTCTTTTCTTCTTTTTGGCTCCTGTTGGGGCCCTTCGTAAATATATATAGAGGATGAACATGTTTTTGCCAAGTTAAATGAGAGATCATGTGGAGATGATCCCATATTTGTGATGAGTATTTGACCATTGGTTGAAGGAAAATTGAGTTTGTTTTGGGCTTTTTATGCAAAGTCTTAAGTCTGGATGCAGAACAACTCGTGTACGACTTTGTTTGAAGTCCCTACGACCATGCCACAGCCGTAAGACCACGTTTTGTAGTAATCGGAAGTGGTTACGACCGAACTGACCGTGGTCGGATGCCATACGACCATGTTGACGGTGATCGGAAGCCAGCCGGGTGGTGTGCGACCATGTTTGAACGTGATCGGAAGTCTACCGGGTAGCGTACGACCACGTTGCTGAGTATCGGGTTGCGGTCGAGCGGCGTACGAGTGATCGGAAGCTTATACGACCACGTTGCGGAGCCCTCGGAAGATTTGACCGTGGTCGGCAGTCGGCGCTCGGGTTTACGACCACGTTGGTGCAATTCGAGAACCGATCGGACGACGTTCGACCACTTTGGCCGTGGTCGGTGGGCGTCACGACCACGTTGTGGGCGCTCGAGCTTCGACCACGTTGTGGGAACGAAGCTTCGACCACGTTGGGCGGTCGGGCGTTCGACCGCGTTGTGCGCTCGAAGAGCTACGACCACGTTAGCGCGAGAAATGAACGTGGTCGAAACCGCGTTCGACCACGTTATCGGACTGGATGACCGTGGTCGTTCGGGTTCACTAAAATCGGTCGTGAGGGTGCATTTTATGTCCGATTACGGTGAGATTTGGTCGGTTGGGTTCCTGGTGATGTTGTGGACCTTTTAGACTTGTTCGTTCATGATTTTGACAAGGTTTGACAAAGTCTAATTTCTGTGGAAAAGACTTGAGCTCAGTTTGAGCTGTGCAGAGTGTGCTTCTCTGTGTAGATCAGTGCTATGTAATGTTTTTGTTGCCTGTGTTGGTTGCAGGTGTTTGGAGACAAGTCTTGGTGAGGCTTAGGAGGTCGGGACTAGACAAGGGAGTTGTTGAGGTCCAGAACGATGTGGAAAAGCCGAAGAGGACGTGTCTGCCAGGTGGGCTGACAGCATGGACGGCAAGACTGTGGAGGAAGCTTCCTGGAAGGCAGCGGAGGGGCATTTTGGAGAAATGTCAAAGCTCATGGGAAGCCGCCCACCGAAAGCATGAGAGTTGTTGCGCTTAACGGCAAAGCGGTGGAGCCGTTGCACCTGGTAATGGGCAAAGCACTGGAGGCCTGCAAAGCACTGGACTCACTGTAATGGGTGGTCTGTGAGGAGACCCGTTAGTGTGTGAGTATAAATAGAGGAGGAGACTCTGGAGCTGGGTGAGGTTGTCCCCCGAGTGCTCTGAGCCTTATTGTTCTATTGTGTGAGTTGTCTCTGGGTAGAGCTGGATGCTCATGTACCTTCGATGGAGTGGCTGTAGAAACCTCCATGTGCAATAGAAAAGATTGGTTTTATCTCTCTGTATCCTTCTCTGCTCTTGTTCTTGAGATGATTTGTTTGGTTCATTTGCCCTCTCTTTGTTCTTACTATTGTATGTGTTTTTCTTGAGAGTTGGCTTGTGTTTTGACCGCCGTAACCGGGAATCTATCCAAAGACCATTTGGTCACTCCATTCCCGAGAGCATAAGTTGAACTGAAATTTTTTGGTGCCGCCGCCTTTTCACCGAGTCCTCTGTTTCAGTTTTCGAGTTGAAACTGCTCTCTGTTCATTGCTTAGATTTCTATTTTTCTTGGAAAATCAACTTCTAGAGATCTCATACTAGCTTGGTTTCAAGTTTCATGCGTTTTGATTCTCTGTGGCAAAAGTTCTTCAAATTCTTGCTCTGCAGTCGTGCGCCCGACAAAACAGTATTTACTGTGCATCTCGTAATTTTCGGTCTTACGACCACGGCAAGTTTCGGTGGTCGTGCGCTGCAGCTCGGATTTCGACCACGTTCATCTCGGCTACGACTACAGTCGCTGGTCGTCTCGGTCGCGGTGGTCGCGTGTTTCTCAGCCGCTCTGTTTTCATTTCTCGTTTTTACGACCACAGCAGACTCTGTTGTCGGCTGCTGTCTCGGCTCGTTCGGTCGTGTGGTCGAACGACAGCCAGATTCGACTGCGGCTTAGACCACGCAGTCCTGGTGTCAACTGTTGTCGATTAACTCAATCACGGCAAAGATTTTCCGATCGTTTCTCTGCAGTTGTCTTCTCGTTCGACCAGGTTTTGTTTCTTTCTATCTCGGCTTCCGACCACTGTTTCTTTGCTTCTGTTTTTCTTCGGTCTTAGCTGAGATCTCTCTGTTCTCTCTCTGTTCCTCGGTAAGCAATCAATCTTCTTCTTCATAGCTCTTTAGCTATCGGAGAAAAAGATTAGGTTTAATTGTGGGAGAATTTTAAGGCACCATTCACCCCCCCTCTGTTGCCATTTCGGTCCTTCATTAAACTTCCCTTGCCCTAGTCGGATGGTCTACAGGGGCGAGTGGGGAGCTAGAATTCACTGTTGGATAGGAAAATTCAGTTTGGAGTGCACATATTGGATTCATTTCATTTGTTTACATTTCGTCATTGATAGCCTGCCTTTATGATGGACTGTGCATATTGATGCTTCCATTTCTCTGTGTTGGAAACCCTGTGCTTGTGGTGGACATGGTCAGGTGGCTGTGGCCAGTGGGGGACCGTTGTACAGGCCTCTCTGGATAGGGATGGTGCAGTTGGCTCTGATGGGTTTCCTAACTCCAGGGACCAGGCCTGGGTATGGGACGCATCACTCATGGGTGTTTTAATACCTTTGTTTAAAACTGGGTCCATGTTCAGATCTTGGCCTTTTATCTCCTGCATTGTCATGTCCCTTTTCTTTCAGATCTCCCATTTATTGAGGTGATATTACGAGGAAGGTGAAATTGCCATAACAAGTTGCCTTTTGCTGTGCAATTTACACTTTGGGAAGCTTCTTGACCTTGCTTCAAGAACCATGGGTCCAGTTCCTCTCAAATCCTGATGCAAGAGTTTGAGGAAGTTGCGCGAACCATCGGTTTTTTTTTTCAAAGGCTGTGTTCTTGCTTGTTGCCCCGGAGCTCTGAAGACCTCTGCAGTAAAAACATGGCGTCAAAGCATGGTCATGGGTTGCAATATTGGACATGCTCAGCGATGGCTCTGCCGTGAAGTACTCTTACCGTTTATGTCTGGTCATCTACCATCAATGGCTGTAGTGTTAGAAAATGATGCCCATGCTCCACGGCTGAGTGAAATCAGCATCATCAATCTCGATGCTGCCTTGCCTCATTTTACCCTACAGTTGATGTTGTGCCAGTCTGGAGAGGGTCGGATTGTGACTGTAAAGATCCTGATGCCTCTTGGCGGACAAGGTTGTGAAGCCAAGGACTGTAATTTCAGAAATGCAGTACTACCACTACTACCTGCATGAGATGAGATGGCCCCATCGTCCATCTCTGAAAGAAGTTTTTGTCTCAAGATGGACGAGACAGGAAAAGCGTCACCCGGTCCCCGTCCAGTCTTTCAGGCCGGCAGTCACCTTGAAGGCGGGCCCGGGCAGCCAGAAAGCAGCGTCGCACGTGTCGTGACGTGAATGGCGAGGATCCATCGGTGATGGCAGTGCTTGTGCATTTCTCGTTCCATGCCACGAAGAATGCAGAATCTGGCTGGGGTTTTTGAGTTTATCCTCATGCAATTGTGATTTGATCATTTTATGCTGTTGCAATTTCACCAAGTGGCAAGAGGCACTGCGCTGATGCATTTCGCCGACTGCACAATCTGTACTGCGACAGGTGATCATGCGGCTGGAGTTGCCACTTCTTTTCCTCTCTTATCCCATATGCTGAAGGCTGAAGCTGATAAATATACTGTTTGGCTGTACCTGATGCTGTGCTTGTTAGGATCTTTCCTGCTTTATCAAGGATCATAGCTTCCATTTCCCAAGTCACTACCCACAAACCTGCCTCCTCTGCATGCTGCCTGACAAGTGACAAGGGTCGAATTGTCCAAGTTCTTCAGTGATTTCAAGATATGTGTTCAATTGGTTAGGTCACTACTGTATGTCATTTTCTTGCAAAGAATTTACCGCATGCATAGCAAAAGGCAAGAAATCTGTAACAGTTAGCAAGGAAAATTGTGTAAGAGAACTGTTCAGCCCTGCTATGACCATTCTCCTTTCCGCAGGATTCCGACAGTAGAGGTCGGGTCCTGTCGGATCATCATCAGGCTACTATAAACTGTCACGCATGATCATCTGGTTGCACACGGCCACGAAGTGATTTGACGAGCGGATCAAATGTATCATGTATGGGGAACATATCCAGTGAAATAAGTCTTACTGTGCAACCTATGCAACATGCAAGATGATTCGTCCGATCTACCCTTGAGGGCCATGATTGAGGCGGATGGAACCCAGTCTACTTATGACGTTTTTGCAGAACCACCCTCTCCCACGCCTAGCTTCGTGTTGAAAAAACCTCTCTCACCCAACTCTCTCCCGAGCCCTCTCCGTGCAAAGGCAACAACGAATAACTTAGTTTATACTTCTCAAAACCCAAAAACTTGCCGTTACCATATCTGAGCAGATGGTATGATGGTTAGTGCGGATGTAGCATGAGAAATTATGGAATGTGATATGAACCACCCAGATAACTTTAAGGACTTAATTCTTTGATGACCTCCTAATATAAAACAGTAAACTACAAGTCTATAATGAGTACGACCTGGCTAAATAATTTATATCCACTAGTGTGGGTTGCACCATTGGAGCGATTCATGAGTCATGTCGCTGGTTTTAAGCCGTCGTGGACACGGGTCATGTCGCTGGTGTAATCCATCGTGTGGCGCAAGAGGGGTCTAGGTGTGGTGGACGTAACCACCCTCAGGTGAAACATTAGCGAGTGTAATTTACAATGCGGGATGCATTGTGAAGGCCTTGTGATGATCTTCTTGATTCACATGACTAAGAAAATATGTGAAACATAACGAGTTGATTATTTCTTATGGTAAAGGTTACAATTTCTACAGAGTATAAACTGTTCGAACAGTTATGCCCACGGTCAACGGCGGGCATGGGAACTTACTGACACTTAGGAACAATTCCGTATCAGCGGAAGCATAGATTTGATTGATGGTTCGCGCCCAGACCCTGCCAATCTCCAGGTTAGAGCTGAGTATAGTGGAGTATGCGTTGTGCTCTATTCGGTATAGTGAAGATGTCTTAAAAATGGAAGCATAGCTGTAGTGCACAGGCTTGGCTATGTGCAAATTAGTCAGTTGTTCTATTAGTTCAGTTTAGGATAGGTTTTGGTTCACACATGGGGTTTGTTCATCTCATCAGCGGACCACAGCTCACCTTATGTCAATGTTTCCACAATTTTCACCATTCAAAGCTTTTGTAATGTAGCTTACTTTCATTACTCCCATTCCATTGTAAACATTATCTGTCATTTGTTTACACAGCAGAGAGAGATAGCTTGGTTTGTAAGCTCGTTAAGGATGCTTATCTCGATCCATCAGCTGGCCCAGTAGATACCTAAGCTTGCAGGCTTCAGCTACATGCAGCATTAGCAGATAGTAATTAACCCGTATTAGCAATCCATCAAGATTTATTGATGTCTCTCAACGTCGCTTCTGAAAAAGATGGTAGGGCGCTGAAGATCAAAGGAATTTTTCTATAGAAGCACATGAACTTCATCAGGTAGTTGCCAGAGCATATAGATTGTTTGGAACTTAGGACAGTCTAATCCCTTTTACACTCGAAGTCCCAAATGGATAATATGGTGGCGCATATATGATAGAATCGATCAATAAAGGACTTAAAACTCCACTGGTTGAACATTACTTATGCAAGTCTACTCGATGCTGACATTAACTGTCGCTGGAGAACAACTCTTCTCGCCATGGCCAGGACCCTTTGGCAGCCTTCCCTGAGCTCGGCCAAGTGTCTACCAGATGCATTATGTCGTTGCTGCGGCAGTTATGGGGTTGAACAGATACTTCAATTATCGGCCATAAATCTGCACATATGTGAGGCGTTGAAGCCTGCCATCCACTGTTGCATTGATGAGCAGAGCTCGAGGTGCCGGAGATCAGGTCTGGTCAGGCCATGAATGCGGCGTTCAAAAGTTGGTCGTCGTCACACCTCACATGATTTGCTCGCTCTTTCTAGTAGTGGGAAGCAATGCATTGATCGATCGATGAATCTTTCTAATAGCTCGTGCTAGTTCCAGTGGCCAGTGGGTGCTCAGCTCAGCTGCTGACTATGAACAGTTCTACTTCTGCTAGAAGAGAGAAACGTGTGGATCGAATTCCCTCATTTCAAATGAAAAGGTGATATGTAAGTCTGGATGTTGGAACGTATCATCATTTTCTTGGCAGTGAAATATCGCTGGTTCATCCAAACAGTTTCTCCTTTGCCTTTAAGACCAGACTGCAATAATCATCTTAGAACTCCATGTGACATTCTGAGGTCAGAGAGTGGTTAGCTGGGATTTTAGAAACAATCACCCTAGTTGTTTAAAGGTACTACTCTCTCTCTCCCGCAATACAAATCCAAAGTCTACCATACACCTAGATCAAGAAGATACTATTATATCTAAGAAATTGCATACTAGATCAAGAAGATACCTAGATACTATTATATCTAAGAAATTGCATACTACAGTACTAATTGCATCTGCTTTGACAAAGATTAAAGGATGAGTATATGGTGAAAATATTGTAATAACTCCGTCTTTCATCTCCGCAATAAATTTATATTACTAGCCAACGGTTCCTAAGAATAGAGACTTACATTACGTGATAAATAGATTTATATTATCGAAATACCCTTTCTAAAAATAGGAACTTGCATTGTGGGACGAGAGTCTGTTCATTTAGGTACGCAGCCTTCTCATTGGAGGCTTGAAAGTAACAGCAGCCTTCTCTCTCACTCGCATCAGCTAGTCTCGGTGGTGTCATATTGCAGTCTCGTGACACGTCACTGACCCTTGCGCTTTGCAGCGCACACAAGGAACATGATTTTTTTCCTGGCATATAATGTGGCCGTTTGAGGTCAACTGCAAGGCTGGGGAGGTCCTTTCCAAAGGCTAAAGCCCTTGCGTTGGATTCTTCTTACGGTCTCTTTTATAGGCCGCCTCCTCCTACTGGGCCTTTGTCGTTGGTCTAAAGGCCTGAAAGGTGTGGCCATGAACAGCTGGACATCCTCAGCTGGTCACCTCACTCCACTGGTAAGCAATTCTTTGATGACCTCCTAATATAAAACGATAAACTACAAGTCTATAATGAGTACGACTGGCTAAATAATTTATATCCACTAGTGTGGGTTGCACCATTGGGCGATTCATGAGTCATGTCGGTTTTAAGCCGTCGTGGACACGGGTCATGTCGTGGTGTAATCCATCGTGTGGCGCAAGAGGGTCTAGGTGTGGTGGACGTAACCACCCTCAGGTGAAACATTAGCGAGTGTAATTTACAATGCGGGATGCATTGTGAAGGCCTTGTGATGATCTTCTTGATTCACATGACTAAGAAAATATGTGAAACATAACGAGTTGATTATTTCTTATGGTAAAGGTTACAATTTCTACGAGTATAAACTGTTGAACAGTTATGCCCACGGTCAACGGCGGGCATGGGAACTTACTGACACTTAGGAACAATTCCGTATCAGCGGAAGCATAGATTTGATTGATGGTTCGAGCCCAGACCCTGCCAAGCTCCAGGTTAGAGCTGAGTATAGTAGAGTATGCGTTGTGCTCTATTCGGTATAGTGAAGATGTCTTAAAAATGGAAGCATAGCTGTAGTGCACAGGCTTGGCTATGTGCAAATTAGTCAGTTGTTCTATTAGTTCAGTTTAGGATAGGTTTTGGTTCACACATGGGGTTTGTTCATCTCATCAGCGGACCACAGCTCACCTTATGTCAATGTTTCCACAATTTTCACCATTCAAAGCTTTTGTAATGTAGCTTACTTTCATTACTCCCATTCCATTGTAAACATTATCTGTCATTTGTTTACACAGCAGAGAGATAGCTTGGTTTGTAAGCTCGTTAAGGATGCTTATCTCGATCCATCAGCTGGCCCAGTAGATACCTAAGCTTGCAGGCTTCAGCTACATGCAGCATTAGCAGATAGTAATTAACCCGTATTAGCAATCCATCAAGATTTATTGATGTCTCTCAACGTCGCTTCTGAAAAAGATGGTAGGGCGCTGAAGATCAAAGGAAATTTTTCTATAGAAGCACATGAACTTCATCAGGTAGTTGCCAGAGCATATAGATTGTTTGGAACTTAGGACAGTCTAATCCCTTTTACACTCGAAGTCCCAAATGGATAATATGGTGGCGCATATATGATAGAATCGATCAATAAAGGACTTAAAACTCCACTGGTTGAACATTACTTATGCAAGTCTACTCGATGCTGACATTAACTGTCGCTGGAGAACAACTCTTCTCGCCATGGCCAGGACCCTTTGGCAGCCTTCCCTGAGCTCGGCCAAGTGTCTACCAGATGCATTATGTCGTTGCTGCGGCAGTTATGGGGTTGAACAGATACTTCAATTATCGGCCATAAATCTGCACATATGTGAGGCGTTGAAGCCTGCCATCCACTGTTGCATTGATGAGCAGAGCTCGAGGTGCCGGAGATCAGGTCTGGTCAGGCCATGAATGCGGCGTTCAAAAGTTGGTCGTCGTCACACCTCACATGATTTGCTCGCTCTTTCTAGTAGTGGGAAGCAATGCATTGATCGATCGATGAATCTTTCTAATAGCTCGTGCTAGTTCCAGTGGCCAGTGGGTGCTCAGCTCAGCTGCTGACTATGAACAGTTCTACTTCTGCTAGAAGAGAAAAAACGTGTGGATCCAATTCCCTCATTTCAAATGAAAAGGTGATATGTAAGTCTGGATGTTGGAACGTATCATCATTTTCTTGGCAGTGAAATATCGCTGGTTCATCCAAACAGTTTCTCCTTTTGCCTTTAAGACCAGACTGCAATAATCATCTTAGAACTCCATGTGACATTCTGAGGTCAGAGAGTGGTTAGCTGGGATTTTAGAAACAATCACCCTAGTTGTTTAAAGGTACTCTCTCTCTCTCCCGCAATACAAATCCAAAGTCTACCATACACCTAGATCAAGAAGATACTATTATATCTAAGAAATTGCATACTACAGTTACGTATCTGCTTTGACAGCATTAAAGGATGAGTATATGGTGAAAATATTGTAATAACTCCGTCTTTCATCTCCGCAATAAATTTATATTACTAGCCAACGGTTCCTAAGAATAGAGACTTACATTACGTGATAAATAGATTTATATTATCGAAATACCCTTTCTAAAAAATAGGAACTTGCATTGTGGGACGAGAGTCTGTTCATTTAGGTACGCAGCCTTCTCATTGGAGGCTTGAAAGTAACAGCAGCCTTCTCTCTCTCACTCGCATCAGCTAGTCTCGGTGGTGTCATATTGCAGTCTCGTGACACGTCACTGACCCTTGCGCTTTGCAGCGCACACAAGGAACATGATTTTTTTTTTCCTGGCATATAATGTGGCCGTTTGAGGTCAACTGCAAGGCTGGGGAGGTCCTTTCCAAAGGCTAAAGCCCTTGCGTTGGATTCTTCTTACGGTCTCTTTTATAGGCCGCCTCCTCCTACTGGGCCTTTGTCGTTGGTCTAAAGGCCTGAAAGGTGTGGGCCATGAACAGCTGGACATCCTCAGCTGGTCACCTCACTCCACTGGTAAGCACTATGAGAAGGAAGCTTCTTTTTACATTATGTGAACTTTTTTTTACCATACAAACATCTAGCTAAGTGGTTATACCCCAAAGGGCCATTCACATTGATGTCACAACCTCTCCATTTGATAGAACGTCTAGTTCTTGTCCCATACAGAATTCAAATTGTAGTTTGAACTTGATAGCTAAAACCATATGATGGAAAACCGGTTAAGGGCGGCCGGTAACCGGTACCAGCCACGGTCCGGTATTTTTCTCTAACCGGTTTTTGAGTCCTTGGTTGTGTCGCACTGTCACTTCGGGAGGGTCAAGCTTATGATTGGAAGGCATTGTTCTTGTTTTAGTTTGGATTATTGGTTACTGCAAGCTGTATATATATTCAGCTATTCACCACCAAATCCAACATCGTGCTCTTGCAAGTTTGCAACCATCATGTGGCCCGGCTAGTTGTTTATTTCTTCCCTTGACTGATTGCTTAGTGGTTTGACACATCTAACTTGAAAAATAATCCTTCACGTCGGTACTACTTCTAGGAATCGTCGTCTCTTTTCGCGCCTATTCTGATCTTAACTGACTAGTTTTTCGTCGCCTCTGCACAATGAGAAGCCAAAAAGGAACATGGATTCTCAAAAAGCTATTGGCCAGGTATGACAAAGTTGCAAGATTCGTGTATGACACGGACTCGAAAACTGATTCGTACGTGGAAACAAACTCAAATACGACTAAACAAGATTACTAAACTTATGTCTGCGATACTTTCTTAAAGCGGAACTACCGCACTAATACATGTGGTACTTCGATTTTCCTAACACTTCAGAAAATGGTCCAAATTAAATACAATATTTGCAAAACTAATTAACCACTCCACAAACATTATAATGGTTTATTACAATAGTATCATGGACCTTCTTACATGATTCTTCAAAGATTGACAGCACCTGGTGTTTTTGCCAATTCATGTCTAAGTTTGATGGTGCAATATGCAATGTATTCTTAGTTTAACACACTGAAGCTTAAGCTGTTAGAGAATTGCAATCAATGCGAGTAGCACGCCATATTGTTCTCTTGGAGGCAATTGCACGGTTGCACCCCAAAAAGGTGAAATGGGAAGGCGTGTAACGGGCCGGTAGGATGTGCCCTATAATTAACAATATAGGCTGGGCCTCGGCCCATCCATTTTTTGCGGCAAATTCTATACTCACCTCACTTTCTACACTCTAACTGGGGCCCAGATGTCAGTAGCATACCGGGAAGAATATTCGTTTTCTTCCGGTTAACCCCCTCCATCCCCTCGCGATCTCGCCGCCGTCGTCACAGAAACCCCCGCTTACACCGCCGCCCGCCGCCCGCCGCCGTCGTCACAGAAACCCCCGCTTACACCGCCGCCCGCCGCCGCCATGGCTTTCTCCGCGCGGAGAAGCCTCGCCTCCAGCCTCTCTCACCACCTCACGCGTCGCCTCTACCCCGCCTTCTCGCACCTCCTCCCCTCCCACCTCGACCGCCCCGAAAACTCCTCGCCCTCCGCCCCGCCACCTACCCAACCCCCACACTTCCCCTCCACCCTTCGCCGACCGCCGAGATCCCAATCCCTAAGCCTCCCCCTCCCCTTCGGCCTCCGCCTGGCGGCCCACCGCAACTTCTCCACCTCCCCCGCCACGCCCCCGTCCACAGCCGAGATCGATGTCGCCGCGGGCGTTCTCACCGACGCCGCGTCCTCGGTCCCCTCCGTTCCGGCGCCGTTCCCGGGGGAGGTGGCTGCCGCCGCAGCCGACTCATTTCCCTCGGTCGCCGCCCTGCAGCACCTCGTCGACGCCGTCCATTCCCTCACTGGGCTCAACTGGTAAGCCTTGTTAATGCAGTGTAGTCTCGGGTTCGTCCGCATAATAAATTGCATTTTCCCTCTTGGTTAACGTGTAGGTGGGCTTGTATTGCGCTGACGGCAGTGTTGATCCGGACAGTAACGATCCCCCTGTTGCTGAACCAAATGAAGTCCACGGTGAAGTTAAATGTAATCAACGCATTTTAGTAACTTCTATTGTCTGTCTAATGCTTTACTGTATGGATCTTCTGTTTGTTGGCAAGGTATTTTATGAGGTACAAACCCTCAAGCTTACCAAGTTTGAACCTTGAGAGTGGTGAAGCGAGGGTTATAGTATGTTTCTGCGTAATTTCTAGTCAACACAGTGTTTGGTCTGACATTAACGTTATAAACGTAGAATGCACTACAGGCTGCATATGTGGTGTTTCGATGTAGTTTGGAAGCGGTCATCACTGCTCAAGTGGACAAACGCCTATGTTTTGGATGGTTTGAATTTTAAGCATGCTAATGGAGGTAATGCAAGGTCAAGTGAGGATGAGTGTATATGAGAACTACACTATCAAGTTGTGCTCCTTTGTGCTAACATGTAAGTTGCTTATGAGTTGTCATATGCAATGTAGTGGCTCAATTTTGTCCAGTGGCCTGCAATTCTTTAGCCTTAAATAGCCAACATGTAAAGATACTTTTGGGACAAAAGCATCTGATGGCACCATTTGATTCATGATCAGAAACAGATTTGGAATCACATGGAACTTATAGCCACATGGATTGGCAAATGTGCAGTTTCACCCTTTTTTTTCAATACTTGATTAAAGGGATCCAATTCTTGGCTTTATACTTTGGGTCAACCTGTCCAACTTTGATCCAGATCATCATTCATTGATTACCAATTTGTGGTTGTAGACTTGTAGCTGAAGTTACAGAAATAAACAGCATATCATGCAAATGAGTGTTCGATGAGGCCTGAAATAAGCTATAGGAAGTCCATTCTATTGCACTCGAATTTGTGAGAGGTCTTAAATAAGTTATACGATCGTCCTTTTGTTATGCCCTCTTTGCTTGTTTGAATCTAGCTACATTATATGTCTTCTTGGACTTATTGCAAGATAGTTAGTTGAATTCCCTTCTTTAAAACTCTTACATTATGCAGGCAATGAGACCAGAAATTGAAGCAATTAATGAGGAGATGCGAAATGTAAGATTGCTTTATTTGTTCAGTTCAATTTGCATTTTATATGGTATACGTCTTTTGAGCATGTTAGTCGTAGACAGTAGACACCATAATTTTATTACAAGTAAATTGCATGCAAGCACACTTTTACTATAGTTTTCTATCCGCAAAGCTATCCATATAGTTTTTTTTTGAGATATTGTGTTTTGCAATTGTTGCCTCCTTTGTACCAAATCATACTTTGTTGTGATTTTGACCGTTTGGGAGGTGTTGTGGGGTGGCGCAGCCCCAAACGACTAGGCCTTGCAGCAGGCCCAATAGTATAAAGGAATATACCCATGTACCTCTATCTTTAGTAATTATTAAGGAGTATGATGATAATTTCCCATTATACTCCACTCATGTATATAAGCCCCCAAGAGGTGTATGAGGAGGGTAGATCTACTCATTTTACACACAAGTTATCTCTCTCTCCGTCGTTAGCTCTCTAGCTCTACCTCCTCCTATGGAGAATGGGATACGCTGTACCCACTGTTGTGCTCATGCTACACAGGGAGGCATAGAAAGGTCAAATGCCCTTGTTACTATGGTTAGCTACATTCTAGCATCTTTATTAGCTAGACATATAATCAAGGCCATTACCGTCCTTTTACCCCTCTGCTTAGTCAAGTCTGTCAAAGGCTCAAAGCTAACTGTAATAAAACGAACAAGGTATGATGCTAATAAACAATGCAAAGCATATCTGTATATTGAACAACACTGATTGCACATGAATGGCTTTGTGGAAGCCCAAGTCCAAGACACTCTACTTTGTACGCTCGTAATGATATAGCCTTTCATACTTATTTCCTGCAGTCAACTGATCCGCGATCAATGCTTGAGGGGAAGCAGAAATTGGGCGAGCTATTCATAAAGTATGCAACTTTCAATGGTTGAATTTTTTTCCCGGTGAAATTTGATAGATGATAGTTTTTTTGTTTCTGTCATGTTTACAAATGTTATGTGTTTCAGTGCAATTCTGCCAACTGTAATCATTTTCAGTGGCTGACTTTTTTCCCTTGTGAAATTTAAAATCCGGAAGATAGTTTTGTTTTGTTTTGTCATGCTTATAAATGCTATGTGTTTCTGCGCAATTCTGCCAAGTAATCATTTTATGCTTAGATATGTGGTTGTTCAAACTCAACAATGGCCCTTTAAATGACTTGGACTCTATAGAAGTTTCTAGATGTTATTTTGGCATTACCTTATTGGACATTAGATGGTTCCTGTTATCATCTGTGATCTGGAAATGCCTTTTTCGCTCAAATCACGCTTTTTCAGCATTTACACATCTTACAAAACTTGACTTTTCCACTTTAACCTCAATTGTCTATTTTACACAATCTTTTTCTTTTTTTGGTAACATAAAATGTATTAGAGATATCACGTCATTGTTTTAATTCTTGACTGTCTTCCTTTTTTTTGTTGTCGATTGAAATGACTGTCTTCCTTCAGGCATGGTGTTACCCCATTGACACCATTAAAGGGTTTTTTCATCCAAGCACCTATATTCATGAGCTTTTTCTTTGCTGTAAGTTTGCACCACTTCCTTGTAACTTCTATAATTCTAACTAGCATAGCTATATTGTCACCAGTTATAATACTCCCATATGATACTCCCATCTAGCAATAACATTTACCTGTTCTTTTAACTTCTTGCATCTTTTGTTGTCTGTTTCAATTGTAGATATCAAACATGGTTGAGAAAGTCCCTTCTTTGAAAGGAGGTGGAGTATATTGGTTTACTGATTTGACAACCCCTGATGAGCTTTTCATCCTCCCGGTGTTGACATCACTGACTTTCTTGGCTACTGTGGAGGTATGCATTTTGTCCAATGCAATTCAGACATCTTATTTGTTATTGTATAGTTAAGAAATTAGTGTTTTTTCAGCTCAATATGCAAGATGGCATGGAGGGAAATCCTATGCTGCAAACAATGAAGAAGTTCTCTAGAGTAATGGCTGTTTTGACTGTACCGTTTACAATGAGCTTTCCCAAGGTATGAAGTACTCAGATTCTTAAGTTTTCATAATTCATATGATGATAATTTTTAATCAGAAACTATATATAAGAAATTCAGAAATACTGGGACTCAGGTAAGTTCACATGACTAGGTGCCCCCCTCCTAATGAATAAATGTGGTCTGTAAAAAAATGCTACTGTGCCATGAGTAATTTTGGCTACTGCCCCAGATTGGCTTCCTTAATGGGCCAAATCAGCCGCAAAACTGGCTAAGTCTACTGAATATTTCTCTATGACCACAACCACGAGTAGCCCCCCCTACTTGGCTTATCCATCCAATACATACCCTGCATATCACCTGATATTTACAGCAATTTTGAGGTGTATTAAGGCCCTGTTTGGGCCAGGGAAAATATCTAGTGCATCACTCCTTACGGTGCATCCTATCCCACAACTGAAAGTTTTGAAAAATTCCCAAAAACAATTGTAGATGTAGGGGATACTATATTCTATAGCCATGCAAAATTTCAAGATGAAAGTTGATCGAATTTGAAAGATGAGAAATTGACAAGCAGTCGGCAACTCGGCATGAATAGTGTTGATGAATTTCTCTTTTTCATATCTTGTAACTTGAAATTTTGCATGGCTATAGAATATACCATCCCCTGCATCTACAATTTTTTGGGAATTTTGCAAAACTTTTAGACATGGGATGTACGAAGGATGCACCGTAAGGAGGGATGCACAAGATATTCTCTCATTTGGGCCATCTTGAAGCTTTTGTGAAGGTCTGGAGTTGGGCATAACATGGGTATGGGCTTCTCCCTTGGGTTCTTTGAGGCTGGGTTAGCAGAACTTTATTTTGCATAGTGCAGTTGGAGTAGCTAGGTGTTGCGAGTGTTCTAGATACAGCCAGGTGTTTTGTCCTAAAGTAGCAGCAGTTTTGCCACTTAACTACTGAAATTCCAAAGTACATCCGCATATATGTAAATCAAGAATTTCAAGAAAAATAAGCTAGAACTATGTCCAAACACTCAAAAGAGCTGCATGGCTTACAAACTCCTCATTTGGAGCAAGAGCTGCATGGTTTCATTTTCGACATCGTAGAAGTCAGGGTCAAAGTTTGACCAAATGAGGCCTGAGCCACCGTGGCATCAAATTTTTGTTGGATGTTTGAGTGGTACGAGTGTTAGGAATATGAACACTTTTGGGTTGAATAGTGCACCTTTCTGGGTTCAGTAATGCTCTGTAGTGTTTAGCAGGAGCTTTTGGGCTTCGTTGTTGGGTTGAGTAGCTTGTCAAAGCTTGGTATTCTGTCAAACTATAGCTCATGGTTTTGTTCTATTTCTTGAGTTTTTTTTTCCAGCACGTGACTGGCTCTAGTCACCACGTTGTACAAACCTGCTTTTCTTCTCTAATGCAATGACGAGCTTTGCGCATTCTCCAAAAAAAGGATTATGAACACTTTATAAACTTCTAGATGGAGAGTAGATTGAGAGAAGCAGTTCGTACTTAATTTTGCATTGTTGGTTTGTACTGTTCGGCAAATACTGTATAGCTTGAATGGTGATATGCTATGCAAAGGACAGGTGGTAAGGGACATTTAGAAAATTTTGTGCCAGTGGTTCCACACTTTCCCTAATAGATATCTACTTTTGCTGAAGGCCTGGTTGATATATCAAATATACGTACTTCTGTTTCTTCTGTTTGCAGCAATGGATTAATATATAGTGGAACATTAGCACAACAACATAAATATATGGTACTCATGTTTTTTCTTCTGTCTGCCGCTAATCTACTCATTTCTTCTGCAGGCAATTTTCTTTTACTGGGTCACATCGAACTTGTTCTCTCTTGTGTATGGTTTTGGTAAGTCATTTGCCAGGCTTGAGATCTCGCATGTGTTCAAACTCCCAGTTTGTCTCATGGTCTCATTTCCTAATGTGTATACCTTCCTACCATTATTTCTCAGCTATCCGGAAGGCAGTTGTAAGGAATTACTTAGATCTTCCTCCCATGGAACCTCCGCCTACACCTGCACAACTGCCAGCCTTTAACCTTTTCGGCGGATCCAAGTCAATGCCTGCAGCTGATCCTCCGATTGCAACCAAGGGATCTGAGCTGTCTAGTTCTGCGCTAAGCCATCAGATCAGAGATCTTGAACTGAAGGCTAAATCTAGAGGCGAATCTCAAGAGTAACAGCCAACATGTAAAATTTGGGCACATGAACGCTGCAGCACAATTTTTGGCATTTTGGGTGAGTTCGGATCGCATTAAAACCGGCTTATGTTCGTACTATCTACAGTAGCTAGTTTTTAAACGGTGTATTTTTTAAGACGGAGTTAATAGGAAGATTAGTAAAAAAATATACTGAGTTCAGCTGTACTAGCTAAAACCGTATGCGGCTATTCTTCTATACGTACTATCTCTTATAAACAGCTAGAATTTAAGTATTTAAACTATAATCCATCTGTCTAGAAGAATCCACCTTGTATCTTATGTTGGGGGCAAAGGATACCCACTTCGTACTGTTGCTGTACCTAGATTTGACTTGACGAGGCGGCTATCTTTTTTTTAAGTATGTGTGGTCATGTAAAATCGCTTTATATATCATTGGAACTTCAGTAGCTTCGATAGCCAACCAGTGTGAGAATGGCTATGCTGCTAAGTAGAAGTCCTCTCATCGAGTGTTATTCTTGTATTGCATTCTTGGCATTCAAAGCTAAAATGTTAGGGTTTGTCTAACCACCATTCAGATTTTTTTAGCCATTGGATTGAGATCCAAAGACATCCACCTCCCCTAACTTTCTAATAAAGCACAAGTGCACAACCCTAATTTCTCCTATCTTCCACCCCACGCCACCAGACGGTTGCCACCCTGTTGGCTTTGCCCAGACGTCGGTGAAGCCAGCCCGCAATCCCTCCCGCATTCGCTGCCCTTTCCTCCCTCCTTCCCGTCGTGGCCTCTCGTCTCCTCCCCTTGTTCGCCTTCAACTTTCTTGCCTTACCCTTCTTCCTTGTCGATTTTTCGTTGCCCTACTGCCTTTGCCGCCCACCGCCCTCCTTTGACCCATGGTGGGTGGTGCCACCACTGTCTCACCACCTGTCTTCCCATCGCTCTAGCCTCAACTCTTTCAAAGGCTCCAGTGGATCCTAACCCGGCGACGGCAGGAGATGACGGCTTCAGAAAGGAGGACGACGACAAGCTTGTTGGAGAAGATGACCTTGTCGGCCCGAGCACGAATCTCTAACAAAATTGTGAGGTCATAAATTCGAATGATTTGTAGAAAATTTATCATTCGAATGATGTATAGCCATTCTGCAAATGTTATAACGAGCTTCTAGTTGCATTCAAGGAAATTGTATTAAGAAAGTTGAAAGTGTAATGCGACGGTTGTAATGTTGTTATGATTACTATTACATCATCTCTTCTATAGATGTGAATTTTGGTGGTGATCGGTTCTTCACTAGTTGAATGTGGCCGCACTTGCCCTCATCCCCTCACGCACTCACTCGTTCTCGATGGGGTCGTCTCCACGCATGCGATTACCCCAACTCGTTGGCTTATGGCGAGCTCGAAAACCCTAGACTACCTCCACACCCATGCCCCCGCGCCCAACTCCAACTCCGATGGATTGACAACACGCACTAGCTTTTCTCGGTGAGTTGACAGCACACGCCAACTTTTCTTGGTGAATTGACAACACGCGACAGCTTTTTTTAGTGAATTGACAGCACGTGTCAGCTTTTCTCAGTGAATTGACAACGCACACCAGCTTTTTTAGTGAATTGACAACAATGTGACATTTCCTGTGCCCAAAAGATTCACTCTCACGGATGTGAGTGCACTTCCATTCAGCAAAATTTACTCCCCCAACACTACGCACTGACCACTTATAAAAAAGGCGCAGACTCCACGACCAAAGCCAATACTCCACTCAAACTAATCTTGGAAATAGGGAGAAGAGACCGCCAGGATTAGGGATGTTAAGGAGATGTTTCAGAAGCGGAAGTGGGTTGGCAAGAAGAGATCTTATACTAATAATTTTGAAAGAATGCACGTGTGCTACCAGAGCTTTCACGCCCGTAGTGTGACTGCGGTAATCTGCCATAGATCATTCAGTAAACACATCCAGCCGTTGTTGCCCAGGCGCACTACACATGTGGCAATTATTGCGTAAGTGAATACCACGTATTGATAAACCACATTACATGTTTCATTTTACATATCGCTAACTTTCTCCGTCCATGATGGTAGACATCAAAGTGTTGCTACTTCTCCCATGGATCGATGGCCCAGAGAAGTATGACAGGGCATTCATCGAGCAAAAATACATGTTGAACTAACCAGTGGTGTTCGAGAACTTCACCCGTTAGAAACCTTACACTCCGGATGAGAAGGAAAAGGCCGAGAGGGGGAAGATAAGGACAAGGCGCCAATGGCCCATGTTGAACGTGGGGTTATTTTAGACTCGGACAAACCTTCTTACCATGTAGATGAGTATTGGGTTTTTATGTACGGGAATAATTGGAGAAAGGCCAAAGCTCGTGCCCAAAGGAGAAATAAGGGAAAAGAACCGATAAACCCAAATGCATAGGATGTATGACCGTAAGTCTGACTTCTTTTTTATCCCCAGTGTTTTCAATTCTAAAAGACACATATGTATCTTAATTGTAGTTCGGGTTGATAGTTTGTGTATATTGTCATTTGTGTCATATGAGTAGTGAGAAAAAGATATACACCTAACCAAACTCTACACGCCATGTAATTCCCACGTTCATTACGAAGTGTTATGTTAAGCTCGAAATAATAAATTACTGAATGCAACATGAGGTGCACTAGTCAAATTCGAATGTTAATAGTTAGCTACTATTTCTAAACTACTACAAATACAAAAATAGAAGAAATTTTTATAAATCATATATTTTATTACTAAAAATAAATATTTTAAAATATATTATTTTCAAAAATCGGCTAAATAGGGTAACCTACCATGCCAGATATGCACGATAGCTCTCCTGCCACTCGCTGATTGTGATAGGAGATGCCGAGTGCACAGTGCAAAACCAAGCTGGCTGCCTTTCCGTGCTGGTCGAGCAAAAGGCGAAATTATGAATAGTCAGGGTTCAAAAATAAATAATATGACAAACTTTTTTAAAAAAAGACTGCTACAAAAATACGATCACTTCGCAGTGCTTCCTTCCTCTGCTATGGTGTAGTCAGCGTTTGTCGTGTGGTATAGTGATCTAATGAATACCACTATTATTCTGACATGTGTACTTACAGGCGGGCTCTTTGAAATGTTCCTTATCCCTTTTTTTTGTTTTTATTTTACGTGATGGTGCTTAAACAAGTACAGAACGCAATTAAACTAGGAAAGCAATTTTTTTTTTGAACGGGGAACTAGGAAAGCAATTGCCTCTCGGGCAGCTGATGCGACCCTCCTACTGGTTGTCTGTGGTTGCGTTTTTTAGTCCGTTCCTTTTCTTTGGTTCATGAGTCATAAAATTGCATTCACCTACTCGAGATGTGATCGAAATGCTTTCCTATCCACAGACAGGAGAAAAGCTAGAACCCAAATTCAGTTGACTTGTATGGTAGCATTTTGCTGATCATGTAAACAGGAAATACAATTTGTCACGAGCATAATCTATTCTTTCTATACGTGCCGCTCGGTTGAACTGAAATAAGCTGACTTACGGCTAAAATTATACTGTAACTGACTGAAATTGCACTGTAACTGATAGTAGCTTATTTGTCGTAACTAAATTTTAAAAAAAATTAAAAATAAAAAAATAGGTTAATCCATCGTAAACAATACAAACGAATACGGAAAAAAGAACGGACAAAAAAAATCTCAAAAAAATCAAAAAGCAAGAAAAAGATGAAATTTAAAATAATAAAAAATAAGCTAGAACGCTGCTCCTTGTCACCGAATCTTCAGTGGCTGCCTAAAAAGCTCGGTATACGCGTGTATTGCTTCACTTGAACCATCCCACCATCAATGTGATTGTTTGTTTACCTCCAAATTCAACCATGGATTGCTCATGAAAGCAACGAGTTCTGGCTGCCTCCGATTCTGCGGTGCCAGTCGGAGTAGGTAACTTGGCACTCAGTTTTTTCCATAGGGAGCCAGCACTCAGGAAAGAAGAAGCGGTCTATTCGTATTGAATTGACCGAGCAGGTCTGGTTTATTTTTTACTATTCAATAATTTTATTTTTTTAAGTTTTGTTTTAGTTTTTATGTTTCTGTTTTTTAGCTTTTTTTAGTTTTTGTGTCGGTTCTATTTTTTCTCGTTATTCGTTTGTACTGTCCGTGACGGGATAACCTCTTTTTTTCTATTTCTAAATTTAATTACGCTAAATAAGTCACCGTCCACTAAAATTTTTTCAGCTAAAATAATTTTCAGCCAAAAACCACTCAAAATAAGTCCTTTTGAGCGGGACCACATGGCCTGTCTAAAACTCGTTTGGTAGCGTAAGCAGTGACACCACGATTCATCCGCTCGCATACATACACTGCACTTCATTATTCATCCGCTGATTCCTTTTCTGAGATGGGAAAAAGAGAGGAGAAAAGGCAGCGGCAGATCCACCTAGATACGTGGACGCAATCATCGGCGCTGCCCAATTTTTCCTGCGAGAATAAAGAGAATTTATACTAAACGGAAAAGGCCAGAAACATCAGCGTGTGTATTTATGCTGAAAGAGATAATAGAAGCTACATGTGAATGCAGGGGCGGATCCAGAGAAAAAAAATGTTGAGGTCACCCTTCTAAACATATGATGTCATTGCCTGTTTATAAGTACCATTTGTTATCTTTAAAGAAGATTTGTACTAGATTTACCAAAAAATCATTGATGTCACATGACAGCAATAGCTACATACTACATCCGCCCCTGTGTGAATGATTGTATTCGTATGTGATGCGACCTGCTCCAGGATCTAGTAATGAGAATCGAAAGCACTAGTAGGGCCTGAGGCACTGATCTTTTCTACTTGTAAAATCCGTTTTTCGGTTTTTCTACGGTAACTAGACTTTTGGTCTGTTCTTTAACCAATTTATGGCTTTTAATTGAAAATTTTGAATTTTGGTACATTTGATGCAGTTAACGAGCCCACTAACTTGCGATTTTGGTTGAAAGCACGATGTTGGGCTTTTAACGTGTAGATCGTTTAATTTGTAGACCTCATCTTGAGAAAATACTCCGTTTGAAAGTTAGTTCATGATCATACCTAAAGGCGATTTCAAAAGCCCAAAAGAACGCCTTTTAAGCGAATCCTTTTAAGATAAGATATACTAGTAAATTATAGTATATACTATACCGACTTCACTTATATCGATAAAAATCATGTAAGTTTCTGTTACCCTGTAATCTCCAAGCAGCAACTCTCCAACACTGCATTACATGTCTATCTCAAAGAGTGCTGTCGCTAGGCGCGATGTTCACGCCGTTCGCTCGTTCGCCCGCCAATCACGCGCGCGCGGTAGTGCGATCTATCCATGATTTCCAGGCGCACCGGAGTAGAAAACTTCTTTGTTTTAACTTTGGCCGCGGCCGGTGTGCTGCCATGATCGGCCGGCCAGATACTCGCGCATTCCGTCGTGTTCACGACGAATATTCACTCGTCGGCGAGAAAAAGAACAAGCTCGATTTTGCTCCACGCTGGCCGCAAACGTGCCATGAATTCGGAACATGCATAGTCCGCTCATTTCGACTTGAATTTCTGATTTCTGACTTATTTCTCACTATTCATAAATTTTACTTTATTTTGGCTTTTGAATTTTTTTTCTGGTTCTTTTATTTCCCGTATTCGTTTGCGTTGCCCACGATAAGTTAACATGTTTTTTTTTCTATTTTTACATTTTAGTACGGCCCTAACACCGATGGTGGTGGCTACCTGGTCCTGGCGCACCGTGTGGTTGGTGATTCTTCGTCGTCGCACGAGAGTCCACCACCCACCCCACCAACCCCACCCGCGTATATACTCGATCAAAGGAACCAATCAACAAACGCGGATTCACGGCTCAGTCTGCTCGTCCAGTCAAACGCCAAAAACACAAGGACGCGAGGCTAGCAGAGTATATACAACGAGTATTCCATTCGAAACCGCTCCAACTAGCTTATAGTTTAAACTTCTAGCTATAACTTTTAATTTATAGTTAAAATTACACTATAACGACTGTTATATCGTCACGAAATAAGTCACTAAAAAATATTATATCGTCACGAAAAATATAAAGAAATAAGAGGAAAAAGAAAATTTTAAAAAGCGAATAAACTAAAATTAGAAGTCGATACGTTTAATTAATTTCTAGTTTAAATAAACAAAAAACCAAAATACCCCGCTTATTTCGGCTTGATCTTCTAGCTTCTGGCATATTTTTCACTATTCCTAAATTTCATTCTTTTCTGATTTTTATCTTTTTTTGAGATTTTTTGGGGGTTTCGTATTCGTTTGCATTATTTATGATAGGCTAAACTGTTTTTTATTTTTAAATTTCTTTAAATTTAGTTACGCGAAATAAGATATTATCAGCCACAGTGTAATTTTAGCTAGCTATAGAATAATTTTAATTATAAACTAGATTATCTTATTCCAACTAAATAACATCTAAATCTTGAGGCTGAAACCGTTTAAAACGGAGCAAGAGCCGAAGGTCCGTCCAAACCACGGGGGTTGGTGGGTGGTCACTCAATGACCAACTCCCATCCCATGCATCACATACAACTTTTCCCGGCTATAAGTAGCGTGACACATGTGAAGGCTTAGCTAGAGAGAGCAGCACTGCACCTCTCTCGTCGCGTACAAACGATCTTCAATCCATCGCCACTTCGATCAGTTTCACTAGGGTTTCGCCTCCCGCGCACGCAAGAAAAGAAAAGAAAAGAGGTTTCGATAGTCAGATCGGCATGTGGGTGACGTCGATGCCGCAGGTGTGGGACGAGGAGGGGAGCCGGAAGGGCGGCGGCGTGGTGACGCCGGCGCCGGCCACGGCGCTGCTGGGGTCGCTCGCGGGCTGGCTGTCCCGCGCCGGGGACCCGCCCGCGCCGAGGGTGTGCGGCACGGAGGGCGGCCCGCCCGTCACCGCGCCGAGGCTCAGGCTGCGCGACGGCCGGCACCTCGCCTACTGCGAGAGCGGCGTGCCCAAGGACAAGGCGCGCTTCAAGGTCGTCTTCTCGCACGGATTCACCGGCTCGCGCGAGGACAGCGTCCGCGCATCGCAGGTACCTCTACCCTTCCCATCTACGCCCTTGTACTATACATAGCTTCTATCTTACGGTTGAAAAAGTAACGTAGCAGCTCAAAGCTTTTCTGGGTAACTAAGTTTTAAAAAATAAAAAAAGTTATATCATTAAAGAAATAAGAGAAAAAAATTGCGTTTACAAGGAAAAAATTGTTGGTTATGCCCCTAAAAACAATGTTGGTTAAGAGTGTGAATATTGCTTAACCATGATTAGTACAGTAGCTTAACCCAGGTTAATTCTCGGGCTAGAGATCGAGATTGTCGGTGCCTAAAGGTGAAGGAAGGAAAAGTTGGGCATGAGCTGGTGTGTTTGGTGGCGGCTAAGACTTGCAAGGAACCAACTGTCCGGTGAAGTAGCGTTTTCTTCGACCAGCCAAATCTGCGTCCCTTCCTTGTGTCAAGTCATGGGAAATGTCGTTGATAAATGGCTGGTAGGTCGCAGTTGCAGTCAGTCGGAACAGCCGAGTTACTGTTACTGATTAATCTCAGCATCAGCGAAAGATAAAGTCATTCTATAGGACCTGATTGAGAGGAAATCATAGGATTCTTGTCAAGCGAACTAGCTAGACGCATGGAATCTATTTTTAACCATGTGCACTATCTATATCTATGTCGGAGTCTCCACCAACCGTAACTCTCTTAAAAAATATGGACAAAAATTGCCGATTGTTATCACAAGTCATATGTAGCAGCCAAAATGAATTGTTTTTTTGTCCTGCCTCAAAGTTTAGCCGGATTCGCCAAAATCTTCTTTATTAGTACTATCGAGTCCCCGCTCGGTTGGACTGAAAAATAATGGTTTATAGCTAAAAGTACACTGTAGTTGAAGATAATTTATTTGACGTAATTAAATTTAAAAATTTTAAAAATTAAAAAATATGTTAGATCATCATGGACAACGCAAATGAATACGAAAAAAAGAATCGGCAAAAAAGCTAAAAGTTTAGAAAAAGATGAAATTTATAAATAGTAAAAAATAAGTTAGAAGCTTAATCTGAAATGAATGGGACGTTACGCTTAGGTATTGAAACATGCATAGCCACTTATTTTGTTTTATTTCCTTGAAGCAAAGAGCGAAAATAAAATGATACTCCACGTTCAAGTGCGTACCTGCTCGTGTCAGATCAGAGGCTGAAATAAGTAGTGGACTCTTGGTGATGTTGAGTACTTTAGTTTGCTTTTTTCTTCCAGAAAGAGTCGGTGTGGCACTTATCTACTATCCTGTGCGAAGTCAATACGTTCATCCCACGTAACTGATAGGCCTATACAAGAAAGAAGAAAGAAAAAAGAGAAATTGAATAGCCATGTCATTCAGCAACGGTACCCGTATGTTTGCAACTAATGGATATACCCCGGTTGTAATTAATGGTTTTTAGCTGAAGTGACACTACAGCGCCTTTAGTTTTTAGCTAAAACGTTCGATTAAAGCTGGGCGTCAGATACTAACGCTGAACCTGATGTAATTTTCAGGAAGTGGCTGAAGAGCTGGGCGTGTACATGGTGGGCTTTGATCGCGCCGGATACGGTGAGAGCGACCCGAACCCCAACCGCTCCGTGAAGAGCGCCGCGCTCGACGTGGAGGAGCTCGCGGACGCGCTAGGATTAGGCCCTAAGTTCTACGTGATCGGCATCTCCCTCGGCTGCCATGCCGTCTGGGGCGCCCTCAAGTACATCCCCGACAGGTACAGCGCCACTCGATCACGTCCTGCACTGTGCCAAACCAAACAGTTGGCTGTCGAGAAAGTGTTTTGACAAATGGGATTCGCTCTGAACAGGATTGCTGGGGCGGCAATGATGGCGCCGGTGGTGAACTACTGGTGGCCGGGGTTCCCCGCCGACCTGGCCGCCGAGGTGTACAGCAAGCAGGAGGTGGGCGACCAGTGGGCGCTGCGCGTGTCGCACCACGCGCCCGGCATCCTCCACTGGTGGATGGAGCAGAGCTGGCTGCCCACCTCCACCGTCGCGGCCGGCACCACCCCGCTCCCCAACAAGCGCGACGCCGAGATCCGCAGCAACATGAGGGCCGACGGCACGTTCCAGCGGGTCAGCCTCCGTTCCAGCACTACCATGCATATTGCACAACCGTGACTCCTGTCTTCCGATTCATGAGATTCGACAAGCCTGAACATCTTTTTGCTTAACGTTCGCAGAAGAGGGACTTGGCGACGCAGCAAGGCATTCACGAGTCGTACTACCGCGACATGACGGTCATGTTCGGCAAGTGGGAGTTTGATCCGATGAGCCTGCCGAAGCCGCCGTGCCCCGTCCATGTCTGGCAGGGCGACGAGGACGGGCTGGTGCCGGTGGTGTTGCAGAGATACCTCGCCAGCCGGATCAGCTGGGTGAACTACCATGAGCTCCCTGGAGCCGGGCACTTCCTGTCTGCCGTTCCCGGGCTAGGAGACACCGTTCTTAGGACGCTTTTCGGCTGAGCATACATACATAGATAGCAGCAGCAGTTCAGAACATATGGTGCATTAATTTGTTCTAAGGCCGTTCGTTATTCGCCGATTAGCGATGATGATAGAGATGCAAGGCAGTACGTGTAAGATGGACAGTTTTTGTCATGAAATCGCGTGGCCGGATGCCCGCGTAAAAATGTGCTTTGACCTTCAAAACGAGAAAGTAATACTATTACACCATGTTCATCCTTTCTTTTGTTTTAAGATCTAACGGCCTACCAAAGTATCCATCAATTGAAGCGATTTCTGTCCATACAAAAATCAGCAGCAGCGCATGCTACAATAGTAGGTGTTTGGTTTGAGGAAGCCCATGGGGGTAAGGATTGATGTCCAAAGCTAAGAAGTGGAGGTGTAATTAAGCAATTATCTATATGAAATTAACTATGATCTAATATAAATACAATTTGCATAATAAAGTAAAGCATGCAATTTACTTATTTAAAACAATATAATTTGCATTCAAAAAGTAGATGCAAAATAATCAAAGTATTGACTCGTCTTGCTCACAAGCTTGTTAGTCTTTGAAAATCTTGATTGGGCTTGAACTACTTCTCTTCCGGGCCTTTAATCTGTTTTTGAATTATTTTTCTAAAGAGAATCATATAAGTGACTGACAGACAGGTGGGGCTCTTAGGGTTTTCAATTTCTTTTAAATTATTTTCTTTAAAAAAGAATCAAGAGATTGACATGTGGGGCCAGCACAGTAAGATTGACCCACATGTTAGTGGCTCGGAATTAAAATCCGGTTTCAATTAGATTTATAATTACCTGGGCTCACATGTGAGTAACCCATTAATTTAAACTAGTAAACATCATGAACTTAATTTAATTATGAACTAATAACATCATTAGCATAATGCTGATGCTACGATGCTTCTTCTTATTTTTAGAGGGAGCACTCTAGCCGAACTCACCGTCGACGAGATGGGTGGCGGCGAGCGTTGGCAACCATCAAAATGGGTTGATAGGATCTCAGCAGTCCTAAGCACGATGACGACGCGGCCGCGCAGTGAACCATGGCAGTTGTGTGGTGGGGCTCGGTCGCCATGGCAACCGAAGCTTCTGGTGGCGTAGCGAGCGAATCCATGATATGATGTGCATCTGTGGGCTATGAGAGATTCATTGGAGTGGTCAGTGAGGTCCGAGGAGGTTTGAGGTGGTCCGGCGGTGGTGACCCGAGGTGGCGTAGCGATCTTCCATGACACCGACGAGCTGGGGTGGTTGGGGGCTAAAATTGAGGGTGAGGATCAAGAGAGAGGCGTGGGATGCTTCAACCAGCATGTATCAAATGGACTGGATTTTTAAATAGCTTTTTAAATCTAATAAAATCATGTGTTATCAATGTCAATGTCTTTGCTATTCACTGATGTCTCAAAAAGTGTAAATAAAAACTATTTGCCACACTCAAAAGTCATTAATCACGCCTCAAAAGCACTGGGTCAATATCCAATAGTAAAGCAAACATAAGCAGCCAAGCAGGCCCATAAATGGCGAGGCCATAAATAAAACTCTATGTATAAGCGTCAAATTTGTGGACCAGTGCTTAGCCGCACACATTTTGACTCTTTTTGCGGGGGTTCGGAAAAGATGTGTATTTGAGAATTTGCCACTCATGAGGCTATATATTGGTGAGACATAAGTAGGAAATCCTAAAATATGTATCTTATAATGACAAATCATCAAATATTTCTTTTCCCTTGTTTTTCACGAAAGAGACGATCTGGTACGGAGCAAGTATATTAATTTGGGCCGTTACTAATTCCTCAGTTATATCGTCACCTAAGATCGGAGAGAATTCCTAGTGGAGGAAGCACGCGACGAACTTGCCGTCGCGGGCGGGGCAGTTGTTGGCACACATGACAACGAGGAAGACGGTGATGCTGGCGACGAGGAAGACGGGCACGATCCACGGACCGCTGCGGCAGAACCCGCTCCTCGGACCCTCCGCCGCCACGTGAGCAGTGGATAGCTTACCTAGCTTTCTTTCTTTCTGTCAACCTGTCGTGCCTAGTTTCTGCATATATAGCATGGGGGTGGAAGGTGCAATAGATATCGTAAGGGATAGATACACAACGTTATGCTTCAATTGGGCGCTTCGTTCCAAAAAAATTGCTTGAATTAGGCGCTTAATGATCGATCAGCTTTACTGGCCTTGGTGTCCTCGATCAGGTTCTGGATCCGATTTGCTCATCTGGGAAGTAATCATCGGCGATACTAATATATGTGGATCTTTTCCTGAAAATTTAACTACTTGCTAGCTTTGCTTCTCTGTGAAGTTAGTTGACATGTCGATTTAGCCATACTTTATAGCAGTAGATTCTTGTTCGGACGAATCGTTGCAGAAGGCAGACTGTGCCATTCTACACACAACTTGTTTCCCCCTTTTTTGCAGCATTATCTTTTCATTTTTCTTTTGTGGGAAAGTAATAGTCTCATTCTGTCCCCTCCATAAATCATACTATTCTGCAGATGGATTGGTGCATTAAGTTGGCAACTCAAGTACTACCATGTTGATCCCCCGAATTGATTACAATCTGAATTGCTCTTTCTTGGACTGTTGCAGCAAGAATTGGTGACAGTGTCCTCTCCTCTCTCTTCATCAAAAATCACATCTCCGCTGGTGCCTCCGGCGCTCTCTTCGGCTCCTTTGAGCAATGCTCTCGGAGCTTGCCACTAGTTAGGTCATCATATAAAAATGCAATCAACATGCAAATCACCACATACGCACGGTTGACATTTCGGCCTGTCATCCGTGGACAAAGGACTGCGGCTGACCAAGTGCGCATAAAACACTAACAAAATAAGTTGAAATGCCGAAAATCTTATATGTACCACCTCTAAGCATATAAGATTTTAAATCATGGCTTGGCCTCAGAATGAACATGGCAAATATATCATATCTCCAGATGCGTAAATATTCATAGCCGTTTACGCCAGCAAGATATCTAAGAGCAAAAAAGTGCATTCAACCGAACTTGGCTGCTCGGCCATCAGTGCGATTCATCACCGAAACCTCTCCATGGGCCATGCAAGGTCGAAAACAAATATTTTCAAAAGGGGAAGCAGACAGCCATTTTTTAGCAACAGCGTTGCCCTGAGCCCCTGAAGTTCACATCTTCCTTTGTCCAGTCTTTTGGTTGTAATCATGTTTGATGAGGTTAGCTCTCAGAAGCATAGACTTCACATCTCTTTCAAACTCATTGCCGGTTTGGAGGGCACGTTGGAAAGTTGCATTTCTTTGGTCAGCATGCCTTGCATAAAGAATCTTGTTGTGGGAGTCTATCCGAGCCTGCAAAAATTTCAGATAGAAGCAACTAAAAAAACAAGCAGAAATTTCTGGGTATGTAACATGAGAGATCTTAAAAGTACCTGTATTTTGTTCTCGGTGATCAGTGCAGCCAGCTCTTTCTCCAACATGGACACAGACGTCTTAAAGGCATCAGCCATTGTGTTAAGATCAACAGAAATAAATGGAAGTGTGTACTGTATGATAGCTTTGTGGCGAATATCCACGTACAGAGTCTGTACATGCTCGTGCAGATGAATATCCAGTAGGAGGTTCGGTTTTAGCTTCTCAAGATGCTCCAAGCATGATCCATAGCGACTGGTTTGACAATTTCCATTGTTAGCATATGTAACACACAACAGTTGAAAAAACAAAGTGCAATCTACCAAAGTGTAATGGACAAATGTGTATTCTCGAAAAGGCTTGAAGCCCAACTTTGGAATGGAAGAAATGCCATCCATAGCTTGAGCATGAGTGGTTTAGCCAAGGACGTAGCCTCATTTCACTACACAATCGGATTTTCATGGTATTTGAGATAAAGGCCCAAAAGCCACATTAATCTACACCATACTGTACAAAATAAGGTATGAATTTTAAGAAAACAATCATCCGTATGCTACATCAACACCAAAAATTTATACTGTGCAACCAACGCAATGTGATACAACAAGATCTTAAATTATGTAGATTAATTGTTCTTAAAAGCGTACTATTTGAAGACGCAAGCTAAAAGGCTGATGAATTTAACCTGGGAACTAAACATGTTGTTAATGAATATGATGATATCTACTCCGAGGCCATGTTGAAAAGGATAAGAGTAATTGAATGTGTTTTGCTTGGGCAATGAAACTATGTGCCGGTCGGCGTCCCATTCTCTTATAAAACTAACGAAATGATTTGATTTGATTTGGCATTGAACAAGGGAAAAAAGTCAAATTTATTTTTTCAACATGCAATACACCGATACTTGTGGTTTATGGGAACAAACCCTACTACTTGTCATAGGCTTTCCACAATTGAAAAGGAGCACATAGCAAAATGTATGTTTTCCTCGTACTGCGATAATATAGAAAAAATGTAAAATACATTATGCAAATCCTATGTATATATTCTAACTATATATGCTACAAGATCAATAAGTGTGAGAACCACCACCCTGAAGAGATGAAAATGGACAATAAAACATAAGAAGATGTTGTAATAGAATCCTACCTTGAATAGAAATCATTAACCAGCTCCCTTACTTCAGGCACCAGCTCCAGAAAGTTACGGAAGTTAATGTTGTCAATAACTTTGCTCTGTAACAAATGTATAATCAATCATATTTCGAGTACAATGTCACAAAAAAAACCCACAGGAAAAAGAAGAAAAGGTGAACCTTCAGGTCTGAACGATCAAAAGAAGCAAGTGCACAAAGGGCACCATAGACAGCCACATCTTGTGGGGCTATGACTTCAGAATAGTTGCTTCCTAGTTCAGGTCCTGTCTCGACAAACTTCAGAAAAAGGCACAAGTTTCAGCGAAAAACAAAAACTTTGTACTAGGCAAAAACACAAGAACTCAGCAATCAAACACTTCAAACTTATGGACATCCCATTTTCTGATAATGAGATGTGTGTGAGATGTGTCAGAACTACAAGTTGTAGGACGTAGTTCTTCTGAGCATGTGTAACTAATAAATTCAATTAAGGACAGGTTAAAGTGCAAGGCTATGATGCTAGCTACCTATAGATGTCTGGGATAAATTTGAAAATGTTCTCAAGGTTGTCCATAAGAGTGCTTAATCCACAAGTGACTGTGGTTACTTTCAGGTTTGTTTACAATGATTCAATCATGGCAACTTGACAGAAAGTAAAAGAACACCCGATTTGTTTAATGGGGTTAGAGCCAGCAATCAAAGCCTCTCCCTGATACATTTAAACAAATGTAGGTTTATCAACAATTTACTGATAGCATATGAGAAGTACTACACAAACAAATCTAGCGACATATCAAACATCAATTTTTCAAAAATGAAGAAAGTTCAAGGCATACATAAGATTGATTTACAACAATCAATATTATCTCCAGAATATTAACTTAAAAGTTTACATGCCTAAGGAAAGCTCAGCACAGGGGGGAAAATAAGTAACAGAAGAGGGTATCAGGAGGACTAACCTTACGGGCAGCAAGTTTGTATTTCTTTGTTTCCAAGTAGGCTAATCCAGCAGCTGCTCGTAACTTTGCGACAACGATAGGATCCAAAGAGTCTGGGGTTTGCTCTGCTTTGCTGACATAGTTGGAAACATGTGCAAACTGTCCCAACTCAATGCTAACCAGAATCACATTCATACACATCTGAACTATATGCTTGGAAGTGGTACAATAGTCACGTGTCCTGATATAACTTTTGAAGGCATCTGAAAGGTGGCCATGAGCATAGTAGAAGTCACCAATGTCATTGTATCCCATTCTGATGCTCTCTTTGATCAGGTTGGTCTGCAGTTAGACAATCAACATAAATGCACAAAGTCATTTCTTTGATAAATATGTCCTCATCATAGAACAGTATTATACCCAACAAGGCCACAAACCAAACACACTTTCCCAAAAGTCAAACGCCAGAAAACAAAGAATCATACAACAGAAATAGCAAATACTTTCAAGTAGGGTAAACATTTTCAACGCATGGTGTGCCTATATTCAGCACTACCTCTCTTCCTAAGCATAGTTGTGTTTAGCCTCATGCGCAGAGATTAAAAAAAATAGTAGAAGATTACTGTCCTACCCCTAATAGATTTTTCCTTGTGACTCATGATAATTGATGCAGTAACTGTTGTCCCTAGACAACATCTACAGCAGACCCACCTCCCTGATTGGGCTAGACGCTGCCCACACCCCATCCCCGAAGGACCAACCGCTGGTGAGTTTAAATCACCCTTCCATACACTCAGCCCCAAAATCGACAGCACGCCCAGAGCAATCATGCTCACCACCTATGTTAACAACGCCGAGAAGGTAAAGATCTGCAAGCACTGCCTCACCCTCATGGCCAGCTCCTGCAAGGGCTACTGCATGGTGCACAGCCCTGGGGGTATCTCATTAATATTGGAGCAGGTAAAGGAAATGGTGAGTGTGCGCTTTGGCTCAATTAATAAATGTTTCAATGGAGTAATGAGCTCACACAACCCTACACTTTAAACCATTCCAGTATTCCACTATTACTACTAATGCATAAAAGCAATTTAGGCATATTTCACATTGAAATCCCAGAACTGCACTTATGTTATGGACCGTAGCAGAATGGATGGCTATAACAATGAGGCACCTAAGCGCGGGAAGGTGCCCCACCCAAATAGTGGAGGCAACAGAGGCGCAAGAAAGCAAAATACTGACAAGGTGGGTCCATGCCCAACAAGCAGTGAAATGGGTGAGGAATAGAGAGGGTTGAGTTGCTTTTTATGAGCTGCATGTAAATCACGTAACATCGTGTGCATGTGCGAGTCCGGCTTGGTACTGAACCAAGGCTGGGGTTTAAATGTAATGGACCAACTGCTCAGAGAGGCGAACAAAGACAATGGCTAAACGAACTGGAAATTGATCCCCTTCTCCCCATATTTACCCTCTTATTTTCTTTCTACCTTGCTTCTTCTAATACAAAGCCACTTGATCTGATCCCAAATTGTTGCGGTCATGTAACAATTTATTTAGGGACAGGAACTCTTGTTGAAACAACACTTAAGAATGAAGGGTTTATGTGCTGAGTAATTTATTCATGTAGGATATCATCACAAATGACTGGATAACACCCACAGTTCAGCACTGCACCCTGATCAAACAAGCATTTTCATCAACATACACCAAGCAAATAGCAACATTTAAACTGAGAAGTTCTAGGTAACCACGTCATTTAATCTCTTATCATCACAGCATTGAAAAACATGCACGTGTAAAGAATGCTATGCTTGCACATAGTAAGCCAATATATTGTGGAAACTAGAAATAAGGCCTAGTACTCGCACAAAGCAAATCATAGTCATCCACAGAGTTTAGGCAGTTCGTTAAACCAAAAACAGCGTACGTAACAATAAACCTAACAGATAAGCCAGGAGCACCAATGAGGACCGCCGTTGTCTCAAAAGGCTTCCCACCACATCATAAGAACAAACTAATGCCAACAAAGTAAGTAATTTCAGAGAAGTAATCCGAACATAAGGGTTAGAGGTAGGTTTTTCGCACCCTGTAGCCGTTGAGCTCGCTCTCGAGCTTCTCCTTGCGCTGCTCGGCGCGGCGGTTGACGGCGTCTGCCCAGGCCTGGTCAAACGCGTAGCGCGCGCCGAGGCGGCCGTTGCTTTTGAGCGCGACGTCGCGGTAGAGCATCGTGTCCTCGCCCTTCTTGATCTCGTCGTACGCCATCCGCAGCGCCTCGATCTCCATCGCCTCCACCCCGCACCTCTCCGCGATGAACAGGAGGCGCGCCAGGCGCGTCCGCCCCGAGTACTGCGCGGCATACGCCTCCACGTCCAGCTGCTCGGCGGAGACCGGCGCCGGGGAGGTCTCCCGCCGCCGCCGCCCAGGCCGTTCGCCACGGCGGCGGCGGCGGCAGCCGGACCTCGCCCTCAACGTCCATGTGGTTGGGGATCGGCGCTAGGGTTCGTAGCAAAACCCTAGAGAGAGAGGAGCGGGAGGAGGCCGAAGCGGAGAAGCCGAGAAGCGAAGCGAAGCGAAGCGGAAGAGGGCTTGGCTTAAACATAGAGAGATGTTATGGGTACATCGGTAAAATTACATTGGGTTGGGCCCAGTTGCTACTGGGCCCGTGTTCCTGATTCGGCCCATGATTTGCCGGCCGATGCTTCACTAGGCTAGTGGGCCAAAATAGAAATCTTTTATGTTTTGATGACGTGCACCGAGTTGCAGCCCGGAAGGCAGAAACCCCAACGAGGAGGTCGAGAGCTCCAGTGGCGGCGGCGATGAGGGCGGTGAGAGGCGCGGTGATCTCGTCGAAGCCGGTGGCCCTGGCGAAGGCCGCACGTGTCTTGGGCCTCTTTGCCGCCTCCGACGCGTCGGGGCTGCCCGCCGACGCGGGCGCGTTGGTCCTCTACGCAGCCGAGGCCGCTGCCGAGCTCCACGCCTTCCGCTGCAACGCGAGGGAGAGCCGCGTGGGTCTTGATGGCGAGGCGGCGGCACATAGCGGAGAGAAGCGGCGCAGGAAGAGTGAGGCGGACCGTGAATCCGGTGCTGCCGATCGTGACGCGTGAGCCTGAGCCTTGCGCGGTGTTACTGGAGTGGTGGATACTGGATCGTGTATTCGCGTGGCAGGCTGGTCTAGTCTAGTGTTCTTCTTGCTGTAGTGGTATTACGTTGTATCCGACTGAAACTCTTGTTTTGCTCAGTGGAATGGAATCGCCTGAAACTTTTCCTTTCTGCTACGTTTCAAGATCACAATTACGCATTTTGTATAAGAGATATTTCAGCATTCCACACGGTAAAGATATGCATTTCAAGGTTTGCCACTATGTTTCAAGATCTGCTCTGCTCGATCATAAACTGACAAAAAAAGATGCTCGGGTCATCAGCAACTTATCAAGTAGAATCACACAGCCCTGAGCTTAGATAGCATGCACAGCAAATTAGGATACGAATTCTTGTACTAGGGTACTACCGACAAGGCTCCAAGAACCAACTAAGCTGCAACAGCAACAGGCTACCAACAGTACTAAGCTCTCATTTACAGCCACACAATTGAAGGCCTAAACACACTTTGCACCACAAACGACACGGGGCACTTTGTTCTCTTTTTGTCGCCCTCCACCTGTGCAGCTCCTAGCCTGGCGCCACGTGTACCACCCCTGTGTGTGCTGACTCGGATCCACGCACCTGTGCAATGGCACGGCGATTCCTTGATGCGTGAGAGGCATCCATAAAACGCATCTGATTTGGGATTTAGGGAGGCCTCGCATTGCATATTTGCATTCATAAAAAGTGCAACTTGGAGATGGAGGTTGATGTGGACTCGAAGAGAAAATTAAACCAGGAAAGATGCATCTGTGGCATCTTTTGCTCTCTGGTAGGGATCAAGTAAAAAAATGAGAGGGAGCATGTCGTAATCCAAAACCAGATATATGCCATCTTTTTTCCATAAACCCCTTGAGAGTCCTCTAATTGGCAAACAAATACTTACACACTGTTCATTTACCCCACCACCGGCCGAGTCTCTTGGCCGCCATTCTTCTTCCTTGGTGAGGTAAACTTCAATCCGTTGCATTCTCAGCTTGGCTTGGTGGCTGCCATGGTTGGTGGGGGAGAAGAGGAAGAGTTGTGAGGACAAGGAAGGAGAGTGGTAAAATGGATAATTTAAGCCTAAAAGTGGTAAATCTTACAGTGGTATATGATCAATTACAATAGAAAAATGGTAAATTGTAGAGGTTCAAACTAAGCGGTGTATAAGATCGAGTTTACCTTAGAAGAATAGCACAAACTGACTTTCAAACCGAATGTCTTTTTAATATGAGGTTCGTAAGTTAATCGTAGTATATATTGTAGAGACTTTATTTATATCGGTTACAACTATATATAAATTTCTATTATTTCGTACTCTCTTATATAAATAGCCTAAAAGTCATAAACCATAGCCATAAACTAAAGAAAAAAGAATAGGCCCATACTGCATCATTTGCTAACTGGACTTAGGTCCCGCTCATTTCGGCTTGAGCTTCTGGCTTTTGACTTATTTTTTATTATTCATAAATTTCATTTTTTTCTGGCTTTTTAGTTTTTTTTAGTTTTTTTTCCAGTTCTTTTTTCCCATATTTGTTTGCGTTGTTCATGATGGGCTAACTGTTTTTTCATTCTTTAGATTTTTTAAATTTTAGTTACGCCAAATAAACCATCATCACTACAGTATAATTTCAACCCGCTATAGTATAATTTCAATTATAAGTCAGCTTATTTTATCACAGTCGAGCGACACCTTAATCACAATTACTTTAACATGTCAGAGGGGGTTTTAGTAAGACAAGTCAAGCACCCGCTTCTGCCTTCCCACATTCTTCGCCTCCTTGTTTCTCCCGTCGCTCTCCCCCGCTCCAAAGCTCGCGTTTTCATCACGCGAACTGCACGAGTCCGAACAAATTCCCCTACAGTCTTGCCCCGAACCGTGTTCTTCGCATCCGATGCCTTCCTCCTCCTGCAAGATCCTTCAACAGTTGCAGCCTTTAGCTTGGTAGCGCGGTTCTTAGCGCGCTATCAATCCGCAAGAGCTCGGTACGGGATCGAGTTCTTAGAAGCGGGTTTCCCATTTGGTGCGCGCGAATCCAATAAAGGCGCGGTCTTCTGCGCGGAGACAGTTGCGACTGGGGGCGGCGAGAGGGAGCATGGGCGCGGGCGTGTCAGACCTCGCGGGGGTGGAGGCCTGCAAGGTCTCACGCGCCGGGCTGGGAGAGCTGCCGGAGCTGTGCGCGGCGGAGGTGCTGCTCCACCTGGACGCGCCGGATATATGCCGGCTCGCGCTGCTGAACCGCACGTTCCGCGGCGCCGCAGCGGCGGACTTCGTGTGGGAGGCGAAGCTGCCGGGGAACTATGGGTATCTCCTGGGGTTCGTTGATGGTGCGGAGGAGGAGGAGGAAGGGGGAGGAATGAGGAGCGCGATGGGGAAGAAGGAGGTCTATGCGAGGCTCGCGAAGCCTGTGCTGTTTGATGATGGCAAAAAGGTGTTTTTTTGGGTGCTTTTCTTCTTGTTTGGATTAGTTCCATTTTTATTTTGAGAAAGTATTCTTCCCACTGTTATAGGGGTTTGTATTGGAATTTTGATAGGATTTGGAGACTGTTGAAACTTGGAAGTCTAGAACTCTAGATGTTTTAATTTAGTTAATTTAGATGTTTTAATCTAGTTCAGTATGTTTCCCTGTGTTTTGAAGATTAGTTTTGTTGGTTTGTTAAATTGATACCAAAATGAGAAAATTTGGTAAATTTGGCAATGTTTGGTACTAGGATGAAATTTGATATTTTTTAGGAACTTCCAGTTGATTGGTAATTTGGCGTTAGGAGTTCGAAAAATATGTTGTGAAAAATGTCGGTTGTAGGGAAATCATGATATGCTTAATTAAAAAAATTCTCATCGTTGTGCTATGTTCGTTTAGTTATTTTAGATGTTTTAATTAATCTAGTTCAGTATTTTCCTTATGTTTTGAAGAGTAGTTTTGTTGGTTTGCTAAATTGATACCAAATGGAGACAATGTGGTAAATTTGCCCACACGCTTTGCCTCTCTTTTCTGTTTGGTACTGGGATGAAATTGTTGGAAATTAAGCGATTTTAGCAAACTTCTCATATTAATTCCAAAGTTATACTTATACAGTAAACCATATTTTTTTTTCTCGAACACGCAGGAGAGCTGCGTATCATTGCATTAAGAAGGGGGAAAAAGAGCCCATACAGAGAAATTACAGACTCAAAAAAAACACACACACACACCCACCTCAAAAGCTAAAGGAGGCTAGCCTATGAAACAAAAGCAAGATCGACCTCGACCAGAGGGGATCTAAACCAAGACCTGAGGCGGGGCAGTTAGGTAAGAGATACCCTTTGCACCGGCCATACCCCAAATCCTCATCTCCTCGTTGACAGTAAACCATATATCCAAAGACATGATTATAACATAGAGATTAAGCTAATCTCTCAATATGAACAATGTAATCAAGTCAAAGGACAGTATGCCGAACTGAGCACAAATGTGAGTATTTGAAATCTGCATAATGCACAGATTATATTTTAGAAGTTTGCTCTCAGCTGAGGAGTTGCTCAAGTTAAAAATGTGGCCTTCTCACCCTTGCCAACAGATCATCTATCAAAGAGACTAACTCCTCGGTATTCTGCTAGTTTGATACTCTAAATTACCTCAGTAAAGTAATAGAATCAAATGCCCGATATTCAGCACAAGACAATGAAAACAGCTATTGCTAAATCAACAATAGTGCTACGGCAACAGCATGAAAGTCAACAGACATGTGCTACGATAGCAATAACTGAATCTGATAGTATCCAGCCCAAAACACAAGTGATCTATACTTAGCCGAACTATGAAACAAGCAGAATAGAAATTACCAAACCCACAATCTATCATGCAAAGTCCTCCTAGTGCTAGCAATTACCACAAAATACAGAGATACTAAACAGAGATATCAAACTAGCATGGCTAGCATTTGCACAATAGAAATTAAGACGGCAAAGTAAAGCTCATTGTGCGGTGGTAGTCCAAACCACCGAGAAGATCAATAGAGCAAGGCTTGTCTCAAGGACGATGTCTCAGAAAACCAATCACCGGCGAATGCCAGGATATCACCGGAGTGGTAGACGGAGATACAATGCCCAACTCCACAGATTAGTACTCACCAATTCGTGAAGCCAAAGTGCGAGTAGATGCCACACAAAGCCAACAAGAAGGATGATCTTGTTGCACGCACAAGTATCAGGAGGTGAATCCTCCCTTCTGTGCACCAGAGGCCGAAGCAAGATGAATCCAAAGGCACACAAGGCACCCACAAGAACAACGGAAATCAAACCCAGATCGAACCGGCGAGCGTACTGCTGCTCCGCCCCAAAATCTCCAATCGGCAGCGAATCAAGTCGCCACCAATCGGCTTTGGATCTACCAGCGATCTTCCTCTTGATTTCTCTGCCCTCTCCAGCTTGCTCGGCTCGGCCTTTGAAGGGAAAGAGGCAGCCGAGATGAGGGAAAGGAAACGGCGCCGCCGAATGGCCTCATGCCCCACCTGCACCCGGGAGGCGAGAAGATCGGGGTCGTGGCCGCGGAGGCCAAACGGCCGCTGCATCTCCCGCAGACGGGCGAGATGAAGCGAGCGAGAAAAGGGGATCGGGATCCCCTGAACCGATGAGATCAAGGCACACCTTATCCCTTCCTCTCCCTCCTCTTACAAGTGGGCGCGTAGGAAATTTAGGGAAATTACCAAAATGCCCAACAGAAATTTGATTTGGTAGGAACTTCCAGTTAATTTGTTAATTTGGCGCTAAGAGTTCGATATATATATATGTTGTAAGAAACTGTCAGTTGAAGGGAAATCACAATGTGCTTCATTTTAAAATTTCACATCATTGTGCTATGTTAACATGAACTAATGCAAAGTATGTGCCGTTAAGCTTGTCGTGTAGGCAAAATTGTTTTTTAGGGATTTGGAGAATGAATTTATAGATGAGTTTTCCAATTGTTTGCTTTTCTGCTTTGTCCGGCAGGAATTCTGGTTGGAGAAGAGCAAAGGCAGGGTTTGCATGGCGCTGTCAACGAAAGCGCTGGTGATAACGGGGATTGATGACAGGAGATATTGGGCTCACATGCCAACCACAGAATCTAGGTAACTATGAACTCACATCTTGCTTTCCAAGTTCTTACATATGTTGGAATTGTTTTTCCTCATTTGTTCTGGTTGCACCCCTGGGTGTTGACATTTCTACCTTGTTTAGTGTCTTATTACAATAAATATTTCTAGACCTACTGTTGATAATACAAAAAAAGTGAATGAAAGTGAAAGCTTTTCCTCCTTTTGACAAACATGTATTGTTCAGAATGTTAAGAACAAGTAAAACGAGGTCTTGTCATGGTTGCTAGCTTGCTATATTGATGAGGTAATCATGGACGCCAGCAAAAATTGAAAGGAGATAATCGATCAAGAACAGGTGCCTTGTGTGGAGCTGTAATTTCAATTATTATGTCAAACCTTTACTTCCTTCCTTTGAAGTCTTGGTATTTAGTACCATGTGACCACCAAATCGCTCTGTAGTTTTATTTCTGTTGATTGTTTGTGGTCAGATGTTACACAAAGAAATTATCCTGCCTTGGAATTATCTGTGCTGCATGCCAGATGCTGTGACACATTTGTTTTTTTCCCTTGTTACTGGAAACTTCGTAGTCTCTTAGGTATGATCACATACAACGTCTCTTTGGTATGATCACATACAACTAGTTAAAGAATAATATCAGTCCGTTGTAGTTGACACCTAAGCAACACACATAATGCTTGGAAACTTCTGCGTGTGAAAGCAACGGTTCTTTTCTTACATCAAACAATTTTGGAATTTCCTCCGTAGTTCCTTGTCATGGGAGGTTGCCTTCATACAGTGACTCTCATGAGCGTGCCTTTCCTTTAGTACAAAATGTGTGTTTCCACATGCATGTATTTTGTCACTTTTGGATGGAGCTTTGTTGCATGTTTACCTAAGCTTGTAGCCTGATATATTTTCTGAGAGCCATGTGAATCATATGGCATGTTTATTGTATCGAATTATTGTCAAAATGGAAGGTAGATGGCAATTTTTATACGGGATATTCTTTGAGTGATTATATTATAACTTGAAGAACACACTACTTTTGTATAGTGCCTACTATAGGATGAAAATAAGCTTAACCATACATTGTTGCCTTCTCATGCAGGTTCCACTCTGTTGCATATCTCCAACAAATCTGGTGGTTTGAGGTGGTTGGAGAAATCGTTTTCTGCTTCCCTGCAGGGACCTACAGCCTGTATTTTAGGCTTCATCTTGGGAAGGCTTCCAAACGTTCTGGCCGCCGTGTTTGCAGCTCGGAGCACATCCATGGCTGGGACAAGAAGCCTGTGCGCTTCCAGCTTTCTACATCAGATGGCCAACTCGCCTTGTCCCAATGCTACTTAGACGAGCCTGGAAGTTGGATTTTGTACCATGTCGGTGATTTTGTTGCATCAAAGCCTGAACAACCAGTCAAGCTGAAGTTCTCCCTGGCCCAAATTGACTGCACTCATACGAAAGGTGGTCTGTGCGTCGACTCGGTACTAATATATCCGAAGGGCTTTCAGCAAGAAAAGGTGGTCAGGGCTCAGAAGTGAATTTGGGCACTTGATCAAGTTACTTCGCATGAGAGTTGTAGACAAATATAGGTAGTAGCCTATTTTTAACTTGGGCTTATTGTATGCTATAAAGAAATGTGTACAGAATTGTTGACTGAAATTTTTGTATGGGGCCATCAGGGAGCCTTGTTTTGCTCTTGCTGATGGTGGTCATGGGCTCAGTTACCTCTACGGCTCGATATAAGAATATAAAAACAGTTCAGTTTTTCTTCTTTGCCTGTAGTTCACTCCATGTATTTTTTGACTGTTACAAGTTGAAAAGACGTAATCATTGCCAGCCTTGCAAGATTCTTGGTACTTTCATTGCATCTGACCTTTGTTATAACTGGTGAGGGTGTCATTACTCATCAGGGCTGACTGAATCGTCGTGTTTCTTCCTTTGTCAGTTTGGATAGGATGTGGAGAGAATTTAGTCTTGGGAAGGTGATAGAATGGTAAACATCATAATCCATAAGTACGACATTGGAATGGGCATGATTGAATGGCAAAGAGAAGACCTCCAAGTTTCAAAAAATCCTCTGCAAATCTAGACCGGTCCAAGAATCTAATCGGAACTGGCGTGTGAGGCTTACTGTAGAGAGATGTAAGAGGGAGAATAATGACATGATATGAAGCGGCTACACAAGACACATAACCTCTAAGACCATCTCCGATGTAGGAGTTTATTTGGGTGTGTAGAGGAAGAAAAACCCTGTTTTTTGTCACTTAGAACTGAGGTAAGGGTGGAATCGTTGCTTGGCTAGGAGTGGATGCTCGGGAATTGCTACACAATCGTAACTGTCCATCCCTGTTTTTAAAAAGAACTTAGTAAGAGCATATATAATGATACATATTAGCAGTCTATAAGTAACGGAGAGAAAAGGAGAGAGAAAAATATTGTCTATTATTTAACAGATAATTTTATAGATAACTTTCTGCTGTGTATATCATTGCATAGATAACTCATTAATTGTATGAGACCACTACAGATAACTATATAGACAACTTGTTATATAAGCTATCTTTAGTCTTATCTATAGATGACATGAAGGTATATTACAGACAACCACCGTTTATACTATTATACATACCCTAAGCACTAGTTTAAAGAATGCTTGCGAAGGTGGTGCTCCAATTAGCTTTTGGCTTAAATTTATGATAGTGTTTTTTTGACTTTTTGGTTGAAAATGCATTGCAGTGGTTGTTAGTTTTTTCTTTAAAAAAATAAGAAAAATTTTGGGGGGAAAACTGTTATATCATCATGAAAAATTGTAAAGGAGTAAAGAGAAAAAACAAAAAAACTAAATTAGAAATCGATACATTCTAAATGGTTTTTGACTTAAATAAGTCACAAGTTAAAAACATCAGAAACTAAAGCAGTTTAGAACGGGCGAATGCTTGGTTATCTGGCATACATTCCTTTTTCTAAGTATCTTTTTAAACACAACTTGCATTGACGATGCTCTAATAGAGACAACTTTTTTTATAAGTACTTAGATAGTTTGACAACCTTAAGAATCTATTTAAGCACCTGCTATCCCAATGCAAACTATCTGATGCGGATACGCATATGCTTAGCACTTTTAAGTCAAATATATTATTTCACTGGAAAGAAGTATTGAGCCGCATTAAATATTGTCAGGTGAATTTGTTTCTTAATGAATTTCCTTCTATTTGTGGGAACGATATACTACCCTATGCCAAATTCTTGTTTATTATTAGGTTTGAATATTATGATGATTCCGGGGCCAAAGTAATGGAGAAGCACAAGGAGGAAAGAAGCCAATGCAGGTGGGAGAGCAAAAGGAGGAGCCCAAGGACTTAAACTACAAGATTTGGATAAGATTTTCAAGCCAAATTCGGACCTCCCACGTGCTCAATCCAATTCAAACTCGGATTCAACTCGAATTCAATTCGGATTTGGTTCGGGACAGCGACAGTGCGATTACTAAAGGTCATAACTTTCACAACGGAGTCCGATTCAGTGTTCTTGTACTCGTTGGAAAGATAATTTCAAGGGCTACACAATGGATCCGGCCCCACCTTCAAATTCGGCACGGATAAAAAGTTATGACCGAAACATTGTGACGGTTTAATTTTAGGGTTTTCCTTTTGTGTGAGTTTGTTTCCAAATACATGTAGGGATAAGTTGGAGTTGGTTTAGGACCTCTTGTCCAGCCATGAGGTGGACATGGTACTATATATTGAGGTTAGATCCCATTGTAAGGCGAGACCACGTTTGAGAATAATCAATCTACTAAAGTATGTTCGAGTTTAGCATTGTTGCCTAAGTTCCATAGGGAATTAGGAGTTACTTTCTTCAATCAAGATTGTTCAGCCTTTCCATTGGGAATTGGGTGCACGATAGATCTTCGCTTGGTGGTCGACGAAATCAACATGAGTGTGGTTTGGCGGATTAAAGAGTGTTCGTCCCTTGTATTGACATTGGAGGATCATTTCGATTCATCAAGACTCCCGTGAGTATCCATCCTACGTCGAGAAGATCGGGCGACCCCGTATCACTATCTATGCATTTAGTCTGACATAACGAAGCATCCCATGCAAAGCCGCGGGCGTAAGCTGAAGCGCCGCTTCTCCTTCAAGCAATTTGCGCGCATGTGACGTTCCAAGCATCGGTCTCTTTTAGGACCTGTTTTAAACGGCTTAAAAACATTTAGCTTCTGCCGTTTAGTTTCAAAAAAATCAGAAATTATTTGAAACACATCGTCTTCTTGATTTTGGGTTTTTAGTTTTTTTATTCTTTTGCATTGTTCATAATGATATAATAGTATTTTTTCCCTTAATTTTTAAGTAAATGACTTATAAAAGTTAACAGTTGCTACAATATAATTTTAATCAGAAACCAAAAACCGACAGTCTGTTGGAGCGGCCCGTGAGTATCGGGCAAGCCCAACTACTCATGCTGATGTCCACAGTGGCAACGAGAAGCCGTTTTTGTCCCCAAGTGTCCAAGGGTATATATGATGGTATAGACAACGGTTATCTGTAATACATATTTATATCATCTATAGACAGAACTAAAAACAATACATACAATGTGTTGTCAATATTGTTGTCTGTAATAATCTCATGTAGTTAATGTATTGTCTGTACAGTTGTCTATACAATAGTATATATAGTAAAAAGTCGTCTATAAGACCGTCTGTTGAATAGTATATATCATCTTTGTCTCTTATCTTTCTCTTTTCTCTATATCATCTAGAATTCTATATATAATATATGGGGGATTTGATCATTTGCCCCATCTTACATTGCGTTTGATAAAATGCCCTGCGATGTGTCACCTACATGTAGACCTTAGACCTATATATAAGTGAGATATCACAGAGTATTTTATCAAATATACATGAAGGATAGGACAAATGATCAAATATTTCATAATATATTTATAGATAACAGGTATGTATTTTATACAGGGATACGGAAAGGCGCAGGGCCCTTCAAACAACCACAAAAACAACCAACCGGCGCAGGAAAACAAAGCGAAGACGCGAAGAAAAAGCGGCCTCCCAAAGTCGGTCGGCTTCTCCGCTTGCCATCGCCTCCTCCCTCACTTGATCACTTCTTCCCCATCCTCCCGCACCCTAATCCGAAGGAAGCTTGCCATCCATGGAGGAGGAGTGCTGCGGCTGGGACTTCCTCGAGTGGGTGGGCCCCGACACCTCCGCCTGCGTCTTCCGCCGCCTCGATGACCCCGCCGACCTCGTCCGCGCCGGCGCCGTCTCCCGCTCCTGGCGCCGATTCGGTACGCCCGACCCCCAATTCCTTCCTCCTCCGTGCACGCATGCTCCGATGGTTGTTGCTGAGTTCGACTCCTGGGGATTTTTTGTGCAGTGGTTGAGAACGACTTCAGCAAGAGACTGTGCCTGCGGATATGCCCCGAGGTCGCCAACTTCACCCGTGCGGTTGAGGTAACCAGATCGCCGCCGCCGCAGCCTACCGCGCACGCGCTCAAATCCAGCCATGACGCCGAGCTCAAGAGCCGTGAGACGGATTACAGGATATACTCCTACCTCAGCGGCGCCCTCGTCTCTACCAAGCCCTCCATGGACTGCATCCTTCACTGCATCGGCGCGTCCAGCACCGACCGCTTCCCGGACGAGAGCATGGAGCACACGCTGGAGCCGCGGGATTGGGTCACTCACCGGTCCTCATACTGGTCGAGCGGCGGGCAGGATGACCCCGACGTGCCGGAGAGCTTGACTTACAAGCTCAACTCTGATATATGCATAATTGATGAGATTAGGGTACAACCATTCGAAGGTGCATGTCATCTTATTTAGGTCGTGAGATCTCTAATGCCCTTTGTTAGATCCGCCTTGCCAGGTGGCTGATTCCATCGATTACACTGTTTTGTTTTGAATTGTCAGAGAAATTTCAGTATGGCCATCCTATATACTCTTCCAAGACGGTCCGAATTAGGATGGGACATTCCAAGCTTCCTCATTGGTCAGAGTCGTTTGTCACGGATGAGGATGAGAACCAGATGGCAATCGCTGATGAAAATTATGTGTGGACTTACACTTCGCCAGAGTTCCCTATGCTGCAGGTGAGTTGTGGGTTTCTTTTTCTCTTGTTGACCTATCTACAAATGAGCAATATCTAGTACGATAAACTCTGTGTAGTTACTTTATTCTGCCTGATATGATCAATTGCTTCGAATGGAATATGCATAAAATAAAGCTGTATCACTTTTGGTGATTCCAAAATAGTTTGCAAGTTGTTTGTGTTGTTCTGGGTGAGTAGTCAATTTTTATTGAAAGTTGTCTCATTGTATTTATCAATATAAGAAGCTGCACCAGCATCCAGGTGTACATAGCAAAATTGTATGGTATCTGAAATCAGCGGTGCTGATGCCATTATTTTGTAATGCCACTATCAAAAATTTGATTGGGGAGGTTGTGATCCTTTAGTGTTCATTCTCTCTACAAGCTATAGTGAAGTGCTACGAGATTCCCATCCAGTTTAGGTTAATTTGAAAAAATGGGAAAATCCTTGATGTGATACTTTCGGAAATCCAGTCAGTTTGTCATCTGTCGATGATAGAATAATTTTAGTTCTACTCCTAATCAGGGTTTATTGTTGGGCATGAATTTAGTAAAGAAAATGGCAATTGACTCCATAAAAGGTTGATCTTGTGGCTGCCTAGTACCAAATGCCCAACATGTAATCTTTTCTCCCCAGCTGGACATATTTATGGATTATGATGTCAGTGATTCTGGGTTATGATATAATGAATCAATACCTCGAATGGATATTGTAGCAAACTTACTGCTGCCGTAATTCTGTTGTGACAGGAAAATGTACTACAGTCCTTCAAGCTACCGTGCCCAGTCCTATGCATTGGTGGCGTAGTGAAGGTTGAACTGTTGGGCAGAGTACAGAAAGCAACAGATGATAGATATTACATATGGTGAGTTGTTCTCAATGCTCTGCTTTTTAATGTTGATTGGTCTCCTGATATTTGTTCTTGTAGTCCACTTCAACAAAATTGAAAATGGCATGGTTTCCTTTTGTGAAAAAAATAGCAAGATGAAGTATGCAAATTTGGAGATTCGATGTACCTCCACTCTCTGTCTTGAAGTCTAGAACTAGGAGTACACGGCTTACTATTGTTGACTGCACCTTGAAGAACAAAGTTGTGCACATCAGGATCCTATGTTCGAAAAGGATCCTATTTCTACTGAATGATGCTTTCCCTGCAACTTTGTCGTTGCACTTAGATCTTTATGGCGTACAATGTTTTTGCAATGTTTGTATGGCAACATGTAGAATCAGAATGTACACTTGTCTATATGTGCTTGACCGTTTCCTTGTATGCTCAGTGCCAATGCCGAAATGCTGATAATCTGTTTCCTTTTTGCATGTTAAATTGTTAACAGTATCTGCCATGCTCAAGTGATAGGGCGTTCACTTTCACCAGTTTTCATGGTTGACATCTCTGATCCTGCTGGCTATTCAATCCTCAAGTACATGCCAGGTGCAAAAAAATCGATGTGCAGAGGTCGGAACGCAAGATGATGCGAGAGACTCGTTGGAGTGGCACTCGCTTGTTGCTAGGTACAGGCAGATGAAGCATTTAGCGATAATGAATGTGCTTCTTGGACCTGTACAGTTCATGGGTGAAGATGGTGTAGGTGGCGTCTCAGAAGATGACCCTTTCGCATATGCTTGCTTGCTGGACTGCAGCTACAAAATTGCAGGGTTTCTTTTACTGTTTGTAGTTAACCTAATTGAGGAAATGCAGTTCTGATCAGGAGTAAAGAGCAAAGAGTGAACTCTGCCCAATCTTGATTATGTGAATAAGCTATGGTCTGTTCTCGATTTCAATTCGGATTGCTGAACGTTGTGGCAGTGTGATATTGTATGCTGATTGTATATATGCTGGATGTTATCTGCTCGGTGTTTTTGTAGGCCTTAATGTGCTCAGTATTGGTGTTGGCACGTGAACTTAAGCAGAAGTTTCCGTGCGTGGCGTTGGTTTGCGTGTACCGTAGCTGCTGAGACGGATCGCTTCACTTCGGCTTCACCGCCTAGGCGTCCACGTCGTGGTCTAGGCCTTGACTCGAACCCTGTCCAGGGGCGGATCCATGGAGGCCTATGTGGTTGCACAGGACACCGGATCCAATTTCTTTTTTTACTGTATAACTCATGAAAATTTAGCTGTGGACAATCTGTATTAGATTCATCTCAAGTGTTCAGGAAGAGGTTACAGAATCTGAAGCTTTTATTCAAGAAACATGACATGGTTTGTTCTTGATCCGACAAATTAGCTAAATCATTCTGTTGCGGGATTTAGCTTAAATTCGATAGATAAAAAGGTTATCCTGCATTTTCCTGGATAGTAAATAACACAGTATGCAGTTCAACATATATGATATGAAGCGGCTACACAAGACACATAACCTCTAAGGCTATCTCCGATGCAGGTGTTTATTTGGGTGTGTAGAGGAAAAAAACCTGTTTTGTCACGTAGAACTGAGGTAAGGGTGGAATCGCTGCTTGGCTAGGACTAGTGGATGCTCGGGAATTGCTACACAATCGTAACTGTCCATCCGTGTTTTCAAAGCGAAGACGCAAAGAGAAAGCGGCCTCCCAAGGTCGGTCGGTTTCTCCGCTTGCCATCGCCTCCTCCCTCACTTCTTCCCCATCCCCCGCACCCTAACCCGAAGGAAGCTTGCCATCCATGGAGGAGGAGTGCTGCGGCTGGGACTTCCTCGAGTGGGTGGGCCCCGACACCTCCGCCTGCGTCTTCCGCCGCCTCGATGACCCCGCCGACCTCGTCCGCGCCGGCGCCGTCTCCCGCTCCTGGCGCCGATTCGGTACGCCCGACCCCCAATTCCTTCCTCCTCCGTGCACGCATGCGCACACGCGCACGAACCCTGTGTTTTTTCCAAGAAAAATCTCGCCTGCTCCGATGGTTGTTGCTGAATTCGACTCCTGGGCATTTTTTGTGCAGTGGTTGAGAACGACTTCAGCAAGAGACTGTGCCTGCGGATATGCCCCGAGGCCGCCAACTTCACCCGTGCGGTTGAGGTAAGCAGATCGCCGCCGCCGCCGCCGCAACCTACCGCGCACGCGCTCGAATCCAGCCATGACGCCGAGCTCAAGAGCCGTGAGACGGATTACAGGATATACTCCTACCTCAGCGGCGCCCTCGTCTCTACCAAGCGTTCCATGGACTGCATCCTTCACTGCATCGGCGCGTCCAGCACCGATCGCTTCCCGGCCGAGAGCATGGAGCACACGCTGGAGCCGCGGGATTGGGTCACTCACCGGTCCTCATACTGGTCGAGTGGCGGGCAGGATGACCCCGACGTGCCGGAGAGCTTGACTTACAAGCTCAACTCTGATATATGCATAATTGATGAGATTAGGGTACAACCATTCGAAGGTGCATGTCATATTATTTAGGTCGTTAGATCTCTAATGCCCTTTGTTAGATCCGCCTGCCAGGTGGCTGATTCCATCGATTACACTGTTTTGTTTCGAATTGTCAGCGAAATTTCAGTATGGCCATCCTATATACTCTTCAAAGACGGTGCGAATTAGGATGGGACATTCCAAGCTTCCTCATTGGTCAGAGTCGTTTGTCACGGATGAGGATGAGAACCAGATGGCAATCGCTGATGAAAATTATGTGTGGACTTACACTTCGCCAGAGATCCCTATGCTGCAGGTGAGTTGTGGGTTTCTTTCTCTCTTGTTGACCTATCTACAAATGAGCAATATCTAGTATGATCAACTCTGTGTAGTTACTTTATTCTGCCTGTCATGATCAATTGCTTCGAATGGAATATGCATAAAATAAAGCTGTATCACTTTTGGTGATTCCAAAATAGTTTAACTTGGCAAGATGTTTGTGTTGTTCTGGGTGAGTATTCAATTTTTATTGAAAGTTGTCTCATTGTATTTATCAATACAAGAAGCTGCACCAGCATCCAGGTATACATAGCAAAATTGTATGGCATCTGAAATCAGCGGTGCTGATGCCATTATTTTGTAATGTCACTATCAAATATTTGATTGGGGAGGTTGTGATCCTTTGAGTGTTCATTCTCTTTACAAGCTATAGTGAAGTGCTACGAGATTCCCATCCAGTTTAGGTTAATTTGAAAAATTGGGAAAATCCTTGATGTGATACTTTCGGAAATCCAGTCAGTTTGTCATCTGTCTATGATAGAATAATTTTAGTTCTACTCCTAATCAGGGTTTATTGTTGGGCATGAATTTAGCAAAGAAAATGGCAATTGACTCCATAAAAGGTTGATCTTGTGGCTGCCTAGTATAGTAGTATTTGACTGGTTCACGTGCAAAACTGCAACACAGTTAAGGAACGGCCTGGTACCAAATGCCCAACATGTAATCTTTTCTTCCCAGCTGGACATATTTATGGATTATGATGTCAGTGATTCTGGGCGATGATATAATGAATCAATACCTCGAATGGATATTGTAGCAAACTTACTACTGCCGTAATTCTGTTGTGATAGGAAAATGTACTACAGTCCTTCAAGCTCCCGTGCCCAGTCCTATGCATTGGTGGTGTAGTGAAGGTTGAACTGTTGGGCAGAGTACAGAAACAAGCAACAGATGATAGGTATTACATATGGTGAGTTGTTCTCAATGCTCAGCTTTTTAATGTTGATTGATCTCCTGATATTTGTTCTTGTAGCCCACTTCAACAAAATTGAAAATGGCATGGTTTCCTTTTGCCAAAAAAATAGCAAGATGGAGTATGCAAATTTGGAGATTCGATATACCTCCACTCTCTGTCTAGAAGTCTAGAACTAGGAGCGCACGGCTTACTAATGTTGACTGTGTTAAGGATAAGAAAAGGAAATAGATAAGGACTCTTATTTATTTCATGTCCTTATCTATTTCCTTTTCTTATCCTTAACAGACTGCACCTTGAAGAACAAAGTTGTGCACATCAGGATCCTATTTCTACTGAATGATGATTGCCCTGCAACTTCGTCATTGCACTTAGATCTTTATGGCGTACAATGTTTTTGCAATGCTTGTATGTGCAACATGTAGAATCAGAATGTACACTTGTCTATATGTGCTTGAACGTTTCCTTGTATGCTCAGTGCCAATGCCGAAATGCTGATAATCTGTTTCCTTTTTGCATGTTAAATTGTTAACAGTATCTGCCATGCTCAAGTGATGGGGCGTTCACTTTCACCAGTTTTCATGGTTGACATCTCTGATCCTGCTGGCTATTCAATCCTCAAGTACATGCCAGGTGCAAAAAAATCTATGCGCAGAGGTCGGAACGCAAGATGATGCAAGAGACTCTTTGGAGTGGCAATCGCTTGTTGCTAGGTACAGGCAGATGAAGCATTTAGCGATAATGAATGTGCTTCTTGGACCTGTACAGTTCATGGATGAAGATGGTGTAGGTGGCGTCTCAGAAGATGACCCTTTCGCATAGGCTTGCTTCCTGGACTGCAGCTACAAAATTGCAGGGTTTCTTTTACTGTTTGTAGTTAACCTAGTTGAGAACCTAGTTGAGGAAATGCGGTTCTGATCAAGAGTAAAGAGCAAAGAGTTAACTCTGCCCAATCTTGATTATGTGAATAAGCTATGGTCTGTTCTCGATTTCAATTCGGATTTCTGAACGTTGTGGCAGTGTGATATTGTATGCTGATTGTATATATGCTGGATGTAATCTGCTCGGTGTTTTTGTAGGGCTTAATGTGCTCAGTAATGGTGTTGGCACGTAACTTAAGCAGAAGTTTCCGTGCGTGGCGTTGGTTTGCGTGTACCGTTGCTGCTGAGACGGATCGCTTCACTTCGGCTTCACCGCCTAGGCGTCCACGTCGTGGTCTAGGCCTTCACTCGAACCCTGTCCAGGGGCGGATCCATGGAGGCCTACGTGGTTGCACAGGAAACCGGATCTAATTTCTTTTTTTTACTGTATAACTCGTGAAAATTTAGCTGTGGACAATCTGTATTAGATTCATCTCAAGTGTTCAGGAAGAGGTTACAGAATCTGAAGCTTTTATTCAAGAAGCATGACATGGTTTGTTCTTGATCTGACAAATTAGCTAACTCATTCTGTTGAGGAATTTAGCTTAAATTCGATAGATAAAAAGGTTATCCTGCATTTTCCTGGATAGTAAATAACGCAGTATAGTTCATCAACATATATGATTTCAGTTCTGATTGGCATTACGTTTCTTTCTCATTGTTGAGCCTACTGAAATGCACTGCGAGGTCACAGCTGCTTGAATCTGCATTGGAACATTAGATGCTTATGAATCGCATACGACTCTCCGATCGATCAATAATGTAACTTGGATGACTAATAAGGTTAGACTTTGGACAAAATTCAGTAATTTTATTCTAATGTTTCAGTTTTGAACGGATCACATTGGTGTTTTATTTAGATTTTATAATTCAGTACCTCATAATCTCACTTGACGATGTAGCTTAGTCTTCTTTTTTCCATCTTGTAGGTGGATAATGTACCTGTTTGACATTGTCATAAACAATTGAAGGTTGACTAAAATCAACCACCACACCAGTTGCTCTGGACTGTAAGAACAGAATTTGCGATTAGCAAAAGGTGCACCAAAGAAGCAGATGAGAAATTTACAGTTTACAACGAAGAGGTCAATACTTGTGCTATCATTGAGCACCGGAATTTCCAGTGCTTCTTCCAAGCCGCTTAACTAAAGAACAATCCCAGCATTTACATAGAGCAAGCAGCTATGCGGTGAAAGTACAAGGGAAACGGCGCATTGATGAATGGTGAGTACCTCTCCTGCATCCTGGAATATGCACTGAGAATCTATGGCTCCTGCAAGCTCCATTCCCCTTGCTTTACTTGCTGCCACTGTTGCCGTCCTCCCAATTTCTTTTGTGGCCACGATAATAACTAGGGGTGCAATGGGTTTGGATTGGGACGGATATTACCGTTATCACATCTTAACCCATATTTTTTTTCTCGAATTTAGTATCAAATACGATTAGCTCGGATACGAATACAAATTCGAAATATGCGGATTTTCGGACATGGTAAGATCGGGACAGATACTTGACGGATTCGAATTGGACAACAGATAATATAGACGGATATCACACGCATACAAAACGATACATTTAACATAAGTTTTTGGCACAATACAAATTTAACATAATCTTACCCAGTGGGATTTGTAAACTCTTTCTACCCATGCTCTCTCCCACAATCGTTTCAGCGCACCAAACCACAAGCAAGGCTAATCAACAGGTCTCTTCAAGATACAAGATACCAGCCTTGGCGACCTTGCTGAAGGCACCATTCAGTTCAGCCAGCTTGTTCCGGCAGACACATACCTACAAGTAGGGAAAAACAATAGCAAAGGATCAGCAATACAAGACTTGAGGAGCTAACGCTGATAAAGGAGGTCATCTGTTATTCAAAAAGGTGTAAAAGTGTTACAAAGATAAAAGATTTCATCAAGATACGTTAGAAGCAAGTCTTAACATTGCAAAAAAAAAATGCTCATTAGATGATGGTAAAAAGTAGATACAAATTGTGAACAATAGCAAAAGCATGGACAACAAGAGACAGGTTGGTTTTCACAGTAGAGCCTGTATCATTTAGCTTGCGCTCTGCAGCCAGCAAAGCAGCCATTGTTTTGTCAGAAACATGTAACCTCTAGTCCACAGATTTCACCTTTTCATTCAAAGAAATGGTCTATGATAGCAAACTCAACCCAATACTATTAAGCTCTACTTTTTAAAATTATTTTGGTGATATAATTACATACCACAATATTACAGTAAGTTTCATAAACACAATAACAGGTCACATATTCTTAAAGAGCGGAGACAATGATATGATCAGACAAACACCATTGCCTCCACCAGTAAATTTCCAACTTCCAAGTATTTCAGTTTCACACCAACATTAGTGATAAATTCATACATAACATAAATTCCATAACCACAAAAATACAAGAAACAAGTAAAAGAAACACATGAATATAGGATGACATGATCAACTTTGTCTTTGCTCTTGCAAAATTCCAACCATAGCATGAACATTAGAATATGGTTTCCTGGGGGGATAGCGAGTGCTTATGGAAAATAAGAAACATCAAACCAACATTGAATGACATGCATGCTGCTACGGATGTATCCAATTGAAAATGACTAGATAACGGCCATGACTGAAAAAAAAATTTGATAGGCTCATCTTCTGCATTCTCTTGTATAGCTGAAGGATTACCCTCTATACCTTGCCCTTGCGTGCCACTGCCAATTGTCGGAGCACCTTCAGTTTGCACCGGTCCTCCTCCAGATGCAAGTGTAGTTGTTGCAAATGAAGATGAAGCCACACCCACACTTCCACTTTCAAATGCCATCAAAATTCTCTGAGTATTTGTTCTTTCTGTTTTGTATGAGTACAAGAATCGATCAACTGATTGATGGAATAACAAATGACTAAATGAGCAAAGATTCAAGAAACTACTCAGTTCTCCATAGAATCTGGGTATATATTGAGGTTCTACTATTATGTTAATCATTCAGATAATTTACAAGTTAAGAAAAATTAGGATTGCATATACAAACGGAGCCATGTGCCATGCAGATATGGTCCAAAGCTAAGACTACATAAAAAAAATCCTATTACTAGTACATATCCTAATTGTCGCCAATGAGCAAATGTGTACACCATCATCCAGGTCAACCATTAAGGTGATTCCAAGTACTAAATAACTTCACAACATGCATTGCTGCCGGGAATAGCAAGCCAAAGTTTGGATGCCAAACACAAGATATACCTTCGGAGTGTGGACGCGACCAGACTGGAGATGACGCAGTCCGTGCCTAGAGGCGGCGTGCCCGGAGTGGATGCGGCGGCTAGTGGGGACTCCAGCGTGCCTACAGGTGGCGTGCCGAAGTGGATGAGGCGGCCGGCGGGGACTCCGCGTGTGGAGGTCAGGAGGTGGAGGCGGCATGCCCGAAGTGGATGCGACCGGACTGCAGGCGACGAAGTCGGTGCCTGGAGGCGGTGTGCCTGGAGTGGATGCGGCTGCCGGTGGTGACTCCGGCGTATGGCGGTCAGGAGGTAGAGCCGTGGAGGCCTAGAGGAGTGGAGGCCGGAGCCGCCGGAGGGGATGAGGGATTTCAGATCTGGGGCCACAGCCTCACGGGAGAAACCGAGAAAGACTCAGAAGAATGCGTGGGCGTGGTGGGTACCGTTACCGAATCCGTCTGGTTATTTAGTTTTCTTGATTCCATACCAATCAAAATTCGGTACCAAATCAGTCAAAATTAATCCAATCTATTTGCACCTCTAGTAATAACAATCTTTCCAACATCAGCACGTTTTGCCCTCAGAACAAGGTTACAGTGCAGGAGAAGAGCTTGACTTTCCTCGAACACAAACTATAGTACCTTGATTGTGCTCTTAGATGGTGGCATCTGCGTGGAGCAGAAGACCTTTGCTGCATTTCTCCTGGCAATCTTTTCGCATGTTCAGATGTGAATAGTGGCACATCGCGACCATAATATTGCGAGGTAATTGATTTTTGACATATCTTTCATTGTATTTGATAATTTACCATCAAATTTCATATTTATGTATGGAGCAAATGTTCAAATCTCCCATTGCGGGGGATAGAGCTAGAAGAGCGAGGGTGGTTCAGGTAGCTATGTCCTCCCATGGTGTTTTCCTCTGACCTGAGCTATCTTATCTTCTTGTGAAAACACTGTCCGAGTGAGTGGCTTGAAATCACTAGGCTTACATGCATACTACCAGCCTCTTTAGACCATCCACTATCACAGTTTGGTTAACACTGATGCCTACTTTTAACGCCGGAGTTGCATTAATCTTCTTGCTTGGACGCCAGTGTTCAATGGCTGCTATATGCAGGTAGTCTAAGGCGTGCTGGAATCTGGATGGATGCACATGCCGGTCAGGTAGTGACCATTGCCCTGCTGTTCATGCCATGGGAGGAGGAGCAGCTCTGCTCTGGCTCTGCGTCGGAGCGATCGCCGTCGTCGAGGGGAAGAAGACTAAACGAGGAAGAGGAGGCGCAGACGCGTCGGCCGGAAGCGGTAATGGCTGCTTGATGACTCTCCAAGATTTCTCTGCTCTAGTTTTACATTGCCATACGTAAAAGCGTTTGCATCGTAGAATCTACTGCTACTGCTCGCGCGTTGCTTTTCCTTGGGCTCCCTTGTTTGTTCGTCTTTCAAGCCAAGTATCCGCTTTTGCCTCCGCCTTTGTTAGCTTTCGACACATAGGGTCTGTTCTTTTTTGTTGCGGTTTGTGGTTTTTAGCTGCGGTTTATATTTTTTGGGTTATTTGTACGAGATATTACAGAGTAACAGAAACTCACATGCGGTTTTTGCCAATATAAATGAAGTCAATAAAGTATGTACTACAATCAACTAGTAGATCATATCTTGAAAAAACTCTATTTTAAAAGCTAATTACTGTAGAAAAACCAAAAACAGCTTTTATAAGCTGAAAAGAACAGAGCGATAGCTTGCTCGTCTCGTGATTTTCGGCTTCTAACTTATATTTTTAAATAGATTATTTTTAACGAATTCTATAAATTAATTATAATAAATATTGTATCGATTTCAACTATATCAATTAAAATTGCACACAAGTCTCTCTCTGTACTCTTCCACGAATAATTAAAATTTATAATTTTCGACCATTACCTATTAACTGTGCTCTGTTATTTGCAAGCAATCCACTTTGTTTGAAAGGAACCAAATGGCCGTACTTTCGTTTCTTTTGGAAAAGAATACATCTTTGATCAATTGCAAAAGGCTCCCTTTCTAAGGATTCTTACACTACAATTTCAACGTAAGTAAGGGACGCTTATGATAGACGTAATCTTAGCGTTAGTAGAACAGAATGTGTAGTGTGTACTAGTGCGTGCGATTTTCGTATTGGAGTAGGAACCATCTGATTAAAAAAGAGCATTTCAATCTCAACCTGCATCCAGAATTGGTTAATTCATTGATACTCGTATGGTTAATCTCAACCTGAGCACAATATGAAATGCTTGCATTCGATCACACTGACACTGTTGACACAGAGAAACGAAAGTAAACAAGTTTGCGGGCCTGTTTTTTTTACTACGGTTTGTGACTTTTGGCTACGACTTATGACTATTGAGTTATTTGTGCGAGATATTACAGAGTAACAGAAACTCACGTGTGATTTTACCGATATAAATAAAGTCGGTACAGTATGTACTACAATTAATTAGTAGATTCTATCTTAAAAATACATCACTTAAAAATAGCTTTTGAAGCCGAAAACAACAGGCTCCAGTGTATTTTTGCTGCTACTCGTGCCTTTTTCCGGAGGGGGCATTCCGGTAATCTCGCACTATGCAGGCGTGATACTGTGACAGCGCCCAGGCAGGCATCGACGTCTCGGATTCGGTGACCCAGCAGAGGCGAGGCCTTGGGTGCCTCGTCCAGTCGTCGTCGCAAGAATCCCAAAACATCTGGGCTGTCTGACACGCGGCCCCCAAAGACGAGCATGGCGAACTATTCACACGTCTGACGATGTAATTTTTTCTTCTTCTCAATTTGTCAGTGAGACATCCGATTTTATAAATTTAGCGTCATCTAAAACTCTATAGCCACGAGACAACACGTATCACATGTCATACTATAACAGCTCGATGAATCTTGTCAAGCCACTAAAGCTTAGCAGCGCCTGCCGGCAGGACAAGCCGCCGAGCCCCAACAATCTGCAAGGTTAAAAACGATAAACTTAAGCATGATTAACACTAATTAAATGTCATATTATATAATTAGAGCAAAAGTGAGGGGGCTAGTTGGATACCGGAGTATTGCCTGTCTGTGCCCGGCTGCTGCGGCAAGTACCACCGCTGGTAACACGCAGTTGATTCTATAAAATTCCATTTCTCTCACACCGTCTTGTCCTTGGTCCAAAACCCACCCTGTCTTAATCTCGTCTGATCAATTCATTAAAAACAGGCCAAAGAGATGTGAACTCCAAACCGTAATCTGCACTGCTGCCATGGCATCCGCAGCTCGCAGCTGACGTTTCACCGAACTACACAATGCCAAGAAGAATGAAAAGAACGTCGGATTTTGGGAGCCTAGTGTGGCGCTCGTGGTCGCCGGTATCTTTCCACGCTGCAATGGCAAGATGCTCTACTCATACTCCTACTGGTTGTTTTTGCTTGAAGAAAACAGAGGATTCCTTCCTCTGCCTGCTCGTTTCTTCTATAGCGTTTGTTCCCTTGTTTCTTTTACAGTCTTGCTTCTTTTGTTTGCTTCCTTCTTTTAGCCTGACCTGCTAAGCTAGCACCACTGAGCCGCGAGCTCTCAGCCACTCCAGATCACGAGCACTGGTGTCGCAGCTCCCAAGAAATGAGCCTACGGAGCTATCCGGCCGCGGCCGGAGAGGCGGAGGAGCTGCTCGCGCGTGTGCGAGGCATGGTGCCGCCGGCGCTGGATGCGGCGGGCACGGCGGCAGGCTTCCCGGGGCGGTGGAAGGCGATCGCCGCGAAGCTGGAGAGGCTCCCGACGTGCTTGTCGGACCTGTCCAGCCACCCTTGCTTCGCCAAGAATGCTCTTTGCTGCGAGCTGCTGCAATCGGTGACGTCCACGCTTGCTGAGGTGGCGGAGCTCGCGGGGCGGTGCAGGGAGCCGCCGAAAGCCGGGAAGCTGCAGACGCAGAGCGCTATCGACGCGCTCGCCGGTAAGCTGGACCTCAACCTCCGGGACTGCGCGCTGCTTGTCAAGACTGGCGTGCTGTCTGATGCCTCGGTCCCGCCTCCTCCAGCCGAGGCTGCGTCGGCGACGGCGGGGCAGGCGGACGTCCGGGAGCTGCTCGCGAGGCTGCAGATCGGGCACACCGAGGCGAAGAACCGAGCGGTGGACGGTCTTCTTGAGGCTCTCAATAAGGACGAGAAGAGCGTCCTCTCGGTGCTCGGCCGCGCCAATGTCTCCGTGCTGGTGCAGCTGCTCACGTCGTCCTCGCCCAAGGTGCGGGAGAAGGCCGCCACGGTCATATGCCAGCTCGCTGAATCGGGCAGCTGCGAGGGGATGCTCGTGTCAGATGGCGCGCTGCCGCCGCTCATCCGGTTGGCCGAGTCCGGCAGCCTCGTGGCCCGTGAGAAGGCCGTCATCTCGCTGCAGCGCCTGTCCATGTCACCTGACATTGCCCGCGCCATTGCCGGCCACGGTGGCGCCCGCCCGCTCATTGAGATCTGCCAGACAGGGGATTCCATCTCCCAGTCCGCCGCGGCCGGCGCGCTCAAGAACCTCTCGGCAGCGCCGGAAGTGCGACAAGCACTGGCCGACGAAGGAATTGTTCGTGTCATGGTCAATCTGCTGGATTGCGGCACTGTGCTCGGCTCCAAGGAGTACGCCGCCGACTGCTTGCAGAACCTCACGTCGGGCAGCGACAGCTTTCGGCGAGCCGTCGTGTCGGACGGCGGGCTGCGCAGCCTGCTCATCTACCTTGATGGTCCGTCGCCACAGGAGTCCGCGGTGAGCGCGCTCCGGAACCTGGTGGGTGCCGTCTCCCCTGACAGCATCGTGTCACTCGGCGTGCTACCCCGGCTGGTCCACGTGCTCAGAGTCGGGTCAATCGGAGCGCAGCAGGCGGCCGCAGCGGCGATCTGCAGGATCTCAACCTCGTCGGACATGAAGCGCTTTGTCGGCGAGCACGGTTGCATGCCGCTGCTCGCGCGCATGCTGGAGGCCAAGTCGAACGGCGCACGCGAGGTCGCCGCGCAGGCCGTGGCGAGCCTCGTGAGCTACCCTCCCAATGCCCGGGAGGTCAGGAAGGACGATAAGAGCGTGCCCAGCCTAGTGCAGCTGCTGGACCCGAGCCCTCTGAACACGGCCAAGAAGTATGCCATCTCGTGCCTCTTATCGCTCTCGGCGACGAAGCGATGCAAGAAGCTGATGATCTCGCACGGCGCCATTGGGTACCTCAAGAAGCTCTCCGAGATGGACGTCGCCGGCGCCAGGAAGCTGCTCGAGAGGCTGGAGCGCGGCAAGCTCCGGAGCCTGTTCGGTAGGAAGTAGAAGATGTAACAATTAGCTTTACTACTTACATGTTACATTGCCAAGTTTCTTTTTTGCTGTAACCTGTATAAAAATCACGTCCTACTTCACGGTCTCTATAAACTTGGTGCTGTGCAGGTGTTTATGTTAACTGAATATGTTGGGTGTTGTAATGTATGTTGGCCAGTTCAGGAGCTTCTAACTTCGAGTAAGTGAATATTGTTCAGTGCTGAAATAATGGAACGAATGATAGTACTCTGTACTCTTTACTGTGAACATTTCAATAAGTTAACAAAGATGGTACTTTTTAGTCGTGTACGCTCTGTTAGTATGCCTTTCAAGGAGATTCTTTATTTTCTGTACCAAACATTATTTGTTGTCGCCATTCTCTATATTTTTGCTGTTGTTCGGTTCTGAACTGAACTGACCAACTAAATATTCAGAAGAACATGTAGTAGCGCTCTTGGTCGTCTACTCGTTTCTTCCTGTTATATCTTGCATTGCATTTTTTGTTGCCATTTGGCGTTGAAATCCAATAGAATCCATCGATGATTGTTACTTCAGTTCCACGAGCATTTTGTCCGTCATTTTTTTTTTTTGCACAGAAAGAAAGCAGCGCGAGTTAGTACTAGCATTAGGAAAGAAGACTACAGCGCTGCTTTCCCATGCTCTGATTTGGTTTCCAACCTTTTTCGAAATGACTATTTGTATGCAGGTTTATGTGGATGCATGGCGTGACGAAATCAGTAGATCACTGAGTGGATGCCGTGGCGGCATCAGTAGGTGCTCAATTTGTCCATGGTTTATAATATTTTATTATTATTAATTTATTTTTTATTATAACTGATAACAGTTTATTTGTCGATGGTTAAGTAAGTGTCACAGGCTGGCAGACAGTACATGATGGAATTCATCGGCCCGTGTGCAGTGGGCTCGGTGAGACCTGGCAGTACTATTCTCTTTTGGCGGTTTGCTACAGGACTCACGACCCACGCAGCGAATCAGAGGAGCGTAATCCACGTCTCGGATGCAACCCCGGCGGACGGCGGGCCGGCGTTGGGGCAGTTGAGCGCGTCGCGGCCGACGTCAAGGGCATATATATGAATCCGTCCGTGGGTTGGGCCGCAAGCCCGCACGTCTTGAAGACTTGGCGGCTGCACTTTTCCGCAAAACAAGATTTTTTTTAAAAAAATAAATTAAATTTTAAATCGATTTACAAAAATAAACAGTCGTCTATTTTTTTACACAAATAACTCACAGTCGCGGCACCACCGTAAAAATGGGCCCAGTCCTGCGGTGGAACATAGACTAAATGATGTGGCAACTCCCGTCGCTAATTGGAACCACGACTCAGCCCAGCCATTGTCACGTGGTTCAATCGCGCGATGGACGCACGATTGAGGCCTGTACCAGGCCCAGTCGCAAAACAGGGCCGCGACTGAGCACAATCGTAGATTCGAGCCATCACTGATTGTATCAATTTAATTTTACGGAAATAATTTAAATAAACTTAACTTCAAATAAATGGTTGAAAGAACTATTTGTCTAAAAAATGTTAATGCTAAAAAACTTGGAGCTTGGTCATGTATTATGCAAATGTCTAGGCATCACCAACGACTCCAACCTTGAGGTGACTGAAGAACCACAACCAATTATCGAAGTTCTCACTCTCCACAAATGCAACAGCCACGGGTAGGATCTGATTGTTAGCATCCATGTCAATTGTTGTCATGATATACCCCTTGTACTTTCTGGTCAAGAATTTTTCATCCATGCGCATGAGCGACCAGCAGTGCCGAAAGGCATCAACACAGGCATCAAATGCAAGGAAAGCCCATTGCATTACCATGTACCCTCTGCTTTTCCGAAACCTTATTCTTCACAGCGATGTATGTCCCGGAGTTTATATCCCTTAGCACCTCAAGCAGTCAAGGAAGATTGTCATAGACCAACCCAAACATACCGAACCTTCTCTTTATTGCCTTATGCTTTTTCCCTCTATGCCTTCGCATAGCTAATCTTATACTTGTACCTCTGCTCAATGGCTAGCATGATGTGTTGCGCTTTCATGTTCTTTTTCTCCACAATCTCGTCGTGCATGTCATTTACAATGAAAGAAGAAGTGAGATTGAGGTGCTTTGTCAGTACATTGCTCAGAACACATGATTGTTCCTCCACCTTCGATCGCGCGACTGAAGTCGTGGCACAACGTCTTCCACTCATCGCGGGGTAGTACCCCTAATTGCGTGGTTGAGCAACAACTAAGCCATGTGGCACGTGGGCAGCCTCTAACGTGCTTCGAAACAGCGACTAGACCCATAATTGCTTGTGCACCGTGTGAGTGCGCTCAGTGACTATGGGTTATTGTGTAAAAAAAATAAACCGTAGTTTATTTGTGCAAAATGATTTATTTTAAAAATTCTCAAAACAACGCCCTAATGTTGTGGGTCCAACCAGCCGATTCAGTTTGAGCACAACTAATTAAAGTACTATTGGTTTTTTTTAAAAGAAAGAAGTACTATTCTCTCTAAAAAAAGAGTTATTACTGGGCTAGCACACAAAAGCCGAAAAGGTATGTATATATCTTTGCAGTTTGGACCCACTTGCAAATTGCATGTGACTAGTAAAAGTGGCAACCCTGTTGGCCTATATAGTGATCAATATGTGGCAACCCTGTTTTAATTTTTTGAGCTTTTTGTCTTCTTTTTTTCGTATTCATTTGCGTTGTCTGATGGACTAACATATTTTTATATTTTCAATTTTTAAATTTAATTATGAAATAAGCCTCTCTCATTCTGTGTTTTTTCACCACATGAACCATATAACACTAGACATGAACACACAACCATGTTCATAACTATTCAGAAGGTACCATGCGAAAGCATAAAACCGTACAGACAATTGACAGCATTCTATACAGACTGCATAGACAGGATTATCTCACATTCCGTGCTCAAGTACAACTTCAGCTTCCTGCAATCGACAATTATGGTAGCATTCCTCACGCTTTCACTTTGGTCGGAGGAGCGCGAAAAGGAAGTTGCTGCAGAGCAATGGAACAGTGGATTACGAAAGTTTAGAACCTCCCTAAAATTCTTCAAGAACATTAGAACAACAGAAGGAAGGAGAGGTTACCTGATAGCAGGAAATGAGCGAGGTTACGAATCCAAATGCCCCTGTTACCCTCGGAGTGACCTTCTTGGGTGCCAGCTGGAGAAGCCCTACGGCCACCACCACATCCATGGCCGCCTTGGCCAAAGCTAGAAGCCGTTCATCCGACTGTTTCATCTTGCTGCGGTACTGCTCATTCTACAAACCGCCGCAGAAGAAGCATGGATTTTTTTTTTTTTTGCATAAAACCTACGCAGCTTATGTTCAGTCGGTGGCAGATATGAAAGTATACCTCGTATTTATCGGCATCCTTCAGCTCTCTCGCAAGCTTCCTCATTGATTTCGATAGCCTTTTAAGTTCTCCAAGCTGCGAAACGGAAGATACATCACCAGTTATTCATGGGCTATAGGAAACTAGATGCACATGCATGCAATGGAAGTATGAACACCTTATACCTCAACTAAACCTGCACAGACTGAAGAAGCCATCCAGCAGTACAGGGATATCCTGACAATCCGGTCCGTGCGTTCCTTGTTCTGCCAGGAAGCACAGAAAATCACAGTGGTAAATCGTACGTTAATGCACAATTGACCATCAGGAGGCAAAAATATGTAAAACGCTGAACATCTTGACGACCTTGTATATCCCTGATCTCCCTAACCATACAAATTGATCCAAGAACAAGAACGTCGAAAGCAGCGCATTTTTGGACTGCAATTGCAGAAACCAGCGGTTAACACTTCATCCTTACCCAGAGGGGTTCTTGATGATAAATGAAATTAAAATACCTTCCCAAGAAAGATCAGTGTAAGAGGAGTCCCTTTAGCAGGTGGGCTGATAAGAGCATGCAGATCATTGACCCACTGCAAATGCATATATCAAACAACCAAACAAGCATCAGCTGCATGATATACTAAGATAAGTAGATAACTGGAGCTATAAATATCAAGAAACCATCGTATCGTATGCGACCTGACCTTGACAAGCCGAAAAACTTTGCGAGCTAAGGTGGTCGATTTATCAACGTTCTGTGCCGTGCCAGGTTGCCCGTTGCTCAAAAACTTGGAGCCGTATTGAATTGCCCTGCAGATCTTGTCCCTAGCCTCGGCTTTGTTCAAGTAGAGAACAACAAGACCGAGCTCTGCTCTTGTGGCATCTAACGCGCTCATCTTCCTGTTCTGAAGTAAAGAAAGATGAGGCACAAAATTCACAGAAACAAAGGCACATACAACATAGTAATCTTCTATTTGAGATAGTTTTTTTCGGTAAGCAGGTGTAGTTTCTCAAAAAAATATAAAAAAAAGCAAAGAGGTCTGGAAATGTACAGACAACCCATCATCTGATACAGCAGTGCATAACTGGAACTGAAGTATGAAATAGCATAGCATCAGTTCTGAAGTAGCATAGCTATCCACTACACAAGCTGACAACACAAACCCGCCCGGAAAGATCACTACAATTTAACCAAGACGCAGGGAAGTCTAATAATTACCTTGCTAATAGGGAAGTAGTAAGGAGTGCGAGAACAAGTGAAGGGATGGGTAGAAGAGACCTGGTGTTTGCCGAGAGCTTCCTCCTCGCCTGGAGTTGCTTCTTCACCTACTATTTCACCATTCGATTTGTGTGGATTGAGACGAGATGACGCGTGGAGGGACGGGGCGCCCTCGCCCTCTGCTCAGAGACGCTTTTGGGTTTTAGCACCCTCTTGCTTGTGGCCACAGGAGGCGATAAAGTTGAGTTGGATTCTAGTGACGCTCTCTGGGGAAAACAAATTGGATTCTTTTGGTTTTGTTTTTTCCCGATATTTTAGTTTTTCTAAAAATCAAAAGAAACGGCACGGCTTCTTAAAATAAAATTTTCTAACAGACTCTCGAGCTTAAAACCGTGTACGTGTCTACATTGACGTTTACACTGTCCACTGTCGTCTTAAAAAAATACAGACAAAGAGATATAAACTATAGCTAAAAACTATAGACGACGTTCCAAAAGAACGAGACCTTTGACACGTGCGGTATGATGGGCCGTGATCTGTAGCAAGTCATGCACTTGACCACCCGTTGGTCCGCATGGCCAGGAGGTACACTTGGATCGGGCCTGGAGTGCAGGCCTAAAAGGGGAGGGGGGAGTGGAAAAGAGAAAGGGGTATGGTACCTATTCCCAAATTGTTGGAAACCAAATTTGAGCTGAGAACTGAGTTGGGCCTTGCTCAGTTGGCTCGAGCGCCTTGCCGCTCCGAAGCCTGTCCGTGTTTGATGCGTGCTGTGCTCGTCTAAATAAAACTGCTTTTGCTTACTGCTTCTGTTTATTGTAAACATTTGGTATAACCGGTCATTATATAAACTGCTACCCGACATGATGTATCGTGACTCTTATATGTATTTTTAATGTATGGCATGGCTCAAGCGATGTATGAAATGATTCAGTAATGTATTTGTGAGCGCTATCTACTGATCCAGAAAATATTACGGTAGAATTATAGATGATTCTAGATTGAAAAATCCAAATCTTGCAGTGCTATCTCATCTCACGTGTCTGCCAATATCAACTGTGGGGCTGAATTGGAACAATAATTGTCCTTCCTTGGCTGGGTCACGAAGATTTGGGAGCTCTGGTGCGAGTAGCAGGTTACCATGGGGACAGAAACAGGCAGAGGGTCTGTTCTTTTTAGCTGTGGTTTATGGCTTTTGGCTGAAATTTTTGAATTTTGACTGTTTACGGTACAGATTACGGAGAGATCGATACTTATTTGCGATTTTGGCTGGTATAGATGTTAAGCTTTTAACGTGTACTACGTTTAACTTGTAGACTCCATCTTGAAAAAATACTCCGTTTAAAAGTTAGATACTGTAGCGGCTGCGAAAAGCCGGTCGGCTGGAGGGCTGCCGAACAGGCCCAGAACCTACCATGTGGCAACATATGCAGGTGTGGACCAATACTTAACTCTGGTATTACTCCCTTCCAATTCTTACTGATGTATATAATCCTACGTTGTGTTCTTCAGTTCTTGTGGCTGATGTTACAGCACTGTATCTTGCACTGCAGGATGGTTTCATCGAATATCTCTAACGAGGGCTTGGACGGTGCTGAACGACTACTGAAGTGCTGATCATAAGCGCCATTAATCCGATCCATCTCATGGATTGTTCCCTGCCGATTCAGGGAGATCATTGGTGGCTTTCTGATTTTGATGTTGATGTGTGGAGAGTTCTTCGTTGCATCAATGATTCGATTATTTATGTTTGAGCATGTGGCAGTGGTTATGATTCTTGTGAATCTGCGTCCTTTTTTTCTGTTTGAGCATGCGATCCGTCTGTGTGTTCTTGTGAACCTGGTACAATGATTCGATTATTTAGTACCTATGGTGTCATTATCTTGGTGATAAAAACTCTCGTCGATGCTTTACGGTCAGTTTGCATGATAATTCAGTTCTTTACTTGAGACCTACGTACTCTCTGATTTGAAGACTTGTTTAAAACTTTGATGTGAGGTCTGAGAAAAAATAGCCTTAGATTTTAGTAAAGAGCGGCATCCACTCATTCATCTTCTCCACTTAACTGTCGAACGATTGGCCAAATATCGGTTAGGAAATGCAGGCATTATCCTATCATCAGACATTGATTCCTTCCTGTGGAAGAGATCAATAAAATAAAAACAAAGTTCCAAAGAAAACAAACAGCAAAGTAGAGCATACTAGCTTATTTCAAAATACAAGGACGGGGTAGATGACGACCTAGTAAACTATGCCATGGCTGCCGGTAGGCGAGGTCCCGCTCTAAATTGTTTTAGTTTCCAGCTTTTATTTAGCTTTTAACTTATTTAAACTAGAAGCTACTTGAAATATGTCGTCTTCTAATTTTAGTTTTTTTGGCCTTTTGCTCTTTTTTATTTATTCATTTGCATTATCCATGACGATATAACGATTTTTTTAATTTTTTATTTTCTTTTAATTGAATGACTCAGAAAAAGGTGATAGCCGTTAAAGTACAATTTTAGCTAAAATCACAAGTCAGAAGCTTGATCTCTTAAGAGCAGGCCCTTAGATTGTATCCTCTCATCTTACAGGATTGTAAAAAAAGATTTTTGCATGAATAGTAGTTTTACTGTTTGTTTTCACTGTTTGTCAATTCTATATCTCATAGATACGATCTAGTTCGATCTTCAAATTTCATATCACCGATTTTTTTTTGTGAATTTTTGTAGTGCGCCTAACGTTGATACAATTGAAGTCCAATTGTAAACTGCCAAGACGAAGAAAAACGAAGACATCTGGGGAACCTGTCGCCCCAAATAGCTGCTGAGAAATGCTAGTGGACTGGGCAGTGGCGGGGCCATAATCTTCCGGGAGCTCAGGCACACCACCCACGCCCGGCGCCCCTTCCACCGGTCTAGGACATCATCCGCGTCTCTGGCCATGCAGCGGCGGTGCTGCTGCCTACGCTGGCGCGACAGCACTGTCGCGTGTTGTAACGAACCACATGGTTGATTAACCTTAAACGGCGAATTACAACGTTAAGTAGGATTAATTATATAACTAATGATCTAAAATACAAGGAAATTCAAAATTTTGAGAATTTTCGGGTTGTTTCACTCTGTAACATACCGTGGACGATTCTGATACCCTTTTTATATACATTAGTCTCTAGATTGAATCAGAGTTAGAGATATGACATAACCATATACGGTGTCAATAACAATATAGATGAACCTCGTAGAGAGAACTGAAATAACGATACTAAAACAATCACGATGATAGAGAAAGATTTAGTGAAGTTAATCGTAAATTACTTAAGCGTGACCTCAAAGAATACAAGAAATTATCGCTCTTTTATAATCCTCACAAACCTTTGACCCTTAGACTCTTGTTCTGTATTAAATCTAGTGCTAAAGAATAACATAACATCTAATTCTCTTGTACAACTCTTATTTTAGATGAAGTTTATGACTTGAGTTCTCCATAGCAATTCCTTATGATTTTATATAGTTCCGTTAGGTCTCCTCCAAAGAAAGGGGTAAGAATCATAATTCTACTAGGATCCGAATGGAATCCTTATAGCACACGAAAGTTCCAGTTGGTTAGGATACGAGCCACCCTCTCTCCGCACGGTAGTATAGTACGTAGCAGATTTCCGGTTGTTAATGTTCGACCATGTTGCAACCATCGCAATATCAAAACTTTTGCATAAACGTAGAAAGGATCCAGTTAACCATAGCATTAGCAGCAAGGTTTTACAAAGGAAAATTACATAACCATCTTGCAGCAGCGGCGGCGGCGGCGTTAGGCTTCCTCGTCACCAAAGCAAAGCCGGTCCGCTCGTTTCCGCTTCGGTTTCTGACTTCTGATTTATTTTTTACTATTTATAAATTTTGTTTTTTTTCTGAACTTTTGATTTTTTTGAGTTTTTTTGCCGATTCTTTTTCCGTATTCGTTTGCATTGCCCATTATGAGCTAGCATATTTTTCTATTTTAAATTTTTTAAATTATAATTACACCGAATAAACCACCTTCACTACAGTGAAATTTCAACCGCTACAGTGCAATTTTAGCCATAAGCCACATCTTTTCAGCCCAACCGAATCAATATGCACATAAGTACATCGCAAGCAGCTGCAGCAGCAATACAAACCTTCTTATTGCATCTGTACAGAGCGAGCTGCAGCAAGCTATCTCACTGTAGAAGCTAAGCTTAACCAAACGGATAATTAATTTCCCAGTTCAGTTACTCTCTTCATTGCAGGTCATAGATGTTAGAATCCGCGGCGTAGCAACCAAGAACGCGCACGAATACGGCGAACCTCTCGATTTCCTCGACGGCGTCGCGGACGAGCCGGTCGTCGGCCGCGCCCTCGCAGTCGACGTAGAACACGTGCGGGAACGCGCGCAGCCTGGGGTGCCCGCGGGTGTCCAAGATTATCACCGGTGCGCGCCCCTCGCCGCCGCCCTCGTTGTTGATGACCTCCAGCTTCGTCAGGTTCACGCCCCGCGACGAGAAGGCCGACAGCACCTTGAGCACCATCACCATGGAGCCGCCCCGGTGCGCGATCACCATGCTGGTCTTGGCGCCGGCGTCCTTCGGAGGCGGCCGCGCGCGGGGCTTGGCGAGGAGGAGGAAGCGGGTGACGTTCCAGGACTCGTCCTGGAGGCCGTAAGCGAGCACGTCGAGGCCGTAGAGGTCGGCGGCGCGGGTGCTGGCGATGGCGGCGGTGTCGAGCAGCCTGGTCGACCGCAGCATTTCGACGGCGCCGGCCGTGTCCTCCACGGGCTCGCGGTCCACACCGAGCAACGCCAGCGCGCGGCCGCAGTGCGCGAGCGCCATGGGGTGGCTGATCACCCGGCGCACCTGGGCGGCGCGCACGCCGGGCATGGCCAGGAGGCAGTAATGCACGAACAGGCTGATCTCCTGCACCACCACCAGGTCGTGCCGCAGGAGCAGGTCGTAGTTCCGCAGCGCCGTGCCCTCCATGGTGGACTCCACGGGGAGTATGGCGCGGTCGGCGGAGCCCCTGACCACGGCGGCCACGGCGTCCGCGAACGCGCGGCAGGGCACGGTGTCGCAGCCTGGGAGCGCGGTCTTGGCGGCGAACTCGCTGTACGCGCCGGGCGAGCCCTGGAAGGCGACGCGGAGGCCGGCACCGTCGCGGCCGGGGACGTGCGCGGCGAGGTGGACGCGATCTTGGCCGTTGATGTGGGGGCCGCCGTTGGGCTTGGGCTTCCCGTAGCCGTTGATGTGGGTCCTGCTGCTGCCGCCGTGACCGTTGATGTGTGGGGTGCCGTTGATCTTGGCCGTCGTTGAACGGAAGGATGGGGATCCGTGGGGCTTGGGCTTGGAGGAGGAGACGGCGACGGGTTTGGGGAGGTTGAGAGAGGAAAGGCAGGCCATAGAAAGAAGAGAGCACCACAACACCAGCTCTCCCTGCTTGCTTCTCGGTCTCGGAGTTGGGACTACTTCACTTGGGAGAGAGGAGGAGGAAGGAGGCTGGCTGACTGGGGAGTAGCAAATAGCAAACGACTGTGCCTGAAATGTTGGATGGCGGCTATGCTTACCACACAGCGGAAAACTCATCAGTATGTGCACTAGCCATTGCAGCAAGTCGCCACGAATTAGTTTCGATTTCTACAGCACACCATGTGGTAGTAACTCATCTTTTGTTTTTTCCAATGGAATTATTTTCTTTTTCGTTAGGTTGTTGGTTCTTAATACTATCGCTTGCTTGTTCTTTCAAGCTAGATTTATTAGTATAATAAATAGTGATTATTGAAAAATTGATCCCAAAAGTCAGTTGAAACGCCGAAAAGAACAGCCATGCTTCCCTTTTTGCACGATGGATTATTTTTATGGTTAATCATGTCTTAGCTGTCCGCATGTCATATTATGGCTCTATTCCAACCGACTTCAACTAGCGGCTTTTAGCTATTGGTTTTTGACTAAAATTATATTATAACGGATGTTAGTTTTGTCTGAATCATTCAATTAAAGAAAAAAAGAAAAACATCGTTATATCTTCACAAACAATACAAAGGAAAAACAAAAGAAAAAAAGGCAAAAACCAAAAAAACCAAAATAAATAAACCGACACGTTCATTCCGGTTCTAGAAGCCCAAACCGGTTGGAACCGGGCCTAAACATCGGTTGGTTCTTTTCGGTTGTGACTTATGGCTTTTGAATTCTTGTTGTTTGTGAGAGAAATTACGAAGAGGGAGATAGTCACATGCGATTTTAGTCATTATAGCTAAAATTGATACAATGTCTACTATAATTAATTTATAGATATTACCTTAAAAGACACTCTATTTTAAAGCTAATTACTATGCAAAGTACAAAATCCAAAACAACATCCGATTAGAACCCAGCCATCATACAGATGCCTCCCATTCATCTCTCCAACCTCATGCCTCTATTATTGTAACCTACAGCTTTTGCATAGAGAGCCATGCCATTGAAAAAAATGTTGACAGTTCGATCATCATTGACTAAAATAGCCTTCATTTCAGTTGGTGGAGTATGATTTGAGATTTTGAATTGAAAGATTAAAGAACAGTGTCCTCTCCAAAGAGCTTAAACTTCTGATTTTGGCTATTAACTTTTAGTTGAAATTGCATTATAACATCTGTTAATTTTTTTAGTCATTTAATTAAAAATAAAAATAATAAAAACCGTTATATAATCATAGATAATGCAAAGGAATAAGAAAAAATAAAATGCAATAAAGCAAAAAACAAAAAAAAACCCAAATAAGCCAAAATTAGAAGTCACGCGTTACAAGTGACTTCAAGTTTAAATAAGCTAAAAATAAAAAAGTGAGAAACTGAAGCTGTTTGAAGTGGTGTCTATAGAGAACATTGGTTTTAGGTATAAAAAGAACAATGTTGTGAAGCGGGAAGTATTTAGTTAAAAAAATGTTACGAAATGTCTGCAAGTAGACACCAAGGCCATGCTTGTGGTATATTGTATGTCTGAACAATGTCTTGCTTGTGGTATATAGCCTTTAAGATCCGGCTAACATAATATTTAAAAAAGATTTGTAGCCTACTTTAAGTTTATACCTTAGGTCTACAGAGCCTAAACGGGAGGAAGTGTTGAACACCGGATAATGTATGCAACTCAATGGTGGTAAGCAAACACTAGTGGCCAAAGCAGGAGGATAGATTCTCTTTTTTGGGACATGTCAGCATCGAGCAGTGCTGGGATTTTGTTACCCGCTGCTTTGGTGGACGTGGAACACTACCACTAGCAGACAGGCATATTACATAAGACGAGTGATAAGTCCGCTAACGTTTTATTACCCGGTCAGTACCACTCACAGAAAGTGCGCGTAGCTCGTCCAGATTCCTTTTCCCTTCAACCCTTTGCTACTTTAGCATTTCTTTTTCCGACTTTAAGGTACCTGATTCACCTTTTCTTTTCGGAAGGGTTATCTGTTTCATCTAGCATTTATATTCAGGTAATAGCGGATATAAGTAAATAAAAATATATTCATATTATAAAATAAATTCAATTCCAGATAGTATTCGAATTTTTTTTTGTCAAATATGAATACCATTTGTATGTGGGTTACCGGATTTTTCTATTTGTAACTAGTTATACCCACTAAGTGTGGGCTGTTGTTAAGGTTTAGTGTAAGATGAGGAGCCTCCGTTATATAAGCCATTGTGTGTGTATGAATACAAATATGATATGTAAAACATGTGTCGAATTGAATACGAATACGGACAATATCTAGATTCGGTATACAATAATAGCAACAGCTAGCTAATACATTTTTTTGCATTTAACCTTCAAATTGGGCATATCATATATACATTTCAATCATCTCAACGAGGCCGTCATCACAGTAGACTCTAATTTGGCATTTTATATTTTTTTAGTTTGTCACATCCTAAAATAAAGCTTTTTGTATGTTCTTTTTAGCCAAATTCAATATGTTTATAACTAATTTATTCGTAATATATCTAGAATTAGTTAGAATTAGTGGCAAAATGGCACAAATGATCAATGATTATATGATAAACTAAAGAAAAAGACATAAATACTACTATAAAACTAGTGTCAATTTACTAAACTTCATTATTCCATAGGATATTCGCATTATACTGAATTGAGCAGGTATTCGATTCTTATTCGTTATAATATTCGATTCATATTTATATTCGAGAATATTCATATTCGTATTAGTTTTAAAAATACGAATACAAATATGAAAAGAACACTATTCAATTTGGATTCGATCCGTTCATACCCTTACTATATAGTGTGATGTATCAGCAGCACACAAATTGAGCGGATGTGTATGCAGCTCGTGCTTGCTGCTAGAAGAAGGCCACGACCATTGCCTCCACGTGTCGAGCTGCCAGACGTGCCGCCGCCGGGAATGAAGCGGCTGGCCGTGAAAGCGAGCAGCAAGTCATGGCGAGGGCGGAGGTCCCAGTACGATGGAGATTGCCGGCGCTGGCTCCCGGAGCGGGATCCGGTCGAACCGGATCATCATTGAGCCGGGTCGCACCAAGCCTAGGCGGGTTGGACCGGCGAGCTTAGGATGAGCGGAGCAGCGGAATTTGAGTAGAGAGGCACAGGCGGACAGGCCCAGCAGCCTAAATATGTCCAGGGCGAACAATCTGCGCGGATTACAAGTTCCCAGACATGTCCATAGCCCACCGGGGAGGCCCGAATCTAGCACCTCTGGGCTGTGGACTGTTGCTGGGGATCAAAGCCATAAAATGGCATGTACTTTCAGAATATTCGGGTATTTTAATCAGCTGAAGCTGATTCTTTTTTACTAAAGCTTTTGGCTGAAATTACGATAAGCTGCAAGAAGTAGATTTTTGGAATAAAAATTTAGAAAACAACTTTTAAAAGACGCGGACACCGAGAAGGTGACAGAGACCGACTGGCGGTTTTGAAAGCGGCTTGAAGAAGTCGTGTTTAGAAATCGAGATATTCAAATTGGCTTCTCACTTCTCTAAACAAAAACCAAAAGCTTGTTTGAACACCACCAATATTGGCGTGCCACAGCTGTGCTTAAATACAACTGAGAACAGAGTGCAAACCTTTTTTTTTAGGGAAGAACAAAGTGCAAATCTGACGAGATGGTATTGCACGAGATGGTACACCAGTTTATATTTCGTTTAAGGGTATTGATAAACATCATGTGGATATTTTTTTCTAACCATCATCCAGATTTACCGTTGGATTAGAGATTCAACGCCACCGTTCCCCGAAAGGGAGGATTCTAATCCAACGGTCCAAATTTGGATTTTCCATCCGCTTAGACACACTTATTAAAAAAATGCAAATTGATAAGAATAATCAAGAATGTCATGATAGAACCAGCTTTGGATCCCTGAACAATTATCAAGGCCACAAGAAGCTGATCACTAGTAGTATATTGAAGGAGATGCAATCTTGGTACTTAGTTTCAGAGCAGAGCGTATCGGTAATGTTGTGTGGTGCAGGTACTGACTTGATTTGTAAGTGTACACGATGGCCTCGCCGGTCTAGTCCAGCCCCGTGATGTGGGCTATCGTGTTTTTCTAGCTCTCGTCGGCAATACAGCAGACTACTACGGACCGATGGTAAATCGGTGAGCAAATCCTATTAACTCTCTTAAATTTTGATTTAGGCCCACCACTGCCTGAAAGTAATTAGCTCGATAGATGGTGACACGGCGAGCATATACGTGGTTTCTATGACTAATGAAGTAAATGAAGATAGTAGGAATTGAAAGGAGATTGCACGCATGGGCGAACGAAACGAACGGTCCGCTATATGCCACGTCAGGAGTTCATGACTCGAGCTTGTTGTTCACCTAATTAAACACAAGACAAGCAATTAATAATGCGCGCAATACGTCAATACATGTACGTATAGCTGCAGGTGAGGTGGTGAACTGCTGCAATATCTGAATATATGGACTATGTTGATTAACCTAATTTTGCAACCCTGTAAGTAAGAAAAAAAAATACTTATTGAAGCAACGAGTTGGGCAACCTAATCTCGACAAGTAGGCAACCTACTGGTCCACGTTATCAGCATACAATGTTTGAACCACTACGCATACATTACTCTCAAAGCAATATAGTGCACTAAATAATTAAATTACGTACGTACGTTCGTGCTCAAAATCTCAAACACTACTACCACAGCAAGAAGTGTTAGATTTGTACAGATTAAGCTGGCAAATTTCTTAAAAGACCAAAGCATCTGTCCTTAAATACTTAGTTAATAGGTGTACATGTGCTACATATACATATCCTGATATCCACTCTCGTATACTACTGGCAAATTTCTTAAAAGACCAAAGCATCTGTCCTTAAATACTTAGTTAATAGGTGTGCTACATATACATATCCTGATATCCACTCTTGTATAGTATACTTTGGGATACTTATAACGAGTACCTGTTCATTATGAACTGGCTGCTTAGTTACTGCCGAGTGGTGACCACTGGGAGAGAGAAAAAGATCTTGCGAAAACAGCAGACCCCGCTGTTTTGACCATAGCTTCTAGTTTCTGGTTTTAAATTTACTATTCTTTGATTTCATCTTTTTGTGACCTTATGATTTTTGATTTTTTTGTTTTTTAAATTTAATTACGTCAAATAAATCATTTCAGCTACAGTGAAAAAGCCATAAGCCATTGCTAATCCGAGCGCCCAGCCACACCGTGCATCTATATGTGCATCTATTTCTATTTAGGAGGTGTTTGTATTGATTGCGGCTGAAGATTTTTGGTTGAAAATAGATAGTAGTGGTTGAAAAATAGCTTTGAAAAGGAGAATAAAAAAAATGAGTGAGAAATACACGTGCGAGATGGAAATGAGAGAAAAGAATACATGATACGTCTATAATCCCTTGTCTTATAATCAAAGTTGATAAACTATTTCAAATATTAAATATTTATATTAGCTAAAAATCAATATAAACACTGCTAAAGCTGAACCCACGAGGGTCCATCCGCAACAGGCAGCGGCCGGCACGGTACATGATCCATCCCCACTTCACTCCTCTCCGTCTCCGCACCGCATCGATCGATCCATCTCAGTTAAACGCGCACGCGCACGCAGACACAAAACCTCACTGGCTCTCTTGCCCCAACGACACAACCACACATGTATCTTTCGCATACATAGCATAGCGCAGCTCATACACGCGCCACTTGCCACCACCAAGCTTGATCCACGCTCCCATAGGTCGCATTAATCTACCACGCAGTCGCCGGCGAGCTAGCTAGCTCCCTCTGCGTCGATGGCGCCGGCGAGGGCGCCGTTGACGCTGCGTGACTTCCTGGAGCTGGCGTGCGAGTCCAGCAGCGACGGTTTCCGCTCCTACCCGCGCTGCCTCCCCTGCGACGACCGCGGCGCCCTGGCGCCCGTGCGCCTCCTCATCGAGGCCGACCTCCGCCGGAGCCCCTCTCGGTCGCCCTCCTCCTTCTTCTTCCCCAAGAGCCCCGGCGCGCTCGCAAAGATCTCGCACCTCTCCAGGAGTCTCTCGCGGAGGCTCAGGGAAGGCTTCTGGAGGCGCCGCGAGGACATTGACGTCGACGAGCGGGACTTCCTCGGGCGGCAGTCGCCCGTGGTGAGCAGCTGCTCCGCCTCGGAATCGTCGGAGTACGCCGAGTCAGACACGGACCTGGTAACGGAGGAGAAGAACGCGTCAGCGTCCGCGTCCGAGTCCGAAAAGATGTCGTCGTCGAGCACGGGGAGCCTCGACGCAGACGGCAATGCCGCCGCCGCCGGAGACGGGCAGAAGGTGAGTGCCTGCCTCCCTAGTTGCTGCTTGCTTGGCTTGTGGTGTGTGAATGCTGCTTCAATCATTATGCGTTTAGTTGCTTGGGATGGTATAAAAAAAGATACTTTGGTGATCGATCGTGATGTCCATGCATGGTGTGGGCCAAATCTTTATATCTGCATTGCATTTTCAGGTCAATCCATATGTTCCGGAACTACACATCTCTGTCCCTAGGAAGACTGTAGTATCTGTCTTTTTACCCCTCTTTTTTTTTTCTTAGTGTTCCACCACTAGAATGTACAAATAAGTCGGGAATTTTGAAGCAATTTTCTTCAAGACCAAGTAGCCACTGCTAGATTCACGGCCGTCGTTTTTTTAAGCAACACATTAGGGGACGTACTACTAGAGATTATGGACAAACCGATGATGGGATGCCTCTGTTTATCGGTGAAGTTTAAAGGTGGGTCTTTTTTACTTATGGTTTATTGACTTATGATCCATGATCACGCCGTTTGATATGATGTGACGGAGAGGACTATTCTAGATCGTACCCTCTGGGGCATGCCTCGTCGTCATCTCAGGTGATCAACCTCTTGGAACCCCCACAAATGCGAATGGTTTTTTTTTACCGTGGTTGGGCGCAGTAAATAATCATTACTCCTGTGCAGTCACTGCTCTAATCTCTAGAAACCAAAAGCTCTTTTTAGGAGTAGTTGCTCCTACTCATTAGGGATCTACAGGCAGCGTTATTATGAGCTGAGGCTGGGGGAAAAGGAGACTGCGAGTGTGTGGTGCAGTGCTGAGCTCTCTCTTCTAGGCCTATGTGTACTTCCGCTGTGGACCAAACACCACAGTGGTGGTAGCATCAGAATTCACTACCACTCACTTCAAAGATCCAAGTGAGCAGCCAGGCTTAATTGCTCCGCCGCTTCAGGCTCTTGGGGCAGGCAAGGCCATCCGTATCATGCTACGTAGGAGTACTACTCCACCCCACTTCCAGCAAATACTCGTACGGTCATACTGTACTACTAAATCACTTAGTAACACATATATTCAAAGATTCAACCGAGCTTCAACTTCGAACTTTTAGCTTTTTAATTTTATTTTTTTAGTTTTTTTGTATTCCTTTGTACTGTATGTGATGATATACTCCTTTTTTTTAAAAAAAATTAATTGTGCTAAAAAAATCTAACAACAGTTACAGTGTAAAAAAGTTGCTACAGTAAAAAAAGTCAGAAGCTCAGATTTAAAAGCCCAAAAGAGCACCACATAAATTTCAGTGTAGTAGTTTTTGCGAATATAGAAAAAAACTTCCGTTCTAAAACAGGACATTAGCCTGTTAGAACATAGGAGTACTGGTTCAGTTGGGCTGGTAGACAAATCTCACACATATGCTCGTGTGGATCAGGTTTTTGGAGCACTTTGTTAGTGAATTTTGGGCATTTTTGGCACCGCCCAGCACAACAATACCATAAGTTGTCTCCAGGTGTATGTAATGCTATTTCTGGCCCCTTCCTTCAGCGCGGGACTCCGATCGGCCGACACGTGCGCATGTCCCGCACCCTGGCACCATAGAACCCGAGTCATGCGGTCCGAGAGCTCATGATTTCGGCAAAACCAGCAGTGGTCTAAGGCTATATGTGATCAAAAAGGCTGTTGTGGTCGAATACGGCATTGCTTGAGCAAGACAATGGTAGAACGGTAGTCGTCGAACATGGGTGTGGTCGAAAGCGGTTGCGGTCGAAAGCGGAGGTGGTCAAAGAGCGGTAGCGGTCAAAAACTGAGGTGATTGAGGGATGCAGTGGTCGAAGGCGACTGTGGTCGAACAGTTGTGGTCGGAGCAGCTGCGGTCGTGTGCGACCGTGGTCGTGAGCCACAAGGAGAGGATGGTGGCAGCGCTTTGGCTCCGGTGGTCGAGGAGTTCGGTGGTGCCCGAGCTTGGCAAAGTGGTCGACGGTGATCCCCTAGGTGCGGTGAAGCTCGCACGGTCGTCGGTGAAGTCGGAGGTGACCCCGAGCAGTGGTGATTGCTCACCGAAGTGGCACCGGGGCTCGGGAAGAGAGGAGCGCGATGCGGGGGTGTCATACGCTCCTGGACCGTATGACTCAGGTGCTGCGGTGCCAAGGCACGAGACCAGACGGAGTCCCGCGCTTGGGGAGGGAGCAGAAATGGTATTATATATAATCGAGAGCTACTTCTAATATTACTGTGCTGCACAGGACCAAAAATATCCAAACGTCCTTTGTTAGTTTGCGCAAGTAGGACTACAACATCACAAGATTAGATATACGGATGCCATCATGCACGTTGCCTACTTACTCCGAGTCTGCTGCTCCGAAAACGCCAAGTCATGTTCTTTGTTCTACAGCCATGCAAAGCAACGCCTTCTGCGTCCGCGGTGACCACCGGAATTAATGACCTTATCAAGGCCCGGTTAGCAACAAAGAACTGTCAACACCACGCATGTGGCTCTTTAACTGAGTTTTTTTCGGTTTATACCTTATGATTTACAATTTCTCTTAAATAAATAAATATGATGATTCTTTCGTCACCGTTTCAAAGCGGTTTGTCGAAATAGTTTTTTGAAGTGTTTTATCGGTATTCTGTTCGTTCATAAAAACGTTCGTGTTAGAATAAAAAAAAACTATAAATCGCAGCCGAAAATGTCCTCCACATTTGGCTCCTTCTGCATGGGCTTGTCTTTTCGGAGAGAGCTAATATATGGCTAATGCCTAATGAGATAGCTAATCGATGGATGCACGCATAATGCATTGCAGGCGCTAGATGGCGAGCCCGTGGGGCGCGGCTTGGAGATGGAGGACAAGCAGCGACAGCTGAGCCCCGTGTCCGTTATGGATTTCCTCCCATGACGACGACGGGAGCGATGCCGGCACGTGCTCGCCTTCCTCCCAGCAGTGCCTCGCCGATCTCGAAAGTAAGCGGCCTCCTCCTGTTCCTCGATTATGCTAGTGTACCTCTTCCGAGTTTTATGCTGAAAACACAGGAAACGGCTACAAATCCTTACTTCGAAAATGGCTGGTATGGTCAAATCCAAATGGCAGCTAACCAAATTATCAACAAGTGCTGGCTATATGGAGCGGTTGATTTTGAACTGCACGTACTAGTGCTACTTACAATTGATAAACATGTCCATTGCATCTAGTTATTATAATGAAGTATGCGTTGGTCTAGATATGTGAAAATTTCTTGCCATTTACTGTATGCCACAGTATCGTAAAATGGAGTATGGGTCCGAAGAAATCTAGATGGAAACTACTAGCAGTACTGCGAATTGCTACTAGAATCATGGGATGGGGAACCCTGTTTGATTCATCGAATTTACGGTGGCCTGCTTGCCCGATCTTGGTTAGTGTGCCACGCCAGAATCTGGACTCTCTACGCCTCTTGCTCGGACACGATATGGACATTAAAGCCGGCGCCAATTCTTCAACCGCCGTTGCCGGACGCCGCCCAGCTCCAAACTCGAGAGCCCTATCGAAACCGCTGAGGAATCTCTCCTCTACTGCTGGACCACAGGCAGCCGCATTGTAAACGGGGACAAGAGCTTTCCCCGATTCGCGTGTGCATTAACCAACCATCCTCGATCCCGCATTACCATGCTACAGGAGCAGTGGTAGCCAGGCCTTAAATTGCATGTGATGGCGACGATCGTCGAGCCATGTTCATAGGTCAAATGAGATTACACTAGTCATGATCGATGGCGCCGATGCACCGGCTGCAATAAACCAAACGAGAAGTTATGTTTTCTTTATGAGATCGACGATCGAATCGTACAGTATGTAGCGCGTCAGCGGCAGCGGCTGGAGTGGCCGGTGGCCACTTCCACGGTCGTGTAGTTCGGCTGGCCGGGATGCACGCCGATTGTGCAGCGTTTCGTGGTTGGTATGGCCGAACGACGATTTGCATGATGGAGACTTAGCGAATGCGAATTTTTCAGCCAAATGCACTTCTGTCCATCTTTCCAGAAGGTTGTCTTAGCCCTGATCTAATTCGCTCCTGTTCCACTATATAGGTTCGCACGCAGTCTCGGAGGGGGAGTTCGAGTAGCTGCGTACCTTTGATCTTTCGAGTAACGTGTCCATCGAGTGTGCTTAAGACAAGTACCCCACGACCATAACTTCTCCGTTCCACATATTATATGTTCCATAATTAACTGTCGCATATAACTTTGAGACTTATCCTGGGGTTACCCACATATAGAAGAGATTTTCACCACGTCATAACGTACGGGGGGCCGTACACTTTCGTTACTCAGGATGTTACACCCCGTCTACGATTATACAGTCGAGAATGGTGTTTTGCCTGACTACTCTCGTATAATTGAGCATGTCGGAAGTAATCGCCAGTGCCATGGCCATTGCCGTAACTTGCTAAGTGATAATTATCTTTGATTTCACCGTTCTTGTTATCTCTATCCCCGATGCTTATTAGTGTTTCCGGTAATTTAGTTTTATTGCATTTAACCTATGTCAATTGGTTGCTTATATTGCTTGTTCTTTACACACCTTGCTTATGACCGTTGTTGGGTAATTACTGAGTTTTCCAAATCTCACCCTTGTTGTTTCCATTCTCAGGTAAAAGGCCAATGTAGTGATAGCATCATGCATGAGTGGGAATACTTGAATTTTCAGTACCGTAGTTTGTCACTATTTATGTCATTTTTCTTATTCTTTATTTGATTAAAAGTTGACCGGTTCTATATTTCAAACTTTTATTTCAGCTTCCGCGGGGTCTCTAATAAAATTCTCTTTAAGTTTTAATTTCCTCGTGATTTTTATTGTTGTTGTTATTTTCATTTTAGTAATGATATTTCTTGGTAGTATTTCCTATTGATACGTGAGGTGCTATACCGTTGCTCTAGTTTAATCAATCAATTAACCGCCCGTTGAATCTCATTCGTGGAACTGCAGGGTCGAAGGCGCAGCTGCTGCACAGGATCCGACGGTTCGAGGGCCTGGCGCACGTAGTCGACCCCGTGGATCTCGAGGCACGCTTCGCCGCATCGGAGTCCGCACAATCCGACGAAACCCGTCTGCAAAGCAACTCCAGTACCGACGGTGCGACATCGACGGCGACGCCACGATCCGATGAGCACCAAAGTATCAACGGGGGCGATCACGAACCTGATGAACACCGCCTCCTTGGGCTACTGCCCAAGGACGCGGCCACTTGGGTTGCCACTGACGAAATCTCCGAGCGGCTCCTGCTCGACTTCTTCGCCGAGGGAGTCGATCGGCACCGTGCGCTGGCCGGCTCGGTGGTCGGAACGGTCAAGCCGTCGGATGATCACCAAGAGTTGGCGCTGGTGCGTGCGGCCAAGGAGTGGGTTCAGGGCGCGGGGCCCCAGTGGGGCGTGGGGGACGCGCTGTTCGCCGGGGAGGCGGCGTTGGCGGACATGGAGCGGGGCCAGAGGTGGATGTGCGTCGGCGAGGAGAAGCGGGACGTCGGCGCGGCGGTGGAGGGGCTGATGATGGACGGGCTGGTGGGCGAGCTGGTGAGCGACTTGGCGGCGGCGGCGGTGCAGTGGCAGTAGCTAGCCAGCAGGGGGTTGTACGGTGCAGTTTCATAGGAAGCTTACCGTGTTTGTATGAACGTTGAGTGTTAACGTGACAAGGTTGGGTTTACGATCCAGAGGTAAGGAAAAACGAGAGCGTGTGTATGTAATATGTTGGAGTTCGTAGCTTCAATTTTGGGATTTTTGGCCGAGATAAATCTCCATATATCTCATGATGAATCAGCTGTTCCCTTCATAGTTAAGAGATGTGCTTGCTGAACAGCAAATTAACCTGAAGCGATAGGCAACGAGGAACATTACAAGGTAAGGTCCAAGTTTTCATAAAGTACCAGCCCAAAAAATCATTAGGTTTTAGATGAGGTTCCAGTTTCATTAAGCCTCATGATTCAAGTCTCGGATGCATCTCAATAAGTTTCAAACTAGTTTCACTGAGTTCCAAACAAGTTCCATCACATGTTCAATTTTTTTTAAAAGTTTCAGCAAGTTTCAAATCTCAAAGGCAAGTTTTGAAAACAAAATTAAAGATTCAAAGCAAGTTTCAAAATTCAATTTAAATTTCAGCAAAAAAATATAAATAGATAAGGAAGAAGAGAGCAGGACATGGTCGCAGCCACGTAACGGCTTGCCCACCGCGAGCCATCACCGCATCTTCGTGGCCTCACAGACCATCATCGCACGCTCAACTATCGTCTTCATAACCGCCGCTGATCGGTCACCACTGCTCGCTCACCGTTCCTTCCAGCCACCACGCGCTCGTGGCCACTCGCCTCGCCTGTGTATTGCCCTTATGCTTGCATCACCACTATTCCTAGTCATCGACACCATATCGTGTCATCCTCCTCCAAGTTACGGCCGCGAGATACTTGCCTTGAGCACACTCGACGGACACGCTGCATGATGGATCCGAAATAAGCAACTGCCCAACTGCTCCCTCAACAGCTACGTGCGAACCTACATGATAGAATGGAAGACAACCAATTAGATATTAATGGATTTGATAAAGGAACAACAGGAGATGAATTTGACTGGAAAGGAAACGGGTTCGCTAGCCCCACGGCCATGCGAAACACCATTCGATTGAGCGAACAGCCATTCGGCCATGCGAAACCACGTTCGGCCGGACGCCGCCGCTGTTTCACACGTCATCGCTGCCGCCATGGTCGCTGTGGCGTGTCTTGATAGCACGCGGCCGTGCCACGCCGCCGCTACCTCATCGGGCCGGCCGCTGCCGTCGGGCCGCGCATGCAGAGCACGAGCGCATAGGGGAGAGAGAGATTTGAAAAAACGTGGATCTGAAAAAATTGTGCATGGAAAAGAGTGGAGAGGTCCCCATTAAAGCCATATTTAGATTAGTGTTTTATTATCATTTATTTTTTCTTTTTTTAGTGCTACACTTTTTATAAAGTTTTATTCGGTTTCATGATGACATTTTATAATGTTTTGTTAAATTTAATAAAATTTAGAAGTTTTTATGTCTAAATTCACTAAATTTTATTTTTATTGTTTAAAAGAACAGTTGGTGATACGTCCATGATTCTTCCGCCCTTCCCTTCCTCACATATGTTTCGGCGCCGACAGGCGGCCCAGGCCTTCTTCTCCCACTCGGCCACTCATAGCCGCCTCCCCCTCTGTCGCGCTCCCCTCCCCACCAGCGCCGCCCTCCTCGCCTCCCAGCCTTCCGCCGCCATCGCCAGTCTTCACTCCCTCCCCTCGACAATCCGCTTCCCATCGCCGCCTCAGCTCCCACCACCTCCTCGATCGCTCCCTCCGTTCTCCAATCACTTGCACGCGTCCCCCGCCAACGCAGCGCCGCCTACCTCGACACCTCCTTCCGCAGAGCCAGTGCATCCTCCCGTGTGTCCGCCTCCCCCACCCGGCGTCGCCGGACCTCATCGCCCCCGTCGCCTCCGCCGCCGACACAGCGTTGCCTGCCCCAACACCTCCCTTCCCGGAGCCAATGCCTCCTCCCAGATTCTGCCATCCCCCAATGCGCCGCCGCCTACCCCAAGCCGGCCTCACGCAAGCTGCCGCCGCCCTAGAGTAGAGGAGGCGGCATCCTCGCGCCCCCGTGTCCGCCTCCCCACCCGGCGTCGCCGGACCTCATCGCCCCGTCGACACATCGCAGCCTGCCCCAACACCTCCCCCCTGGAGCCAATGCCTCCTCCCCGGATTCCGCCTCCCCCAATCCGACGCCGCCTACCCCAAGCCTGCCTCACGCAAGCTGCCGCCGCCCTATGGGAGAAGGGGCGGCATCTTCGCGGCGGTGGTAACCGAAGGCGCTCTCACGCCCCTATGCGCTTGTTCCGCCAGAAACTCAGCCTTCACAGGGGTGTTCATGACCTCCTTGGCCTAGACGCCGCCGCCACCGCTGATCAAGCGCCACCACCACTCCTTTCCTCTCTTTGGGGTTTACTCTCTTCAACCTCTACCGCAATGCTTTTCTGGTATGATCGAAATTAGTTTTCTCAGATGCCTAGGTTCGTGATTTCCAGTGATCCGATTTACCACTTGATTTCCATGATGTCTACGGTCGGGCAATTCCAAGTGTTTCCCGTTTGGCGCCACAATTCATGAGAGCACATGGTAGCATGAATGAGCAATACCAGCAAAGTTCTTCTAGCCCATACGCTGGGTCGCAGCTATCAGGAGGTATGCGGCCACTGGGATGTCTCCTACAATTAAATTTTGATATCGTTACAGAACCTTACGTAAATATGAATTTGTCAATTGTTTTCCTGGTAGCAGCATGATGCTCTGTGTTTCTCCAAATTGTAATTATTGATCCACCATAAAATGTCCATGGAAAGTCTGTCGTCATGTTGAGATTTCTCCACATGCATGTTTGCTGGATTTCTACTTCTTTTACACATCTGTTCATGATAATATAGTATTTTGCGAACCGTTGATGCGCCGTCGTCTTCCCCTCTGGACGCTACCACGCGAAATGTCCTCCACATGTTTTGCCAATACCAGGAACAGGAACCTTGTTGGTTTGTGTCTCTTACTCCTGCATTGGCTGCTTAATTTTTAGTTTTGTTTGAATGACTGGGAACACATTAATTTAAGCAGATTCATTGATTCTTTTCTCTGATACTTGTCTGTCTGGGAGTGATTTGCTTGTTTGCAACACCATCTATTGTGATGGAATGTATCAACCGGAGCTGATTGTTTTCAGTTGCTTGCAAGCAATTGTATCATATTGTATGTCAGGCGTGCTATCTAGAATTTGCAGCTAGCAGGTACGCAAATCCTGATAATGTAGCATCAATCCAAGTGGAGCATATGAATTTGCAGCTAGCAAGGTCGGCGGGGATGAGAAGAACAAGAGAATATTAGGAGTTGGCAGGAGACGGCAGCGGATCTGGTGGCTACTGCAGGAGAAGGGCAAGAAGGTGGTGGCAGGGGAGGCGAGCAGCACCGGCGGAGAAAGAGGAACCGATAGTGGCGGCGGGGGAGGAGGAGCCGGCGGCCGCATCAATAGGCGGAGGCGGCGGGGAAGTAGAAGCCCGTGGGAAATTACTTATATAAATAATTTTGTCAATGTGCCACATGTAATTATTTATAATCAATTAATATGTTTTCTGCCACACAACACAATAAAATGATTTTATGGTGTATTCCGTAACAACGTACAGGCACTTAGGTAGTAAGGTTTTATGTGTAAGTTTTACGGTATTTTATAATGTTTCATAAAGTTTTAGAAAATTTCATATCTAGGTTGACTAACTTTTATAAAGCATGTTTGAAACTCTATGAAACCTTGTGACCCGATGAAACTTAACTATATCGTTAGAAATCTTTCTAACAGTATACCATATGCTAGTCCTCCCCAAACAAAAGGGATACATCTACGATTACGAACTGCCATGACAATTGGGTCATGGCCACTTCAATAAGATACTATCTCTGATGACCACCTGATGACTATTATTCCTTACTGTTACATATCATATCTGGCCTTAAATTCCTCATAAAAAATATATAGAAATACTATAGAACGGTGTAGCATTATTTACCAATTCAGCAGTATAGCATCTAACCGTTCGATACCGTTCACATCACACGAATCTTAATAGCACTCGGACACACTCTTCTCGCTATCTCTTGACTCACACTCCATCCCGGCATCTCATTCCCAATTCCCCACTTAGAGTGCGGGTATAGTGATTGGTGGCGGATGGCGTGTAGGTGCGTCGAGCGGTAGCAGCATTTGTGGGCGGCGAGCGGGGCGTGGCAAGCAGTGGCCTTCGGCAGCGGGCGAAGAGTTCATCTCCCTTGGTTTTTCCGCTAAGATCGGCCTTCCTCTCCCTTTAAGATCACTTCTAACCTCAAGTTCCTCTCATTTTGCAATTCCCATCCTGATGAGCTTAATGCCTCAATATAATTATTTTGTTTCATTCATGTCTCTCACGTCTGCACATAGTATTTATTCCGCCCGCCGAGTATTTGTTAAAATATATAGCTACTACATGCAACGCTATGCAGCCTGATTTTGAGAGAAGTGTTTTGTTATACTTTGTAGGAGCTGGAAGCTCATGAGGCAACAGAACGTAGGTAGGAGTGGTGAACTGGTGATGGACGAATGGGTTAGCCAAGGAATAGGAGGTAGCTGGCATATCACTCCGGCCGTGCCGATGGATCGAGTAGGAAGGACATGCATGGCATGCCGACGGCGTGGCCGTTATGCCGGGGATCTGCCGCGGCTTCACTGAACACTAACGGCTGCCATTGTCCTGCTCCTGCACGCACGACGGACGACTCGGGCCAAATAGCTTTTTCTGTGCGTGTTGCTACTTCACCGGGGCAACTTTATGCCGCCAATTACTCCGCTTTTATGGCCGTCGCATGCCGCAGTCGCCGCTTTTGATGCACGACGCGACCGCAGCGCGCGGTGCCGACCGTGCCCCGCCGCGTTCGTTTCTCGGTGCCCGCACCGCGACGACGACAAAAAACCTTAACAGATCACGCGACGCGACGCTCTTTTCCAAGCGGATAACAAAAGCTCCACGCTTGGTGCGATCGCCCAATTGACAAAGCGAGGCCTCGTCCTTTTTCCTTCGTTTGACGTCTCTGTCTTTCCTCCATCCATGTGTATAAAGCTCGCAAGGGAAGAAGGGCTCGAAGCCCCATCTCAGCCCAGACTCAAATACGGTGTGGTGAACTGGTGACGGTGTTGTCCCTCGCAAAATATTTCTGCTTAGTATCCATGGAACCACACGGAAACAACCCAAAATTCCAAATTTTCGTTTTTGTTTGAAATTCTTTTGAATTTGCTTGAATTCTCAAAACCCTCACAATTTGGCAAATTCCTTTGAATCCCCGCCTCCCCTTTTTGGCCGGCTGCCTTCCCCTTATCTCCACATCTTCCAAGAAGCCACCACCTTCTTCTACAGCTCCACACCGCAAACCTCTCTGCCGTTCACACCTGGTCGCAGCTGCTTCGTTAGTACGTTGCTTCTCCACTTACTAGCCGCCGCCGTGCCGAAGGGTCACACATGGACAACTTAGCACGAGTCGCCCTAGCCAAAACCGATACTACCCCTAACTTCGCCGAGCACCGTAGATGGTGAAATCCCTAGCCACTTTGCCTGAACATCGCCGGAGGATATGGAGCTTCCCCTCGCCGCCAACCAAAACCGTCGCCTCCCGAGCTATGCCAACCTCAAAAATGGATTCCCTAGGTCAAGAGGAAGCCGTAGATGTCCTCGGTAGCCATTGGAAACCCTCACCAAAGCTCAATTGCCGTCCCCGCCGCTACCCTGTTTCGTCGCCCTGCAGCATTGAATGGAGGAGGAAGAGCGCACTGTTCATTTGGGCCGTGGGCTGTAACAGTGGAAGCCCAAAACACTTTAGCCTTTCGGGCCGAAGCCCCGTATTGTAGATCACTATTCATCGGTTAACCCGAACCCATTAGAGACCTCTTACTGTTTGAACCCGATCCACAATGCACATTAAACTGACACGGTATTGTTCCTAGCCTGATCCGCAGTGAACAGTACCAACCCATTATTGTTCATCTGAGCCCCAAAAATGAATAATATACTCAATTTGACAGTTTTGATCCCATAAATCCATTTTCGATCTCCGTTCCACCAAACCAAAACCTGATAAAATCAAAACCACATTGTTCTATAATCAATTCGCCACCATATATCCATCTGTTACTGTTCATTCCAAAATTCGTCCAGCAAATTTATAGCCGTTTTGACTATCTCAAACCTATCTATCTCAATTCCAACCCTGTTCAACCAACCCAAGCACCACCTAAACCCATCTCCTTTTATATTATTTCTTGTTAGTTTATTACTTTTGTTCCCAGGTTGCATTCTAATGAGCAGGAACTTATCTTCTCTCATTTTTCGCGCTAGAATTCGGACCCAGCATGTTGGTCAATAGAAGAACTGCAAGAGAAATTACAGAAGTTAGTGTCCTATGGACAAGAAGGCAAGTCGCATGTTTCTGATCATGTTGAATTTACTTCCTTTAATTACTTAATTATTAGTACTTTTATTATTCTTTATTTGTGCAATGTTATTTATTTAAAAATAATTGTTTAGAATGACATGGTAATTAGTTATGTCCTACAACTGAAAAAAGCTTTGTTTAATTTGAGACCATATCCACCTTGACAAACTTAATAATATTTAATTACTGTATAAATAATAGTAGAATGAATCATCCAAAATATTAGCACTGCTAAATGACATGGCGTTTTGCCACTAGATTTATTTAAGCAGTTCTAGGGTTAAGGATGAATTGTGTAAAGCCACTAGTTGGTTGGAGTCCACGACCTTACCCTAGGGTAGAGGCATGAGTAGATGGATGGCAGTGCCATAGAGCACTAAGGATCTGGTGTGGATGGTTGCCTGGTGGTGAAAAGTAAGGACTGGAACCTTATACTGAGTAAAGGACATAGTAATCGCTCAACCACAAGTGTTGACTTGTCAATCTTGGTCTAGAAACTGCTCAACTCGATTGAATATCTACAGGAAGGTGGGGTTCCTAGCGCATGAATGGCCTAAGGGGAGTGGTATGGGAATAGTAAGACCATACTTGACAATGTTAGGTCTACTTAGAATCGGACAGTAGTGTTCTGCATTGGCTAGTGGATACTCGATAATGTATGATCCATAACCAACCGGGTAGAGACTAGAAAGAGGGGAGCAGTGAAAGACCTTATTTTCTCAGCCCAGTCACATGCTTCCTTTTACGTGTTTGGACATTGAGAGTTTGAGAAATCTTATTGGTAAAGTTGGGCAACTCTGCAGAGTATAACAAATGATATTCGAATACATCGTGCTCCTGGTTAATGGAGCTGTGTTTCATGGGTGATTCCAATAACAAGGCATAAGTAGATTTTGAGAATTTGGTAATAAAAAATTTGGTCAACAAAACCCCTTTCTGTTAATTAAATATTATTTTACTATTTTAAAAATATGAAGTTCTTTACCAGCAAACTTGTATCCACAAATGTAATATTAATAAACCCAACACTTCCCATCTGTTTAAATTCTGGCAATTAGTTAGAATAGTATTTTCTCGTGTGGCTTGCTAAGTATCTAGTGTATTCAATCTTACTAAATTTTAACAGAACAGGTACGGAAGAGGAAATGATACTTTGAGTTTTCTTGTTAGGGTTACGACCGCACTCAAGCGTTCTTGTGGATATTTCTTTGGTTCTTCTGAATGTAAGTTAAATTTTGGGTTCGGATATTTTTAAATCAAATTAACCAGTTTAAATGTTCGTGAGCAGACATAATATTTTACTGTTCACAACTGAACTCCGACTGTTGCGAAAGGCACAACGGTCCTGTTCCCAAAATGGGGCTGTTGCACGGACCTGAACATGACGTATTCTGTTCTTCGTGTGCATGGAGTGAGTACAAACGAAGTTCTGTAAACAGCGTCCACCCATTATCGCCATGCTTATCTACCAAATGAAAATATTCAAGTGGAAATCCCTCGATCACTTTTATTTGAAAAAGACATCCCCAGTTCAATCCACTCTTCGCTGAACACATCCCCAGTTGTGTGGGCTAGATAGATCATCCCCCACACACACACACAATTTCAATTTTAGCCTTATCTTCCATTTGGATCTAACATCGATTGCAACTTTTCCAAAACAAAGACGGGAAACCTACCCAATTTGTTATATACGCACAAAGCTAAAAAGGGCCCTCTAAGGTGCGCTGTTTTCTCAACATGTTTTTGTGAGCATCAACTTTGCAGGAATACATTATGTATTTTACTAGCATTCTAGTGTAGTGATAATTTTCTAAACACCTATTCTGAGGGCGCAAGCAGAGTGGATACGGATGAAAATATCTCATTTTGTATCATATTCTATATTTTTTTTCTTATAGTTAGACTCGGACACAGATAGTGATAGATACTTATTTCTTCATTCCGTATTCACTCTACAAGTTTTCAGTCGATCGATTGGACAAAAATTATATGTTCAGTTTGCACCACTACTCATGTCATTTTCCTTGTGTTATCTGAGAGTTTTTTTGCTTTCATGCAGCATTGCAGCAATCTTAATACTAATCTAAAAAAATAGCGAAACTTCTTCATGTTAAATTTCCTTGTGTTATATAACAATCGTGCCCAGCTCTGGCATGCCATGGGAAGTGTTTTCTCTATCCATTTCTTTTCGTGTTCTTTCGAGGTTGCTATCCAAAAATTAGTTGATTTTTTTTTCAATCGGAGTGATTTGGCGTTCATCAAAGAATAACAAGAAGGTAATCATCAAAGGAAGAAGTCTGTACTGAACAGCTCAGCTAATCTCTAGTGTATTGTTCTGTTCTTTTTGACTTTAAGCTTCTTCGAAAGTCAAAAAGCTAAATATTAAAATGGAGCGGTATTTTAAAACGGATTCTCCAAATGACTTCCCTAGCATAAAACCGTATGCATTATCCGTATTGACATCTCCATCACCTACTATTATGTCCAAAAACACAAATAAAAACTATCACCAAAGTTCAAAAAACATCTTGATAACTGAAACTAGAGAAGAGTAACGTCCAGTGGCCCATGAGCACAACCCATTAAATTCACTTGATGAAACTAACCAAACTCCAAACCTACCCAAGTTGTATCAATCAAATTAATACGGTGATTAAATGATTGGGCAGTTGAGTAGTGACACAAGTCAAAGCCATTGACGGTGGTATAGCAACGTAGCACACAAAACCGTTGAGTGACTATACGAAAGCACCATCTCTGTTAGGCAATAACATAAAACAACATATCAACAATCAATAATATGATCTAGATTCCATCACATTTTTTATAAATCTATGGTATCCATTTGAACTATAAAAAAAACCTATGAATAGTGTAAAACTGAAAAACCCTACGAAAACCACCCGTGGAACCGAAATAAGAAAATTATCAAAAGGCGAGCAAGGAGGGGAGGACGGCAGAAGGAAAGCTGCGGTCAAACAAGCAAGAAAGAAAGGAGCGAGCAGCAACAACCAAGCGAGGAGGACCAGACGAGCACCCAATCCAACACCGCGACCCCGCCCAATGGCGGCAGCAGCTTTGCCCGCCGCTGCCGCTTTTCCCCACCTCCCCTTCTCCTCCCCCTAATCCCCTCCCCTTTCTTCCCGTCATCTCCTCCCACTTCTTCGCCTCCTCTTCTCCCCCACCTACTTATTCATTCCACCCCCAACGCCGGCGCCGTCGCATTGGCCGCCGAGGGGGAACCCAATGGAGCAGGTAAGCAGCGCAGCACGAGCGATCCGATTCGATTCGGATTTGAGGGTTTGGTGCTTTGATTCAATTCTGTTTTTTTTTTCAACTGTGTTTGTGCCTATGTGTGCAGTACGAGAAGGTGGAGAAGATTGGTGAGGGCACGTACGGGGTGGTGTACAAGGCGCGGGACAAGGCCACAAACGAGACGATCGCACTCAAGAAAATCCGACTCGAGCAGGAGGACGAGGGCGTCCCTTCCACCGCCATCCGCGAGATCTCGCTCCTCAAGGAGATGCACCACGGCAACATCGTCAGGTTCGCTGTTGAGTTGGGTGACTCGTATACAGTTATTTGGATTGAGAAAGGGTGCTATAAAGAGTTCTAGATAAATCCTACTAAGCAACCAATCCTACTTATCCAAAGGTAGAGGTGTACGAGAGAATATGAGGCTAGAATATTCTTTAGTACTATATTTTTATACAAGGTAAGGATACCATGGTCTTAAAAGATTCGGGACGGTCGGGAGGAAACCATAATCTCTTGCACTCTTTTGACTTTTTTAGGCTTTGATTAAGGAATTTGTGGTCGGCTTCGTCAAATTTTTTCTATCTCGTTATGGATGCTTCAACGTTGTTATTTTTGTTCTCTTTACGAGATTCTACGAAATTCACCTTTTTTGTTTATGATACATGCTCGTGCCATATCTCACTAACTCTGATCCTATCCGAGGTTGCTATGCATAAGAAAGGGTATCATAGTGTAACAAATGGTATTAGAGTCAATGCCGGATTAATCTGATTTGTGAGAATATCGGTAAAGCGTCAGGTGGTATAAAATCAAGATCGATGTCAACGATATGGAATCAAATAGAGAAATTTGACAGTGGAGGAAATTTCAGCGTGTGGCAATGTATGGTGAAGGATGTCCTTGTCCAGCAAGGACTAATTGATACTCTTGAAGGGGATAAAATGGAAAAGACGTTCGATGAAGATTGAGAGGTGATAGAGCGAAAGGCTGTCAGTACAATCTACCTGTCTCTCTGATGAGGTAAAGTACTCGGTGATCAAGGAGAATGCGCCGAAGAAATTATGGAAGGGTTTAGAAGAATTGTATATGTCAAAGTCGCTGACAAACTGGTAGGTGCTAAAGCGACAATTGTACATGTTACATATAGAGGAAGGTACACGGCTTGTTGACCATCTCAATGTCATTAACAAGCTTATCATGTAGCTGAATAGTGTGGAAGAAAAAATTAAGGAGAATGATAGTCGTCATACTAGCATCATCTCTACCACCATCATAGGAACAATTGGTGATAAATATTCTCGTTGAAAAAATCGCTCTCGACTTCAATGAGGCAATTGCATATCTATTGGAGGTGGAGTCCTTGAAAAAGCCATTGAAATATTCACCTTCAGGTGATCAAGCATTGGCTGCAGTAGGTGTTACAAGCACAAACAAAGGTTATAAGAAGAAGAAAAGTAAGACCAAGAGCATATGTGTATGCTATCTATTTGATGAGGAAGGTTACATGATAAAAGACTGTGTTTGAAGCAAATGAAGGGTGCATGTTCAGTGGCGATAGCAAAGTATGATTCGGACGTACTAGTCGTCAATCAATCAGGTATTTCTCATGAATGGATATTAGATTCATGTTGTTGTTTTTATATATGTGTAGCTAGGGAGATGTTTGATGAAGGATCTCTAAGAGGGGCATATGAAACTGTTCACTTAGCGGATTGCAAGGAGTATGAAATTACTGAAGTTGGAACGGTTACATTGAAGATATATAATAGAGCACATCGCACATTGATGGGAATTCGGTATGTTCTCGGCTTAAAGAAGAATCTAATATCTGTGAGGTCACTTGAACTCGAAGGTTGTGAAGTATAACTCCGAGGTAGAGTCATGCGAGTTACTTGCAAATGATAAGTAATCATGAAAAGTATATGGAGCAATAAAGGATATCGATTAAAAGGTAATCTTAAAAGTGGAGCAACAAATGGGAGGTCTAATAAAAATACTTGTCACGAGAATGAAGACGTGTTTTCAACGATAGGTACTTAGATCTTATCTGCAGTTATGTGCAAGATTATTAAGGCGGTGAAGCTAGACGAGGCGACCCACCCCCCTCACACCTTTTAAGTGGTAAGGCGCGATGCGAGGCGACGTCTTACATACATTCTAAGGCCCTAAGGCAGCAAATAAAATAAGTATTTTAGCAGCACATATGTACCTTGTTGTTGCCAATTTTTGAGCCCATATAGCACCTATCCCCCTTTCCAATTGCTCTTCTCCTGTGTTGCATCCATCCCCGTGGCCCTTGCAAGTTTCAATACAAATTGTATTATGATTAATTGAGTAAATACGGATTGAGTGACATACCTTGTTGACAATCTCTCATCCTTCTCTTCTTCAAAGCAACAAGCTACATGAATAATAAGCAACATAAGTCCACAATAACAATTAAGTGAATCCGAGAATTAAATATGAGCAACATAACAAATTAACAAGCGCGACATAAGTCGACACAAATAACATAGGTGATAAGTGGGTGTTAATGGTGTTTTGCAATTTGAAAGGATCAACAAAATTTTACTGACTATTCTAACATGCAACGAAATGCTTAGAGTTAAATATTCACGAAGAACGATTTTTATTACGCGCGCTTCTCCCCTCTCTTCTTTTCTTCCTTCTCCCTATGTAGCGGAAATACCATGCCACTTATTTCCTTCCTCTTATCCCTTTCCTCTCTCTCTTACTTTCCCCCTCTCTCTTTTCTCGCTCTCTCTTTCTTGCTCCTGTGCAGCCGAAACACCATGCCACTGCCACGTATTTCCTTCCCTATCTTTTCTCTCTCTCTCTCTTTCTTGCTCCAGATTGGCCGCACAAAGAGAGGAGGGGATAGAGGCGAGATCGATGGCGACGTGCTCTTACCCTCTCTTCGTCGCCGGCTGCAAGCATCGGGGGAGCGCTCCTCTTTGACCGTACCAGCTACGAGCCATCGGGAGAGGAGGGGGAGGGACAGGAGGGGGGAGGGAGAGGAGGTGTACCTTGCTGCTGCTAGAGAGGATGCTGAGACGGTAGCGGTGAGATGGAGGCGCCGCCACCTAGGGTTCCAGGTGAGGTGAGTACTCTTTGCCCTTCTCTCTCTGGTTTAACCTCCACTCCCGTCTCGGTTCTGGTTTAGTTGCTCGGATCGCTCAGGTGAGGTTATGTACTCGCGGGCGTCTCCTCCTCCAAAGGCGTCGCCTTGAGTCTTCCCTAAGGCGGACGCCTAAGCGACGCCTTAGTCCTAAGGCGGACACCTTGGACACGCACGGCAAGGTGGAGGCGACGCCTTGAACCCCTGGGTCGCCTTATCGCTAAGCGACACCTTAATAACCAATAACCATGGTTATGTGCTAAACCGCAAAAACAGTTGTAAAATCTAGTAGGCGCAAATGTGAGGGTGCGAGTTGTACGAAGAAGGAAAATGTGGTGGGACCAACCACATGGTACCAGGGAGCAGGTGGAGCTTGGAGGCGGTACAAACGTATGTCATGAAAGGTTGTAGGAACAGAAGGTGTGGTTAACCAAACTACACAACGAATGAGCTCTCAAGTGGATGGTCCGAGCAGACTAGCCCATACACGAACACTGACACTAACACGCACATTGTGGTGATGTGCATGAGTCTCTGTGATGGGGACACTCCCAAAGGTAAGAGGAGAAACAAAAAAAATAAAAAAAGGTGGAGCTGACTTGGAACGAGCTCTTAAAGGAGCGCAGTGACTTCAAAGAATAAGAGGCAAGGTGGAGATTGCTGATTTAGGGTGGCTTATACCTATTCTTTTAGGATTTGGAAAGGTGTGCTATAAAAAGTCCTAGATGAATTCTACTAGGATTAAGACTCCTATTTCTATTTGGATTATGATTCCTACTCTAAATTGGAGAAGTGCTAGAAGGGACTATATAAACTATGGGGGTGACCATGAAGAGAAACCAAGCAACTAAGCCTATTCATCCAAAGGTAAAGGTGCACAAGAGGATTAGAGGTTATGATATTTTTTAGCATTCAAGAGTCGTAAAAGATTCGAGAAGGTTGTGAGGGAGCGACAATCCTTTGTACTCTTTTGAGGTTGTATTTAAGGAATTTGTGGTTAGCTTGAACAAATATTTTCTCTCTCGGCGTGGTTGCTTCAACGTCGTTATTTTGATTCTTTACGAGATTCATTTTCTTCGTTTTTGACACTGTGCATACTCGTGCACATCTCACAAACTCTGATCCGATAAAGAGGTTGCTGCGCATAAGAAGGGGTATCAGAGTGTAACATTCCCCTACCCATTCTTGGCATTGACTTGGCTACTTCGGATTTAGGATTGATTGACCCAGCTATCTTGGATTGATTGATTGATGATGCATTGAAGTGGGCAATACGTCGATATAGTTTTTTATTTTTGTGCAACAGTAGCTAGGCCTGGTTTAGGACCGATTGATGCTGCTATCAAATGTAGCAGTAATGTTGTTACATTGGTGGTGAGATGGTTTACAACGTTGGTATGCTGAGAAGTTTACTCACTGCGTGCAGGCTACATGATGTTGTCCACAGCGAGAAGCACATATATCTTGTCTTCGAGTACCTGGATCTTGACCTGAAGAAGTTCATGGATTCTTGTCCAGAGTTTGCGAAGAATCCCACTTTAATTAAGGTGAGCGATGCAAAATCTAAATATATGTGGCTGTAACTATTGATTTCCGTATATAGTTGAACTTGATGCGTTGGCTTGAGCCTTTATTGATCAATGATTTGGTACATGTCATACAACTTGGTAGTCTTGGAAACGAGCTTGTGACAGCACAATTCAAATGTGGAGCAGGATAAGTAATCTAACTAAAGCATAACTCTTGGTTGCAGACCACGGTGTTAGTGTAGTGCCTTTGCCTTCTCATTTCATGTAAAAGAATTTTGGTTCTCATATGTTGTAAAAGAATTTTCAGAGAAGATGGAAGTGGAACCCACATTACATACTGTGCACTCCATATATGGTGTATCACCTGTTGTCTTCGTCCGACGCTGTGTTTTATATGGTAGGAGGAAAGTGCCCATTTGTTTCATTCACTAGCGCGATACTTAACGTAAACCAGATGCACGATTGGGGAAAAAAGGGCCATGTGTACATTGCCCCATGCACCTCTTCATTTTTTTTAACTTGCTGCACTGTGAACGTTGATTTGTAGGGAAAATGCACATGTGCTTCTTTGGACATATATGCACGTAACTTTATTATACCATGGGCAGACATTGTTGTGGTAAGACTAGAGTTCTTAATTTTGAGTGCCTCTTAGTAACATGGTAGAACCAGTTTATCAATATTGCTTTTTAAGACTTACCTTGGGCTCTACTGAAGTACTGAGCACCATAGCTGGCCATCATGGCTTATCTCCTCAAATAAACAGTTGCATTAGAAATCAATCTTTGCTCCACAGTAACTCCTGTAAGCTATACATGAAACATGTCTTCACTGTTAGTGGTGGCTTCTTTGTGCTAAAAATGACTAGCAGTGCGGCACCACCACCACCACTCCAGTACTGTATGATCCCCATATGGGCACCATTGCTGCCATGCTTATCGTTTCTGTGTAACTATTTACTGCACACAGAACTGGCACTCTATTTCCTCCCACTAATTTCTGTCAGAACTACCACTTCTGACAGCCATGGTTTGGGACCTTGCATCAAAGTAGTCAGTACTTTTCCTGACCTGTTTTTTTTTCTGATTAGCATTACATGCTCTTTGGCATATGGTTTTGGAGTTTGCTTACAATATGTGGCAACAGGTTTCTGATCAATTGAATTGTATAGTTAAACATGAAACTCATGCAACATTACTTGATTGGAGTGGCTTATACAGTGAAAAGAAATAAAGATAGCATGGCTGGAAGCTTTTCATCCTATTTTGCTTTTCTTATGTCTTCATTCCTAATATATTTGTGCCTGACTAGAAAATGCATTAGCTTCATGTGGTTGCATCTTGGAATGTGACTGTTTTCTTCTTTCTCCAGTCACATCTCTATCAGATACTCCGTGGCGTTGCTTATTGCCATTCTCATAGAGTTCTTCATCGAGATTTGAAACCTCAGAATTTATTGATAGATCAGCGTACTAATGCACTGAAGCTTGCAGACTTCGGTTTAGCCAGGGCATTTGGAATTCCTGTCCGTACATTTACTCATGAGGTACTTTTCTTCTATTTCTCATTTAAGAAAGGGACTTGGAAACTGTCCTGATAGAGAACACATGGCCTTTTGGCAGGATCTCTATCACAAACTAATAGCTATGTTTGGTACTTTGTTTTCTTTCTTTAGTATGTGCATGCGATTTTGCATCCATACAAGTTCATTTTTGTTTCATCTATTCAACACCCTGGTGTATTAACTCACAATGGATGTCTATGGGAAGTATTTTTCAGGTAGTAACATTATGGTACAGAGCTCCAGAAATTCTTCTTGGATCGAGGCAGTATTCCACACCAGTTGATGTGTGGTCTGTGGGCTGTATCTTTGCAGAAATGGTGAACCAGAAACCAATGTTCCCTGGTGATTCTGAGATCGATGAATTATTTAAGATATTCAGGTTTCATTATTGTGCTGATACTATATTTCTCATTTTCTAATTGCATTTTTGCCAACTCTATCGAACTTATTTCATCGTATTCTGGTAACTCAGGGTACTAGGTACTCCAAATGAACAAACTTGGCCAGGAGTCAGCTCCTTGCCTGACTACAAGTCTGCTTTCCCCAAGTGGCAGCCTCAGGTATAAGACAACAGCATAAACATTTCTTTAGGCGTGTGTATCGTGTTCCTTGTTGCCAGTGTGTATTTGTTATGCGCAGTATATCATTCCACAGATATCCTTGATTGAAACCTTCATTCCAGGACCTTGCAACTATTGTCCCTAATCTTGAACCTGCTGGTTTGGACCTTCTCTCTGTAAGTCAAACGGACACTCATCTGTGATCATGAAAATGGCATTATATAATGTATCTGTATTCAACCCTCTTGCCTTGTTTCATTGACAGAAAATGCTGCGGTACGAGCCAAACAAAAGGATCACAGCTAGGCAGGCTCTTGAGCACGAGTATTTCAAGGACCTTGAGATGGTACAATGATCTGTTATGTGCTTGACATTGTATTGGCATATGTATGGGCTGAGTTGCTCACTTCGTTCCTTTTTGTGAACCCTGTGCCTTTCTTGTTGGCATTTTTGTCATCCAAATGGATATTTCAAATCTGGTGTGTTTGAGATGTATTCAGGAATGCTAAATAGATTACCATCTTTGTCTCTGTTCAAAGTAAATATCTTCATATGTTCGTCGCTCATCCAAGCATCCATTGTTTACTCTTTATTTTTTTGAACCCTTTGCCTGCATATTGTAACTTTCAAGTACGCAATGCTATTGGGCCTTGTCTGCCATATCAGGCGTAAACATAATCTCGGTATGATTTCGTTTAACATATGTTAGCATATGACCTTATCACCTCTAAATACGATTCCATTTAACATATGTTAACCGCACAAAACCTTGGTTAGGATGGCAGGATCTGTAAGCCATTTTCATGAGAACGTGTTATGATACGACAGCAGAAGATCGTGTTATGATAGCAAGTCCATGAGGTATCCGTCTAAAAAAACAGAGAAGTCAATAGAGCATCAATAGTTCGATGCAACTGCCGGTCGCTATCGCAGACATAAGAGACGAACAGGACAACCCTATCAGGAATTCAGCTGGCTTATAAATTAAAGAACGGAAGAGGCCATCCAAAGTTTGAAACCGTATAACCTTTTGGGCTTATACCTATGTTAAATACCATGAATCTTAAAACACATTAACATATATTGCTTTGGGTACCAGGTACACGGTTGAATTTAATTTTTTCTAAAGTTCGATATGTCATGAAACACTTCTTAAAACACATTAACATATATTGCTTTGCCAGGTTGTCGCATGGCAGCTCATGAGCTCGCGCTACTCTCGAATGAAATCAAACGAGTGGGCTAATGCTGTGTTTGAGGATTCCAGCTGCGTGGGCCGAAAGGAGGGGGTCGTTTTCTCCGACCATGGGATGGGAGTCGTTTACGTCGGTTCTTGCGAGTGGTGCGCCCGAGGCTCGAGTGAGCCAGCCAACTACTACAGTCTACGAGGCAGCCGAAAGGGGCTTCTCGTGGACAAGGAGACGCCACTTGCCTGCACGATTGGATCCACCACTGTGCAATTGTGAATCGCCCAGCCGGCCACCGTTCCAGCAGCGGGTGACAAGATCTCAACAAATCCCACAGGTTCCTTTTGAGGCTGCACGCTGGCACTATGAATGCCACAAGAATAAACCAAGAAATCGACTCTTGCTTGTGTTTGTAAATTCAAAGAGGTCTGACTACTTGTACTGACATTTTGAAATCACATTCCTCTATCCATCTTCCTCACCCTAACCCTACTCGATTGGGATAAAAAGTAGTGGTTTATAGTTAATATTATATATAATTGGTTAAAATTATACTGTAGCGAAAGATACCTTATTTGATATAATTAAATTTAAAAAAAAATAAAAATAGAAAAAATATTAGATCATCACGTATAATACAAACGAATACGAAAAAAGAACCAGCAAAAAAACTCAAACAAACTAAAAATTTAGGAAAAAAACGAAATTTATAAATAATAAAAATAAATCGTTAAAATTCAAGGAAATAAGGGACCTCCGCAAGAATCAAATCCAGAGGAGAGAAGTTGTACTGTATAGCTAATTTCAGTTTCAGCTACTAATTTATCCTATTATCTTGCATTTCAGAAAAGGTGCACAGTGAGCAGCTTATCTTCCAACGGATACTTGCCGAAACGTACCTTGCATCGTCTGCCCCCACTCAAAGCACTGCACTGCATCTCCGCTCCTCCCTCCCCTCCGGTATAAAACCCCCTCCACCCAGCGCAAGGAATCAACAGCGCGCACTCACCAAAGCAAGTAGCAGACCATCGTCGCATAGCAGCCAAGCAAACCAAGGCTAGCGTGCGTGACCCAAGCTAGCGTAGTTCATGGCGAGGCAGCGCAAGGGGTCGTCGTGGGTGGCGGCGGCGGCGTACACGACGTCCTGGTGCCTCGCGCTGTCGCTGGTGGCGCTGCTGCTCGGCGCCGGCGGGGAGCAGAGCGCCGGGGTGGTGCGGGGCGCGGCGCTGTCGGCGCGGCCGTGCGAGGATATATACGTGGTGGCGGAGGGCGAGACGCTGCACAGCATCAGCGACAAGTGCGGCGACCCCTACATCCTGGAGCAGAACCCCCACGTCCACGACCCCGACGACGTCTTCCCCGGACTCGTCATCAAGATCACGCCATCCAAGCCCAGGTAGATAGACTTAGAAGCTAGTAGAACAGATTGATCGATGTGACAAGTGGACAGACCCAAGTGTTCAGAGATGCCTTCCCTGATCATAAATCCTAAGTAATTGCTGTACCTCCGGGTAGAAATTAGAGTGGAATGCAGAGGAAAATGAAAAGAAAGTGCAGTTGCTCCCCAGCGTGGCTACTTATACTGGTGGTTACGTATGGAACGCCAGTTGAGATCTGTGAATAGACATCAATCTTGCTACGATAGAGTTATCCGTCGTTTGCTACAAGAAATTTCTTGTTTGTTCTGTTTTCTCCTCAACTTTGTGCACGAATATACACGAATTTGAGCGAATGTAGAAAATTACCGGAGTGTGTGCATCGATTTGCTCTGGTTTTGTTGAACCGTTGGCCCATCGAGCCGAGGCGGCGTGGCTGACGGAGCTGCGAGCCTGCGACCGGAGGGACACGCACGCAGCGCTAGGCCTCGGAATTAATATCGTCCTTAGCCGTTTTGTTTGATTCTCCTTGTATGCTGTTGGTGTTTTTCTCCGGGAAATGATATGAACCACGGGCCACGGTAGTCGTTTACTTGGCTGCTCGATTGCTTATGCTTATATCTGAAGCACCATATGGAAAGATTTATAATACTGTTGTGGATTGTGGTGAATTATTGTAAGTTTTATGAAGTGTTAAAGTGGTTTTCAAAAATTACATTTAAATTAGACTGATTTTTGGAGGTTTCAGAAAAATCAAAAGTATCGTATATGTTTATGTAGTAGTACCAATATTGTAGACCGTTTAAATGGTAGTTTCAGACTGAGCAGCCAAAGTTTTTTTAGAGAGGCCCATCAATCGATCTGATCTGTTCTTTGGAGTGCTAAAAATATACTGTACACTTGTGTGGCTCGCGATCAGCAGCACATGCTGCCGTGAGCAGGGCTCCTTACTCCTTAGCAACGGAAGATTCTAGTCGCGTTGGACCGTTGGAGAGTGAGGCTCAACTCAAGTGGAGCCCCTGTTCAGAACGTAGATAGAAGAGGCCACGTCGACATCGACCCAAAAAGTGAAGACGCACTAGCTTAATTGGGGACACGACTGGAGCAGAGAGCGCGATCGTGGCAATCAAATCGTGTGCGGTGTCATGGCCGCGCCGCGTTGTCACCGTCGGCGATTAGAGGCTGGTACGCCACGAACCCGCCACCCACCGCCTGATACATGCACCGTGCGGCAGACAATAAAAAAATAAAAATGGGAATACAAAAGAATAAAAATGATATATGACGCTCTACCTGTTAACTTTTTTATGGGTCATTTAATTAAAGAAAAATAAAAATACTATTATATCTTTATAGATAATATTAAAAAAAAGATTAAAAAATAAATTAAGAAGTTAACATGTTTAGCTCGGTTTCTAGCTTCTGAAAGCTAGAAATGGGAATGAACAGGCCTAAAAGCTTACCCTGATATGCATGCTCTAGCGAGTGACTTCATTTGACATTGACAAATCTCACAGTCCTACAGAGAGTAGTGACGTCCAAAAAAATGACTCGGCAATGGCAAATTGGCCTGCATCTCGCCCTGAGAACTGATAAGGCCCAACTAATCGCGGGCTTTTCGAGGGACCTTCTTCAGGAATAGAGATAGATGGCTGGGATTAGGTACAAAGGTTCAGCCCAAATCAAACGAGCTGCAGAGTGCAGAGGATAGAAAATATACGAATTTTTTTAAATAATCAATTTTTAATTATGAATTACAGTATTATTAACTCCCAGTTGAACGACTTGGCCACGTGTCGTTTAATGGTTGACGACTAGCCTAAGTCATTAAATCGTAGAGCGACCTGTAAAAAAACAAATAGGTATAATATTGTAATTCAAAATTAAAAAATGATTATTTTAAATTTTTTGAAAAATATACTAGATGACAACAGACATGCATGTGCAAACAAAATCAAGTCCCTCGTTCGGCAGATGGCCAATCGGTCGAGAACTAATGAACTCAAGATTGTACAAGTCTGTTTCTTGTCACAACCTTGAGCCTCTCTTCTTTGTGGATCACCTTGGTGTTGCTCGCTCCATTTAAAAAACTCACTGCTTTGGCATGCATGCAAAGGCTCCGACGACGCCCCCGTATTTTGTACTATCATATATAGGCCGGGTTCCTCGGGGCCATCTTTGCACTACAGAACATTTGCACCCTAATTGGTATCTACTCTTTATCTAATCACATCACCCCCCTGTATATAATCAAAGTCGACACTTTTTATCATCAATTCAAAGGTGAAGATTACTCTGAGAAAATGGCGACTGACCGCAAGGGTTTGGTGGCCTTGGTCCTAGCCACTGTTCTTGGCTCCTTCTGCCTCAGCCTCACCACCTCACAGCAGGATGGTACGATCAATTCACATACCTATTCTATTCTTCTAGTTTTGTGAATGCAGACGAGTAATCGGATGTAGTAGAGCTGCGCGATTGCTTTAGTTTTGACAATGGTCTGCACGTCTTGCAGCACAAAAGTACAGCTTCCGGTTCGTCAGGCATGCGCGGGACGCGCCCCTGGTGTCCCACTACAACTACATCGTCGTCGGCGGTGGCACGGCCGGGTGCCCCCTGGCTGCCACGCTCTCGGAGCACGCGCGCGTGCTCCTCCTGGAGCGTGGCGGCCTCCCGTACGGCAACCGCAACGTCTCGAGCGAGTACCACTTCGCCGACGCTCTGGCCGACACCTCCCCGCGGTCCCCGGCCCAGCGGTTCATCTCCGAGGACGGGGTCGTGAACGCCCGCGCGCGCGTGCTCGGCGGCGGGAGCTGCCTCAACGCCGGCTTCTACACCCGCGCCAGTAACGAGTACGTGCGCGCCGCGGGCTGGGACCCCCGCCTCGTCAACGCGTCCTACCGGTGGGTGGAGCGCGAGCTGGTGTTCCGCCCCGACGTGCCGCGGTGGCAGTGCGCGCTGCGCGAAGGCCTCCTCCAGGCCGGCGTCACGCCGGACAACGGCTACACGTTCGACCACGTCCCCGGCACGAAGATCGGCGGCACCATCTTCGACAGCACCGGCCGGCGCCACACCGCCGCCGACTTTCTCCGGAATGCCAACCCACGGCGGCTCACCGTGTTCCTGCACGCCACCGTGTCACAGATCCTCTTCAGGCGCGGAGGTAAGCAACACACTGGTACGTGCTCTTCATGCACGGCGTTACGAGGCATGCATAAATTAATGCGGCGCGTTGCGATGTGCAGAGGGGTTGCGAACCCTGTGGCGTACGGGGTGGTGTTCACGGACCCGATGGGCGTGCGGCACCACGTGTACCTGCGGGGCGGCGCGCATAACGAGGTGATCCTGGCGGCGGGGACGCTGGGAAGCCCGCAGCTGCTGATGCTGAGCGGCGTCGGCCCGCGCGCGCACCTGGAGAAGCACGGCATTCGCGCTGTGATGGACCAGCCGATGGTCGGGCAGGGCGTCGCCGACAACCCCATGAACTCGGTGTTCGTCCCGTCCCCCGTCCCCGTCGCGCTCAGCCTCGTCCAGGTCGTCGGCGTCACCCGCTTCGGCAGCTTCATAGAGGGCGTCAGCGGCTCGCAGTTCGGCATCCCCCTCCACGAGCACCGCACCGGCCGCCGCGCCCGCAACTTCGGCATGTTCTCCCCCATGGTACGTACAGTACAAACCTACTTCAACGTTATCGTCGCTGTACGTACGTTGCATTGCATGTGATGGATGTTATGCATGTGCATGTCGCGATCGGGGAGACAGACGGGGCAGCTGGGGACGGTGCCGCCGAACGAGCGGACGCCGGAGGCGATGCGGCGGGCGGCGGAGGCGATGCGGAGACTGGACAGGCGGGCGTTCCGCGGCGGCTTCATCCTGGAGAAGATCCTGGGCCCCTGTCCACGGGGCACATCGAGCTACGGTCCACGGACCCGCACGCGAACCCAGCCGTGACGTTCAACTACTTCCGGGACCCCAAGGACCTGGAGCGGTGCGTGCGGGGGATCGAGACCATCGAGCGGGTGGTGCGGTCGCGGGCCTTCTCGAGGTTCACCTACTCCAACGGCACCGCCATGGAGGCCGTCTTCAACCGCGCCGCGCTCGCCAACTTCCCGGTGAACCTGCTGCCGCGACACCCGAGAGACACGCGGCCGCTGCACCAGTACTGCAGGGAGACGGTGATGACCATCTGGCACTACCACGGCGGCTGCCACGTCGGGGGCGTCGTGGACCAGGACTACAGGTTGATCGGCGTCGAGGGGCTGCGCGTCATCGACAGCTCCACCTTCAAGTACTCGCCCGGCACCAACCCGCAGGCCACCGTCATGATGCTCGGCAGGTAAAAGCTTACCTGAACTTTACTCGGTAAAATCATTGAAATATTATCTGCCTTTTGCTCTGACAAAATTCACAAATGCCAACGTTCGATATGAAAAATCCAAGTGATTGTCAACTCAAGTGAAGAGGTTTCTTCGTGGTGTGATGTTCACTGCCTTGCTTGTGTTTGACCGAAATTCAATCCAACAGGTACATGGGGCTGAAAATTCGGGAGGAGAGATGGACCAGGAAATGATGACAACAAAGCATTCTTTTTCGACCGTATACAATTTCTTCGTGCTGTTAGTCACCTGCTTGACGAGAGTTTGGAAACCTGTGACCGTACGTCCCCCTTCAGGATTCTTCTTCTTCTTCTAGAGATTATTTTTGGGGACTGTGGCTCTCTATATGTTGTTACACATGCGACGTGTTCTGAGATAAATGCATGACGCAACATTCGCGAGATAAAAGAATTCGCATCGACCATTGATGTTTCAGAGGGGAAAAAGACGATGAGGCTCCTTTCTGAAGAGTTCACAAACACAACCTCCAAAACATAAATATTGTGCGCATCAAACCAGAAATCCGTATGCTCCACCTGACCACGTCCATTTCCATGACCATGACCTGTTTAAGTTACGGGAAAACAGCACATAACCAACCTCACAACAACTGCCAGGCGACCCAGAGTCAACTATTACGCCAATGGTCATAATAACCATATGATCACCCGTTCTAGTTTTCTGAATCGCAGTTGTTCCTTGTTGGGCTATAAAAGACTGAATATGATGATAGAGAGGATAAATAGTGCCTCCTGATTTTCTTCAAAGTATTCATTAAAGATATAAAGATTGGAATGAAAACCAACACCAAACAAGCAAAACAAACATCTGAAGTTTTGAATAAAAATCAGGAGAATCAAAAATACCTTTGTTATAACTACGGTACTTGAGTTATAACTACGGTACTTTCTTTCGTCGAAATCACTTTGAAGTCATATCAAATAAAAATAGGTTCTCGTGAATCTTACTATCAAAATGCCTAGATGGGTAGATATGTATTCACAAGTATTATCTCTATCTCTTACACGTTCTTGACACAACAGGATCACAAGAAGGAAAGAAGAGGTCAAAACCAATCAAAAGTCAAGCACATCAATAAAAAACAAGCGAGACTTAAGAGTTACATAAAAGTTAATGTATTACTTACTTGAGAAGATATGTTTTATAACCACTTTACCTTAGAGGACCAAGAGCACCTAAGATACTCACCTTAGATCCTAACCCTAAACAAAAGAGCATATAGAGAGGGGTTAGATAGTTAACCTCATGTCTCTATCCCAACTCCTTTTATATGTGGGCAACCAGCTATATACACCCCTTAATGAATCATATCCACCATTACAATGGGAAAATTCAATAACCTCATACACAAGGATTTTACTCTAACAAATTCACTTATGTATGCTTTTCAAAGCATATAAGTGTGCATCCACTAAATCCTTAACCTGGATCCAACAAGCTCCATCTTGACCAAAACTGCTTTCCAACGCATCGCCCATGCGCCGTGGTTTTGATCCAAGATAGTTTCCAGTATTTTGATCAAACTACCAAAATACCATTTCTTGATCCGGTCATCACCACCACTGCAAGCAATCGTCATGCTTGCTACGTGTACATGCACCACTAGCTTAATGGGTCCTCGTGGAACCCCGCGGGAGGATGACCCTGTCCCACCCTGCTAGCATAGCGGAGTCCCACCCTATTTCCCCCGCGGGGGAGATCATCCCCCGCCCTGCCTCCCATGGGGATATTCCTCGCGGGCCCCCCACCCCAGAGGGGATTACCACCCCTACCTCTATAGGGCCACTCCAAACGGCTGTGGGCTTCGGCTTCCGATAGCGGCTTTTGGCTGGAATTGTACAGTAGTAATTGTTAGTTTTTTCTAAGAAAAATGAGAGAAATTGAAAAAACAAAAAAAAAATCATTATATCGTTATGGACAATACAAAGGAATAAGAGAAAAAGGACAAGGCAAAAAAGCCCAAAAAATAAAATAAGCCAAAATTAGATGTCAATACATTCTAAATGACTTCTGACTTAAATAAACTAGAAACCAAAAAAAGCTAGAAGTTTAAGCTATTTGGATCGGGGCCATAATCTTCTATTCGGTCCAGAGATTCTCTAAAGTGTATCTCTTGTGTTATTCTTCTCTACGTTTTTTGTGTCTTCTCTCGTCAAAACCTTAAATCGAATCGAATGGGTATCGGTTACTTGCATGTGCAGGCGCCTTGTCGATTCATCCCGTCTGGTTGAGCGAACGGTTGTTGTCAGCTAGAGGAAACTTGACAATAATTGATTATCGGTTATTGTCAGTGGGGGAGAATCATATGAACAATTGTAAGACGATTGTCATCAAAGATGTAAGGCCAAGTCATCATGCGATTAGGAGGTAGCCACTGCACGGAAGAAATTGCTTGGAGGCAGGTCCTCGTACCAGTAAATCTCCAAGCGGCACATGATCGGGTGAATATACAGTGGGTCTCTAACCAGAGGGTATTCGGGTAATGCCCTTTAAAATTTTAGTTATATAAGTCTTAAGTTTGTATGAAAGTCGTATTTAATAGATTATTTACTCATCCCACCAACAGACAGACGTTAATGTGGTCAAACCGTCGGATGCAGCCACGTACATACGACTTCAATGTGGAAGGAACCGCTCTGATGCGACCTGACGCGAAGATCCGGCGACCGTGACACAGCTCGTCAGTACCACGTGTTATCGGGGCGCCGATCCCTGCCAGACGATCGAATTCCCCGTTTTCACCGTTCTATCGAAGGGCATTTCAACATTTCCGACGGCCGGGTGCCTGAACTCTGAAGCGAGTTCAATACGCTTGGGAAAGCTGTAGTGGAGCGAATTCGTCAGACGAGGGTGAAACAACAAGCGCGGACTCGTCGTGTTGATGGCTTGCGGACAAGGCGAATTGAGGAGACTGCACGCAATTCAGTGCGCGATCCATCTAGGGCTTAAGAGCTCGGACCAGGCCTCTCCACAACAAGATCCCGCGACCGAATTAAATCCCCCCGCGTCTCGTCGGCATTCAACCAACTCGCTGTTTTCCTATGCTGTTTCCATGCATCTGCACGAGCGATTCCATCGACCGCCGTCGGCCGGCGCCGGCGCCGGCACTGCATACAAAGGCACTGTTCCTTTCACCTTTTTAACGATTTTTGCTTCTGCATTAGACTAATAAATTATAGTTAAAAACTAAACACCGCGGTCCAAAATAACAGACCGAACAGCACATGTACCGGGCGCACGCTCGCGCCGTCTCCCGTGCCACCGTATTGCACGCTCGCGCCGTCTCGCTGTTTGATGGAGTGAAGAGCAAAATGAGACCAAGGATGTTTGACGAGAGCAGTCGCCTCACCTCTCTCTCTCTGCTTGCACCACCCGTTGTCCTGATCCTGACCTCCTCTCAACCGCACGCGTCCTAAAAATCCATCCTGATCTGGACTGTCCGTTGAGCACAGAAGAGTTGTTGCAAGGAAATGGTTTAGTCTGGTCGTTTTCCTTGTCAAAAGGAGGGCGCTAGACTGAGTGCAACGACCTGCATTAACGGTAGCCAAGATAGGGGTAACAGTTGAATACTCCAATGAATCCAATAAAACCTTGCTTAGAACGTGGACCTTATATATATATATAGTTTAAATAGCAGAAACATCATGATGTCCAGATTCTATGATTGAGACTTTCCATCCATAATTGATTCAGTATATCAAATCAATAGTTTTCTATATATATATATATATATATATATATATATATATATATATATATATATATATATATATATATATATATATATATATATATATCATGATGTCCAAATTCTATGATTGAGACTTTTCATCTATAACTGATTCAGCATACCAAATCAATAATTTTCTTTCCAAATTGATGTCTTTTTTAATTAATAAATGTTAACGGGTTTACCTGATATACTATATATCATTACACTTACACGTATATAAAAGCAATCCAAAGACAGTGAGGCTTGATGCCCAAACAACATGATGTCTCATTGCAGTGTGTGTGTATATATATATTAAAATTCTTGTGTTCTAAACGGTACTTAAAATTATACGGCTCCAGTTCGCACTCCTAGCTAGTTTATACAGCTATGAGTTTGGATCCTGACGAAAATACTGTTGTCGCACACGTTACAAGTACATGCTAGTTTTACAGCGATCCGAGCTGCTTGCGTGGGTACAGAAAATTCCGACTCACACAGCCATACTGCCTTCCCAAGCAAACCCCAAGAAGAGGACGATCCCGAGGCGACAGTCGATACTACCGAGGGACATGGCCGCGGCGCTAGCCCCCGTAATTACCTTCACCGACCGCACAACCGGCGCCAACTCCGCAGTGTACCAGAACTGAGCCTTGCTTAATAGAGATGTAAATAGAGCCCATAAATTTTATTCATCCAATCGACGAAAGGTTTATAAAACGAATACGAAATGAATAGATAGATATCTGGTACTATCCGTGTTCGATTTTAACTCTAAGAAAAAAAAATGGAATAGGATATGAGATAAGTGATATCTGTCTGTATATATCCGTATGTTAAATGATATGAAAAGTCTGTTATGATTTTAGCTTGGAACAAGATAACATATAGACAAATTGTCACATCTAAAAATATAAAATAGAATACATAATAAATAATATATATCCGTATCAGCTTCAATTACACCCCTATTGCTCAGTTGGCTCGAGCGTGCAGTCGCTTCAAAGCCAGCTCATGTTCGAGCTTGGTGCCACGTATGCTCGTATCAATAAAAAAAAACCCAGATATACATATATATGGGTTAAGTGAGATAACATGTGTAAATATAATATAAGTGTATTGTGTAGAGCTTATGCACGCATTTGACTTGTACTCTCCCAAAAACTTTACACCAAAACAAACTTGCTACTTCCTAGACTTGGTCCTTGGAAAACAATATGGAAAAAAGAAATAAATAAAAAAAGCGACGTGCAGAATATATGAATCTATTCTTTTAAACTATAATTAATGGCTTTTATCTACAGCTCATGAATAATAACCGATAGAGAAGTCGTGAGAGATTACGAGTAAGAAAAATTCACGTGCGATTTTCATCGATATAGATAAAATCGTTATAATATCTATTATAATCAATTTATAGATGTATCTTAAAACACTTAATTTAAAAACTAGCTATTGCAATAAAATATTTATTATAGATAAGCCGAAGGAAAATAAGAGTCCCTGTATATATATATACACACACGGTGCGAGGAGCCCCCTCGCCCATCCCGCTTCTCTGCACCCACCCGTAGGCTTCCCATCTCTCTCGCTGGTACTGTTCCTTCTTTTTTGCTATGTCCTAATCTGTTATTCTCTTTGATTTGCGAGGTAGTTCGAGATTGCAACTGCAATCTCATCTCCTGTTTATTTCGAGATCGAGCGTTTACACGGTGTGCGTTTCTTTGGCTTGCAAAGCTTCGGTTTTAGCGGCGTGGCGGCGCGAGAGATGGCGGCGGAAAGGAAGGACGTGGGAATCCTCGCCATGGAAATCTACTTCCCGCCCAACTGCGTGCTCCAGGTTACAGCAATCTCGCACAAGATTATTTCCTATGCATCTTCTCTCTCTGTGAGAGTCTGAGACGCGATTTTACTACGTTACCATGTTTTCTTTCTCTAAAAAATTATAGAAAAGTGCTGAACAGCACTCGAGCGAGTGAATATTAAAGCAGAATCGCAATCTAATCGAGCAGAGGGATTTTCGCCTTGCTCGTTTCAGTCGTTTGCTCGGAACAGCATAGAGAGAAGTCAAGAACACACACACTTTGTGTGTGGTTGGGGGTTGGGAGGGGTAGTGCCGTTCTTCTTCTTCGCCCGCGGCGGAGGCGGATGCGGGGCAGGAGCACGGCAGCCCAGAGGATTCTCGGGCTCTCAGCCACGTGCGTTTGGGTCCCTTCACTCGGCCGCTTGGCGTGCGTCGTGTCGTGGCTCGTGGGTCTTGTTGTGCAGTGCAGAGCAGAGCACGCGGGGTTGCCTGTTCAGAGTTGCCGAGCAAATAGTGTCCGGTTCTTTTAGATTGAGACGTGAGGCTGGTGTTTTTTGTTGATATAGTTCGTGTCACTGTTGCATAGCCACGACGTAGTTATGGTATGTTTTTTTCTCCGAAACTAGCGGCTTTTGGTTTTTATTACAGTATCTAACTTTTAAACGGAGTATTTTTTTCAAGACGGGGTCTACAAGTTAAACGATGTATACATTAAAAGACCAACATCTGTCCCATCCAAAATCGCATGTGAGTATCTCTCCGTAATTTATACCATAAACAGTCAAAATTTAAAAAATTTAGCCAAACACTATAAGCCGCAGTCGTTGCAAAACATGCCCCTGTATCAAGATCGCCTTCGGCTTCGGTGGTGTTGGTACGCACCAATGTCAGTCATGTCCCGACTGAGTAGCAGAGAGCTTATCCCCGTCACTTGCTGTACTATGTTGAATGTATCAATTACTCCTGTATTAATTCCTAATTAATGCTACTAGCTGTAGATGGAAAAGAAAACCATGGGCGGCTGGCAGGCAGATTCGTATTTTAAGCAGTAATCTTGCTATTCGTTATAGCTTTTGTACGTTCCAGTTGGTAGTAGAACGCTAGGACTTGGAAGGAAAAGATAGTTCTTCCAGAAAGTGCAAGGTGGCCAGGAGACGTAATTGCTTACATGAGCAATGCTGGCACACCTGTTGAAAAGAAATATGCTGTGCCCGAGGAAGAAGAGCCGAGAAGATGCCAACCGAAAGAGCTTGGTAGGAGCAGTAGGACCCTTGTCTTCCGTTTAAGGCAGGCTGTGTTGACAGTTAATCAGCAGATACTGATGGCTGCCAGGGTCTCTTTCCAAGGCCTGTACGCCCAGCCAGTCTTTTGTGTACATCGAATTCGCAAGCAATGCTGTCCACGTGGATCTTCCAATGCAAAAAAGTCTGTGTATTTGCGATTTTAAACAAATTTACAAGCTTTTGCTTCAGTCGTGTCCAGTAATCTCCGTTGGTGTATGCAATTAATTTGTTTAAGAGCTGAAGCATTTCTCAGGCTGTGAAAGAATGACACAGATTCATTTGTTGATGCCTGGGATATGTCTGAATCTTTTGTGCCACACAAGGCATTCCTCCAATAATTTTCTAAAAATTATGCTGTTTTTGGAAATAAGGGTCAATATTTTGAGTCTTTAGCTATCGTCTAGCTATACCTTTTGGAAAATGACCTTATTGAACAGAAGAAAAAAATAATGGATTTAAATCAAATGAGGACTTGGAGATCACTCTACACCAGCCCAGTACTAACCGCCGGTGTTTCAGTACATGTGCAGTTTTCATTTGGAAGTGCATGGAATCTCTTTCACTTTTTATCAATCTCACTCACAGATTGTATTTGCTTTGTCAGATCGAAAATTTAAATGATGTTGGTTGCAGGAAGAACTGGAAACTCATGATGGCGTGAGCAAAGGGAAATACACCATTGGGCTTGGGCAGGATAGCATGGCCTTTTGCACTGAAGTGGAAGATGTCATTTCAATGAGGTATATTTAGTTTTATTAAGTACTAAGTTCTCTTATTCTCGGATCTTTTTCTGCTTGAAAAAGCTTGTTCTGTACAGTATTTGATAAACCCATCCTTATTTCTCAGGTAAAACTGATGTAAGCTTAGATAATTGCAATTAGAATAAGTCGTATTTTAAATGTCTGCACATTATTCTTTTTCATTCTTCATCTTCTTTTTTACCATCTAACTGATTGAGAGTTTGGCTCAGCTTGACAGTGGTGAAGTCCCTCCTGGAAAATTATAAGATTGATCCAAAGTGCATTGGACGTTTGGAAGTCGGTAGTGAAACGGTAATAGACAAGAGCAAGTCTATAAAAACATGGCTGATGCAAATATTCGAGGTTCGTTCCTTTCAGTAAGAACATGCCTATTCTGAGATCCAGCCTGTGGTTGGATGGTGCGGATGCTGTTTAACCTCCCCGCCCACCTGGGTGTCGAGTCCTAGGACCGACACTGGTGCTTACCTCCTTTAACGAATTGGCAGAGTGTCTGCCCTTGTTTCAAAAATAATAATATACCTATTTTCTTTTGTTTGTTGCTCATAGCTTTCAAGCGTGCCCTAACGCCCCTTGTGGATAAAAATAAGAAATAAAAGTTTTTTTAAAAAAAATATGAGCACTATCTTAAGATTTCTGAAGTGCTACTTCAATACGACCAGTCCATTTGTTCTTGATGCAGTTTCTTACAATTTTCTTCACATGCAGGAATGTGGTAATACTGACATTGAGGGAGTTGACTCCTCAAATGCATGCTATGGTGGAACAGCTGCTTTGTTTAACTGTGTTAATTGGGTCGAGAGCAACTCATGGGATGGGCGTTATGGACTTGTTGTTTGCACGGACAGTGCGGTATGTGACATATTGTTACTTTTCCGGAGCCAATATCTTACTGTGAAAGTACTTAAACTAGTTTACAACCCCATACATTTGCTGGAATCGAGATGACTCCTCAAATGCTTCCCGTGGTATTCATCTTTCTTAAAAGGTCATGTCCTGGCCTTCATGAAATCTTTCAATTTATAGCTTCTCTAAGTGACATCCGTAAGTGCTTTCCCCAGTGTTAAAGCCAAGCAGAATTGGTATTGCTTTTGTATTTTTTGCCTTTTCATGCTGATATTTTACATTTATACTGATCTTAATGTAAAATCCGATGTTGAGGCTGATAAAACTGATACTATTTGACTATGATAAACTTGCTGCTTCACATGATTACATCTTAGATCTATGTTGATACCATTTCAGGTTTATGCTGAAGGGCCGGCTCGTCCTACTGGTGGTGCAGCTGCTATTGCAATGTTGATTGGACCAAATGCTCCAATTTCTTTTGAAAGCAAATATAGGGGATCTCATATGGCCCATGTCTATGACTTCTACAAGCCTGATCTTGCAAGTGAATATCCGGTCTGTCTCTAGTCTACATGATTCTTGCACCCAAACTTTGTTCAGACACAATAAACTTCAAATACAGTGGAAAGGAATTTATGTCATCTGCAATATGTGCAGGTGGTCGATGGGAAGCTATCGCAGACATGCTATCTCATGGCATTGGATTCTTGCTACAATGCCTTTTGCAAAAAGTAAGTTGTACCCCTATAGCTTTAACACATTAGTCAAGTTGAGCCAGCTGATTGAATCAGAACCCATTATTTTCACCTTTCAGGTACGAAAAGCTTGAGGGAAAGCAATTTTCAATTTCTGATGCAGATTATTTCGTATTTCATTCTCCATACAACAAGGTATCATAGAACTCCATATTATGTGCCTTTGGCATCTCAGTGGCATAGTGCATAGGACAAATGGCATTACAACGACAGTCTTGAGAAGGCAACTTGCCATTTGCACTTTTCTCTGAAAAATGCAAGGCATCTTATTATGGAACACTCTTTTCAAATATCAATCGAGATTCCTGATTTTGGTTACTGAGCAACATTATGCGTTTAGATTTAAACTAGCTGTACATGTAGATCATTGTTGTCATACTATGACATGATTTGCATATTTTTCCTTTCCGCTTCACACTGCGATCTTGGTTGGGCACAACATACATTGCTCTTCAGATGAATTTGATGCATTATCATCAGTTTTGTATTGTTTACAATTTTTATGTGTTTTTTCTTTGTGCAGCTTGTACAGAAAAGCTTTGCTCGTTTATACTACAATGACTTCTTGAGAAACTGCAGGTTGGTCAGTTACTGTATTACTTTGTGCGTGTTTGTTGTTCACTTGTTAAAATTGAACTGGCACCAACTAACTAAAATGAATTCTTGTGTGTCAATTAGCACGGTTGACAAGGACTCAAGAGAAAACTTGGAGCCTTATTCGAGCTTGTCATCTGAAGAAAGCTATCAGAGTCGAGACCTTGAAAAGGTATCAATAAAATTTAGATTAAACAGAAAATGGTTCCTCCATGTTTTTTTTTTGATCGAAAGAGGCAGGAGCTCTGCCTAAAACTCTTTATAGCAGGAAAAAACAAGCATACAAAACAGGAAGTTGCGAAACAGCTCTGCCCCAATCGGGTTTTTTTCCCTTTTCCTCCGTGTTATAACTCATGCTCATTGGTTGATTTTTGCTACTTTAAATACGCAGGCCTCTCAGCAAGTTGCGAAGCACCTGTATGATTTGAAGGTTCAACCAACTACATTGATCCCAAAACAAGTTGGGAATATGTATACAGCATCTCTCTATGCTGCTTTTGCATCAGTTCTCCATAATAAACATGATACTCTGGTAAAATACACTCTACCGTGTTTCCTTCTGTTTTTGTGAGATTTGAATGATCAACGTTGAACTAACTTCGCCTTTTCCTTTCCTTTTTCTTTTTGAAATGTCCAGGCAGGCCAGAGGATTGTCATGTTTTCATACGGCAGTGGTTTGACATCAACAATGTTCTCATTCAAAATTAATGAAGGCCAGCATCCATTCAGCCTATCAAACACTGCTCACATACTGGATATTTCCAATAAATTGGAGTCCAGGCATGTGGTAAGTACAGCCGATCCATTCATGTTCTTTCATAAAGGTCTCCATTTAGCATCAGAGTCCTTTGTGCTCAAACTCAATGTTAATTGACAAATTGTGGTTGAATTGCTTGGGCTGTAATACTAGCTCTCTTGCTGCATGCAAACTTCAAGCTCGGCATGATCTCACTGAAATCTTCCATGCAGGTTCCACCAAAGAAATTCGTCGAGGCGCTGAAGCTGATGGAACACCGCTACGGGGCGAAAGATTTCGTCACCAGCCAGGACACAAGCTTGCTCGCTCCAGGCACGTATTATCTCACCCACGTCGACTCCATGTACCGAAGGTACTACGCCATGAAAGGCGACGGTGTCACCACCGCAGTGTCCAATGGCCACTGATTTGTGCTCAGCTTGAAGCTGCTGCAACAAGTGTGCAAATGCTTGCCTGGATTGTAAAACCTCTGGTGCCTTTTCCGGTTCTTGAGAAGAACACGCTGTGCTCCCGAAATTAATTAAAATCAAGCACACTTCTGGGTTGTAAGGATTCTGAATAATCTGCCGAATTACCCGGCAAAATTAAGGTATGCGACGGCATGATTGATGGCTTGTTTTGATAACATTTATTTATGTCTCAGAATCAGCTAATTCATGGGGCTGAATGGCGCCCAGTTCTGTTATTTTTGCTGCTGCAGGATGTCTTCATCTACAAGATTAGGGATGCAAACGGATCGAATACGGACGATAATGTTTCATATTTTTTTCTCGAATGCGGATACGAGTACAAATACAAATAATATCAAATACAGATACGAAGCAAATACGAATCGAAACGAATATGATCACAAATACTTTTTAGAATATAAAAAACCTCTTAAATTGTATCACAAAAATTAATGAAAATATATAACTAGTTTATTTGATGCAAATATTCATTAATTGTTCATATTTTCAACAACCACACATAAAATTGGCACTAGCAAAGTGCATTAATTAGTTCATCGGAAACATAACATTTAATATCAAGTATTCCTTACTAGCATTAACTCTATGTTTTGTTTGAAAGTAGAACAATGAGCCTAACTATCTCATGTTTCTTTTGGCTTGATAGTATCTCATGTTACCTAGACGCCCATAGTGCACACATTTAGGGCATGTTTGCATATCCCTCTCATTCAACACCCCCTTAAGGTGAAAGAAATATTTTCTATAGGATAAACATACCTATACAAAATGAAACTAGAAAATTTTCATGTCTTAATATTAGAAGCTATTACTAAAAATGCAAAGAAATACAGGTAAATTTTTTCTAACATGACAAACATTTCACGTATGTAAAAACAATCCTTAAAATGAATGGATTTGGGTCCGATAAGCAAAACCAAAATATCTTATGATTCAATGAGGATAAGACATGAACTAGGTTTACAAATAGACCAGACTCAAGTGCTACATAACACAATATGATCAAAACACATCCTTCTTTGAACCTTAAAAAAGTCGGCTATAAACTTTATAGAGAAGGACAAAACATAATGCTAAAATCTGCAGCTGGGCTCATGGCATGGATGATAGTATGATGAGTCATGGGCTCATGGTAGTGATGGGCCGTCGGCTGCTATTGCTTATTGGGCTGAAATCCCGAATATCCGGTTTTGTATTATCCGGATAATCCGTATTTATATCCGTATTCAACGGATACTAGGTTTACTATATTTGTATTTGTTTCCGACAAAAAAATCTGTATTCGTTTCGATCCGAGAATTATTCAAAGAAAATCCATCCGAGACAATTCAAATTCGTTTTCGTCGGATTGGTCGGAAATTATCCTATCTATTTTCACCCCTATACATGATGATCTTAAATTGAACTTTCTGGGGGCATATTGGTCAGAATTTGTTTGGATATCGGCTGATTTACAGTCAGGCCTCACCAATCAGCACTCCTGTGATCACGTCTGTAACATGAACTTTGAATCTTTTGTAGTCAGGATTAACCGTGGTGAAAAAGTATAAAGCCGTATTTGTTTTCTCTTAATTACTGTTAATCCAGACCGTCAATTACTTGATCAAATGGCCAAAATCTTCCGCGGTCCACCGCGACTCCCTTGGTGAAAGAGACAAGCGGCTTCCAGAACCATAGGCTCAACGCGCAGAGCAAAACCCCTCCCCGTTCCAAGAGAAGAAAATGTCGCGAGCCGAGGAGACTCTAACCGCTCTTCTAGAAGCTTCCAGAACCCTGCAGGGCCGGGCCGCCCTCTCCGACGCCCTCGCCGAGATCCTCCACCTCCTGCCCTTCTCCCCTCACCGCCTCCTCCACCTCCGCCTCATCCGCAACCTCCTCGCCGGCGATGCGCTCAACCAGGACACCTTCATCCTCCTCTCGGGCCCCGCCGCGGTCGCCTCCTCCGCCCTCTCCTTCCCCTCCCTCTCCCCGGATGTCGCGCGCGCCGCGCTCCAGGCGCTGGGCAACACCACGCTCGCCGGGGAGCACCACCGCGCCGCCGTGTGGGACGCGCTCTTCCCCGGGGCGCTGCGGGAGCTCGCCGGGGTCAGGGACAGGAGAGTCGTGGACCCGCTGTGCATGGTGCTCGACACGTGCTGCTCCGGCGAAGGCGGCCGTGAGAGGCTCGAGGAGCTGTGCCATGAGGAGTTGGGGCTGCCCATACTTGTCGAAGTCGCCGCCACTGCCTCGCAAGGTGCGTCCGCCGCAATTGGTTTATACATTTGCGCATTCACCGATGCCTGCTGCTGCTAGATGTACAACCTTTTCATAGCTCATATTTGCTATTATCATTATGGAAACATGGCATGTTTAGCTGTTAATTTCTATGAATTTATGCTAGTACGTGCATACTGTAGATTACTTCAACATGAGTAGGATGTGCGTATTGTAGATTACTTCAGCAAGAGAAAAGTTTGGGGAAATGTTAAATATGTCACGAAATATGGACAGAAGTTTGATCCAATTGGATTATGACATGTTTAGTGCCTCTATGACATTGCTAAGTAACAAAGTCGTGGATTGAGGAAATGAATTGGGTTTTGGACTTTTGGGGGCGGTCAGTGATATGGGGTTGTAGCTGATGCTCAAGGTATCATTCTGATGCCTGCCACCTTGAGCTATGATAACAAAATGATGCAGAGGTAATGGATGTGGGACTATTACTGGAGATTAGTTGTTGTATTTTTATTTCCTCATATAGTGCAAGGCTCATGTCTTGAAGTGCAGAGTCTGAGTTTGCCCGTGACATAGTTGGAAGGCAATTTTGCTTAAATATAACTTATGAAGTGTTCTGGCATCTCTTTTGTGTACTTTGTAGATGTAATGCAGTGGCCATTTGCATACGAATTTCTTAGGATGTAGTCAAAGTTCACCTTTTGTTCTTTGGGTTGCTTAGTTTCTTTACCTCCTTTCTTCGATGGTTACTTCGTATAATGATCCTAATCCAAATTATAAAATGCAGTGGGGCACAAGGAAGAATGGTTAGAGTGGCTTCTCTTCAAAATCTGTGTTGAGGAGCAAAAGTTTGAAATCTTGTTTGCAGCTTTATGTTCAACTAATGATGCTGAGCGCAGTGATGGTGGTGAATCTGGAACTGAGTTTAATGCTAAGCATGCATTTCTTTTGGGTGCATTGTCAAAATGTTTGACCAGCCGACCTAAAGAAGTCGATGTCTCGGACAGTTTTGCACTTAATGTTTTCAATGTACAGAAGCATGCTGCTGAGACTGTGGATTTTACTCGCCGAGGTAGCTCTCCTCTTCCAACTGGTTGCCCTGCAATTGATGTCCTTGGATATTCATTGGTGCTCTTGAAGGATATATGTGCTTGGGAATCCCCCTCGTCAGAGTCAGAGATTCAAGTTCCTGTTGACTCACTGTTACAGACTGGTCTTGTAAAGCACCTTTTAAAATACCTAGCTGAGCTTGAGCCCCCAAGTACAATCAGAAAATCGATGGTAAGGGGACAAGATCACCTTCCAGCCCTTGCAACTGCAAAGGTCTGCCCATACATTGGTTACAGGAGAGATTTAGTCGCTGTCATTGCTAATTGCTTGCATGGAAGGAAACAGGTGCAGGATGAGGTTAGGCAGCTAAATGGGATTATGTTACTATTGCAGCAGTGTGTCGTTGATGAAGAAAACCCATACTTGAGGGAGTGGGGTCTGCTAGCTGTGAAGAACTTGCTTGAAGGAAATGTAGAAAATCAGAAGGAGGTATCTGAACTTCAGATGCAAGAACCTGTTATAACTCCAGATATTGCCGACGTAGGTCTAAGAGTGGAGATCGACAAGGAAATGGGACGTCCAAAATTGGTCAATACCTCCTGATATAAGTATCTCAGATCTGAAAGTAAATTAGAATTAGATGTTTAAAGGTAACTGCATCTGCATGTGCCCACACCTTAGTGCTCCTATGACACATTTTAATTCTATAATTTGATCACTGTATAGTTCGTTGAAGTGCTTATCGATGAACATTTCTGGTTTATTTGAAATCTGGTTTATACTTATGTTGTCTAAATTTGTACTAGGCATAATAGGATTAAGGATCCAACTTTCGCGGCTAACAAGAAGTAACGCTTAACCAGCAAATGCATCGACAGACGATAGAACGCAGATTTGATGCAAGTGATCACTTCCAAGTTCCAACAGTTACAGGGCTCTTCTATAACGGTTTATAAAAATGGGGGAAATCAGCCGTCAAGCATTCGCCTATATGATCCATCGTGCACTAGATGGGTGCTTGGTTTGAAACCAGCTCGAAGTACTTCTTCAGTTAAGCAAATACAACATCTGAACGGAGCACATACTTGACATCCTTCTTCACAGCACGTGCCTCGTGCAGCATGCATTTGGCACCATGTAGGTGGAGTAGAGCCGTTCCTTGCACTGGAGCAACCTGTCATGCAGGTAATCTCAGATTATACCAGCTTGACAGTGGTAGTATTATCAACGAAAGGAAAATTTCAGCGCTTTCACACAGCTCGCCAAACTTCAAATGGGAAATCTCATAAATCATAGCTCATAATTATGTATGATATTTTCGGTTTTGTATAATATAACTGGGATAATATGCTAACAACCCAACCAAGAAGACTCCCGGAGAGGAGATGCAGGCCGAGTCCAGAACGCCGAGGGGAACAGAGGAAAGGCAGAGGGAGTTTGACTGGCAGCCAAGGCCCACTCGCCAGCGGAAGCCTCCTGTTCGACTCAGCGGTTCTGACTAGTGTGTGTGAGTTGTTTTCTAGACAGCTGTGTTGGGGTTGTGTGGGACCTTCTTGTAAGTGAGTTTGGGGGAGTTGGTCAAATAGGAGAGGGCTTGAGTTGCGTGGTGTGAATGGAGAAAACTCTGATCTTCTTTCTGGAACCTTTCCTCTGAAATTCCAATCCATTCCCCAATTCTGTGCCCCTCTGGATCCTCTAGTTCTTGCTTTCTCTGAATCATCTATATCCCCTGTTGGTTGCTATCATAATAACCCCAGATAAGACTCATAGTTGATATGTGCATCTCATACCCCTTTTCTTTCTCATTTCTCTAAGCCAGGCTTGTGAAGTCTAGGTTGTGTGACAAACCAAACACATGACATATCCTTACTAGCAGTACCAGTTTTCCACCACAAAGAAATTTTTTGATGAAAAAAATCCAGTAAACATAATGCAATTTTATCAAACAGATGAGGGTTTCTGAATCAGAAAGTACCTCAGCCACGACTCTTCCCTGTTGATCATAAAAGACAGTCTCCCCTCCAACAAGAGCTTGTCCCGATGAGTCCTTTGCGCTTCCCTTGCCAGAAAGGTATATTAGCAATGTATACTGTGTTCTAGAACCATCCCCAAGGACGACGCTCTCATCGATATGCCTACCAAAGCGCTGACCTTCGGTGTACCTATAAGCAACAAATATCAGCATTCAGGAACAGTGGCAACTCAACCTGCGCAACAGATCTTTGTCCAACCCCTAATAGTATGTACCTGTAGAACCTGATATTAGGATTCAAGCTGGTTGCTACTTTGCCAGAGATGTTGATGTCCAGAAATATTCTATTTATCCCTGATTCCCAGATGGTTTGAGCAAGCAAGGGATCTGTCACAGATATCCGGTCATTATCTCTATAAGCTTCCCCCTTCAGCGGCCCGAGACTGCCCTGGTGCGTGAAGCCAATAGACTCGGCGATGTCGACGAAAGCCTTCGCCTCGGCGGAAGTGAGGAAGTTTGGTACCTATTTCAGTTTCAAGTGTGGCAATTGCTCATAAGAAACGCAATCAGCCGAAGATAAACTCGGGTCATCAGTTATCATTTCTCTACCAGGACTTGCATCAACAAGCAACAACCTTGTAAAAGTGTAGGCATAACACAACCCAGTTGCTTCTCTAACGCTTGAATCAAAATTGGCCCGTCTAATCATGTCTAATTGCTCGCAGCATCGGTCATCTAACTCCCAATTTCCCTCCTAGCAACAACAGATCGAGCTACAGGATACGGATGCAAGCATGTGCTAGGGGTATGTTGGGGGTCAAGATGGGAGCTTACTGTGAGGAGGTGGTTGCCCTTGAGGCGATTGATCTGCAGATCCTTCTTGGGCTTTATCGCCGGCCATCTTCCGCCGCTGCCGCTCCCGCCGCCCTTCTTCGCCTTCTTGGCCGCCGAGGATTTGTTCCGACGCTGCTGCGGAGCGGCGTCCCCTCCCGCGGGTTCCATGGCTGGTCGCCTCTTTCGGTCTGGTGGTGGCATCAAGTTGAGGGAGCGGGCTGGACCCAGACGGGTTTGAGGTTGCGTCCGTGGGCCGCGGCGTCACGACTCCAAAGCTCTGCCGTGTTTTCAAGTGGTATCAAAGGAACATCTTGCCTTCTCCCTGTCCCCCTCTCAGCTCAGGGCGCGCCGCCGAGGAGCAATGCCGAGAGCACGACGCCGCGCACCTGGTGGCAAACACGAGGTGCTAAGCGGCGGGCGACGACGGACTGTGCGTGAGTGCGTCGGACACGGTCACGGTCTCCATGCCGATCCTCTTCTTTTCAGTTCTATTGTTGTTTTTCGACTTTTTAATAGTAACTATTTTTAAATAAAATATATAAATAAGTATATTATGTACTATAACGATTTTATTTATATTGTTAGAGGTGACGTGTGGCCACGCATAGCGTGGCTTAGCTATGACCTTTTTATTTCGCATATCATGTATTTTCAATTTATTTGTACCTTGTCATTGAGTATAATTATCATGTTGCTCATGCTTGCTGACTTATATTATATCATTAAAGTTAACTGGCTAATATCATATCATTTAACTGGCTAATATCATATCCATCTGTATGCTTCTTCTCTCCTTCGTCCTCCCGTTGTTCGTTGCGTTGGTGCTGCTTCCCTGAATCGGCGGGGAGTCGGGAGATTGGGGTAGCGGCGACCACTCTTCGTTCGACTGGATGGGCCCACTTGTCATGTCCGCCGTGGCAACAAGTGCCACGTCAGAGTACTAACACGAAGCCTTAACAAGGCCCCACGGTATTAGACCATGTCACGCCTCACGGTGGCCCATGTGTCTACTTCCGAAATCTCGACTTCGTTTTTTCCTCTGCGGATTTCAAAGGAGAGAACGCGCATGCACATTTTGTGTCCTGGAGTGGACGGACGGCTGGACCATTCATCACGGATCATTGTGTTTCTTCCCTTGTGTTTTTAACTTTTAGCTCCTTCAGAGTCAGCTAAATATCAAAATATGATAGTTTTTTAAAGCGAATTCTTCGAATGATTTTCTATTTAAAACTACGCCCATATCACTATCGTTCTCTCTTGTATCGAAAAGCACGAATAAAAAATCATGAGCTGGATCCAAAACCCTCCGCATAAGGTTGGAATGATCTACAGCGCAATAAGAATCCGAGCTGTGCATCTGATTTGATCTTTGATCCTTCCCGACGCCACGGCGCCTTTTTGCAGGATTATCGGCCTCGTTACGGTCAGTGAAGGCGCAACACAGAACCTATCCCTCTCCTCCTAAAGCTCCCGTTGTCCATCCACGCGCTACGGCCAGGCTACAGGCCGGCCGCCTCATCCGTGCGAGCTCAGCTCATGTCCGAATCGTGTGGTATGGAGATTCTGCTGCATGCGCAGCGAGCTAGCTAGCTGGCTGCACCAACAGCAACAGTGCGTGTACTTGCCGCTCACGAGTACACCGAAGGTGCAGGCTGGGTTACAGTCATACAGTGCCCTGTGTTGATCGATCCTGCCCTGATGATGCACTGATGCGCATCTCGTGATCTGATGCGAATACGCGAGACACTGTTATCCCTCTTCTGTCCCTGCTCGTGCTCAATCAAATTGGTCTCGCCCTCAAACAGTTTTAGCTTCTGATTTTTTTTTGTCCTTCAACTTATTTAAACCAGGAACTATTTAGAACGCACTAACTTCTAATTTCAGCTTATTTTGATTCCTTTACATTTTCTTTTTCTCATTTACTCTTTTGCATTGTCCGTAACGATATAACGATTTTTTAAAAGAATTTTTACATGATATTTTACTGGTAGTAGAAATTAGATCTAACCGTTGATTTATAAGGGTATAATGAATTTTTCTTTGTAAACACAAGGATAACGTCGGTACTGGTGGTGACGTACACGGCGAGATCGACGAGCGAGAGCGTCGCGAGGAGGAAGTAGAACCTGGCCGGAGTTGAGGTTTCCCGGGATCCACCCTGGCCGCTTCCTCCACCTGCGTTACCGTGCAGAGCCTCCATGGGTTCTTCTTGTTCTGCGACGCGCAGAAGCCCTTTTCGGTGTTCGTCGCCGCCTTGTTAAGAAACCCGCACATCACACAAGATACAAAGCCAAATTAATTAGATATCACAACTCGACGCTCAACAATTCGACGCTTGAATCAAACAGAAATACCATTTTTCGAGAGAGATTTTTACCTGAGTTTATTGCTACGAAGGATCTTTCAAATACCAGAAATCTTAAACTCGTCGCCCTCCACCTCATAGAGGCCAAGTGGCAGGGCACCTCCGCGTGCCACTTGCGGAACGCGGCGATGAACACCTGCGCAATGCGGGTCAGCGGGTTGCCGCTCGGTTTGAAGTGGCTTGACGACTCCTTTACAATTTTACTCTTTTAAAAATTCTACTGTTAGTAGTAGAGATGGTAGTATAACTAAATCCTTATTGATATGAATCATTGGATCGCAAAGATTGAACGGTTCATATCCATTTTAAGGTACCATAAAAGAGCTTTTTTTTAAATTTTCTCTCAAAATTTTCAATGGTTCTTTATTAACTTGAACAAAAAGCTAGCTAGAACATCCCCAAAGTGCTTGCTTGATGCATGGCCAGGCCAAGTGTGCCCAGCGAATTTTGGCATGTTCCGATCGACTTTTTTACGACGCCTTGTTGATCGGTAGTTCAAAAGCGACTAAACGCATCATCGAAGTGGCGTCCCTATCCCGCATAGCAGTGCGGCGAAGGGTATTAGTAGTAGGTGTCAGACGCGAACGTGCAGGCTTGAGCGAGATGTCTGGATATAAAACGGCAGATTACGCAAGCAAACACCACTAGCTCGGCTCCACCGCCTGCTTATGCGTGGTAACTTTTGGCAGCTGCCAGCAGCAAAGGAGAGGGACGCATGCAACCTTTCCCTGAAATGAAAACGCAGCGCCTTTTTTGCAGATCCAGTGCTGTTTTTATCTAATCATCGTGCGTGCGAGAGCAGATCGAGCGGGACAGCAAGCAAAGTAGCTTGTAATCTGTTCCATTTCCTGTTTATGTTTTTTTGTTTGCTAAACGTCGAGTGCTGGATACCAATGCTTGGATGAAACCCAAGGACTTAATAATGTGGTATCCAGATCCTGAAAGCAGTAGCTCCCTTCACTTGCTCGCTCGGCATGAAGTCCTCCGTTGCCTCCATCGCTTCAGGTCTCATGCCGAATCCATCTTAAGGAAAGCGTAGGACTACGCGATGTGAATTCATTTCCTTCAGTCTTGGACAATTGTCTATTAGTAGTACTCCTAGCTAAAGACACTACACTTAATATGCTCAGTATTAAGTATAAATGTTCTAATTTGATGACAGCAGCTCTGTGATCAGGGGCCAGAGCTTGTTAACAAACTTTTGAGGTTAACGAACAAAGAAGTCAGATCTTACCCACCATAGTGCAGCTACACTTAATATGCTGCTACCGCTGAAGAAACAGCTTTGCAAGGCAACACTAAATCAGAAGAGAAGTGTTGGTATACCTTGAGTGTTCCTGTCACCATGGTTCGTTGCACATTTGGGAGGAACTTGCCGGCAAGCACTCAATTCTGTACCGTTTCTATAAAAATTTGCATTGCTACTAAAGCTAGAAATGTACTCCATAATTCGGAGATTTGTAGCTGTACTGTGAAACGGTGCGGCTTTTTAGAAATGCAGCGACACGTATGGCAGTACAAGCAAGGTAGGAGTGGTAGGAGTACTTCATTGCTCAGGCCAGCTTTTGTGTACGGCCTCACAGCAGATGAACATACAGGCTGGAATATATCGATGTTGTCGTCTTGAGGTGAACGAAGCTGGAATGCCTTAAACGACGAGTTATGATCCCTGTACGCGCACAAGGACGCGTCTTCAGTAGAAATGACGCAAGCTAGGCTATGCCACGCGTCTCTGGCTCTCGCCATTACTCCTGTGACGCTTCCTGGTTGGCATAGCATCATACGGATCGAGCAGCGCCTCCATTTGTCATCAGTAAACGCGCTGGATTAGTCAGTGTACCCTTGAATCCTATAACGTACCGAGTCCCCTATTGGTTTATTGGAGCATTACTGCTCCACATAACGCAGGAACAGAGCGCGTTGGAGTTACTTACTGGTCCTAGGACAGAAGTGCGTTCGAATTCGATCGATCGATCGATCGGAAGGGGCCGATGCAGACGGAACAATCGAAGGAATTTACACAGATTAAAAGGCCATTATTTTTCGGTATTTACACAGCACCACTGCAGCCGAGCTTGCTGCGATGACAAAGGTGCTCGACGATCGATCGCGGTAGCCTATACAACAATCCGGATTACGCCTACTTCGCCACGCGTACGTACACCGGCCACGCACTGAATACCTACTGCTCTTGAACACAAGCAGAGAAGCTGCTCTGCTCTGCTCTGCTCTACACGACGGCCTTGGCTGGTGGTATCACGATTGGACTCCTCACGACGTGCTCGTTGGAGACCCACTTCAGGTTCCCCTCGGCGCCCGCGACGGCCGGCTGGCCGGCCCAGCGCACCGTCACAGTGAAGCTCTGCTTCTCGTAGACCTTGGAGAAGTGCAGCATTGGCGGGTGCACCATGACTGAGACGTCCTTGGGCATGTCCACCACGGCTGTGTACACTGAGTTCGCCTTCCCGACGTTTGTTACCATGCGATGGATGGTGATCGGCTGGGACAGCAGCTTGACGACCAGAGAGGGGTAGTTCAGCTCTGCTTCAGTGATGGCCTTGAGCTTGGCGCAGGTGACGCGGCGGTGAGTTATCTCCTTCACGCCGTCGTCACCGATCCCGAGCCCGCAGAGGTAGGCGATGTACTGGTCGGTGTGGAGGTCGTAGACCAGGCCGGGGTCCACGGCGAGGGACGGGTTCACGTAGCCGGCGCCCGTGGCGTAGAAGCTCGCCTTGCGGTACTGCTCGTCCTTGATCGGCACGCCGGCGTGATCCGCGGTGGCCGACGACGTCATGATCGCCGACTTGATAGCCGCGGGGGACCAGCTCGGGTGCAGGCTCTTGATGATGGCGGCGATCCCGCTCAGGTGCGGGGTCGACATCGACGTGCCAGACTCCATGAAGAAGGTGAGGCCGACGCCGTCGGCGAACTCGGGGTGCATCTCACTCGGCGCCCACGCGGCGAGTATGTTCATGCCGGGCCCGGTGATGTCCGGCTTCAAGATGCCCGGGCTGGGCTTGTTCGGCCCGCGGGACGAGAAGAAGGCGACGGCCGGCGCGGGGGACGAGCCCATGACCGTCCCCCTGAACGTGATGCTCGCCGTGGGTTTTGGCGTGGACTTGACGTAGGATGCGATCTTTGACCCGGCGGCGTAGCTCACGTGCGACGCGGGCAGCACGTGCGCATCGGCGAAGGTGGTGTACCCCTCGGCCGCTTTGTTCATCAGGATCATGCCGGCGCCGCCGTACGCGGACACGCCCTGGCCCTGCTCGACGTGCTCTGTGATCCCGCGGCTCTCGCAAAGCACCACCTTGCCGCTCACCTCTTCTTCGACAAGCAAGCTGCAGTCGCGGGCATCCGGATCGTCGTTGAGGCCCGGGAACACGAGCGGGAGCTGGCGCCCGGCGGTGTTGTTCCGGGGCTGGAACAGGGACTCGCCGTCGAGTTCCTGGCCGTTGCCGAGCCTCACGGTCGTGCGTATGGCTCGGTCCATGGTGCTGGCCGCGACCGTGAGCATCCAGGGCGCGCCGTTGCCCACGGTGCCGGCGGTCGGCCCGTCATTGCCAGCGGCGGAGCTGACAAAGATGCCGTGCTCCATGGCCTTGAACGTGGCGATGGCGATGAGGTCGTAGTTGAACTGCGCGCCAGAGGACGCGCCGATGGAGAAGGAGAGCACGTCGACGCCGTCCTTGACGGCGGCGTCCAGCCCCGCGATGATGTCCATGATGGAGCACCGGCTGCGAGTGCACACCTTGTATATGGCCAGGTGCGCGTGCGGCGCCATCCCGGACGCCGTGCCGTGCGCGTTGCCGCGGACATCGGCGTTCTCGACGAAGTTGCCCGCGGCCGTGCTCGCCGTGTGCGTGCCGTGGCCCGCGTCGTCCACGGGCGGCGCCGTGGTGTTCACGGCGGCACTGCCGAACGCGCGTGCGCCGATGATCTTGTTGTTGCATCCGCCCCCGGCGATCGCCTTGAACTCGCACGTGCCGTTCCACTTCTTGGGCGGCGGCGGCATCCCGGCGTCGCCGAAGGACGGGTGGCTGGGAAGGATGCCGGTGTCCAAGAGCCCAATCACCACGCCCCGGCCGAACCCGGAGCGGCTCCAGAAGCCGTCCTTGGCGAGGTGGAGGCCGAGGAACCCCGGCGAGTGGGTGGTCGCCAGCGGCAAGAACTCCTCAGGATACAGCCTCAAGCACCCCTCCTTGTTCCTCATCCTCTCGGCCTCCTCCTCGGTGAGGCGCGCGGCGAACCCCGTCAGCACGTGGCTGTAGGAGTATATGATTCTGGGGCCGTCGTCCCCCGCCGAGGACGGTGTGGCCTCCGGCAAGAAGGAGCGGTGCCACAGCTCGACCGGGTCGGTGCTACCGTCATCTCTCGGCTCGAGGTGCACCACGTAGTTCTTCCGCTGCTGCGCACAGGAGACGGCGAGCAGCGCCAAGGAAAGCACTAAGAAGAGGCGGCTTCCATGGATACTCATGGTGGAGCTCATCTAGGAGGAGGAGGAGGAGGAGAGCAACAAGTAGCTGCAATTGCTGGATGCAATTGTAACTAGTGGTGATTCGATTTGAAACGAGGGAGGCAGAGGAGAGGGGAGTGAAGTGGCGTGGCAACAATGGGGGCAGGGCGGGGATTTATGTAGGGTGGCAGTGGCAGTGGGTGGGACACTGGGAGTCGTGAGTGATGGGCAGCACTGGCGGTGAGCTGGAGAGCAGAAGCAGGAGGACAGGAGATGACTCCAATTGATTTTGAATTTGATGACGCCATTGCTAAACTGTTCCCAGTGACCAGGGTGACCGTTGGATCGCAAAACGATGGGTTCATCAGGACTAGTCATACTACGCTTTCTAGCTGTCGGGTGCTGGAGTTACTTGCCGGTGGAACTTTTCTTAAATAATTTTTAAATTAATATTATATTAACATATCACACTTCAAAAATTACATATATAAATTTCGATCGTCATTTCAAAGGACGGTAGAAACCTGTCATTAAACGAATAAACGATAGAGTGCCACATCAAAGATATTTTATTTCAATTGACGACAAAGAGACGAATCATCAATTCAAATGATGATAGAAGCGTTCGCAGTTTCAATCTTTATTTCAAATAGCGACAGAGGCTCTCCGTACTCCCTATTGCTATTTGAAATGATGATAGAAGCCACGCATAGAAGGGACAGAAATTGGTCGAAATTCATTGCAACTCGGTAGAAACAAAAAAGAATATAGGAGAGGGAAAGAGGATGAGAAGATAACTGGAGAAGGAATGAATTTCTACGTCATAGATGTGAGTTTTTTGTTGGTCCTTGTAATAAGTTTCTTTGTGTTTACCACGTACTATGATATTCGCAATGTTATGCCCCTATTTGCTCTAGTTTCTTTGTAAAGTTATTCTATTATAAGATTTGTGTTTTGACTACGAGATAGCCTCTCCTCAACAACACAATAAAGGAGTAGTGCTAACATCATGCATCGCGACAAGGCGAGTCCATAGTCTTTCTATTAGGAACAACAACACCATGCCACCTCCTTTTCAGCTTGAAGTGATGACACTCCGACCAACCCTTTTTCATATCAAGGTGACAGCACACTGCCACCTACTTTTCAGACCAAAATGATCGCACCTTACCCAACACATACTCACGTGCCTCAAGTTTGTCACCCACATCCAAGAGGGCCTATAAATTGCCATATGCAAAGAATTTATATATCTCAAACACACTCCTCCAACCACAATATGGTTGACAAGGTGGGTAGCTTAAGACGTGGGAGGGGACAATGGACATGGAATGTGTCCATGACCCTTACCTTGAAGACACGCGTATTTATAGTCTCCTGAACCACGACCCTAAGCCACGATCTACCGCTTGAAACCAGAGAGTCCAACACCCTTAGGAATCCCCTCTGTGACTACCCACATATTCCCAAACCTTGATCGCAATGCAAGAATAAACTTGACGTGGTAATCCAGGTTTCCCATGAATGCAAAACCCAAGACGTCGATTATTTCGCTGCCCTCTGTTCATTGTAATTAGTTCATTTTCTGTCTATACTTACACACACATATATTGCTTGTAATCACCTCGTCTTCAACCGTATCTAATTTCTGCCTAGGTTCACAACCACACTCTCCAAATTTGCCTAGAAGAGTTGCGGGAGGAGCTACACACCGAGGTGATCAACAGCGCTGAGCTCCGCAGGTAGAGGATCAGGAAGACAAATAACGATGAGGTGGTCCACCATGGCAACGACTACCACATGTACTGCTACTGCGACAACCCGAGCTGCAAATGCGCCTGCAACTACCATGATAACCAACCATGTCCATGTCGTCCTAACAACAAGCACTCCATGTGGATGCCTTACGATATTTCACTTTCATCTTAGAGGCATTCACCCATAAGGCCTATTCGACTTACAACCTCCATGTCGATTATATTCCACAATGCCTACATGTAGTTTAGGCTCACAATTCGTGCATATTGCTATTTGTAACGTAGAAATAGTGAGGCAAATGTATGCTTCTAACCAGATCCTTACATGACGTGTAAATTCACACATTCATTATGAAGTATTATGACGGATTTTAAATGGTTTATTTAACAAAAATCATTAATACAACTTGGTGTGCACCAGTCAAAATCTCTTTTTAATAGTTAGCTAATATTTCGGAACTACTAAAACAAAAAATGCAAGAATTTTTATATTGTTTTATTAAGACAAAATGCATTATTTAGAAAAACTTCAAGAATAACTCTATCGTCATTTCAATTGGCAACATGTCCTCTATCGTCAATTCAATTGACAACATAATCTCTGTCGCCAGTTGAATTGATGACCTGATCTTTGTCCTTAATTATTTTGGTGATAGAGATCTATAGACTGTCACGCATGACTTTATGTACTATTGTCGTCATTCCAAATAGTGCAGAGTGTTGTCGCTATTTGGAATAGCAACGGAAGGTTAATTGTGTAATCTTTTTTGTGATATATATAATATTAATAAAAATATTTTATTTAAAATTTTCCTTCCGGTGAGGTCCATGAGTTTGCCACGGTTTCCTTCATTCATTTCTGAAGCAACACTTCACGTAACTCCATCAGTTAAAGGCAGGAGTAACTTAGCTGAAATCGGGGAATCTGAACTGACGTGCTCGACGGAAATCGATCGAATAGATTTACCCCATCATTTACTCCAAATAGATTTCGTACTCCACATACTAGCGTATAAGTTGTGAAAAACTGGGAATCATCCGGCCGCAAACCTATTTTGAGACTCAAATCAAAGGATTGCATACATTTTTGATGAATACTGAGCAGTCCACACTTTTATATTTCTCATAAAAAGTACTCGTCGGAATAGGCCATGCTCGAACGCCCGACTTGGTCTATGAAATCTACCATAGACGTACATATACTCCTGGTCTATGGTTTATCATGAACTGATCACACTGATACGGTGGCAATTGGGAAGGCTCATTCACCTAATGTGCGCCTACTTTCTGGCTAATTGTACCCACACGTGCAGGAAGACCAAGGCAACCGACGGCATCACATCTCTGACAAGAACAGTCTCACAGCTGCGCTCGGCGGATGGCCCACTGACAATGACTACCAGCAACGTACACCAATTCTTCAACGGATGAGTCGTCTCTCCATCGGCTAGAACCGTCGTTCCTTCGATGCTATGTAAGACCGACTCTGTGATTACTTTAACATAATGACATTATAACATATTTACGCTCATTGTCATGATGATATTATAACACATTTACACTCACCTATTTGTTACTAAAAGTTGATAACAGATCCTTCAAATTGTTAAGAAAAAAAAAAGAAATATATTAGAAATTCTTACAACAAAATTAAACATCTAGCTTTTAATTTGATAAATCTAAGTTATAAACTCAGATTAAAAGAAAAGATTTATATCAAATACAATCCAAATCCAATCACGACCAATATCTTGCGCTAACACCAAACCAAACGCAGCCAGACCACATAAACTAGATATGCACGTAACTTCCGAGGCTTTGCTATATTGATTTGTAGGTACCGAAGAGTCTTGCCCCTTGTGTCTTCCCTATTCGGTAATCATGGCCTTGTCTTATACTGCCATGATTATTGAGGCGTCCAACTCAACAACGTTTGTTCCTTGCCAAGTCGGAATAGTATTCATAGCTGTTTTACGTATGTTCTATACATATAGTTCGATACAAACTATTAATCAGGGGGGCATATACGTAGTACTAGGACCATAGAAATTGCCATAAGATCCAAGCCATAGATTGTATCAACATAAAAACATGGATGATCAAGATGTTTTCTTTTTCTTCGATTGATCTTAGAAATTCTAGCATTTTTTATTCTCTATGATTAATGGAGTGTCGTAGATAGGGCTGCTAATGGGCGCTCATTATCCTTATCCAAACTCATACCCACACTATTAGGTAGTGTATGGGTAACAAATAAAATACCCATTTAAACTTGGGTATCAGGACGATAATATCCACTTACCCATCTTTATCTATACCTATTCAAATATAAGGTTGAGAGTGTACTTAGACTATCCATAGGCATAGATTAACTATACTCAATTATAACTTCCAGTAAAATCATGTGGGAGCCACCTGTGCATCTGTGCCGGCCAATTTTCACAGAGTAGCTCCCCTACATACATAATCATTTCCAACAAATTTCAGTTAATTTCGTAAAACTATTGTGGTGTGAACACGAGGTTGAAATTTCTAATATCGAAGTTTTACGAAAACTTTCTATAAAAGCATGTTGGGCCACGTGTATGCCTAACACTGCCAATTTGCATAGAGTAGCTCCCAACACGCAGAATCATCTCCAACAAATTTCAGTCGATTTCGGGAAAATTTTATGGTGTGAACGCGGTGTCGAGATTCTAAATACCGAAGTTTTACAAAAAAAAAATTTCCTTTATAAGCCTCTTTGACTTAGCCTCTCATTTTCCTTCTCCTTTATCCACTTGGTAATCCCATTAGGTATACTCTTTTTCATTTGGGTACGGGTAATATCACTTTAAATGGGTATATATAAAATTGGGTATAGATTTGGGTTACTCATACCCTACCCAGTGGCACCCCTAGTCGCAGAGTCGCCCGACTCGTCTCAGTTCACCTCCCCCACAAACCCACCCTCGTCGGCGTCGGAACCGTATCGATATGCGAGCCGTGATCCATAGCCTAAGCTGACAAAGACTGAGCGAAACTTCTTGTGAAGAGCCATGCACCTAAATGAATGCAACTCTTGTACACATAGATGCAACGGAGATGGAAGCTAAATGCTATTTCCATTTTCATGCACGATCAAAGGTCCAACATATATGCATATATAAGAGAAAATCAACAAACAAGGAATTAGGGAAGCCACATGAACGTGGAGATTTCTATCAGCGTGCATGCATGTTTACTCATATAAAAAGAAGAAGCCGGTCCTGATTGATCTTCTGCATGAAAACATCGATGGCGATTCTAGAAAAAAAATCAAAGTTGTGAAACACACAATATTGGTAAGTGTGCATGTAGAATAAATCTTGTCTAAGAATAATGAAATTAGCAAATTAAAAAAGAGTCCGCGTTAAGCATAATCCAAAAATAACTAAAATTCAAGAAAGAAAACAAAAACTAGCTATTTAATTTTCAAACGAATTCCAAAGTAAATCCCTGAAAAAATATATCTATTATATATTAAAAGTCGATCACATGAATTTTGCATTTGCTAAAAAGGGGAAATAAGCTATAAATAATATAAAGGAATAACATTCACTCCTCGATTTAGTGGACCCTTATTATGGCCAGTAAATGATCATCACTGGATGTCTTCGATAAAATAAGAAAACTTATAAGACAAGACTACCCATTATAGATTCTAGATGAACCCAATAAATATAAATAATCCTAGATAACCCGCACTAAAATTCACGAACGAGAGAAAAAGAAGGATATTGACATGCAAAATAAATTAGTAAAAGCCACACATAAGAATAATAAGAAAAAAGTGACACTCAGCAAGAAGAAAAAGAAAAATAAAAAAGACAAGATCTATTCTACATACATACTTACCAACAATGTGTGTTTCACAGCTTTGATTTTTTTTCTAGAATCGTCATCGATGTGGTACGTTCTAATTCAAGTTGAACTATATCAACTGTTGGGTGTTATCTATCATAAAATTGTAGCACCCTAAAAAAACGAATCCATCCCTATCTCTATATCTCTCCCATATTTATCTCCCTATCTCTACTTTCTATCACTATATATCTCTCCCATCTCTTTCTTTCCCATCCACCTCTCTTTCCAATATCTCTTGTTTTTCTCTCTGTGGGCGATAGCATGCCAGAGGCACGGTGTAAGATCAACGAGGTCGACTAGAGAGAGGTGAATAGACGGTCTAAAATTATCTACAAATTAATACTTGCAATTCAAGACCTTTATATTTGCCTAAACCAAGTATACAATGCGGAAGCTTAGAACAGTTAAATTTGCCTAAGCGCACCAAATTCTAGCCTAGGTCAAGTTTTGCACTCCTAGGTATACAAGCAATCAAATTAATTCAATGAATGTAAATTGCTTGAATATAAATTGAGTACAAGAAAGCAAATCACAATTGACACGATTTCTTTTTACTGTGGTGTTCGGAGACTTACCGGTTTCCTCTAGTCTATGTTGAGATAAGCCCGAACTAATCGGACAGGCTCCACGAATTAAGCCTTCCACTTCAATTCACTGGTGGTAGCTTTTTCCCGCTCCAGGTAGGTGAGCTCCTACCTTCACACTTCGCCGAGTTTTCTCACAAATTTCGTTGAGAAGATCACCGCGCACAATTTCTCCAACGCCGTCTAGAGTCGGCAAACTCCAAGAGTAATAAGTCAAGTCCCTCACTTGACTTTTACCACGTACAACGAATGCACTAGCTCACTTGGACATAAAATCCACTTTTAGAGGCAACACACTAAATGGACTAAAAGCTCACTTGAACAAAAAGCTAAAAAACTAAAAAAAAAATAAAATTTATGAATAATAAAAATAAATCAGAAATCAGAAGTTCAAGCTAAAAATAAGCGGGATCTATATTTACTTGTAAGATGGACTACTTCACTGAAGGTCGACACATTTTAAATAACACGAGGCACCGAGGCTGAGCTAGTTTTTGAATGGAAGTGCGCTACCGCGGGGACGATGATTCGAATCCGCGTCGTTTCCGTGCCGTGGATAGCTGACCGGTGTTCGCCACTCCCCCCATGCGTTAGCTGGACGCTAGCGACTCGCGTCGTCTTTTCAGAACGTTCAGTACGAGTGCCTCAGTGCATGCCTCGCTTCCCTTCCCTTCGCCTCGGCGGGGCTTCCAAATTGATGGTCATCGGTGCGGAGGCTTTCAGCGTGGGGCCCACCTGTCGGCGACAGGACTAATGATGGCCCGGGGGCCCAGAGCCCATTCTTAGAGCGGAGGGTCAATCATTCTTCGGCTCAGCGGCGGGCCGCTTTTGCCGACAGACGCCCGAGCTAGGCTGAACCATGTTAGGAAATCTGGCCCTGATTTAAAGACTTGGTTTAAGATAGGTACCTTACAATTAAACTATAAATAAAAAATATTATTGGTAATTATATATATATAATCGGAAAGAAACCAATAAAGAAAGGTCAGATGTTCTCTTTGTCTCTCTGTGTTTTCAATCTACTATTTTCATCTTCTGCGATTGATCTGGTTTTGCATTAACAGAGAAATCAATCGAGCTGATTGTTGATTGATCTAGTTTTGTATTAGAAAATAAATCGATCGAACTGGTCATCAGCAACGATTTCTAAACAAACCAATCGGTCCTCGAGTCCGACTTTGCTTTGCTCCATTACGATTGTTGTAAGATGGGAGCCAGCCCTTATTTTTTTTAACAGTACTCCAGCATCTCTACGTGGAAACGAGAAGTCCAGTGTCCTTGCGATCAGAACGAAACATCGTGAGCATGCAACGCGGTAAAATATGTTGGTGCTGGGGTCGGTGAAGAACCGAAGGTCGGACTACGACATAGTAGTTTACTGAATTCAAAGGTGATAGTCCCGTATACGACGTCCAGCTTTTTATATTTTGTTTTGTGTAGAAGATACGTACTTGCATGTCCAGTGCTTCGATCTTGGCAACCGAAATCCCACACCAATAATGCACGGAAAACTTTTGCGAATTCATCTAGCACCAACTTACTCATGACGCATGATTGCATGTCGTCCGCCGATTGGAATTGGAGCATGTCGTAGTATCTACCCCCACACCGAGCGCACCATGTTCATACGCGTATACGGAACGCACGAAAAGGCTCGCGCTCTCTCGCCCTCTTTTCTGGCAGCCGCGCGCACTAGCTCGCTTCCCTAAAGAAAAAGAACGAGCGCGCACGCACTTCCTCGGCTCATCCCTCTACGCTGTTCGCGGGGCGCGAACAAGGCGCCATGGTTTTAGCGTTGTTCCGAGGCAACGTGCGAGCCAAATCACACCGTGGAAATCACCTGCACGAGCCCCTAGGAAAGAGCCCGATTAAGGTGGTGATTATTTGGGCTTATTTTTGGTGGCTTATGGTGAAAACACTGTGAATGATTGAAAAATATTATAGTTGACGAGACTTATTTAACATAATTAAATTAAAAAATTAAAAATATAAAAATATATTAGCCCATCACGCATAACGCAAAACGAATATAGGAAAAAAAGAACAGCAAAAAAGCTCAAAAAAAGTTAAATTTTCAGAAAAAAACGAATTTATAAATAATAAAAAATAAATCAAAAGACAAAAACTGAAGCCGAAACTATCACAGCCTAAATTAGCCTAACCACGACAGGTACATCGCAGTTCAACTAACACGTTGGCCATGGCACAGGAACACATGCACGGACACCAGCGTGATGAGCTACCGCCTCCACCAGCTGTCTGGTTGGTAGGCAAGCCGCGAGCGCACGCTTGCTGCGGCCACATATTTTATTGCTCGCTTCCGTCTTCATGCCGGGTGCGGCCGTACAGATACTTCGGGTCACTTAAGGGCAAACCTGCAGACTGACCACTGCAGCGGTGCAGCTGGCTAGCTGCCGCCTGCTCGCCTCGTCTGACCTTTGAACCGCCCGTCGACGACTCCATATCTTACACAGGTGATCCTTCTCGCATAGCTTGCAGCTTCGATTTGTACGCAGGACGCACATCGTTTTCGGCGTATCTAGCTCTAATTAACAATCTTACCTGGAACGACGCTGTTACTGATGGAGATGGAGTAGTATACGTAGTATTTGTTAACCTGTCGAAGTTAGAGCCAACGACCAGGGTCTTTAGATATTATATTCTGTAGCTCGTGTTCGTCACTTTGCTTTGCATTTCTGTAGCTCATCTTCATCACTTTGCTTTGCATACTCATTTCGCTTCCGTGGCTCGTGTTATTCGGCAGCGGGTCTGCGTCCTGCCGGACAGATATCCGAATAGAAACCGATAGAAATTGTTGTTATCGCGCTGGTTTAATCATGCAAGCGCGCGCGCGCCGAATGGTACGTCTGCCTAATCTAAAGCTCTAAAGGTAATTAGCTACCCCTACCCATTATAGTAGGTCTAAATGATATGTATTGCCGCCAGTGCATGATGACTGATGCGTACTAGTAGTATTATACTCTTCGTAGCCCCCCTCAAAAGACTACGTCTACGCGTCCAAAGTGGATTGAAGAAATTCGGACCAATAATGAGTCGAATTTCTTTAATTATGCACGCTAATGATTTGGATGATGTTTAATTAGCCGGGTTGGAATAACACCGAGGATAAGAATACTATCATCCCATTCCCATACGCTTTGCTTATGTTTCTAATTAGGCCACCTTTAATAGCTGAGGCAACCATTATCTCTAATTTATGCCATATCATTTTTAAAGACAAGGTCTTCAATAATTTATTTTTTAAGAACTGTTTAAGAATTGGCCCACCACATCGCACAACACTGATTTTTATATTTTTATTGAACTAAGGCCCATATTTAGTTAATCTGTACAAACGCAGTCGAAAAAATCCCCACCTTACCATCTTGTGGCGAGGCGTAGTTACGTGGGAGTTGTAGCATCACACAGTGACGAGTATCCATGGACGTATGCTTCCGTGGTCATAAACCGGCATGGGGGGCAAGTCTATGCTCGGACCAATGTGCAATCATACAAGCTAGTGATATATGTACGTATGGGCAGAAGCGTCCAACAAGCTGGCTCGATCGAATTGGTCAGTCTCAACCCTGCATGCATGCATCCACGGACACACACACAAAACGGCTTGCATTGTTTCCACGACCGAGAAAACGATCCGCGCCGAGACGAGGACCACGTACCCACCCAACATGCGTCGCGCCATTACTCGTATCATCATACGAAATCGATCATTCGGAGACACAAGCTAGCCGGGGCAATCGAGCAAACTGATAGCGGATGAACGATGGGTGGTTTTTGGGATGTTGCTTTTGGGCTTAAAATTTTAGATTCTATCATTTCATGAGAGAAAGTAAGTATCGAGATAGATATTCGTATGTGATTTTAGTTCATATAGATGAAGTTAGGATATTATATACTATAATCGACTTGTAGACCACGTATCAAAAGCCATTCCGTTTGAAATCTAGCTACTATAGAAAATCAAGCCATAAACCCAAAAGAAAGGAGCCGATAAGTGATCATACTAGTGATCTGTATGGGGAGCTTAATGTCATGTTCTAAATAACTTCTAGCTTTTGATTTTTAAACCGGCTTTTGAACAGAGTAAATTGTTTTTCTACCGAAACCGGCTTTCAAACGAGCGTCTTTTTAAGACGGAGTCTATAAGTTAGTTGTAATAGACTATAATAATTTTATCTCTATCAACTAAAATAAGATATAAATTTATCTTACTTTGTATCCTTGCTCACAAAACTAAAAACCATCGATCCCTAACCTAAAAAGAACAGACTCAAGAGGCTGAAGCTCCTTCAAACGGGATAGCTTTGAAACATCTTATCCAGAAAGCTGAAGGCAAGCCCATAACTGCGTATCGTCCCAACTGCCACGGCTCACACAGCGCATGCACGGGCAGGAGTGACGAGAGGCTAGTAGCTATTGCTCAAGGGGAAAGCAGGCGCCTACTGCTTGCGTCGTCTGCTAACTGTGTACAGGTGATCGATCAAAGACACGTACGTGATGACCAGCGTTTATTATCGAGCTGTCCAGTTCGTCCGTTCTTTTGGCTGCAGATAATCACTTCTGACTAGCCGAAGCCAATTTTTGACCGAAAAAGCCGAAAAGATAGCTTCCAGACATTGCCCACCGGCGACGGAGCTAGTAGATATATATAATTGCCATTCAGTGGGCATAGAGCCCTACACGTCTAGGCCAGTACTGCTGATTTGGAACTAAGCACGGCCAGGGGAACGGATGCCCCTGCCGCATCGCCCGTTCATTTCCAGCGAATGGTTTTAAATTTTGATATGAATTTATCTTGATAATTCACTTTAAAATAATAAAGAAAAAACGTTCTGCTTCTTTGTTTGAAAAAAAATCATAAGTTGTAATGCAAAAAGGAATGAGCCATCTTTCGCGCGAGAGCAGCTGCTTCTTGGCGCATGAAACGAGGGCGTGCAGCCAGCGAATGAAACGCATGATGCACCTGCATGCCCATCTTGTCCTGGAACAGCCGTCGGACAGGGACCCCATGCGATAAAGGACGACCATAAATCATTCCAATCGAGCAGGGCTTGCTCGAATCAAAGAAGGCTGCCAAAATGCCAATCCAGCCACCTGCCGGTTGTTTGCAACTTCGTTTCCTTGCGTATGCCCTGCACATCTGCTTTGGATAAGCATGCGCGCCGAAGAGTCGGGTAAATTATTGCGTAGAAACTTACTGTGGTGGCATGTTCGTTACCGAGGGTAGCAGTAGGCGATCACGGACAAGTCCGTGAGCAAAAGTACTAGTTTGCACGCAGTAACTTGTAAAAGCTATATATAGAGGTAGATTGCTGTTTTAACGTGTCAGTTCATGATGAAAATTAAAGAAGGCTTGACTCGTCGATGATTGATGACGATTGACGAGGTTTGTTACTTTCTTCACCTGAAAAGCTGTGAAGTTTCAGTTTTTGAGGAGTGCAAATTGCAAAAGCTACTGTGAACTTGAAACTCCTTTCTGCCCGAATGACGCCGTTGTCGTCGAGCAAGCAGCCACTCACCTGTCAGCTCCATTGTGAACTTTCACCATGCGTTGGGCAGCTTCCGGCGCTTCCGCACTTTGGCCCTGCATGTCAGATGGGGAAGAAGACACCGTCGCCTTCGCCAACGTTATGGCGAAGTATCAAAAGAAGATACAATTGATGTCAGATTTCCCACAAATTTTGCATCACAAGACAAGAGGACGAGCAAAAGAGGCGCGTAGTGTAGGTCATAGAGAGGATAGAGCTGACCGAAAAAATTGGGACTGTCCTTCTAAATACTGCAGTTGAATCGAAGGGAAAGCAGTCCACCCATTAATGGAGCACAAGGATGTGTAACCTAAGTGCCTGCGTCAGTGGCAGCGTGCATATCCTTTTCGGCGTTCCACGGCTACACGACCTTGGAGCTGTAGCAAGAAAGCAGCATTGTTGTCTTGTTGCACGCACTGGATAAGGTCGCTCGGGTGAACGCCAAACTAAGTTGCCTGACCAAGTTAATGATTGATAGGCTATTAAGGGTATGTTCTTTATAGCTGTGACTTATGTGGTTGGTTGAAAATTTTGAATTTTGCTTGTTTATATCAGATATTACGAAGAAAGAGATACTCGTTTGTAATTTTGGCTGGTACAGATGTTGAGCTTTTAACGTGTATTACAATTAACTTGTAAACTCTGTCTTAAAAAAATACTTTATTTAAAAAGTTAAGTACTATAATAAAAATTAAAACCTGTTTTGAGAAGCCGCAAATAACAGGCTCTAACTATAAACTGTGGCATGACGACCAGGACTGCTTCATGGATCGTATATGCACGTTCGATTGTGGTTGGGCCAGACTTGGCCACTGCCCAATTATGGTCTACCCAGACTTCTACTCAGGACTTAGCCCAGGCTTTGGCTATACTAAGAAGTTTGCCCGGTCTTTCAGTTAGAAATAGTTGGGCTTAATGTTCCAATCGAAAAGAAAACTCTGGCCCAGCTCGTCCCACCAGGAAGTCATGTTCCGTTGTCGAACTATTTGTCTCGTGTTCCCACCACGATTACTCTCTCAAATCCGCGTTACTCGGTCGCGTACCCAAAGCAGCGCATGCCAGACACGTCTCAGGTCACACAAATACCCCCACGTCAATTCATGAACCCGTCGCACGCCTACGCTTCCAAAACTGAAGAAGAAGACAAAAAGGTCCAGGCTTTCACACCCTAGGTTACAGTCTCGCGAACTTTCCTTGCTGGTCATGCCTTTCAAAATAGCTTCGCGTTTGCTTTTTAGCACCATTTTTTTCCTTTTCCCTTTATTTGCATTATTTGATTTTTTTCTTTTTCCTTTGTTTTTTAATTGAATAAAACTAACCGCTGCTATAGTACCACTTTACTAAAAAATTCAACAGACAAAACAAAAAAGGGCTTTAGCCATTTGGAACAAACGCACTAATCACACACTTTTTTTGTCGTCTTAGGCTCCGCTCTATCGAGTCTTTGCTGGGCTTGTTCTTTTTGGCTGCGGCTTATGGTTTTTGACTGAAATTTTTGAATTTTGGCTATTTACTAGTACATATTACGGAAAATAAATACTCATTTGCAATTTTACGACTGATGATGTTTTTTGTCGTCTTGTTTAACTTGGCTCCTTAAGAAAATACTCTATCGACTCTTTGCTTTTGGCTATCTAACTTCTTTTTTTTGGTTTTAAAGATTTTTTTGTCTTTTCTTTTTTTCTTCTTGTTTATTTTATTTTCCGTAATGATATATTTTTTATTTTAAAATTGATTTATGTTAAAAACTAATAATGATTATAGCATATTTTTAACCACTGTGATGTAAAAAACTAAAGTCTGAGCCTATGTGCCAAAAGAGCACGACCTTAAAACCTTCTCCAGTGGGAGCTAACACACTGTGCAGTGGGCCAGTGGCGCCTTGCAACGTGCCATTTACGCATGCCAAAAGCGAAAAAGTTCCGAGATTTTTCACACCTCTCCGCATTTGCTTCCCCCCGCCCGAGCTCGAAACGCGACCACCTGATCCGCCCCCGCGCGCGTGAGAACCAAAACCCTAGCTCCTCCGATCTCTTTCGTCAGTTCGTCGCGTGGCGGCGTCCTCTGAGCGAGCAGGTGCGTGGATCTGAGGGCTTCGTGATGGCGAGGGCGGAGGCGAACTGGGAGCGGCTGGTGCGGGCGGCGCTGCGGGGAGAGCGGCTGGGCGGCGCCTACGCGCTGCCGGTCAGCGGCATCGCCGGGAACGTGCCGTCGGCGCTCGGCAACAACGTGCACATCGAGGAGGTGCTTCGCGCCGCTGATGAGATCCAGGATGAGGACCCAACCGTCGCCAGGATTCGTAAGCTCCGCCACCTTTATTGTTCCGCTGGGCTCGGGAGCAGTATGGATTGTCGCGGCTCTGAATTTCTCCTAGCTATGCTGTTAGTGTTTACTTATTCGTGCCTTTAGGTGAATTTTTGGGCAATGTCCGCAGTCAGTGGCAGCTACACGGTTTGACCATGCTCGCTCGGTAGATTTTGGCGTATTATCGCTGTTTTTTAGCTTGTTACAGCTGCTTTACGTTATTTAATTTAGTCAACAGTTCTGATCAAGCTAACATCTATCTACTAGTGACTATATACTTTGTTATGATCAGACTTACTTATATGTGTTTTTGGTGTTGTTTCGGTGTGCTTTGGTGGTTCTAGACCTCCTGTCTTAGTTTCCCCTCAACTTATTCGTGTGACTATGCTAACTTTGATTGACCCAGGTTGGCTTTTACACTGTGACCGATGAAGTCCACTAGCATATTCTCTCTGTGATAAAATGCTAGTATTTTAGACTCTGGCAATGGCATTCTGCATTACTACTTTAGTTCTTTGCATTAAGCTAAATTGGACCTTGCCAACTTAATGGGATCTGGTGCCACATCGTTAGTCCAGCTGTGGTTCTGAAATCAGATGCTAATATTATTGCACATGCGTTGAAGTATCTTCCAGTTTCTCCGCGCTTCTGCCTGGTTTGCCATTTGAAGCATGCTTCAGCTGCTTTGCATCTCTCAACACAATTTTGGGCTTGAGAGTTTTCTTTTTTCAATCTAATAATTTAATGTTAAACCTTGACTAATGCAACGGAGATAATAAATGCCCCCGTGTGGCAGTGTGGGTAAAATTGGTGCTAGCAGGACACTGTAAGTAGTGTGGGGCAGTGTGCTTGCATGCTTAAGGTTGGTTTATACTCTGCTTTTTTCCTGTTCTGGTAATAGAACATGATGATTGCTTGCGTAAAAAAAAAATCAAAGCCGATAACGATAAAATGAACTGGGCCAAGTTTCAGTAATTAAGTTCCCTTATATGTTTAAAATTTACACACAATTGGGTGTTGTCTGATAATGCATTCTTATGTTCGTACTTCCATCTGCAGTGTGTGAGCATGCATATACACTTGCCCAAAATTTGGATCCCAATAGCGAAGGGCGAGGTGTGCTGCAGTTCAAAACAGGTTTAATGTCAGTAATAAGGGTATGTTTGTATGTGTTATGCATATTTTGTTATCATACTCTGTTCGCAAATACATATTGTTTTGGATATTTGGCATATTGTTTTGGATATTTGTTATGGTAAATGGATGGGATTGGGTGGGATAAGACATATGCGTTTCGCCCTCGATTGGAGGCTCGAACGACTACTTTCATAATAACTCTCTCCGCGCCTTTTAACAGTGGTGCTGTTTTGACTAGTGATTTCAATAGTACTGAGATAGACGCCGAGCACGCGGTTGGTCACCCTGACCGCCCATCCGTCTGCGGGTGAAATGCGGGCCGAGGCGTAGGGCCACCCCGCGAGCGCGAAAAGCTCGTCCAAAATGTCGCCGGTGAAGACGGGTCGCGGTCGCCGACGATGGAACAAGGAATGCCGTGGAGGCGAACAACTGTCGAAGAAGACACGTGCCACGGAGGTAGCCGAATACGGATGTCCAATTGCTATGAAATGGCCATACTTGGAGAAGCGATCTACCACAGTCAGCACCACTGATTTGCCATTGACCTTTGGAAAACCCTCCATGAAATCCATGGCAATGTCGGACTGCATCAAGAGGTATCGGGAGCGGTCCGAGGAGGCCAACGGATGAAGATGCTCGCCTTGTTCCTCCGACGATGGCGCACTGTACAAACTCACGAACGAGTTGATTGGCGTGAGGGTTGTAAAAAGAGGCGCGGAGGCGATGCAAAGTCTTCTGGACGCCTTCGTGGCGGCGCCATGAGTGTTGCGAAGTGTCGGCCACATATCTGACGAGTCAGACACGAAAATACGACCGCGGTGCAGAACGAAGCCATCTACCACCGTCCATGATGCGCCCGCGACACCCTGCTCCACCTCGGTGCGTTTGGCGACAATGGCAGGGCTGTGTTCCCCTTCTCGGCGAAGTTCTTCAAAGATTTGTAAGTCAGGACGGGATATCGCGCACGCCATTACTTCCATGGATTCCTCATCACGACGTGATATTGCATCGGCACGCGATTCACCGTACGGGCTTGAACTCCACCTTGAAGTCGTAGCCGAATAGACGACTGACCCAGGTGTGCTGTGGAATGGTGGAGAGACGCTGGTCCAGCAAAAACTTCAATGCAAAGTGATCAGTACGCACCGTGAAGGGTCGTGCCCACAGATATGGCCTCCAATGGCGCACGGCCTTGACAAGACCGATCAGCTCCCGCTCGTAGGCGGCTAACGGGCGTCTTTGGGGACCGGCCACCGAAGAAGGCAATTGACCGGCCTCGATGCGTAATCCAAGACCGCCGAGCCGGACGCATCGCACTCCACGATGAAGGCCGTGGAGAAGTCGGGAAGCCGAGTACCTACCGGTGGTCAATCGCGCCTGAGTGCTTCAAATGCCGTCGTGAGCCGGAGACCATCGAAAAGCGTCCTTTTTGAGCAAGGACGTCAGGGGAGCAGTGATGACACCGTAATTGTGGATGAAGCGTCGGTAGTATCCGGTGAGACCGAGGAAACCACGAAGTGCGCGAAGTGTGCGTGGTTGCGGCCAATGTTGAACTGCCTCCACCTTGGTTGGGTCCATAGCCACACCGCCTTCTGAGATGATGTGGCCGAGATATGCCACGCCGCGCCCGCAAAGTGCACTTGGGCGCTTCAGAAGAGGGTGTGGGCGCGGCAATCAGAAGACGGCGCGGACGTGTTGAAGATGCTCACCACGACGAGTCAGAGATCAAAATATCATCAAAAATACCGGGACCGAAGCGGCGAAGAAATGGCCGCAACACCTCGTTCATCATTGCCTGGAACGTCGAAGGTGCGTTGGTCAGTCCAAAGGACATGACCAGGAACTCGAAGTGGCCATGATGAGTACGGAAGGCCGTCTTGGCGATGTCGTCAGGGTGCATTCGGATCTGATGATAGCCACTCCGTAAGTCCAACTTGGTAAAGAAAGAAACCCCTTTAAGTTCATCGAGGAGCTCGTCGACGACGGGAATGGGAAAGACATCGCGAACTGTCTTGGCGTTGAGGGCTCGATAGTCGACGCAAGCGCCAACTAGAATCCTTCTTGCGAACCAGAGCATCGGTGAAGAGAACGCCGACGTGTTAGGGCGGATGATACCTTGTTGCAAAGATGCCCAAGACCGTCGCTCAATTTCATCCTTGAGTAGTTGCGGGTAGCGATGGCCGCATCGCGATTGGTGGTGTATCTGGGAGCAATGTGATACGATGGTCCAGATGGCGCTGAGGAGGGAGACTGGAAGGTGCTTCAAACAACCGCGAACTCGCCTAACAAGAGAGACAACAGTCCAAATTCTTCCATGGCGCGTAATCGTGGCGACGAGGGAGCCTCGTGCCTTGCCATTTGACATGATGATCGTGTCGCCAGAAAGACATGGTATGGCGCTCAAAATCCCACAGAATGGGGCCGAGCGTCTTCACCATTGGCGACCAAAGACAAGCTCGTAATCTTCGAGGCGTAACGAGAGATCAATGAGGAACCGCCTTGTCGATAGTAACCGGACCTGCCGGCAGACACCGAAGACGCGACGCGGTCCCCATTGGCGACACCCACCGTTAGGCTTGACGCGGCTCCGGCGAGGTCGAGGCGAGTGGCCGTAGCGGAGGCCACGAACGAGCGGGTCGAACCGAGTCGACGAGGGCGCGTATGCAACCGCGACGATGGAAGCGTAAAGTTGCATCGTGTCTCCCATCTTGATGCCTGTAAGGGCATGAAGGAGATCTCGACATCGTCGTCGAAGCCCCATCCTCCTCCACGCGGGCCTCCACCGGTGTCCGTCGTCCAACTCCATCGATATAGTCCTTTCGCGCAATGCCGAGGTGGTCCTCGGAAAATTTCTCCGCAATTGAAACACGACCCATCCGCTCGCTGCCGCGCCATCTCCCGTGGTGTTAGGCGCTTGAAACGGTGCCACGGGCGCGCACCTTTAATCGGAGCAGTGGAGTGGAGTGGCGCTCGGCGACATCGGAGCGGGTGTACGTGGCGGGCGGTCGCCGATGGTACCGCCGCCAGCACGACGAGGCCGAGCGAGGCACGCGGTGACGACCGGTCATCGTCGTCATCGATCGCCAGCGGCCGAATGCCCGCCAAGGCCATGGCATCGCCGAGGGTCTCGGACTCGAGCTCGACGTCGGCCCGAGAGGGTTCCGCAGCCGGCGGTGAAAATGTCAATCTGCTGCTCGCGACATTACGGCGTGGGCGGCGAGGAAGGAACGCCCGGTACTCGCCGACCGTACTCGTGCGGCGGATCTTCATGAGAGCGCCGAGCGCGTTGCCTCCGACAAAGGACCGAATCGGCGCTGCACCCTGTCGATGAATTGTGGCCAAGTTGGGACCCCAAGGTTTTGCTCCAAACGGTAATACCAATCTCGTGCGCCTCCATGTAGAAGGAGGCAAGCCAAACCCTCTCCTCCTCCGGCGATGGGCGCGGAAGAACTGCCCCGCCTTGTGCGGCCCAGATGACGGATCGGTGGCGCCATATCGCGAAAACACAGCTTGTGGAACGGCATTGGGAAGAGAGGCGGCGGCGGTGGTACCTTGGTCCTGACTTGCTGTGCTTCTCGAAGGTGTCGCCGGCGCCACCGGTCGGTCGGTCAATGATTGATGGCGACCCGATGCGGCTCGTCGTTTCTTCGGGTAGCGAGATCATCCTTGACGGATTGGATCTCGCCGAAGAGTTTGTCCATGGCGGTCTTGAAGTCGGCGGAAGAGAGAGGAGTACCCATGATAGGTCGTAGAGGAGGTGATGGATCGGCGTCGCGCATGGAGTCGCCGAGAAGAAACAGAGATGAGGTGATGGATCGGTAGGATCGATCGAGTCCGATACCAAAGATGTTATGGTAAATGGATGGGATTGGGTGGGGATAAGACATATGCGTGTTCGCCTCGATTGGAGGCTCGAACACTACTTTCATAATAACTCTCTCGCCTTTTAACAGAGTGCTTACAAGTATTTATAGCCAATAGGCTAGCTCATCTCGTCCTTTTCCAACTAAGTTGCATGTAAAGCCTAACAAACTTTCTAACAACTTATCTATCTCAAGGATAGCTAACTGTTGTGGATGCCGATTTCTTGTTACGGCGTGTATACACTTTGCCGATGAAAGCGTCCACAACAAGTACTGGTTAGTGGGCACATGGAATCCATGTAGCATCGATATTAAAACATAATAGCAATTTTGATAATAGCCCCAAAGTTAGAAAAAGATATCTCCATAATGTAAAATATAAAAGTAATGATATTAGAATATTAATGCCAGTATGTGCATCTCGATAGAATTCAACATTCAAAATTGAACAATGAGCATTATTGCTTGCGCTTGTCATCCAAAATCAGAAAATATTATGCTAGTTTCTATGGGACTCCCAAGTGGATTTACTACATGTAGGGAAGGTTGCATACTGATTTGCGAGCGTACGACAAAACTGATGTCCAACGAAAATGCAAATTGCACTTACGAAAGAAATGGTTTTACAGATTGTAAGCACATAATAATAAATACAATGTCAAACTAAAGTAAGATATAGATACATCCATAAATTGTGCCAAATATATGCAAGTGATTGTAGCAGAGTTGTCCTCCCATGTCATCACATCAATGTTAGTCCACTGAAGGCTAGCAATCTGCACATCAGATAAACAATTATGACCATACAATTCACTGAATATGGAAACAGGAAACAAAAAATCTCAATATTATATTTACCTCAAAGATGCCGGGAGCTGGTGGGTGGAGTAGTTGTAGCGAAGAGAGGCGTCCCCCAGCCATGGCCTGAGTCCCTATATATTGATGGCAATCCAAACTAACCAATTTCATATGGTCACTCAGTTCATGATTCCTATTTTCGGCACATTATAAATGTGACCGACCCTTACACACATAAATCCTAATACACTAAAGTAACAGAGGTATAACAATTTAGGCAGTAGCAACAAATCACACCGTTCACCCATGCGCTACTGATTCATCGCATGTGTAATAGGAAAAAGAAGAAAATGCAGAGAAAGGCCACACCATGCTGACCATAGGCTCATAGACATTGCAATTACAAACCTCCTACATGTTACATCATAGAAGTAAAATTAACCAAAAATAATAAGGGAAGAAAGTAAGATGGCAGGATGAGTGGATGACAGGATCAACTATGAACATGAGCCATTGATCTCGGCGATTAGCCAACCGCTGTGGATGCCGATTTCTTGTTACGGCGTGTATACACTTTGCCGATGAAAGCGTCCACAACACTTCCGCCTCCTTGAAACAACTGCCCTCGAGTGGAATGTCTGATGCGTCTCCTTGAAGTCCCGCAGTGGTTCCCGGTGGTCTCGAATCGGGCGGCCATCCAACGAACTAACGGCTCCCGCTGCCCCGATTGAGGCGGGCGCGATGACCGCCGGCGGCGTGGGACGACACGACCACGAGTAACCGGAGGAAGAGGTATCATTTCGCGCGGGTCACCATGAAATGGTTTGAGGAAGACCACGTGGAAGACGTCATGCGCCTTGGTCTTGGCGGGAAGGCGGAGGCGGTAGGCGGCGGGACCGACACGCCCACGACTTGATAAGGCCCGTAGTAGCGTGGTGCGAGTTTCCTCCGGTTGTCGATGATGCTGCTGGCGAGCGGTGGTGCAAACGTAACCATACCCGGTCGTCGATATTGAACGTATGTCGCGATGGTCTTGGTCGTAGTGGTCCTTCATATGGTCTGTGCTCAAGCAAACGGTCCCGTATCTGCGAGGAACACATCGCGGTCTTCCAATCGCTCGTCAACACCGCCACCCTAGACAAGCCGGACCGATATGACATCATCGTTGGTGGGAGCGACCAGAGACCACTTGGAAAGGGTTGTCCGTGTATTGTCGGTAGGAGGAGTTGTAGCAATTCGCCCATAGGAGCTAACGCACCCGCTCATGGCCGGTCGCCGCAAGGCACCGGAGATAGACGCCGAAAGCACGCGGTTGGTCACCTCTGACCGCCCATCCGCCTGTGGGTGAAATGCGGAGCCGAGGCGTAGGGCCACCCCGGTGCGAAAAGCTCTGTCCAAAATGTCTTTGGTGAAGACGGGTCGCGGTCGGCGACGATGGAACAAGGAATGCCGTGGAGGCGAACAACTGTCGAAGAAGACACGTGCCACGGAGGTAGCCGAATACGGATGTCCAATTGCTATGAAATGGCCATACTTGGAGAAGCGATCTACCACGTCAAGACCACCGATTTGCCATTGACCTTTGGAAAACCCTCCATGAAATCCATGGCAATGTCGGACTGCATCAAGAGAGTCGGGAGCGGTACAGGAGGCCACCGGATGAAGATGCTCGCCTTGTTCCTCCGATGATGGCGCACTCTGCACAAACTCACGAACGAGTTGATTGGCGTGAGGGTTGTAAAAGAGGCGCGAGGCGATGCAAAGTCTTCGGACGCCGCCGTGGCGGCGCCATGAGCTGTTGCGAAGTGTCGGCCACATATCCGACGCAGTCGACACGAAAATCGACCGCGGTGCGAACGAAGCCATCTACCACCGTCCATGATGCGCCGCGACACCCCGCTCCACCACCCTGCGTTTGGCGACAATGGCGGTGGTCGTGTTCCCTTCTGCGAAGTTCTTCAAAGATTTGTAAGTCGGGGCGGATATCGCGCACGCCATTACTTCCATGGATTCCTCATCACGACGTGACGATTGCATCGGCGCGCGATTCAAATGGGCCGCTTGAACTCCACCTTGAAGTCGTGCCGAATAGACGATCGACCCGTGTGTCTTGTGGAATGGTGGAGAGGCCGGTCCAAAGAAAACTTCAATGCAAAGTGATCAAGACGCACCGTGAAGGGTCGTGCCACGATATGGCCTCCAATGGCGCACGGCCTTGACAAGACCGATCGCCTCCGCTCAGAAGCGCTAACCGGGCGTCTTGGGGAGCGGCCGCCGTGAAGAAGGCAATTGACCGGCTCCTCGATGCGTAATCGACACCGCCGAGCCGGACGCATCGCACTCCACGATGAAGGCCGGAGAAGTCGGGAAGCCGAGTACCGGCCGGTGGTCAATGCGCCTGAGTGCTTTCAAATGCCGTCGTGGCCGGAGACCATCGAAAGCGCCCTTTTGAGCAAGGACGCCGGGGAGCAATGATGACACCGTAATTGTGGATGAAGCGTCGGTAGTATCCGGTGAGACCGAGGAAACCACGGCGCGAAGGCGTGCGTGGTTGCGGCCAATGTTGAACTGCCTCCACCTTGGTTGGGTCCATAGCCACACCGCCTGCTGAGATGATGTGGCCGAGATATGCCACGCTGCGCTCCGCAAAAGTGCACTTGGAGCGCTTCAGGAAGAGGGTGTGGCGCGAAGCAATCAAAGACGGCGCGGACGTGTTGAAGATGCTCCACCACGACGAGTCAGAGATCAAAATATCATCAAAAATACCAGACCGAAGCGGCGAAGAAATGGCCGCAACACCTCGCTCATCATTGCTCGAACGTCGAAGGTGCGTTGGTCGGTCAAAGGACATGACCAGAACTCGGCGGCCATGATGAGTACGGAGGCCGTCTTGGCGATGTCGTCGGGGTGCATTCGGATCTGATGATAGCCACTCCGTAAGTCCAACTTGGTAAAGAAAGAAACCCCTTTAAGTTCATCGAGGAGCTCGTCGACGACGGGAATGGGAAAGACATCGCGAACTGTCTTGGCGTTGAGGGCCCGATAGTCGACGCAGAAGCGCCAACTAGAATCCTTCTTGCGAACCAGGAGCACTGGTGAAGAGAACGCCGACGTGCTAGGGCGGATGATACCTTGTTGCAAAGATGTCGGCAAGACCGTCGCTCAATTTCATCCTTGAGTAGTTGCGGGTAGCGGTATGGCCGCATCGCGATTGGTGGTGTATCCGGGAGCAATGTGATACGATGGTCCGAGATGGCGCCGAGGAGGAGACCGGAAGGTGCTTCAAACAAATCCGCGAACTCGCCTAACAAGAGAGACAACGGTCCAAATTTCTTCCATGGCGCGTAAATCGGTGACGAGGAGCCTCGTGCCTTGCCATTTGACATGATGATCGTGTCGCCGTAAAGACATGGTATGGCGCTCAAAATCCTACGAATGGGCCGAGCGTCTTCACCATCGGCGACCAAAGACAAGCTCGTAATCTTCGAGGGGCGTAACGTGAGATCAATGAGGAACCGCCTTGTCGATAGTAACCGGACTCGCCGGCAGACACCAAGACGAGACGGGTCCCCATTGGCGACACCCACCGTTAGGCGGACGCTCCCGCTCCGAGGTCGAGGCGAGTGGCGTGGCGGAGGCCACGAACGAGTGGGTCGAACCGGGTCGACGAGGGCGCGCTGTATTACCGCGACGATGGAAGCGTAGTTGCATCGTGTCTCCCATCTTGATGCCTGTAGGGCATGAAGGAGATCTCGACATCGTCGCTTGAAGCCCCATCCTCCTCCACGTTGGCCTCCACGGTGTCCGTCGTCCAACTCCATCGATATAGTCCTTTCGGCGTGCAATGCCGGAGGTGGTCCTCGAAAATTTCTCCGGCAATTGAAACACGACCATCCGCCGCGGCCGCGCCATCTCCCGTGGTGTTAGGCGCTGAAACGAGTGCCGGTGGCGGTGCACCTTTAATCGGAGCAGTGGAGTTCGGGTGGCGCTCGGCCGGACATCGGAGCGGGTGTGCGTGGCGAGGCGGTCGCCGATGGTACCGCCGCATGCGAGACGACGAGGCCGAGCGCGAGGCACGCGGTGACGCCGGGTCATCGTCGTCATCGATCGCCAGCGGCGCCGAATGCCCGCGCCAAGGCCATGGCATCGCCGAGGTCTCGACTCGGAGCTCGACGTCGATGCGAGTACTGGTTAGTGGGCACATGGAATCCATGTAGCATCGATATTAAAACATAATAGCAATTTTGATAATAGCCCCAAAGTTAGAAAAAGATATCTCCATAATGTAAAATATAAAAGTAATGATATTAGAATATTAATGCCAGTATGTGCATCTCGATAGAATTCAACATTCAAAATTGAACAATGAGCATTATTGCTTGCGCTTGTCATCCAAAATCAGAAAATATTATGCTAGTTTCTATGGGACTCCCAAGTGGATTTACTACATGTAGGAAGGTTGCATACTGATTTATGAGCGTCGACAAAACTGATGTCCAACGAAAATGCAAATTGCACTTACGAAAGAAATGGTTTTACAGATTGTAAGCACATAATAATAAATACAATGTCAAACTAAAGTAAGATATAGATACATCCATAAATTGTGCCAAATATATGCAAGTGATTGTAGCAGAGTTGTCCTCCCATGTCATCACATCAATGTTAGTCCACTGAAGGCTAGCAATCTGCACATCAGATAAACAATTATGACAATACAATTCACTGAATATGGAAACAGGAAACAAAAAATCTCAATATTATATTTACCTCAAAGATGCCGGGAGCTGGTGGGTGGAGTAGTTGTAGCGAAGAGAGGCTTCCCCCAGCCATGGCCTGAGTCCCTATATATTGATGGCAATCCAAACTAACCAATTTCATATGGTCACTCAGTTCATGATTCCTATTTTCGGCACATTATAAATGTGACCGACCCTTACACACATAAATCCTAATACACTAAAGTAACAGAGGTATAACAATTTAGGCAGTAGCAACAAATCACACCGTTCACCCATGCGCTACTGATTCATCGCATGTGTAATAGGAAAAAGAAGAAAATGCAGAGAAAGGCCACACCATGCTGACCATAGGCTCATAGACATTGCAATTACAAACCTCCTACATGTTACATCATAGAAGTAAAATTAACCAAAAAATAATAAGGGAAGAAAGTAAGATGGCAGGATGAGTGGATGACAGGATCAACTATGAACATGAGCCATTGGATTAACTTGCTCGGATGGTCTTAAGTCAATTGGGTCACAATGTGGGTGGATGTAGCGAAGAAGCAACTCACACCTTTTATATTAGTATCGACTATGTTGGTAAAAACTAAAAAAATGAGAATACAGTGGAGGATTTGCGTATCCTTGTTTTCAAGGATGGCAATGGGAGCTTGGACCCATGATCTCAACCACCACAACTTTGCGCTCTACCACTATAAGAATATATCATTATGAAAGTGTTTTTGTGACAAATGTACTAACATTATTTTGATACGATCAATCTAGAATATTTTACCTATATTAGAAGTCGAAGTTACAAATATTTGACTCATTGACTGCATGCTCTCTAGAATGACATCTATTTTACTATTTATGAACAGAGGGAGTATTTAACAAGTTAATAATCTGTTCTTTGTACAATTTTTTCGCTGGTAAGAGTTGTAACATTTCATGGGTGCCTTGTTGTGTCATGCTGCATGCAGTAATGCTTTCAGAGTCATTTTCAGTTACGACACCCACCACATCTCTTGAACCATTGCTTGTTGAATTGTACAACTGAAGTACATTGTTTGGAACTTTAAATATCTTCTTCTAACAATGTTTTGGTCTTTCTCAAAATTTCAGCAAAAACTAGCAAAGAGGGATGGTGGTGCTATAGACCGAAGTCAGGATATTGCTAAACTGCAAGAATTTTATAAGCTATATAGAGAAAAACATAAAGTTGATGAGTTGTTTGAAGATGAAATGAAGCTGAGGGAATCTGCTGTGTTCAGCGGTAACCTTGGAGAGTATGCATTTCCCCTTTGAAATTTTATTCTGCATTTAAATTCGATAAAATGCTTGAAAATTGTAATTCATCTTTTTGAGACATTCTGTTTTTCAATCCTAATTGTTAAACCAACTTCTAGCATTGCACCGTGTTCACCATCTGTAATTTAACTTCTGCTATTGTTTGAGAAGGTTGGAACGCAAAACCCTGAAGCGCAAAAAAGTACTTGCAACTCTGAAGGTCTTGTGGTCAGTAATAGAGGATTTAACAAGGGAAATTTCACCTGAGGACGCAGAAAAGTTGATATCTGAAGAGGTTTTTATTGTTGTCCTACATAATGTAGTTGTTCATACTCGTTTTTACATTCACTTTATTTCCAATGTTCAGAAATCGGAGAAAATTAAAATATTTATGCCTTCTAGCTTATGTATTTTGTATTGTGGTTGAGTGGTTAGGTCAGAATAGGTTTTGCCTTGCTGGTCCCCGGCAAGATAATGGCAATCTCTTCATATTTGCTAAAGCGACGAGTGACATCATCAACTTTTATGTGTACATGTAAATATTTTGTACGCTGGGAGTAGTTTTTCCCTGCCACCAAGTGGTTCGTTTAAGTAGTAGAGATTTTGTTGACAGCACACTGAACTATTTTGTAGACAAATAGCACCGTTGTGTGAGTTGCACATAAAGTTCAAGCGTCCAATTAAATATAAGTGTGATATCTGCTTATTATGACTCTATGCCCCTTCAATTTCCCACCTTTTGAATCTACTTGAGATCAATAAAATGTTTCAATTTTTTTGTGTATAAATAATAATGTGTTCTGTTCTACTCAGATGAAAAAAGTAATGCAAAAGGATGCGGCAAGAACAGAGGATGTTGTAGCTTATAATATTATTCCTCTAGATGCTCCGTCTACAACTAATGCAATTGTCTCTTTCCCAGAGGTAATAATTCAGAGTCTTGACTTTTTATTATTTATCATTTTTTTAGATCCAGCAGTGGTTGTACTCCTTATGCATTGTTTCAATCTCAGGTGAGGGCAGCAATATCAGCTTTGCAGTACCATAGGGATCTACCCAGGCTCCCTGGTACTTTCTCAGTTCCTGATGGTAGGAATTCAGATATGCTGGATCTTTTGCACTGTGTATTTGGTTTTCAGGTTAGTTTCTTTATAGCCCACCTGTCTTATTAATATATATTACATACATTTTCCAGGAAAATCATCATATTACTGCCGAACAAACTCATTTAATAATACTGCTAATAGAATAGAAATGTTTATTTGCCGGCCGAAGACAAAAAAAGATTAGTAATTAGTCTATTACTTATTATTATTGTTAACTATAGGGATCAACTTGAACGACTTGATTTAATAGTAAATGTGCTGTGCCATATGTTTGCAGAGGTGCAATTTTTCTCTCTTGTTCTTTTCATTATTTCGTGTCATGCTGCAAAGTAGGAATATTTTTGGATACTGCAAGCATGAAAACTATGCTAAAATGTGCATTGTTCAGTACATACATTTGATATATTGACTGTAACTGTACATACTTAGAAATGCTAAATAAACAATAAAGATTTGTGGACATAAACTTACATCCTGGTGCAAGATTAGGACCAAGACTATTGTTAGATTGTTGAAAATGAGGGAAAAAGAAAATAAGCATGTTGGACTTTGTGTTATTTCTAAAATATTTAAGAACGAAATAGAAATACAGCATTGTGAGATACAACCTTTTGTTTCCTGGTTGCAACTAAAACTTATCTGGGCATTCTGGAATCTTGATAATGACGATGTTTTGAAATGTTGATGCCTTCATGGAAATATATCATAACTCCCTTCTCATGGTTGCAGAAAGATAATGTAAACAATCAACGGGAGCATATCGTTCACCTGCTGGCAAATGAACAATCTCGACTGGGCAAACTTTCAGGAAATGAGCCGGTATGTGTACATTTACATCATTGCTTCGTCTTGTTGTTGCCATGTATTTTTTCCCAGATCATTTTTTGGGATCTGGTTAATGCCCTATTAAATATTAAAACCCAATAGTCATAATTGGTGTTTGGAGTACCTTATCACTTTTAACAATGATTTAGCATATTGTTTTTTTTCTCGAACACGCAGAGAGTCGTTGTCATTTCAATAAGGAAGAACAAAAGTACAAAGGGTGAGGAAAAGAAATCCACCTAAGAACAAACTCACACCATCACACCCTGAACCTAAAGTGCTAGAGTTAGCGACCAAGTGACCAAGCTTAGAAGCCCCGCCATACACCAAAGACTGCACTCATCCTTAATGGTGCAGCAACTGTGGACATTAGGTAGAGAACCTTCAAACACACAAGAATTCGATGCTTCCAAACCTCCTGTGCCACTGGGATGATAAGGAATTTAGTCCTTACGCAAGTCCTTAGGCACTCCTTGATGGTCTTGATCCACCGCCAGAGAAACGAGAGGAAGTCGTTGGAGGCGCTGCGAGAGCGGATGAAGATGTTGGTAAATCAACGTCCAAAGTTGCCGCGTGAAGACACGAGCAAGAAGAACGTCTTGGATGGTCTCCTCCTTTGATCACAAAGGGACAAGCGACTGGTGAGGCGATCACGTTTGCAAGGCGATCCGTCCGTCAAAGACCGATTGTTGATAGCTAGCCAAATGAAAAATTTGCAACGAAGCGGTGTTCTTTTTTTTCTTGAGCAATATAGTTAGTTGTACTTGGCAGAACTATCTTTTTGCTTTGCTTTATTGTGACTCACCAAACTGTTTCTTTTGGATTGACCCAGCTTGCAAAGACACATGTTTCCTTTTGTGATCGTTGGTGTGTCATCGTACATGAACTTAAGTTTTGCTCCTTTTATTTGTTAGATATAAGAATAGCCTAGGGTGTTCTTTGCATATTTACATGTACATGTTCATATACTTTGGTCCTGTGGGAATACAAATGATCTTCCACATTGGTATCACAGCCAGGCTAGGGTTACGGTTAGGCTCCGCTGCCGCCGCCAGCCCATGCCCTCCCCATTTTCTCCCCCACGCATGCCGGATCCAGCCCCCCCGCCGCTGGATCCGAGCACGACTCTGCCTCGTCCCGCCTTCCGCCACCATCGTTGGCCCGCTCCAGCCGATGCCTCCCTCGCCTAAGCTAGCCCCCCTTGGCCGCCATCGCCGGATGTCGCCTCGGCTGCTCGATTGCCGCCGCCGCCGCCTCACCCTCGACAAGACTGCCGCCTCTCCGATTGTTGCCGCCGCCACCCCGGTCACCCTTGATCACCACCACCACTGCAGCCGTGGCCCCGGCCACCCTTGGTCGATAATTTTGGCCGCCCTGGCCGTTTCTAGCCGTCCCAGTTCCCGTTTTGGCTTGATCTAGATGGCTATTGCTCTGGCTTCTTTGCCATCCCGCCCCCCAGTTTGTTTTGACGGGATGAACTTCCGGGAGTGGGTTTTTCACTTGAGGATTCACCTCAACATGCAGTGTTTATGGGTCATCTCACTGGCGAGCACCCCTGTCTGCCTCGGTCAAAGCCGCCTGTTCTGCTCGCCCTTCCTGCTGTTGCGGATCAGGCGGCTCAAGAGGTCATTGGCTCATTGCTGCACTGAAGTAGGCCCTGGAGCTCTATTGGTTTGAGTTGCACGCCTACGAGTAATGGCAGGAGGCCGAGGCTTGTGCTACCGCCATCCTGGTGGGTGGCATGCCCGTGGCCATCTCCATGGATGGGGTGGAGCTATTGACGACACAACTTATGTGGGAACGCCTCTGAGCTCACTACCAGCCAATGAGTGATGCTATGTATCTCTCCGTTGTGCACCAATGCACTCTCTTCAGCAGCTTGATGTCACCGTTGACTTCTACCAGCAGATGTCTACGGTGTGGCTTCAACTTTTCGTTGGGGATGGGTGTCTACTGGACCTGTCCTTGCTGTGTGCGGCTTCGCGCTCACCAAGACTCATCGTTTCTACGACTTCCTGACGCGTCTCCGATATGAGTTCGAGACTGTGCGGGCTCAGCTCTTGACTCGCCACCCACACCCGAGCTTAATGGAGGTCCTCACGGCTATACGTGTTGAGGAGGCTCGTCATTGTGCCACCTGTTCGGATGCGCATCGCCTTGTCTCGCCTCAAGACCGCCACTCGCTGTTTCTTCCGCACATGTCATGATCCCTCCTTCAACTCCCAGTGCACCAGTGGTTGCTGCTTCTACTGCGGGTCTTCACTGCACCTACCGCCAGTGTAATGGCCACAGGTATCAGGACTGCTACAAGCGGAGGAGGGACCAGGGTCATCGGGGTGGACGTCTCTTGAAGGGCTCTGGCGGTTCCTCCCACTCAGGAGCTGATGCCTCTCACCAGGGCTCCTCCGGTGATGTCGTACAACAGCTCCTCTCACTCCTCCAACGCCTAGGTGTCGGCTCGTCTGGTTCTTGCTTCTCATTAGTCTTCCACGCCTCCACCTCCTTCCTCGTCAGGTATCCTATCTTCGTGGATCTTAGACTCTGGTGCTTCCTTTCACATGACACCAGATGCTGCCCACCTCACCTCGCTGCATCGCATATTTTTATCTTGCACTGTTCAGACTGTAGATGGTACCTCTCTTCCTGTTGCAAGTTGAGGCACCCTTTCCACTTCCTCTTTTCATGTTCCTGTAGTCTCTCATGCTCCTTAGCTCACTATCATTTGTGCAAACATTTCTGTCTTGTTTTTGTGCTGCTCTTATTTGATTCTGCACCTGTAAACTCTTACAGTGACATACTAAACTATAAAGAGGGAAACAACTACTTTTATACCCTTCTTTGGCTATTCAAACTTTGATGGTTTTGTTCATTCCGTAGTTTTCAGCTGTTTTCTATGTTGTGTTGATAGTAGTTTTTGGGTGGTTAGTGTTTAATACTAATGATACGCTAATATTTCTATGAACAAAATTACCAGGATTGGAATCACTGATCTTCTAGATTTCATTAAAAAATCCTAAGAAACATTTTTTTTGCTATAGTAACAGTAATGTTTTGCTTTACTGTTGATATTGCTATATGATTTGACATTAAATTCGCAGGGGTATCCTTTTATTTTAACATTGTGCTAATATGTTAATAGCTAATTGTGGTTTCTTGCCAGGCCTGGCCCAAATACTCATTTTCATGTGGATTGAAGTTGTTCATGACTCTTATCCTTACCATTGTTTTCATTTGTTGTCAGAAAATCGATGAGGGTGCTGTGCATGTCGTGTTCTCCAAGTCCCTTGATAACTACATCAAATGGTGCAACTATTTGCCACTTCGTCCTGTCTGGAATAAGTATGCCTTTTTATATGCTGCATCAGTCTATTCAATTCCTCATGCATGACTTATTTGTCACCAAGAGACTGCATTGTTTTCTCTTAGCACTGAATCGTTGACCAAAGAAAAGAAGTTACTATATGTGTCTTTATACTACTTGATCTGGGGAGAGGCTGCCAACGTACGATTTCTTCCAGAAGGCTTATGCTACATATTTCATCATGTAAGTTTATAGAAAATTCTACTCAAGTTCTCGGTCGTACGTTTTTTGCTGCATGATTGAATGGTTGTGCCTCTATTTCACTCTTTTCTTGCATGAGAATATTCTGTGTGTTCCTTCTCTAGTGTCTCTTGTGTATTTGTTGAAGCATCTTTGTGCAAACCCATGTTTGGGTGCTATTATGCTAATCATATTTGGATGGGACTTGGATGAACCAGACTTATGCACTGCAAGTATGAAGAAGTACTGAAACACTAGGAAAACTACATAACATACAGTCAAAATGTCCATAATAGTTTTTACTCTCTAGTGCAGTAGTGCTTACTCTTAGGAGCATAAATTCCAGTTCCTTCCCTGCTTTATTACCTTGTTGACATGAGTGCACAGTTTGCCATTGAGTGTTTAACATGTTTGTCGTTTACAATTTTTCTAACGTGATCATGTCTTTATTTTAAGCAAACAAATCAGCAAATTCTGTTACGTTCTTTTATTTTTTGAAGGCAATACTTTTGGTGAGAGCCATGCTATTAATACAATATTTTCAAATTAAGAACATTATTAACTTTACTATTATTGTACGTTACTAACCTTAAAAATTCTGATTCATTCATGTGGTATTCAATTCTTGATATGTCCTAACAATATTAGAAGATCTTTGACGAACTTAAATTATAATTGATGCTGAAGGCAACTTTTGTTGTTAAAATTTATCCTTTTGATTTTGCAGCTAGCAAGAGAACTAGAGGAGATTGTGCGAAAGCAGACTGCAGAGCCAGCTGAAAGCTGCGTTTCTAATGATGGCGTATCATTTCTTGACCAAGTCATTTCTCCTCTATATGAAATCATTGCAGCTGTAAGTGGTGCTGCTGGATGAGCTAATGTAGCTTGCTATGTTTGGTCCTATATGGTTGTCTGAATGGTGGTTCTGCTGCAGGAAGCAGCCAATAATGACAATGGACAGGCACCACATTCTGCATGGAGAAACTATGATGATTTCAATGAGTTTTTCTGGTATGTGGATCAATTGAGTTCTTGGGTTTCATTGATTTGTTGCTATTTTCATAAACTGTTGTCTGTCTCTTTTAGGTCTCTGAAATGTTTTCAGTTAGGTTGGCCATGGAAGCTGAGCAATCCATTTTTCTCGAAACCTAGTAGGAAGGAGCAGGTTCGTTTGTATTAATCGTGTTCATGATTATTTGGGTCTTGCAGAAAATAGAAACTAATATGTGTGTATGTTAGGTGGTTTCTTTTTTGGTGATTGTTAATATGATTTGCCCCTCTTGACAGTCATGTAAAAGGATACGAGAAGTTTAAGGCCCCCTTTTGCGGCTTTGCCCAGCTTCACTTTAGGTCCTGTGCTCATGCACAAACTGAAGCTTGGCCAAACACATTGCTTCTATTCCTGACCTAATTTGGGCTTAAGCTTATCTGGCCAACTGGCCGCTTAAGCCACACCCAGTCTTTGAGGCCTCTGGTCTTCTTGAGCTTATCAGTTATCACTCTTTCCCCACCTCCTACCCACCCTGATACTTGACATGGCAACAACGCATGCTTGAGGCCCATCACCTGAACGAGGGGAATATCCCTTCTCTCCAGCTCTTTACCGCGTTTGACGAGGGCTGCCTCTGTGCTGCCCTGGTGCTGCTGCTCCTAGCTCTCACTGTTCTTGACGAGGGCACCCGCTGCTGTGCCGGTTCTCACCAGCTCTCACTGTGCTCGATGAGGACCGCTGTCAAGCAGAGGAGTTGAAATTTCAAGATCCACTGTTGTGGCTGTGCTTGATGAGGAACAAAGTGTTGGCTTCTACCCACCTGCTTTCCTTTGATTTGGAGAGGATTGCGATGGGATCTGTAGATGAGTAGCGATTTGGACCGTGTGGAATGGATAGGGATGTGGAGTTTTTACTCTTCAGTTATGAAACATATACCAATTTTACACTGTAGAAGCGCGGATGCATGTTTCAGTAACTATTAGCACAAACCCATGTAATTCTTGCAAAACTTTTTTCAAGCTGATTACATAAGCCAGCCTTCCGAGCTTATCAACCTAGAAGTGCAAAAAGCAGGCATATTGGATACGCTAAGCTTGGCCAAACGGGCCCTAAACCTAGAATTGAACAATTTGGATCCTGATTGCTCCTAACTTTCTTTCACAGTATGAATACACATCATCAGCTATGTTGAACACTTTGATGCTGTATTTCGCTGTTATATCTTGTGAATTGCTAGGTCGTATTCATAAAAAAATGCCATGCGCAATATTTCTTTTACAGGGCTTCTTAGGTAGGAATCATCATTATGGAAAGACATCTTTTGTGGAGCACAGAACCTTTCTTCATCTTTACCATAGCTTTCATCGCCTTTGGTTGTTTCTAATTATGATGTTTCAGGTAAATGTAAATTTTTATTCGTGATTGGTCTCACTATCTTGCTTTGGATTCAGCATTACATTCCACCATTTCTCGATAACTTCTGTGTTTTGAAGTCTTAGATTTGTTGTGCTCACGAGTTAAGAGGTGCTAGATTCACAATAATCTTAAAAAAGGCTTGTCTTTAGGGGGTTGGTTTTTGAAGGGGAAAAATAATGGAGAATCCTACTTTAACGTGAATTTAGCCTTTTCGAGACATCTTGGATAATCTTACTTTTTTATCCTAGCACAATAGTACTTAATGGTTTTTTTCTTGATATGTTACATGGTCATGCATTGCACTGATACTGGCCAGTGGCCACAATGGCACCATGTATTCGTTCACATACGGTCCACGTACAGCTTTGTATATGCACAGCGAAAAATTCCAATGGCACCCTTAAAATTGATGTTTAGCTGTTAGCGGGAGAGATGCAGAACTTTTTGTCTTATTTTATTTTGGACGATATTTCCTCTTTTTGTCTTATTTTATTTTGAATGATATTTCCTGGAGGTCCATTAGGTTCTTTATGTTTGTCATCTTTATTTTTTTAATATACCTTTCATTCTGTTAATGCAGGGACTAACCATCATTGCTTTTAACAATGGTAGTTTTGACACAAATACTGTATTGCAACTTCTTAGCTTGGGCCCAACTTATGTCATAATGGAATTAATTGAGAGTTAGTACAAAAATCTTTTTTGTAATAACAGTATGATTGTTTGCATAAATTCTCTTGTGAGTTGTGACTAATTGCATTTGTTATCTTTTTGTTTGGGGAAGGTTTATTGGACATTCTAATGATGTATGGTGCCTATTCAACATCTCGTGGATCTGCAATCACTAGAGTGCTCTGGCGATTCTGTTGGTTTACCGTGGCTTCATTGGTTATTTGTTACCTATATATGTATGTTTTCATGCCTACCCATAGTGGAATAATTGCAAAAAAATTCACTATAAAACTAAATTATTTTAATTCAATCATGCAATATTACATTTAAGATCCTATCATTAGGCAGTGACATTGTCGAAGATCTTGAAACATGGGAAAAAAAATACCACATTGGCGGTTTTAGGTAGTTCAGGATGAATGCTAGGATTCACAACATTTCAATTCTGATACTCGACAAGTAACAATTCGGTCCTTCTCTGTGGAAAAGAGATAATATGGTTATTAACACTGTTTGCCCATATGTATTTGATAAACTTAGTAGGTCAAAATTGGTCTTTGTGTACTCGATGTTCCCTGCTATCCCGGAGCATACTATCCTTTCTGTTGGACTAGTGACTTTCATGTTGTTAGTCTTTTAACAGTTTTCAGACAGAGGACTAATGGTTCTCTTTTGGTCAAGTGGAAGGGCTAAATTGTTTCAAGTATAGGGATAAGGGTGGTTGTATAAAGCCAGCAGTATAAAGATGAAATTGGTACCTAATTGGCATGTCTGGCCTAGCTCGACTTGGCTTATATGCCCTTTTAAGCTTGTCAGCCCTGTAAGCTGCCCTCCACTAGTTACTGGCTTTCAGCATCTCTTTGGTGGTGTGGCTTTAAGCTTAACATCATAATTCTAAGAATAAGATGGACTGAACAAGGCTTTACATGGTTACTTGCAATTGTTAATAGAACATCTCTTCGGTTTTCTGAGATAAAAGTACTAAATTGGCCCGTGGCCCAGGATATCAGTATGGTTTTCTGAGAGAAGAGTTTTAAATTGGCAATCTGAGCTTTCTTGTGAGGTCTATTTTGACAATTCTACTTTTGCGTAGCGAAGTAATGCTACTTTTCGGTGTCAACTTGAAATTAATGCTTATGCTAATTTGCTTGGATGAAAAAGCTGAGTTTTTACAGACTTTCTAGGCTTTGCATCCAAGAACTGAATCTTTAACCAAGCTTTCTGTCCAAGCGAATTACTAGAGTTCCTTATACTTGGTATCCAATTTCAGGGGATGGTACTTATCCCTTTCTTATGTTTATACCATTTTAATGAAAGTTCTAATATGTTTCTCAGCAAGGCACTTCAAGATGGGACACAATCTGTGACTTTCAAGATATATGTTTTTGTAATCAGTGCATATGCGGGTGTCCAGATAATCTTCAGCTTACTCATGAGTGTTCCTTGCTGCCATGGTTTGACCGCCGCTTGCTACCGCTGGTCTATTGTACGCCTTGCTAAGTGGATGCATCAGGTCCTTATCGGCACATTTTGACTTCCTAAAAGCTATGTGATGCAATATCTTCTACTAATGGTATCTGAAATTTGGTTTCTGTTGAAGGAGCACAACTATGTTGGAAGAGACATGCATGAAAGGCCTCTCGACTATATCAAGTAATCCTATTGAACTTCGAAGCATCGTGCTGTGACTCTCCTCACGTGTTGGAAGTACACCATTTCTAACTTTTTTACTGTGCAGATACGTAGCTTTCTGGCTTGTAATTCTTGCCGCAAAATTTTCATTCACCTATTTTCTCCAGGAAAGTTTTATTTTACCTGTTTTTCCTCTGTTTTACCACTTATCAGTAGCAATTTGTATTTCAAAGTGGCCTTTCTTATGCAGATCAAACCTCTTATTAATCCAACAAGAAAGATAATCAGTTTCAGAGGCTTAGAGTATGCCTGGCATGACTTTGTCTCCAAGAGTATGGATATATTTTCCTCTCACACTTATGGCTATGCTTTATTTTATTTTTTGTAAGCCCCTATGGTCCTTATAATATTTCACTTTGTTGTGTTTGTTTTTTTTGATAAAGTGTCTTATCTCTTTCCAAATATTAGTGTTTTAAATATCTTTCTTAAGGTTTTTTTATGTTGCAACTATGTTTTGGATGTTTGGGGGGAAATCATGAAATTGGCCTCACATTATTCCATGGATATCCCATGCGATGCGTAAAGATGTGCACTTTATTGTGCTAAAACTTGTATGTAACTTTTTATATTGAAGTGAGATCATAGGCTGTGCTTTTAATTTTCATGTTGGTTCTTGCAATGTTTGCAGATAACCATAATGCTCTTACAATCCTTTCTTTATGGGCTCCTGTGGTGTCAGTAAGTAACCTTTTTACTTCTATATTTGTTTGATGCGTATAGATATAATATATTATGTCATGTCCCCTCCTCTCGTCTCCCACTTTTTGAACTATTGGTAATATGGTTTATTGCATTGAAATAAGGGACACCACATACTAATTTAGGAGAAATAGCCTACTTAAGTAGCAGCAATAAACAAGAATAATCTCTAAATGACAATGTAGTAAGGTCTTTCTGAAAGAATTATTTGATTATCTGTCCAGTGTTTAATTTTGATGGCTTATTGAACCAGCACAAGTTGCTGGAGGAACAACTCCAGGCATGCTGAACTTGAAAGAATGACACAAGTGTTTGTGATCAGGTCAAATATGCCAATCTGGATTATGTTCCAGAGAATGGTTTGAATCCACTAACAGGGAGATAAAACAAATCTTGTCCTAGATGTAGGCCATGAACAATTAAACAGAAGCTCAATAGTTTGGTAGAAATACATGGATAAACTGTCCTTAACATCCAGCAAGAGAAAATACTTATATTACTTATAAAGCTTCTAATGGAAGACAAATAAGTAAATATGCAATAACTAGCAGATGCGCATAAGTTATTCCCATTGTTCACCTAGGCGTTAGACGCTAGTCGAATGGCAGACCGGCGCCTAGGCGGCCACCTAGGCGGGCCAAGTCGACAAGGCGGGAGGGCGGCGCCTAGCACCTAGGCGGCCGCCTAGGGGAACACTGGGTATTCCTAGGCATTGGAGACTGTGAATTCAAAATGTCAATAGATGAATTACCTCATTTCGAACCTGGTTGGAATATGGTTCATCCCAGCCATATTGCTAAACATGGTTGTCGCGGTTCATCCAAGTCGTCCTGGTGGCCGGAGGGGGACGCCAAGGCTCGTTTCCTAGGGCTAAGGAGCTAGGCGGCCGTCTCCAGGCCGAATCCGGCCGCCTTTGGCTCTCCTCGTGCAGATATGGCCGCCGCCGGCTCAGATCTGTAGCCAGCCGCCTCTTCCTGTGCAGCCGCTGCCTCATCCGGCGCTCTTCCCAAGCCGCACCGCGCTGGCCCCCGTGCTGGGCTCCATCTCCGCCGTCCTCGAGCCTTGCCACCACCGGATTTGGGCTACACCGCTCGGATCCGGCAGAGGAGGCAGGCGATGTTGGTGGGGAGGAAGAAGCAGTGGGTAGGGGGAGGCGGCAGTGGCGGGAGGAGAGTCATGGAGGGGGGGGGCGGCAGCACGTTTGGCGGAGAGATGCCGGGCTCAGGATGGAAATGGCTGGCGCTAGGTTAAATGGATCGAGTTTTTAGTTTTTGTGATTTAGTCCTCGTAGTTTCTAAAAATTAAGAATAGACCTCTCTTTCAATAGTCTACTTCTGATTTAGACCTCATAAGATATGGCTATTTAGATAATTTATACTATTATATCGTCTAAATGTCGCCATGGCGGGCGCCTAGTCGACTAGCGTCTAGACGCCTCGGTGTTGCCGCGACTTGCCGGAGCGCCGTGACAACCTTGTTGCTAAAAATAAGCCGACTAAAATGGCACAATTATTTTGACCTTCGGGTAGTTTGACATGCTGGTTGTTAGTTCACTGAAAGATTACAAAGTGAAACAAACATTATTTTTATGGCAACTTATTATCTTGTATAGTTATTATACAAATTTAATAATTAAAGTCAGTTTGATGGTAGACTGAATGTGCCTAGGTCCATTTCAATAGCTTGCTTGTTCGTCTTGTTTCTGTTGGGCTTATTGCTTCTTCAGGCAGCTGCTACTATATGCAGTGAACAAATTAAATATATATTTCTAATGAGAATTTTATTTATGCAGATTTACCTTTTGGACATCCATGTATTTTACACCGTGTTGTCTGCTATTTATGGATTTCTCCTTGGTGCACGCGATCGCTTGGGAGAGGTTAGCTCTTATACCTAAGCTTTCTGCTATTGTCATACTATTCTTTTGCCCCAAGTTGCTTCTGGCAAATGTATTAACCTTAATTGTTGTTTATGTTCTTATTTTTTATGCAAGGAAATTTCTTGTTATTTAGTTAATTATGTTAGTATATTCTCCAGTATATTTGAATACTTGCACGGCACATTTGTAAGATGCTTCTATTACTGTGTGTGCAAACAAACTCATAAATAATGTGTAGTTTATATAACATCAACAAACTCCTATGAAAAATAAATTACACCCATGTTTGGTTGGATATGTTTTAACGTTTGTTTGCCCACCAGCGAAAGGTTCATGCTTTGATACTTTCTTCTTTTCCCACTCTTCATCTATTCATAGCTTATACCTTGAAGAGCACTTTGTTTGATTATCTGTTGATTTATCCTATCTGGTGGCTGTTTATGATTTTTCAGATTAGGTCTGTTGAAGCAGTTCACAGATTCTTTGAGAAGTTCCCTGAAGCATTCATGGATAAACTTCATGTTGCTGTTCCAAAAAGGTTTCTTACGTTTTTACAGTTTCTTGCTTATCGCTTCATTTGAATGCACTAAAGTTGGATTTAATCCTTCATACAGGAAACAGCTGCTATCATCTGGTCAGGTATGTGTCCTTTGTTATCAATATTTTACAGCCTTTTCCTTTATAATTTAGTTTCTGTAGGTGGAGCCGTGGAGGCATGTTTCGTTGTTTTAATATGCTCTTAAGTTGCTCTAGCTATAATACCCCCTCGCGTCCCAAAACTTTACTGTGCGAAGTGCTCATGATCCAACTTCCACCATTAATATTTACCATCAGACATTGCTAAAAACTTGTATAAATATATTATGAAAGTACTTTTTATGACAAATGTGCCCATGTAGTTTTCTTGTAGCTAGCCAAAATATTTATGAACATATAAGTGGTTCAACCTTAAAAAAATTGACCGGTACAGATATGAAAATGATAATTTCTTTTGACCAGATGAAGTATTATGTTTTGTCAGTTATACTACTGTTTTTCTTGTTAGCGTGCTACTTATTCATTGTGACTCAGAACTTCGGACTTAAATATTGTTGTTCTACAAAGTAAGTATACTTGAATTTGTATCTTTGTAGAGTAGTCATCCTCTATTTTTCTGGCTAAATAATCAAGTAAGGTGCTGCTGTTCCATTTGTATACATCTACTGAAAGATTAAGTTAACTAGATTGACCTTCCTCCTCCTGCTTTCACCCCCTGAATGTTGTTTAGTGATTACTCACTCCTAATACTCCCTCCATTGCCAGTGCACCTGTTGTTTATGCCTTCTTTAGTCTCTTCCTTTGATGCCCTTCTGTTGCATTTCCTAGTTATCTGGTGTATTTTTTTGTTATATTTTCGGAATTGCCCTGCCTGTTCTAATGTGCTATACAGCCATGATGCTGGAGTCATAATTGTTTTACTTCAATTCCAATCTTGCATTGAACTTGGTTTATTTTTCTCATATTGATTTGAGCTCTGATTAGTTTCAAGAGTTTGTCCTTAGTGTTTTGCATCTTTGTAGCTATTACATGCTTAAACAAGGAAAAAAGTCTTTTTTTTGTGCATAAATTATAAATACACCATGTTTTCTTTCAGTTTTTATAGTTACTTTCAATGTGTTGACACTGGAAACACCAAATTTACCAGTATACAGAGTTAAACAAGTTTGATGCATCTAGATTCGCTCCCTTCTGGAATGAAATTGTGAGGAATTTGCGAGAAGAGGATTATATTAACAACATGTAAGTAACGCTTCTTGGAAAACTATGTTATAGTTTTCTTGAACATCCACATTTGGATATGATTTGTCTGATTTTTGACCTTTTTGTAGCGAATTGGAATTACTCTTGATGCCCAAGAATAATGGAGTGCTTCCAATTGTTCAGTGGCCTCTTTTTTTGCTTGCTAGCAAGGTCAAAAGTCAAAGCCAATTTTAACTTTTGAAAGTTTTCCCTTGTATGATTTCCACATCTCGCTTCTGTTGTGTCTCTTTAGTGATCACTTTTCCTTTGATTTTAGGTTTTCTTGGCGAAAGATATTGCAATTGATTGCAAAGAGTCACAAGATGAACTCTGGCTAAGGATCTCAAAGGATGAATACATGCAATATGCTGTTGTAGAGTGCTTTCATAGCATTTATTATATTCTGACATCTATACTAGATAAAGAAGGACGTCTGTGGTAATTAGTTTTTTAAATTATTTATGTCCATCCTGTCTCTTTTCACCTAGTTAATCCAATATATTTTTTATGCTGCAAACTATGGGTAAATTTTAGGGTGGAGAGGATTTTTGGTGGTATTCGAGAAAGCATTTCAAATAAGAAAATCAAGAGTGATCTTCGTTTCAGCAAATTGCCTAATGTCATTGCAAAGCTTGTTGCTGTAGCGGGAATACTGGTATATTCTATACTTCATTTCAAATTCATAAATATTTTGGTGTGGTTTTTAGTTGCCTTTTCAATTACACTTTGTGTGTAATCAGGCTATATTTTCCATGAGATCACCTTATTGATGACAGGAGTCCAATCTGTACCTTTCCCTAAAACACTTCAGATTCTCTTTAGAAATTTTGTATTGCATAGCTTACCTGTTTTATTGTTGAATCCAGGATCTACTTGAGCCAAATCCCTGGTATTGTAAAAATTCTGTTGAAACCTCCTAGCCTTCCTGTGCCATTTTGACCTGCACCTGCCAGGCTGCCAGTGTTGTATGTTTATGTTTTTTTATGTAAAATGTGATGTCTATGTTCTTTATCATTTCTCCGTGGCAAGTCTTATTAAGGGGTGTTCGTATTATCTTTTGCTTCTGGCAGAGAATCCAGAAGTCAATATGAACACCTGGCTTCTCGAAGCGACTTTTCTACTCCTCTCGCTCCGAGGATAAAGCAATGGGTTACGGGAGCATCATGCACCCTACCCCTCTCATTCCTGTCTCGCGCATGCATCTCTCCCTCACTTTTCTCACCGCTCACACTTTCCTTCTAAAGCCACTTTTTCCAGCCATTACTTTTTATTTTCAGCCAAAGGCTATCAACTGCAGCTAAAAGTCATCAGCTGCAAGCAATACGAACATCCCCTAACACTGAATGGTTTTTGCGATCCCTCTTATAGTCATGACTTGTGAACACTAGCATGTTCATTTGGGCTGCTCTTGACATTCTTTTTGGCTATGGGGTGAAATAGAATCAAAGTCCCTTAATTCAAACATATATAATAAAAATTTTCTAATAAAAACAATTTTTAACGTGTAAAGAGAGGAGAAATACCCTATAACCTTAAAAATAAACAGGCGTATGCTGGCTATTTTCTTTTATTTAACTTTGTTGCAGTGCTTTTGCCTAACTAGGTGTGAGCCTAGAATGTGAGTTTGTTGGGGAGTGTTATGCAATTAAAGTTCTCAACACTACGAAGATAACTATGCTAAGACATCTTTCCTGGGACGAACATAAGGAATGAGTGATTTGGTAATTGGTTCATTACTACAAACAAACAGTGAAGTAAAATTTGAGATTTTGGTTTTTGGGAGAGGCCATTCTGTTCCAAGAAACATGGGAATTGAGCATATGCTGCAAATCATGCAGCAATTTTGGTTTTTATTGCCACGTGACTAGGACTCTCCATTTTGTAGCAAGAAATTAATAATTTTGAATAAATTTGCCAAAGATGTAACTCTTCTCACCAAGAAACATAGGCATAGAAAGAACTATAAGGAAAAGAACCACAGTAGCCTCTGATCACCGCTATCCTTGGGCATCATATCACACTGTCCAGTTCCGCTTCGCCAACTCGCCTCCCCATTGGCCGTAGCTTCCAGACTAACCTCCTCCGTATTTGTGCCCTACACCAGGGCAGGGAGCTTGTGCTCTGACACCCCTGCCCATGCCTAGTGAGTAACCCAGGGCCCCAGGCGGTGGTTGTCACTGGAGTTGTCTTCGTCTCTCATCGCCGCTGAGTGCCACCATCGTGGATAACATGGTGTTGGCTGTTTGTGGTGGCAGTGGATGGAGACAGGAGATGGTTTGGGTCAGCAGTGAGAACAGGAGGAACCGCCTAGCTTTTTTTAAAAAAATTATTTTTGCTGACTCATCACAATGAACTGGTCAAAACATCCACATATGTGCTATTTTGGTTCCACATGGCAAAGCCACTAGTATTATACCCAGGGTTAAGGTTAAATTCACACTGGTTTTAGAAGCTGAGGGGGATTAAATACCTGGTTTTAAAGTTCCAAGGGGTGATCTGGACTTTTGCGAAAGCACGGGGTGATTTGAACTTTTTCCAAGATGAGAAAAACTTCTTGAGTAGTTTGGAAGTTTCTAAATCTTCCAAAATGCGCTTGTTTGGAAGTTTCTAAATCTGCCTCACGCATTTTAATCATTGAACATTTTAATCCAAGCTCCTAAAATGTACTTCCGAATTGTTTGGTGTTTGGACTATTCTAGTGTATATGACTGTTAAAATGCTTTTTTGTAGAAAGAAACTGAGTTACGTGATATGAAAAAGGGGGCTATTAATGCTATTCAAGACCTATATGAAGTTGTTCATCATGAAGTGCTTTTATTTGATATGAGGTCTGCTATTTTGTTTATAATTTCTTCTGTTCTAACCTTTTTGGCAGCTCTTTATGCCGTTGTACCATTTCATTCCTAATTCTCTTTGTTTATGAATGTTAGTGGGAACATTGACGATTGGGCTCAGATAAAAAGAGCAAGAGCCGAAGGCCGCCTCTTCAATAATCTCAATTGGCCAAATGATCCTGAATTGGTATTGTCTTATTTTTTGTTGAGTTTTCATTTTCTTGCATCTCTGTCTGTAGCCATTATTTTAATCTGTCTTTGTGTAATGAAATCCAGAAGGACTCGATCAAACGACTGTATTCACTTCTGACCATCAAGGAATCAGCTGCAAATGTTCCGAAAAATCTGGAAGCTAGGCGGAGACTGGAGTTCTTTACAAACTCTCTGTTCATGCAAATGCCTGTTGCAAGGCCTGTTTCAGAGATGCTTTCTTTTAGGTGAGGCTTCTTTAATTTTTTCGGCTTGTTCTATTAGTTGAGAATGCAGGACTTCTGTGTTTGATAAACTTAGTATCGTGTTCAAAACTGTCCGCAAGTTTCTACAAGTCCTTGGACAATTTAGAAGATGTAACTTTCTGGTTTACCTATCTTCAGTCTTGTCCTAAATGACAGGTATAAGCAGTCCTAAATGACAGGTATAAGCGGTAATACTTAGGGGTGAAAACGAATCCAGATTCGGTCGGATTATCCGGCTACCGAATTCGGATACCTAATATCCGGATTCGAATGCAAAATGAATTTGAATGCAGATGGTGAAGTGACAAAAATCTCATGTGCAGATGCGAATCTGGTATAGACTGACTCGGATTCGGATCCGGATATCCGAATAACATCCAACCTAGTAACATAGGCTACACAACAGTACAACACAGCCGGCCCACCCAGCTCACAGTCGATCGCAGCTGGGTGTGCCCCGGCACGAGTAGCAAGCATACATCGGTAGCGTTACATCACTCTTGTTGTCCTCCCTGCCTGCCACCCTGAATGTGCGCTGCTCCCAAGGCCACCATGCAATGCATGCGCTGACTCAGTGTGGTGTACGTGCGTCGGTCCATGCAGCCGCAGACACTACCCAATCAGATAGCACTATGCACGCTGGTGGACACCCCTTGACCGGTCAAGGTCCCGGTGGGTGGGCTAGCTCCCTACAGATCTATTGGGAAAGGAACTTGAATGATCTGCTATAGTCGTGAATCGTGACCTGCTATGGGCCGTGGTTGTGGATTGTCATCGCTGGTGTAAAGGCCACGAGTAATTATTGGAATTCGAAAAATAGTCGAATCCGATCCGATTTTGAGTATAATCCAATCCAAATTTGTATCCGACTTTTGTCCGGTTCGTATTCGCATTCGTCGTTTGTCCGATTCATATTCGAATCCAAGAAAAAAATGTGGACGCGAATATGGTTTGAGCACTATCCGATCTGTATCCAATCTGTTTTCACCCCCTAGTAATACTGCTTAGTATCGATTTCTAGGAACCGGTTGGTTCGTTCCACTTATAGCATGCTTGATGCTTCTGCCTAGATATCTTTTAAAGGCTGCTGATGAAGTATGTCACGAACTCACGATTGTACCTGACTATAGAAAGACTCATGTTTAGTCAGCTTTCCAGAATCCAGATACCTATTGGTCTATGAATTGTTAAGCACACAGTTTGCAACTCTGCTATTGTTTTGCAAATATGTGCCAGGTGTTTTGGTTTAGACATTAAATGCAAACCTGTTGGTTGATAAGTTTTAGCCAGCATGTCTGACAATTCTAGATTTGAATCCCTGATATCTTTTTATTTATGGATTGTATTTTTGTGGGAAGCCAGGGTTTACTGGAATTATATTTTGTTTCCAGAGCATTCCTTTTGTGTGTTAAGTGTCTTGTTAAGTGCGGTTTTCTTTTCTGGGTTCAGTTGTACTTGCTTTACAGGCCTATGATGTTTGACACTTTTTTTTTTGCAGCGTGTTTACTCCATATTACTCTGAGACTGTTCTTTATAGCATCGCTGAACTCCAGAAGAAAAATGAAGATGGTATAACTACACTATTTTATCTCCAGAAGATATATCCAGGTTTGTCCTTTCCCTGTGCCGTAAAAATAGGAAACAATGCCTGGACCTTAAAAATGTAAAAAAGGGCCATCTCTTCTGATGGTACCGTTTGAGATAGCCTCTTGTTTTCTCGCTCAAATCATGTTCCTTTGAAGACTGAAGAGATCTGATCCATTGTGGCTATGTATATTGTTCTAACGAAGTAGCTCTGATGCCACATGTTATGACCAATCGGACTATCCAATTAGGAGAGGCGAGAGGCATTGTTGTATGATGTATCTACAAAACTTGATATTCCGTTTCAAAATGGGTCAAGTGGTGTGTCTGGTCCCAAACTTGTCAAACTAGCAACATGGTTCTGGACTCTAATCACAGCTGCTAATGGTTTTGCACTGCTAGGTGACAAGCAAATAAAATTGTAAGTGCTACAAGTTACATCCCCCACCCACCCCAACACACCCACCCACATGCACACACACCGTTCAAAGGATGTAAAGTATACTACCATAGACCAAGTCCAACAACACTTAGGTCATAAAAACAATTATTAATCTTCGTCTACTTGTATATTTTTGGTGGAGCTCTTTCAACGCTATTATTCTGGATCTAATATCTAAACATACTCAGCAAACTCATTAGTCCAGAAAATTAAGTCGCCATTAATCATAAAAATCAAGATTAGGGGCCTAGATGTGCAAAAAAAAAATGATAGCACTGTAATTTTTTAGTGTCTTGTTTTCTTGAAAAATTTGAAATTCAAGCCACATATCATTTTCCTCCTTGTCAATAAAATTAGGTTTCATATATTCAACATATTATATACCATGGGACCTCCCTCCCTAGTTTCCCTGTATAAGGTAAAAATTTATGGTACTTACGTAGTTATTTTATCTGGGTGGTGCTGATGCCTGTAATCCCATGGGACCTCCCCTACTGTTTTCCTTAAAAAAAAAGAAAAATAATATGGTATTTCTGTTATCTGGGTGGTGCTGATGCCTGAATCCAGTACAAGTGCATGCTGCTATCTCTGACTAGCATTAGATATTTTTCCTCAAGTAAAAATGCATCTTTCCTGTATTATTATGGAATTTCTTGTGTCTCCTAATTATCCTTGTACAAATCTAATATGGTTGACTTTTGTAAACAGATGAATGGACGAACTTCCTTACTCGCATCAACAGGGAAAATGCAGCAGACTCTGAACTTTTTGGTAGCGCAAATGACATATTAGAATTACGTCTGTGGGCTTCCTATCGTGGGCAGACCTTAGCACGAACTGGTTTGTTATCCTTTGGAACTTAAATGTTGCTTTTAATGGATTCACCCTTTTCCATAAATAAACTTTTTGTTTGTATTAGTAAACGATTGGATTTTCTGCTAGCTTGTGCTTTATTCTTGACCGAGAAGTTGAACACTGTTTTCTATTTGGATATGGAATTAGATTGTGCTAATACTTAGATTTGTGATGGTTGTTTATTTTTTTATATGTGATGAAATGTTGAGACTAGGGTTGCTGTTTATGTGTCTTGACTGCCTTGAATGCTTGCTTACTACTGACGTTATTGGCTGCATGCTTTATTTGAATCATGATAGGTGGATCTAGACTTTTCCTTATTGAATCGTGATAGGTGGGCGTAGACTTTTCCTTACTAACTACTATATTATTTCTGGAACAGTAAAAGTTAGGAGCAGGGATAACAAAACTGGCGCCGGTTAAGCTGGTAGGTTTCATACAGGCTGGAAAGAGGTGCTTTCATACTAATTTTAATGAAACCTTAATGCTTAATGAACACCAAAGAGACACAATACGTTGTGGAAAAACCAAAGAGATGGCAAACCGGAATATAGCAGCAAGAGATCGTAACCGGGTGGTTACTGGCCACCGGCCTTGCTCCTGTAAATTTTTAAAATCCAATTTCTGATCCTTGGTTAGGGGGTCATGACCACTGACTTGCCAAGCAATCTTTTGAAGTTGTTGGAGAAAATCTGCCCGTGTCTGCTGTTCGATCACAATCCTAAGATGTAGTATAACGATATTTAACTCTCAGGCTGATTTTTTTGAGGATATTTTGTAGATGAATTTATTGAGTTGCGTGCACCAGTCAGTTCATCCAAAAGCTTAAGCTGATGAGGAGAGGTGGGCAATTCACTTATACTCCAACACTTCTTCTCACGTGTAAGCTCTCTCAGGCCTAAGAAGTGAAATAAATGTGGGCTGCAATTGTTTTTTAATTGCGCTAGCCGAGTCTTGAACCCAAGACCTTATGGCTCTGATAAACATGTTATGAATATTGTGTGTATATTCATGAGGGCCTAAAGAGCAATATATATAGCGAGTACAAGGGGATATACAGAGAAATATGCCATATACAGATAAGGAAACCGAGGCATATAAGGAAACAAATAACACAATCCTATAAGGCATATGAACAACATGAGCAATATCAGGGCGAGTGCTCACAAGATATACTAGACTCCCGACAAGATGGCGATAACATATAGGATCCTTAAGGAGATCATCATCAGTAGCACGAAATTGAAGGGAGAGCTCCATAGGAGTCTCGGCAGTGCGAGTGTCAGTCAGACCAGACTGATCAAGAAGATCATGGACATACTTCTGCTGGGAGAGGTAGTAACCCTCAGGCGTGGAAGAAACCTCAATCCCAAGGAAGTACGTAAGCAAACCAAGATCAGTCATCAGAAACTGCTCACTGAGATGCTTCTTCACGTATGTGATGAATGAGGAATCGTCACCAGTAATGAACATCTCATTCACATATAGAAGTAGTGTGGACAAAAAGACATGGACAAAAAGAGCAGGATCGTGGGCACTGATAGTGAAACTGACAGCGGTAATCACTGAGGTGAAATGCTCAAACCAGGCATGAGGGGCCTGTTTGAGGCCATAAAGAGCACGACGAAGATGATAAACATGGCTATCTGGAACAGAATACCCAGGTGGTGGCTACATGCAAACCTCATCTTGCAAAACACCATTAAGAAATGCATTCTTAACATCCAGCTGGGAGATAGACTACCGGCGAATAGAAGCAACCGCAACAAGAGTGCGAACAGTGGTCATATGGGCAACGGGGGCAAACATCTCATCGTAATCACGATCATACTCTTGCTGGAAGCCACGAGCCACAAGACGAGCCTTGTAGCGCCCAATAGTACCATCAGACCTGCTCTTAATCTTGTGCACCCACTTGCACGTGATAGGATGAGCATGCACAGGCGTTGGTACAATATCCCATGTCTCCGTACGTCTAAGAGCATCAAGCTCCTCTGCCATAGCGAGCTGCCACTCAGAATGAGAAGCAGCCTCACGATAAGAACTAGGTTCAATGATAGAGAGCATGAGCGGTCGAAGTAAAACCAAGACGATCAGGAGGTTGAAGGGATGTCCGGTCACGAAGGGCGTAACGAGGAGCATCATCAGAGAAATCAGACGTTGGTGTCGGCAAGATACCAGAAGATAAGTCTGGTGAAGAACAAGGACGACTGGAGTAGTGCACCCTAGAGAAACGAGACGGTGGTGCTGCAGAAGTAAGAGGTGGTGCTGCAGAAGGCAACACAGGAGGTGAAGGTATAGATGGAACCACTGGAGACAGACTAGAGAAAGGCTGTGAAAGGGGAGAAATGGGTGAAGAGTCAGGGAGAGATAACCAGGAGATCGTCTCGATGGTGGAAGCAGGACAAGAAGCTAAATTTCGATAGAAGAAATGTCGAGATTCATCAAAGAACGTCTTGTGAGATCCTAATTCGTCGAGCAGAAGGATCATAGCAGCGATAACCCTTATGCTCAGAACTGTACCGGTCGGCCCAAGCCTAACCGAGTGCACTAAGAAGGTTGGGTGTCGGTCGGATGGGGTCAGGCGATGGCCGGCTGAGCGGGCGCCGGTGAGCGGCGACCGGATCGGGTGGCCGGACGGCAGTTTCGGTGTGCGACGGCCGGATCGAGCATTCGGCGGCGCTGGATCGGGCGGGCAGTGCCTGGTTGAGTGGGCGGCGGCGGATCGAGTGAGGCCGTCGGATCAAGAGGCTGGATCGGGAGTGGCCGAATCGAGCGACCGACAACACCGGATCAGGCGGTTGGCGTTCGGCGGCTGGATCCGTCGAGCGGTATCCGTCGAAGCCGGCGGCCGGGCAATGAGGCGGCGATTGGCGGCCGGTCGGCCGGGTGTCGAGATCGGGTAGCGGGCGCGTTGGTTGGGCGAGCGTCGAAGCGGCCCGAGGGTTTAGGGTTTAGGGTTGTGTGTTGAGTCTGTACTATATAAGCCCCTTTGGGTTGTGCAATACACAAGCAAGCATTCCAACTTACAGTCCAAACGGTTGGCATTGACTTAAGCTAGTCTATTGGTTGGTTAGGATCATACTTGTATTTTAGTTAGGCTTCACTTCATTTTGATGTTTTAAAAGCAGGATCCAGTTTGAAAATTTAAGCAGTATTATTTACTACCCCCTCCAGATGTTTTAGCCTCACGCACTCAAATTAATAAAATGCACAACATTACAGCCATATCCCTATAAATTTGTCTTTTTTACTATGCCATTAAATTTGTTCATCACTTCATCCATAAAATCACCCACCTTTATTCTTAAATTAATGGACTCGTACAATTAAGTATGTGTTAAACAAAGGAAGGGCGATTTATTAAGATATAGCTATATTTTGCCTTGAAAACGTAGAATATCATTTATAAAACAAGTCTCTTCATAAAACATCTTCTTATAAAAGAATGGAGGCAGCAGAAAAAATCCATATCAGGCCAGCCTCTTTGTTATTGGAATTGCCCGTAAATCCATTCCATTCCCTTCTATTTTGTTAAGAATGGGTCAGATCAAATTTGAAGTGTGAATAGTAAACAGTACTTTTCATTGTTTAATCTTACTAAGTCTATTATTTTGAATATATGTGCACTTGCTGTTGATTTTATCTGATGAGAAAAAGGTTAACCTATTGGCTTTACGAGTACTAGCTTTTTTAAACATTTTGTAACTATGTTGCTCTACAGTTCGTGGGATGATGTACTACAGGAAAGCCCTCATGCTGCAAAGTTATTTAGAGAGGATGCAATCTGAAGGTATTTTTTACTAGATGCGTTGCGAGTCTCATAAATGCTATTTATCCGAATGAACATAATACCCTTTTCTGTTTTTTTTTGCTAGATCTCGAATCTGCATTTGCTATGGCTGGTTTGGCTGATACACATTTTGAGTTGTCTCCTGAAGCGCGCGCACAGGCTGGTTTGAAGTTTACATATGTGGTTACCTGCCAAATTTATGGATTACAGAAGGAAGAAGGGAAACCAGAAGCTGCAGATATAGCCCTCCTAATGCAAAGGTTGTGCTCACTTCATATGTTAGAAATGTCTCCAGTTGTTTTTATGTTAAATGAGTTCTGCTCCTTTAAGATTTTTTTATTTTACTTTCTCAGAAATGAAGCTCTCAGAGTTGCTTACATTGATGTTGTCGAGAGCGTTAAGAATGGAAAGCCTGAGTATTACTCAAAGCTTGTTAAAGCTGACATTCATGGAAAGGACAAGGTCAGTGGCAATTAATTTTAAATTTCTTTCCTCCTGTCTAATGGTTGATTACTCTTATCTAATTTCTGAAGAATTATCTTCAATAGGAGTATTTTTGGGTTTCATCAGTTTTCCCTTTGTACGCCTATAGTGCTAACAATGTTTTTTCCCTTAAGATTGTTTTGATCCCTTGGGTGCTTTGGTTGTTCTGTTTTCATAGTGCTCCAATCTTACACGTGATGAACATAAACTTGTTTATATAGCACTGCTAACGTATACCTACCTTAAGTGGCAGAGCCGGGAATATTGGGAATAGATAAATATCTCAAATTACAAAATGTCACCCACAATAGCCCGTAGTGAGTCACGATTTGGGAACGATAGCAGAACCATTAGAACATCATATCAGTGAGACATCAAGCTACAAATCCTGAAGCGCCAGTGAATGGAGTGGCAAATCCTCAAATTTCTGGTGGTGTCCTCCCCCCCTAATCTCTTGACTAATCTTGGGCTACTGGCTGCATGAACCAATGCCAGAGCTGATTGGCCGATTGGGCCATCAGGGCATTGCTGGCTTGCCACATTGGGCAAATGGGTTGGTGGACTTGCTTACTGTATTGGCTATTGGGCTAGGGTTCAAATGCAACACAGGGGGCTAGAATATGGCCTGAAACACTAGCACTAATCCATAGTTCTTCAAAGTTGCTGGGGATTCAAGTGAACCCCCCTTTTACTTAACTAGCTCTGCCCCTGCCTACCTTTGCATTCTCAAGGAAGTCAAAACCCTTCAACTGGAAACTTAGATATTATGTGAGTAGTGTTCCCATGCTTTCCACTCTAACAAGAATGGTACTAATATCAAAACACACGAAAGGATAAGTAATCACTATCCACTATTCAGTTCTGCTTTAAAAGTTGTACAAATCACTTTGAGGAAAGTATGGAACTATGGAAGCACCTTCAATATTATGTTTATTATTTAAGCAATGTGTTCATTCTTGTAATTAAGCTTTCTGTTGCAGGAAATTTATTCCATTAAATTGCCTGGCAATCCCAAGCTTGGGGAGGGTAAACCAGAAAACCAAAATCATGCCATAATATTTACTCGTGGAAATGCAGTGCAAACTATTGATATGAATCAGGTATGCAGCTGTCTTCATGTTTTTTTATTCTTGAGTTGTTATGAATATTGTGTGAGGCCCAATAGTCAATATATATGTAGGGTGTAAGGGGGACACAAGACTAAACCCTAGTACAATAGGAAATACCACTAATACCCTTAACACCCTACTCAAATGCAAGACGTATGCAATGGCATTGCATTTGAAAAAGATTGACACTAAAATAGGAAAAATTCGAAGTCCGAGTTATCGTCGTAGTCCGCAGCTCTTGGAAAAACTATCAAATCAAGTCGAAGAGGAATAGATAGAAACATGACGGTGCAGATCGAACCCCAAGACAGCGGCGACGCAATGCACAAGAAGCGTAACAAAAGCGCAGCGACCTTAGAAGCTTGGGGCAGCGGCTCAGAGAGCGGCGACATCATAATGACTTCTACGATCTGCACGTGGCTCAGAGAGGAGCAGCGACTGCTGCCACGCAAACAGAAAATTCCTATGCTTCTATGACTAACAATAAATTTGTGGACTCGTATGGCTTAGGCGAACTGAAAGAGATGCTACGAACTTGGATGGATGCAACGGAAGACTCAACAAAAAAAGATTCAAAAAGACTATAGATACTAGCAGAAGTATAAGAACCACACATAGTATCCATTCGGCCACTACCTCCCGCACGCATACGGCCTTAACCGAGGTGGCAGGGGATGGCGACATGTGGTTGCGCCGTCGACCGGGGAAGAGTTGGCCGCTCCCGGGAGCGGAGATCAATCCTCCTGGGTGCAGTAGATGTGGAAGACGAGCGGAGGCTAGGCGACGGCGGCTACAGTAAACCCTAACCTTGGCTCTAATACCATATTATGAATGTTGTGTGTGTATTCAAGAGGCCCAATGTGCAATGTATGTATATATGTGTACGTGTACGTGTATACGTATACACGTATACGTATATGTGTATGTGTACGTGTATTATATACGTATATACGTATACACGTGTATACGTATACGTATATATATACGTGTATACGTATACGTATATATATATACACACATATATATATACACACACACAAGGGGACACAACTAAACCCTAGTACAATAGAAAATACCATTAATACGCTTAACATTAGTTACTATCATTTTGTTACATGGTTGTCACGGCGTAATTGGCGACCACGGCGTGCAAGGGGTGTCAGGACGCCATGGCGATGCCACGGCGAGTCACCACGCTCTACATGCGTACATACGTTGGTCACCACCTCTCCTCCCAACATGCATACATACGCTCTACATCTGCCTTCTCACTCTCTTATTAATCTGCCGACTCCTCTCTCTCTCCTGAACTCACTCCTCTCCCCGGCGCCTCCTCCCCCCGCCAAGTCGCGATGAAGGTCTATGGTGTCCACCCAACTTCGCCGCGACGCTGTAACAACCATGTTTTGTTGTGAAATTCCTACATTTAAATAGTCTAGAACGTACAGTTCTTGTTTTGTGTGTCTTTTGCGAGGGAAGAGTGAATTTTTTTTTTATTAATAGTCAGTGTTAGAATAGGCATATTCTTATTTCTTTTCTTCTATGTGTAGGGCATATTTCCTTAAATATTCCTTTGTATTCTCTAGATATACTGTTCATTAGGCCTTATGAACATAGTCCATACACACAATATTCATAATACTCAGAACAGGGATTGCAATCAAATTTGATGTGATCGCACAAAGCATGTGCAATATACCAACGTCCATTTTACATGTAGCAAATATTTTGTACTTCCTGTTCCCAATGTATTTGTTTGCTGAGTCTTCCTTCTCTTTCCCACATACTCCTGTTCCTTCCTGATTCATTTCCCACCCTCATGATGATTCAGTGGTTTACACAATTTTGTGTTTTGTGCATAGTTTTTCTCTACCCTGTTTTTTTTTCAATATGAGAAAGGATGAAAATGTAGACAAATAGATCATTCCATTACTGATATCGTCAGTTCGTCACTGCTTGGGTATTTGACTGATGATTCAATGGAAAAATGTATCACATATTTTTTCCATCAGTCTTGAGTTTTTTTTTTGTATTGAAGGATAACTACTTCGAGGAGGCACTCAAAATGAGAAACCTGCTTGAGGAATTCTCTCAGGATCATGGCAAGCATAAGCCTTCAATTCTTGGTGTTAGAGAACATGTCTTCACGGGAAGGTGTTATTTCGCTACATGTTGTTTGAGTAGTTCTTTTGGTCTACTTCAGTAGAAAGCTTAGTTCTGAATAATAGTTTCCCTTCTGTAGTGTTTCCTCCCTGGCCTCATTTATGTCAAATCAGGAAACCAGTTTTGTGACATTAGGACAGCGTGTTCTTGCTAATCCACTGAAGTAAGTACTTTTACATAATATGTTATCTGTTTCACATGAGTACCACATATTGTCAATACCTTGAACTTTTTTACAGAGTGAGAATGCATTATGGTCATCCAGATGTTTTTGATAGAATTTTTCATATAACGAGAGGTGGAATTAGTAAAGCCTCCCGTATCGTCAATATCAGTGAGGATATATATGCAGGTAAGACTAGTGACTTTTTTCTGCTTTGTCTCATTCTGATAGTTATGCGCTCAGTCCTGTTGAGTGTGTATCATCATCATTATTAGAGTAAATTTCAGAAAACCACAGGTTTGGTGGTCATTGTTGCAGAAAACCCTGGGTATTTTGGCTAGTGCCACTTAACCCCAGGTTTTATTTAATTATTTTTTTATGTATTATAGCCATTTAAGCATGATATGCCCTTATTTGGTCTGGAAATCACTTGAAGCACCTCGTATTTTATCTCTTGCTTAGAAACACACTAACTCTGTTTTGCTTTCTTAAGAGAGGGTAAATTAATGATATATTGCATGGCCATTTTGTAATCTAATAATGGCTAATGAAATAAGAAGCCTCTCACACATCTGTAAACATCATATGTTGTTCATGATTCGTTGGGTTGTTAGCGTTCTGTGTCTTCTCAATGTTTTAGTTGTGGGGTGTCTCATTCATCTACTGTCGATATATGTAAGTGTTTGGTGATATCCATCTCACCTTTTCCTTGTATGCTCAATAGTTTTCTTGTTTCTGCTACTGTGTACAAGTTTTGATTTACATTATGATTGCATGACTGTAGGGCGTTTCATTACACTAGTTAGCAAAAGATTCCATTACACTCATGGAATTGTATCTTTTTGCTGATGCATCTGTGAACTGCAGGGTTCAACTCAACTCTGCGCCTGGGGAACATAACTCATCATGAGTATATTCAGGTTTGATTTTTCTTCATTGGTTTTATGTCCTTAGTGTAGCTGCATGCAGACCACTAGCTGTATCAGTCCAAGAAAAACTTCAGTTAGTTGGTAGACCAGGAAGCCTTCTATAGTGTCATGATTTTGCTTGGGTACAGGTCCGAGGACCAAGGGTAAGATACTCGCCCTTGATCAGCCGGCCATGTAGCCGCCAAGGCTCAGAGGCTGGTTGTAGAAGAGGGGAAATGGGAAACAGACTAGGAACTTGTTTGTTTATTCATTCCTGCCACAATTACATGATCGCCTATCACCTTTTTAGGTGTCTGCTGACAAACTATCGATTAAGAGATATAGTAGGTAACTTCAAGCAACCCTAAACAAATACAAATATATTTCCTAATTCAGATCCTAACTCAACTTTCTAATCATTACATGCCTTTACTTCTTGCTGTGCAAGTCATGGCTGCTGGTCCTTGTGTATGCACACCGCCACTGCTATCTTGCTGCACGACCGCTGCTCACAGGACCCAAAGACCATGACAACAAGCTGATCTGCTATTTGTTTAGTCCTCGAATCTGTTCTGGTATATTGCACAAAACTGAGCTACAGGGAGGATGGGTTTAATAACAAAACTGAACCCCCTCACCTCCCTGTACAAATCTTTGGAGGGAGTATGTGATGTGATACAACACCGCAGGTTCTCCTAAAATAAGAGAATATAAACTCTTGATCAAAGTCATCTAGTCGGACGAGGAAGATTATCTTCCATTCGGTCATGGTTAGCTGAAATTGCCAATGTCCTAAGGGAAGTTAGCAACACCAATGTTTCATGTAGTTGGACGAATGTTGTTAATTATTGCACCAATTGTGCAGTTAGGATTATGACTTACTACTCTCAATACACATATTTGCATGCTTATGTATTGATATTTATCTAATCCAAAAACGATTGGCCTTCATTCATTCCACATTCGACCTTCCAATAAGCTTAAGCCTTATTTGTTGTGTGTGACTTGCAGAGCTTTATAGTTGTTCAATCATTGGATCGTTGATTTGCTACTATTTTTTTTTGTTCTGTGATGGTATCACACTGCTAGTTGCCTGCTGTTAATAAGGAGTGAGCTGGTGAAAATACTAGTCCAGCTGAAAGTATGATATGTTACATGCAAACTTCCATTCTGCATGTACACCAGTAGTGCAGTTCAATTTCATCACAGGCTCTCCCACTGAACTATCTTGAGCAGTAATTCTTTAGTTGAATGAATCAAATGTTAAACCAAAGTTACTGATGGTAAACTGTTTTGCTCTTTTGCCACATGCTGTCCACCATTGTTATTCAGTGTAGTAATAGAACAAGCGCAACAGCAGTCTTGGGAGCATTGTGTTGATGTTTGAAACATAATTCTGTAGGTTGGTAAAGGAAGAGATGTTGGGCTTAATCAGATTGCACTATTTGAAGGAAAAGTTGCTGGAGGAAATGGCGAACAAGTGCTTAGCCGAGATATATACAGACTTGGACAGCTTTTTGACTTTTTCAGGATGTTATCCTTCTATGTGACAACTATTGGGTTCTACTTCTGTACTATGGTAGTACTATATCCTTTGCATATTAGGTTTTATTCAGTCAGCGCTATTTCCAACATCGTTTTTCATGGATGTTCAGCCACTGTTGTGGCCTGTACTAGCAAGTGGTATTCCATCTCTACATTAAGCCTGATGAAAGAATCTTTTCTGTTAATCATTCCTGTTCACTGTTTGCAAATGCTCTATATAATCACATCAGATTGGAGTTATTTTTCGCATATCTTTTCTGTATAATATTTGCTGATAAAAGAATATTTTCTGTTAATCACTTTCTTCCAAATGTGAAAAGTATTATTCTTGATTTCAAATTTCAACTAATACATAGCAAATTCATATTTTTTGACTCATCATTTGCAAAACTTTTACTATATTCGTCATTCGTTCATGCTTCAGTTTGCTTGTGCAACCTCAGGTCGTGTACACTACGAGCTATACCCGCATCAATGGGATTGGTATTATATTATTATCTAAAGGCACATGGATAAAGCTAAATATGTACAAAGTGTAGATTAATGATGCTGCTTATTGACCTTGAGGAGGCTGCTATCAAGTTTTTTTCTTTCATCCTCAAAAGTTTCTGACCTTAAATTGTTTCTTCTTTTGCAGCTAACTGTACTGACTGTGTACATATTTCTCTATGGGAAAACCTATCTGGTAAGATGGAATATCCATTCTACGTTGTTCTTTTTCGACAGTAAGATCTCCGTGTAAGAATATCTTTTTTTTTTCTCGAACACGCAGGACGTGTAAGAATATCAGACAATTCACTTATTTTCTGATGTTAGTTACTTAGTTTACTTACATGTAATTGTCCACCTGCTTGTTTGCTGATGTCTTCATCACAGATTGCTCTCTATAGCATCAAGTGCATCATCATTATGCCATTAATTTCTGTTCTAGACACATATTGCTTGCATGTTGATGTCTCAAATATTTTCTTTATTTTGTCTGTTCTACTTTTCATGCCACAGATCATCGAGTTAGTTGGAAATGGCTGGTCAGGCATGAAAAATAGTAGTATTTTTAAAATGTGATGGAAGCATTGGTTGATAGCATAAGCACTATTTTATTGGCTCATGCAAATTTCTCATCTCGTGTTCCATCTATGTGCCACTTTTGGGGTTGTAAAGCTTACACATGTTATAGTGTATGTAAACTTTCTTAAGCATTACGTTCAATTGAAACCTTACTTATTTTCAGAAAAAACTCTTGCACACACCTATTATAGTGCCATCTATATATTCTCTACTTTCTCTTTGTCATTTTCTTGGACTCAATCTGTGACAAATTTTTCTGGCATTTTTTACCAAGATATTAGATTGTTGTCTGACACATTTCTTTTGTTATTTGTTTGTTTAGGCTTTATCTGGTGTTGGAGAATCAATTCAGAATAGGGCGGTTATATTGCAGAACACAGCCTTGAACGCGGCTCTGAACACTCAGTTTCTTTTCCAGATTGGTGTATTTACTGCTGTTCCCATGATTCTAGGTTTCATCCTGGAATCAGGTGTCTTGACGGTATTCCCTTTCCCTTGCAGACTTCTGGCTTGACCTTTGAATTCTGTACAAGTACTCATGGGTGGTTGATTATTATATCTACTATGAAATGTAGTTTTTTATAAAAAAATTATGAACTGTTCTGAAATGTAAAATAGTATCGAGTGTAAATTAAGTATATATAAAATAGTACTGTGTTGTGGACGCGTTTATTGGCAAGACGTACCAGCGGCGCTGCCACACTAGGATCACGGCATCACCGTTTGGCAACAGTGCTGATTCTATGGAAGGAGATCATGTCAAGGATTAGGAGAGAAGTCAAATCATTAGTTTCCTTATCTAGAGATATCTTTGATAGTTGCTTTCCAATTTGTTGGTGCCTAATCTATAAAGGCTGCCGTGTTGTACTTTGAGAAGGAGGTAATGATGATAATCAATAAACAAAGTTTGGTTTCTAACTAGTTGGCTAAAAATCAGAGCCTCCTTGTTCGTCGGGAAGAGTTCCGCCGAACTTGGAGGGCGATCCCTCGACTCCCTGGCCGTCTACCTCATCGATATTTTCCCTTCCACCAATCCCAAGCCATAACAAGAGTAACTTATGTCCCTTCCAATTTGATTCTAGGTTTCATTTAATTTTTCTTGATTCTTGGATTCTAAGTTATTCACTATTGCCTGTCGAGTCACATCAACTACTTGTTTTTGTTGAGCTGAGCTTATCTTTCAGTCTCTTGTGGAACCTTTGCACTATTTGTTAGCTTGACCCGCAAATAACAATTCAATTTTCTAAACTTTTCCCTAGAGCAACAAGGAATGTACCCTTACATATGAATGTGTGAATGCAGGCTTTTGTCAACTTCATTACGATGCAGTTCCAACTATGCTCTGTATTTTTCACTTTCTCCCTTGGAACAAGGACTCACTACTTTGGTCGCACAATACTACATGGAGGTGCAAAGGTAAGGCCTTTTTTAAGAAGAAATGCTTGTCAGTTTCTGAATTTCACACTATATACTGATCTGGTACTTTTCTTATTTATTACCAGTATAGAGCAACTGGGCGGGGATTTGTGGTACGGCATATCAAGTTTGCTGAGAATTACCGTATTTATTCCCGAAGCCACTTTGTGAAAGGGTTTGTTGTCACATTATGTTACTCTCAAGGTCATATTTGCAATTACAGTATTATCCAAGATAATTGTTCTTGTTTTTTGTAGGTTGGAGGTTGCGTTTTTGTTGGTGATCTTTCTAGCGTATGGTTTTAACAATGGTGGAGCAGTTGGCTATATTTTACTTTCCATAAGTAGCTGGTTTATGGCAATGTCTTGGCTTTTTGCTCCCTACATGTTCAACCCATCTGGATTTGAATGGCAGAAGTAAGACGCTAAGCATTCTATATATGTTTACTCTGGCCAGTTACTTTAAAATATCAGAATGAAGATAAACTCTCTCTCTCTCTCTCAGGATCGTTGAGGATTTCAGAGACTGGACAAACTGGCTGTTTTACCGAGGTGGTATTGGGGTTAAAGGAGAAGAAAGCTGGGAAGCCTGGTGGGATGAAGAACTGGTAATTGAATTTTACCTGTATTTGATTAGCCTCTCAAGTCTCAATTGATCTGTTATGACGTGTCTGCTGTGTTTTCTGTCAAACACATGAATCATATTTACGAGTACAACATAATGTGCATGAAAACTCCTTTTTTTACCAATATCCTATTGCAGCCTGTTTCTGTGAATTCTTACAAGGACTGAAGGACATTTGACTAGTCCACCCTCCTAGTCTTCAAAAAGTTCACTTTATCTTTGTCCTTGTTTACTCTCTGCCATCTCCTGCCTCTTTGATGCTTTATTCTGCTTTTCGTTGACGCCTCCTCTACATTGACTATGTCAATACCAATGCTCTCACTGGCTTTTATTTTCGTTAGATATGATCATATGACAGTTGAGAAAATAATGATAAATTGTTAAAATTCTTTTTGCTTTTCACATAATTGATTTTGCCTAAGACTTTGGTTGAGCTTTTTTTTCTTCATTTGGTATTAAATACATATTGTACTTGGAAGTTCTAAACACTGCTGACTGTAATATACTGGATGGTTTCACCAAGGTCCGAAGTGTTGAAAATAGTTCATTTTGAAACATTTCCTTTTCAGGCACATATTCACACCATTCGTGGGAGGATACTGGAAACTATACTTAGTTTAAGGTTTTTCATATTCCAGTATGGAGTTGTTTACCACATGGATGCAAGCAAACCAAGTACAGCACTATTGGTACGCTAATGTTTCAGCACTTGCTTGTTGACATGAAATTCGATGACAATTGAATGTGGAGTTATATGTTCCTCTGACAATGCAGTTTAAATTCACTTCCTGAAGATAGATTTGTTTGTGTGTACTGTTGCTATTCTTATCTTCCACTTGTACTTCAGCATATATTTGTGTATTGTGTTGCTATTTCTTATCTTCCACTTGCACTTCAACAGCATATAGACGTGAATGAGATAGTATTAAACTTGTTACATTTCTAAAGGGTGGAGCAAGCCAAAAAGGGTTGATTTTAACAGACCCATCAAACCGAAGTAGCTTAGACATTCAGCTATTTTTTTTGTTTTTAGCTAGAAAATTTTTCCACCATTATCGTCTGTTCTTTTATTTCCGAAATACTAACACAACTAAACTGATGTTTGTATGTAAGTTTAAGTTTTGCTACCCAAGTTTAATCCGCATTCCACAATTTATTAAGGCTAACAATGAAAGTTGGGGACAAAAGGTACAAAAAAAGTATCATTTATTAAGGTTTAGTTTGGCATTGCGGTGGCATATAATTCCCACTTATATTTTGCTACTTTTGGATATATTAAGTTATTAACTGCTTGAAAACATCTCAGCACTGCGTTCACAACTGGTTCAGTTATTTTCTTCAACTAAATCTTTTGTTTGTTTATGAGTTGTTAGATATGTATTATATAGTTATGTATCTACCCTGTTGTGTGAGGGTTTTCGTGCATATATGTCATGCCTGTACGTGTATATATATTGGTCCATTGGCCTCACGATGTATACAAGTGCTATTCATAATATCATAACATGGTATCAGAGCCATACCTAGGTTTTCGTCCAGGTGCGCGTTGCTGGTTCGTCTCTCCAGCTACTGCCGCCTGGCTTTTCACCTGATACCGCCGAATGCTTGGTGTTTTTCTCCGTCGCCTGGATCTTCGTCGTCCTTGCCCGCCGTCCTCCGCCTTCCTGTGTCGTCATCAGGCTTCTGCCGTTTGTCGCCACTCGGGCTTCTTCACCGTTGCCGTCTTCGATTTCCGTCGCTTGTTCAGATCGACCGGGAATCGACTGGATCTGGTTCTACCGCTAGATTCTCTGTCTCCCGGCCACGTCTTCGTCACCGACGTCGTCCGAATCTTGTTGATCGTGATCAGTGCACAGTTGACTCCAATGTAGCTTAATGTTCATCTTCGTTCCACTGATGGTGAGCCTCTTACTGATACTACTTGCTATCGTCATCTTGTTAGGAGTCTTGTTTATCTTGGTGTCACTCGTTCTGACATTTCATACCCTTTGCATATCTTGTATCAGTTTGTTTCTGCTCCCACTCAGCTCCACTATAGTCATCTTCTTCGAGTTCTGCGATACCTTCGTGAAACTATCTCTTGTTGTCTCTTTTTTCCTCGCTCTAGCTCTTTGTAGCTCTAGGTATATTCTAATGCAACCTAGGCTAGTGATCTCTCTGATTGCCGGTCTCTCTCTGCTTATTGTGTTTTTTGGTGGTTCTCTCATTGCTTGGAAGATTAAGAAGCAGACAACACTTTCTCGTTCGAGTGCTGAGGCTGAGTTACGAGCTATGGCTTTGTTGACTGCGGAGGTTGCGTGGCTATGGTGGTTACTTGAGGATTTTGGTGTTTCTATTTCTGTACCAACTCCTCTGTCTGCCACGACTGGGAAGGAGGCACCGGAGAGACCAAAGGCTGTGGTGGAGGAGTGGTGACTATGGGGGTAGAAGAAGTCAGGAAAGAAAGTAGATCGACAAGATATGCTGAAGTGGAGGAAGAAAAGGGCGAGGATAGAAAGGACGAGACTCATCAAAAGTACCATCCTGAGAAATCCACATCTGTCGGTCAATAGGATCCCAACAACGATATCCCTTGTGCTCAGCACTATAACTCAGAAAAACGCATTCAACAGATTGAGCGGTTAGCTTGGTGCGCTCACGAGGTGCAAGAATATAGCACACACACCCAAAGAGGCGAAGACTGGAATAATTAGGAGTCTTGTCACAGAGACGCTCAACTGGTATCCCTCCTTGGAGAGCAGAGGAGAGCTGAATGTTGATCAGAAAAGTGGCAATAGAAACAGTCTCAGCCCAGAAGTGCGGTGGAATTGCAGAAATAAGCATGAGAGCACGAGTTGTCTCAAGAAGATGGTGATGCTTGCGTTCAGCTACACCATTCTGAGCATGAGTACCGGAACAAGAAAATTGAAAGAGAGTGTCCCTGCTCAGCAAGAAAACCACGAAGAACTCCCAACAAGTACTCTCCAGCGGAATCAGCATGAAAAACACAAATGAGTCAAACTGAGTACGGACCATGGTGGCAAAAGTCTTGTAGATGGATAGAACCTCGCTACGGGATGACATAAAGTATATCCACGTATGCCGAGAAAATCATCAATAAAAATTATATAATATCGATGCCCTCCTTTCGAAACGAAAGGAGCTGGTCCCCATACATCAAAATGAACAAGATCAAAAGGACGCTGAGACACTTGGCTCACTGGAAGGATAGAGGAGTTGAAGCTGTTTGCCAAGTTTACAACCCTGACAATTGAGAGAAGCACCCACCAGACACATACCTTAAGAGACCACGACGAAGTAACGACGAAGTAATGAAGACATACGTTACCTATAAAGATGTCCTAAACGATAATGTTGTTGTTGGTAGAGGCACCTTGGTACCTTGGTTCATGTGGTAAAATATCACTACATGAGTTGGTTACTTGGGTTAAAGTTGGATTGTATTAGAATACATGCATATTATAGTAGTAGTGCAATACGTGCTTTTATTTTACATGTGCATTGATGCATTTTCTGTTGGATGGCGCAAGCACCAAAGCTAGTCAAATTGCATCATTTTAGTTCCTTCTTTTTGGTTGTTTACTGGATTGTATACCAATCTATTTAGTTTGATTTTCAAGACCAAATTAAAGAAAACTGTGGGAAAAGCATGACAGACCGAATGGACTTGTACGTGCAAGCATCTGTACCACAAGCGGTGTTATCTGGGCTAACTCTGGCACGGTGCTGTGTTTGACCTAAGCTGCGTGTGCGCAGTACCAGATATAATCATATAACCATATAAGGCAGCACAGAATTGCAATCATGCTTGTCTTTTATAGTTGCTGCTGCTGCAAAAGGTCAGCAGCAAAAGGTTGTCTGGTCTTTTGCTTCATGCAAACATTAATAGAGGATATCTCACACAGAGACCAGCTTCTGAATTGCCTAGAGGGCGAGGGATAATGAAAAGTAGTTATATTATGTCATCCTCGAGTCTTGTGGGCTTGTGGCATGGGCCTGAAAATGTGAACACAAAACCTGCCACTTTATGATTTTGTAATTTTTTTGTGGTGTAATTTGCAAGTTTAGTCGTTGAATAAATGCGATAATACAAGTGAGAAAAAAATTGATATTGACACGCAATAGCGCAATCATATAAAAAGGTATTAAAATGTTTGTAAAAAGCAGCTGATTGAGAGTTCCTAAAGGAAAAGATGATCAGATCAAAGTATAGTTTACCGAAGAACAAGTTTTGGCCCTTAGTTGATTAGAGTATTTGACTTTGGAAATGATCTAGTCTGTATAATGTTATGTAGTGGATGAATGCCTTCAATTGCAAGTATTTCTTGTTTTAGATTATCAGGAGACAAGAATAATAATATCATTTCTTGGCACTGCAGGTATATTGGATATCATGGGCTGTGCTTGGTGGGCTTTTTGTCCTCCTCCTGGTATGTGGATTCCTTATGTATTGGTAACTAGGTCATTTGGCTTTTACAGGTCATGTTGTTGACTTGTGTTGCTTTATTTTATTAATCTGCAGGTGTTTGGTTTAAACCCCAAGGCCATGGTACATTTCCAATTGCTCCTGCGTCTTGTCAAAAGCATTGTACTATTGATGGTTTTGGCGGGTTTAGTTGTGGCAGTTGTGTTTACACGCCTCAGTGTCCCAGATGTATTCGCTTCCATTCTGGCATTTGTGCCAACTGGGTGGGGAATTCTTTCGGTGAGTTTCTTCTTGCAACTTTGGTGTCCATGAAATGCTGCCTATGTATCTAGTCTGTTTATCTGTTCTGTTTATAGGTTCACTCTTCAAACAGTTGACATTGGTGAATCTAACAATTATTGCATAATACAGGCTAGTGGGTGATTGTCAAAATTGACCCCAACATTGAGATCAGATTAAACAGTCCTGCATAGCAAATAAAATGTTTTGTAGGATATAAATGCAATAATTTGAAGTTATGTATTCTGTGTAGGATGTTATACGGTATTCATTTTGTCTGTCCACTCAATTAGCTTTCCTTTGAGTGGAGTGTCGGAATTATATTTACTACCAATGAACTGTTTTGAACATCTTCATGTTTTTCGTCTCAAAGAAAACAACTCCCAAGTTTTCAAGTACTACAGTTGCCGACTAACTCGTTTGTGCTTCTGTAAAGGTTGACTAATAATCGTTATTCTCGTTATACAGATTGCTGTGGCATGGAAACCTATTGTGAAAAAATTAGGTTTGTGGAAAACAGTGCGTTCTCTAGCTCGTCTGTATGATGCTGGCATGGGAATGATCATTTTTGTCCCCATAGCCATCTGTTCCTGGTTTCCTTTTATATCCACCTTCCAGACGCGACTTCTGTTTAACCAAGCTTTCAGCAGAGGTTTGGAGATTTCTCTCATCCTTGCTGGCAACAATCCAAATGCAGGGGTATGATGGTAGCATTTTCCATCATATGGATCTTCAGTCAGATCGTGCAGCTTTCTAGTTTAATTAATCCTCGGTCCTCTGTTAGCAGTAGGATGTATATATCTCCATGTTGACCAGCAATTTTCTGCCATGGTTGTATCTCACGGGTTATATTTTTGCACTGATCCTAGTACTGGTTGTCATTGTTGTTTTTTTAAGGACTGGCTACTAGTTGTAATTGTTGTCAGAGAATCATTGTTTTAACAAATTAGTATACCATTGGCGCCTTTTTCTTAATTCAACTAATGTAGATTTTGGGAAAGTGGTCAGATTGTGAGTTTTGAGGGGAGTTTGGTGTGGACAAGAACAATCATATTGTGAAGTTGACGGTTGTAGATTTTGAGTTCTCATTGCCATTCAGAAAGCACCAAAGGGCTTGTCCTTTGAAGTCAATCCATGGGTTGATATGTGGTATATCTTGATATTTTCCCGTCGTAGTTCAATTTAAGCCACTTAGGTGGATTGATGCAGTACTCTGTGTATGGTTAGACAGGACATCGGTCGGGCATACTGAAGAGTCTTTGTTTGGTGGAAAGTGATGGTTTTCCAACTTCCGGAGGTCTGGATGGATTATGTATGTATCGGACATTTATGGTGGGTCCTTATGACTTATGATTGTGCCTGATTGTTTTATCCTAGCGTAAGTGTTTGTGTGAACGTATTGAATACCGATAAAAACTGTTTGGATAAGCTGTTTCGCAAGGGTGGTGAAGTCGTTCTGTTTGTTTGTTTAGGAAAAGTTATAAACTATAAGCTGAAAAAGGAGACTTTATAATTTTGCAGGAAGATTTTCGTGTTTGTCCTCTTTTTTTCCCGTTATTGGAGTAAGCGTCGTTAGTCGGTTTTTGCACGCAGAAAAGAACGTGTGATTGGTTCACAGAGCTGAACATTTGGTCACCCAAGCGGGGATCAGTATAGGCTATGAGGACGTGCAAACTAGGAGGCTCGCCGAATACTTCGCCGAAGTCATGTCAAGTCATACAGCATCGGTGATGTGGATACGTATAAGTTTTGCGTTTTTCAGTTAAAAATATTATTTAACTAAAAATTATTGAGCTGTATTAAATATTATTAAGTAAACTCTGTTGCTATTGGTTCTTTAATTATTATATTTGAAGAGATAAAGCTACTATTTTATTTAAATATATAAAGCGAGTCCATCAACTCATATGGTGTTATAACAAGATCTGTATCAATGTGGCGGTCAACATTGTGCTATCTATACACAAATAGAGCCTTCGCATTCTTTCTGGCATCACGTGGAGACCAAGTCACCTAATTCAAGCCCAAAGTCAGAAGAAAACGAAGACAGTCCACAAGGAAATGTCCATTGCCTGCGTGCCATAATTCCGTCCATGTAATCTCGTTTAAGTATTTGGCTCAAGCTTTGAGTCTTAGTTGGATTCTAAACTGGTTTGGGATTTGGAGTCCGAGTCATGGGTGGGGTGGGGGCTGGAGACAATCACGGATTTCCCTTGGCCGAAGTAGGTGCGTATCAGTCGGCCGCCGCATAAATACATGGACAGACGTGACTAGATGAGGGGGGCACGTCTGGATGATGGAAGACACAAATTTTGCTTGTTCAATCTCAATAAAAAATTTGAGAGTTCTTATCAATTGGGATCGTTCAACCTTTTCGCTGAGAATTGGAAGAGCGATAGAACTTTCGCTTGATGATCCTGAAGTCTGACGTGTGTGATCTTACAAATTAAAGAGCGATCGTTCTTAAATTGGTAAGGAAGGATCGCTATGATTCGAGAGTCTACACGTGAGTATCTTGATCCTACAACGAGAAGATCGGGTGACCCCGTATCATCTTGGTATCAGAGCGCGGTTTACTCGGTAGGATTATTTACCCATATTTTCAAATTGATTTATTTTTGTCCTATAGCCCATTAAACTGAAATTTGCAACAAAAAATCCAAATTCTAATTTTTACATCTGTGTGTCTCCATCAATCATGGTGCCGAATCCGTGCGCAAAGTCTCAATCCATTGCCAGATCATCCGAATCAATCCTGATTTCAATTGTTATGCAAACCGATCTAGAACCTAGGTATTTCATCTACTGGATTATCATGGTGAATAAACATGCTAACAGATCGTGGTTCAATTTGTGATTAGAATCAACTAGGACGCAATCTATCTACTGGACAGAAAATAATAGATCTAATCATGGCATTGCAAACGAATAGAATTTCAATCTAGATTGCAATGCGTAATAGATCGGTTGTGGTTTGCATACCTTACACCTTGTAGAGCGATTCGTGTTGATAACATGTTGATAAATAATGACAATAACTTCCAATGCAACCCACGCAACCAATCAACAGAGAATTGACAAAGAATAATTGAGAGAGAACACCAGTGAATCGAAGTCTTTATTAATATCAGGTCACTTCTCCTTATACATAGACTTATCTATTTATAGTCAAAACTCCTCAGATGCGGTTTTGGTATTTGCCCACAATGCAACCTACTAGGTTTCGTAACATGAGAGAGGCATGTTGTGTGCACATTTCGGTCGTCAATCACCTTAGACATGATCCCTGCATAATGCCCGCATGAGAATTTGCTACATGGATGCGTACTGTACCACACAAATAATGCAGAACTTTATCTTTTCAGCTTCTAAAAACTATTTTTTTGTTTTTCTACAGTAACTACATTTCACACGGAGTGTCTTTTTAAGACGAGGTTTACTAGTTAATTGTAGTACACACTATAGTGACTCATTTATATCGACCAAAACTGCACGCAAGTTATTTGTGTCTCCATACTATCTCTCACGAACAACCATAAGCCGAAACTAAAAAGAACATGCCCGTAATTATTTTGGAGCTTTCATGAGGTGCTTCTTAGGGCTCGGTCGAGCAGGCACAACCCGATCTAATAAGAACAACTTAGGTGTATTGGCATGCAGCTGAAACCAGAAGCTAATATGAACACTTGATTTTTCGAAGTGGTTTCTTCACTCTTCTCACTTCCGTCTCGCTCCAAAGATAAGCCCGAGTCATGGGGTGTACTACATATTTCATTCTTTTTTGTGCGCCTCATCTCGTCGTACACACAGCAGTCTCCCATCACTTGTTGCACCTTTTATGGCACTGTCTTGGATTTTGCTCCCACATGTTCAACCCATCTGCTAAAAGTAAGACGTTAAGCCTGGTTTATGGTGAAATTGCATTTTAGTGGTTGAAATTTCAGAGATACGGTTGATATAGAAGGTGACTTATTTAGCGTAATTAAATTTAAAAAAAATAAAAATAGAAAAAGAACAAGCCCTATGTTAGCTCACCATGGACAAATTTAATCAGAAAAATTAAATAAATACGAATTAAATTTTAAAAATTTAAAATAGAAAAATATGAACTATAAAAAAACTAAAAAACAAAAAATTCAGAAAAGATAAAATTTATAAATAATAACAAAATAAGGTAAAAGACATAAACTGAAACCGAAACCTTAAACTATCAGAATGAAGATAAACTCTCTCTCTCTCTCAGGATCGTTGCGGATTTGAGAGACTGGACAAACCGGCTGTTTTACCGAGGTGGTATTGGGGGTTGAAGAAAGCTGGGAAGCCTGGTTGGATGAAGAACTGGTAATTGAATTTTACCTGTTATGGCATGACGTGTGTTTTCTGTCAAACACCTGAATCATATTTACGAGTACAGCATTGTGTGCATGATTAACATACCCCCAGTTTCCACTCAAGCCGCGGTCATGTTCTTCCGCCGCACCCCAGCCTCCCTCCGGCCCGCCTCTCCCCGCGCAACCTTCTCCTCGAAATCCCCCAATCTCCGCGGCAGCAACAGTATCGCCACCGCCTCAGATGCGATCGTTAGCCTCGTCGCGGCAGGCACCAGCAGCCTCGAGGCCGACCTCGACCGCCTCGACCCCGCCCTCTCCCACCCCGTCGCGCGGGCCACCATGCGCGCGCTCACCGACCGCGGCGTCCCCGCGGCCCGCTTCTTCGCCTGGCTCTCCCTCCGCAGGGGCTTCTCCCCGAGCGCCCACGCCCACAACCTGCTCGTCGAGAATGCCGGCAGGCTGGCCGACTACCCCGCCATGTCCCGCGCCATCGCGGACATGTCGGCTCGGCGGCTTTCCCTCACCGAGCAGGCGTTCGCCTTCCTGGAGCCGTCAGGGCCGTTACGGAGCAGCTGCGTGAAGGATACCGTGAGAGCGATTCTGAGGACTTTGGATGACGTCGGGGGCAAGTGCCGCGCGTCCGGCGTGTTCGCGCTGGTCAAGGCGCTAGCTTCGATCGGCGAGTTCGACGCGGCGGTGTCGGTGATCGAGGAGACGGCGAGGAGGGCAAGTCACTACAACGTCCTCATCGCGGCCAGGTGCAAAACCGGCGACTTCCAGGGTGCCCGCGAGGTGTTCGACGAAATGAGGAGGTCGGGCTGCGACCCGAACGCAAACTCCTGGAACTACCTCCTCGGCTGCATGCTCAAGAGTGGCCGGGTCGCCGAAGCGTGCGAGCTCGTTGAGGCCATGGAGAGGTCTAAACCCGATGACATCCCGAACTCGCTGACTTACGAGATTCTCGCGTACCACGCCTGCAAAGCGGGAAGAATGGATTCGGCGAGGCGGATTCTCGATCAGATGTTCTTGGAGAAGCTGACGCCGAGGATCACAGTTCACACAGCCTTCATCAAGGGGTACTTGTACAACGGGAGAACAGAAGATGCTTTCAGCTATGTCAGTGATATGAGCACCAGGGACAGGCACTCCGTGAACCGGAACTACAGCCTTCTCGCCAAGCTGTTGCGCAAGTCGGGGACGGTCGTCGAGGCGGGAAGGGTTCTGTATGAATTGATGGAGAAGGGCCTTAGGCCTGACCATTCTGCCTATGTTAGAGTGGCCAAAGATTTGCACAGCATGGGCAGGGGAGATCTGGCTACCGAATTGAAGTCCTTGTTTCAGAGGTTCGGTGTACATCCAGATTTGGGGTGTTGATTTGCTTCGACAAAGCCACTGGGTTAAGCACGGCTTGCCTGTCCATGAAGACTCGTGTGGCCGTGTCATGTGGCATTGGTGTCGTCTCTGGCTCTCTCTCGATGATGCGAGTCCGAGGGCTTTGTGTAAATCACAGGCAAAGCACGCATGATCAGGCTATCATGAGAAATACTAGATTTACACACTGTCGATGAGTAGAATCTGGTACCAGGACATGCAAATTCTTTGGTAGGGACTAGGGAAATTACTTGTCTGCAATACAAGCATTGTTACCTTTTCAATGTTACTCAGGAGAACGTTGCGTATATGTTGTACATTTTTTGGTCCGCGTTTCAGCAATTGTTTGGATCTTCTGCCAACCAAACCGTCACCTTGCAGGCGTGGATGGTCAAGGTGAACATATACTGGCATTTCCCATCAGCAAATAGCGCTGTGATAAAGAGTAAGGTACCCTATGAATTGTGGGCAACAAACAGTTGTACCTGTAGACATTCTTTTTTATTTTTCAGTGGCTTTTGGCTTCTTTCAACCATCGCTACTCATTGGACTAATACGACGTAGCCAAGAGCTGCAGCGCAAAGAGAACCGGGCCTAGTTCGCCTGGACGGCTTCAACATGGCAGGAAATCGCAAGCAAAATCAACCGGATGAAGAGAGAGACCACTAATCCTAGTAATTTGACCTTGCTTTGTCATGTATTAAGGAATATACAATAATTTGTCTAATACAGTGTAGATGGGTCATGAGGTGTTCAGTACTTTGTCAGGTGTCATAGACTCATATGTACAACAGCAATTTTAATTTGATGACCAGATCACGGATCCTCATTTTTGTTAAATTTCTTGTAGAAAATATACTAAGTTTACGTCCAAGGATTGGTGTCTGAAATAGTGAAATGTCAGTTTATAGAGTAAACCTGCAATGCTGGCTAGCAAGTGAGCCTCGCCTTTCACGTGTTGATTCCTACTATTAAATGTTCATCTTTTTGTTCAAGTGCTCTAACTGAGTAACTGTTTCCTGCTGCTCTAAAAGATCACTGTAATGCTGAAAAAATTCAGCCTCTGGACTTGTCATGACAATCATTATGGATGGAGAATCAAAGAGTAGTGAACTTGACATAGTGACTGAACCTGACATAAACAAATTGTTTGCAAGTTGCCTAAACTACTTACTTTACAGGGGACTTACGGTCCTAGCTGTGTTAATCATTACACTAGTGGAAACTGAATTTGGAGTTTTGGACTGCTACAGGAAAAACAGAAACTTTATATCTTGCAAATTGAACAGCAAGACTTGTCTACATTAGAAACGTATAAAGTTTTGTTTCCCAGTTATATTATCCGCACTGTATTGCTTCATCCTTTGGTGCAAGGTATTCAGATTTCTTTCCTTGTTTAGGTACTGACAGATTCATGTGGAAGCCAAGATACTTGAACAATTGCCTACTTTTGGGCTTTCAAAATTTGGGAGGCTAGGGGGTGGCCTATCCTTTCGGCTACACAGTTGTGTTTTCTTTTCTTTCGATTCCTCTTCTCCTATAATGAGAACCGACACTGTATTCAGCTCCGCAACCTTTGTGATTAAATAACTTTTGTGAAATGCTTTTGAATGGAATGTATCTCAGCATATCTTAATTGTAATTATTTTTGTATTCAGGTTGAAGTACTTTGCTTGCCGCTTGCACAGGCCACCCATCTCTCCATGGAAGACAATGTGGGCACTCAAGGTCTGATCCCAACACCACCTTCAAAGATCTAAGAATTATTCCTTATCACAAATAATGTATTGCGGATCATTCATCTTTCAGTACTGTCACATAGCTGTCGGTCTGAACTCTGAAGGCCTCCAGGAAAATATAAACAAAATTTATAGTCAGTCTCAGTTAGGTCCATTTCTCGAATTATAGTTCGATGTTTAAGGCATAGAAGCAAAGGAAGACTATTTTTCAAAAATAAAGAAAATAAGACGAACAGTTTTGATGGAGATATCATGAAACACACGTTGATTAGTACCTTAATCATTAGTTTGTTCCGTACGTAAATTTTGTCTCTGGCATCATTGCGAAGATACATGAGCGGATTTAATTTGTTGGGTCCAGGTGGGCCAAATTCTCCATTTTTCTGCTCTTATTCCTTAAAAGCTAAGTGAAGTTGTGGACATTTGGACCTCTTTTACTAATCGAGCTGGCCGATTGTACTTTATCATTTCATTAGATTAAGTATTTCGAGTTAAGTCACTGCGCTTTTAAAATTTTAAATGATTGCCTCATGTGTGCCCTTCCTGTTCACTCTTAAGTTGTCAGATCGACCAACTTATTGTAGAGAAAATTTCATCTATAGCATAGAACTAAGATCGGTACCAATTAATACCATAGTTTTTTTCTAACTCCATATAGTACCACAAGGAGGGTACAAATCTTCCATCTATACCTGTTCTTTTTAGCTGCGGTTTATAGCTTTTGGATGAAATTTTTGAATTTTGACTGTTTGCGACAGAGATTTTGGCTGTACTATTAATAGGGGTCTTGTCTAGTAGCTTGAGTCTCATCACGTATTGATAGCTCAACCTCACTTGCTCTAGCTCTCCGCAGCATGATGCTTATATTTACGAATATGTTTTGTAAATAGTTGTAGCTTATGTATTGAATCCTTGTAACATAGGACTATACATTGCAAATGTGTTTTGTAAGTGTTTGAAGTTCATATTTTCTACCTTGTGTCATGATTTCAAAAGTGTGCAAATATGTTTTACAAATTGTTGGAAATCATGGTTAACCTTTGTGTGCATGATACTACAATTTGTAAATATGTTTTGCAAAATCTGTTGAAGTATACGCACTTCTCAGGAAAATCGAAACTACCGCAGTGTGTCGTGTGGTACTATCGCTAGACGGAACAACCGACGTTGTGATCACGGTACTACCGTGTTCGTTGGTGTTCGAAAGACTAGAGTGCTCGAACCAACATGGTTGAAGACTAGTATGGTCGAACCAAGGTGGTTGATGACCTATGTGGTTGAAAATAAGAGTGGTCGAACCAACATGGTCGAAGACCAGAGTGGTCGAACCAAGGTGGTCAAAGACCTTCGTGATCAAAGACCATTGTGGTCGAATCAACGTGGTTGAAGATCAGTGTGGTCGAGAACCAACGTGGTCGAACCGACTTGATCAAACCAGCGAGGTCGAAGAACGACGTAGTCAATGACCCGTGTGGTCGAAGATCGATGTGGTCGAACCGACTTGGTCGAATCAACGTGGTCAAACCAATATGGTCGAATCGATGCGGTTGAAACCGACGTGATCGAGTCCTGTATGGTCGAAACCAACGTGGTCGAACCGACGTGATGAAAACAACATGGTCGAAGATCAACGCGGTGGTCGGAGATCTACGTGATCGAAGATTGATGTAATCGAAGACCGACATGGTTGACATGGTCGAGACCTGTGTGGTCAAAACCAACAAGATTGAAGATCAACGTGGTCGGTGACCTGTGTGGTCGTACCAGACAATGTGGTCGAGAACCAATGTGGTCGACGATCGAGTTCTCGCTATGTGTGAGCGATCGATCGCGAGCAAGCACCAACTGCTGTGTGAGCGGTACTAATGGGTTATAAATGACCGCTTATGTAGCGGTACATTTTTTCCAAAGAGACACCTTCATTGGCACATCATTATAAGTATTTGTGATTGACACACACACACACACACACATATATATATATATATTAAATGGGACACCATGATTTTAAATGCTCAAATTCGACCTAAATTTGGATATATTTTTTCGAAAATTTCAATTTTAGGGTATATACCCATCTATAACAATTTAAATGAAACACATACATTGAAAAATATACTTGGATACAAAGATTTTGAATGAATTTATATCACATGCTTTGCTGACTGATTTAGATTGAATTTATATCACATGCTTTGCTGATTTTTATATAAAATCGATCAGCACATATCTACAATCAAAACTATCGTAAAAAGGAAATTGCAGTTCGAATTTTAGTTAAAATTTATTTGAACTAGTTAAACTCAACATATAAAAAATTCCAAAATTTTTGGCACGCGATACATAGGAAAAATACATAAAAAAATTCCAAAATTTTTGGTACGGTAGGAGGGAGCTATGTTGAATAGCCTAAGATGTATGGTTTTGGAGATGCCCACTGTGTGGGAAATTCTATTACTTTTGTTATAGATTAGGAAGATGTCTGATGACCATACAAGTTCATCAACAAGCAAGATGAGTGGGAGCATGGCATCTCAAGCTTAGATTGCAGACAGGGGAAGGACATACTGAGCAATGAGCTAAACCCTGGAGCTAAGAAGCTACAGGAACTGTTGGAGAAACCATGCCACAAGCTATGCATCAGCAGCACAAATTCGAAAAGGGCAAAGGAACCTAAAGTTGGGGCGGTTGGATTGATAAAAAGGAAAAGTGGCCACAAGCTATGCATCAGCAGCCGCAAGTTGGGTGGCCTCAGTGGGGCCGGGACCCACCGCTTGCACTTGCCATGTAGGCTTAGCAGGGGAACGTGTCGAAGGCCTGGCTATCATAGTACAATTGTTGGATAACTACCTTTTCTTTTGTTAGCTGCTGAGATCGTCACCATCATTACTTCATTGCATGCCAAGAATGGATTGGAGGGTATAATTCGATATAGACCAATCCATCAGTAGTGTTGTAGTAAACTGCAGAACAAACAAACCCATCTTATTCAGCTCATAAGATAGGGGTGAGATGGGTACGATGCTTGATCAGGTGAACGTCGCGACATTAATGGAAGGGTGTACGACAACTTGTGGTGGCGGCAAAGAGCTCTGAGGCGTGCGAATTTGCGGCACGGTGTTGTCGACCGTGAAACATGGCAGGGAGAGTAGGAAGGTAGAGGCGACGGCGAGCTCTGTCGGCAACTCTGATGCACGGCAGGGGCATTTAAGAGGGTGTCAAAATAGGAAGAGCGAGGTGGTACGGTCTCTGACCGATTGTAGTGGTGTGGCAGCGGCGGGAAGAAACGGGAAGGTGCAGGAGCAGAAGAGTCGGGATGACGGCGATATTTTCAGATGGTGAACAGTGCTCGCGCAAAAAAACTACTGAAGGGGTGAAGCGGCAGGAAGATCAAGGCATGGATAGCTGGGATAGGTGCGGGTTTAAGCCAAAGATTTAAGAGAAAGCAAAATCAAACAAGAATTCAAAATACTTTTAAAATTCGGTTTTGTTTCACGGATGGCTTTTGCATTCTTGCTGGAGCTGAGCACCTACGGTCAACAATAGTATTGCATTTAAAAATGGTTAACACTAAAATAGGAAAAAATTCAAAATCTTGATAATATTGTCGTAGCGTGTAGTTCTTGGAAAACTGTCAAATCAAGTCGAAGAGGAATAGATAGAAGTATGACGGCGCAGATCGAAGCCCAAGACTGCGGCAGCGCAGAGCACAAGAAGCACAACAGAAGCACAATGCTATATGTGTTTTAGGGTTTTGTGAACAGTAATGGGTTTAGGTACTGTTCATCACGGGTTTAGTCCTTATCGGGTTGTCACGGCCGTACTCGGAGAACAGATGTGTCTTGAGTACTCGGGTGGTTTTGGGTACGACTACGAAGTCGGGTGGACAGTCGAGGTTTGACTTCGAGTGTGAAGTCAATGGAGATCGGACGGTGTATGAGTTGCTACGGAAATTGGACAACATCCGAGTGGCTACAAAGATCATCAGACGACGTACGAGTGGCTTAGGAGTATCGAATGACGTACAAGCGGCTTAGGAGCATCGAATGGTGTCCAAGTGGCTTAAGTGCATCGGATGGTGTACGAGTATGGCAGTTTGGCATAGGTGCTGGGCTAAGGTGGCGGTGGCACGTGGCAGGGGTTGGGAGGGTGCAGTAGGGCGCGGCATTGCAGCGGTCAAAAGGTGACATGGCTGGGATAGGTGCGGGTTTAAGTAAAGGATTCAAGAGAAATCAAAATCAAACAAGAATTTAAATTACTTTTAAAATTCAGTTTTGTTTCACTGATGGCTATTGCATTCTTGCTGGAGCTGAGCACCTACGGTCAGCATATCTCTGTTATGGCAACGGATGAAATTTATGTTTTAATTTCAGTGGTGAACCAGCTCCCTGAACTAGTTTTCTGGAAGTAGATTTCACTGGTGAACTAGCTGTTTCTAGTCAGAAACTTTTACGAAAGATTCACCAATTAATTATAGATTGGCTTCCACATATCATTTTTACATTCAGTTACATTTATTCAGAACACTCTTTTGACAGGATGCGATGCTGATTTTTTTTTTCTTGACAGCGTTCCCACTGGTGACCCAGCTGCTGACTGTCATCCACTCGGAGCACCCCAGAACAGAAGAACAGGTAAACATGAGCCCAGCATTGCCACTCAGTTGAGACAGTTAAAATCAGTCCTGACAAAGTATTAAGTACAATAGTACATGTCTTAGCTGCTAATCGTGCAGGCACATGCATCGAGGCAGGGCCCCGGGCAAAATCTACATGGGGTCGCGTGTGTGAACGTGACGTAAACCGTCAAGGGAAGGGGAGGCTAGCTCCCAGGAAAAAAAAGCGCGGTAATCGAGAACCAACCTTGGGCCCCTCACTCTTTCCACCGGGAGCTGACTAGGCACGGGGCTGGTGGCCCACAAAGCAGCCAATAGCATCCCTCCACATCTGTAGCTACACCCCCTCGCTTTGCCAGCCAAAGACAAGAAGAGAAGTTTGGGATATTTCTAAGGGAGTGACTATTGTCAAGACGACTGAAATTTTTTTTGTCTCTCAGTCACTTGAAGTTGCACTTGGAGGGAGGCTGTTTTTTTTGGAGGGGGTTGCAATTTTAGTTGATTGAGAGTGTAACTTTTGGAGGGGGCTGCAATTTTAGTTGATTGAGAGTGCAACTTTTAAGTGACTGAGAGATAAAAAAATTTTAGTTGCCTTGGCAATAGCAAAACCGTATTTCTAATCACCGATATAAAGACGTGTTCGTATTGGTTTTTACTTATATCATCTATTTGAAGACGCTATAAGACAATATAAATATGGGAGTGTCTATATAACATTTGACTATTTTTGGAGCAAAAAACAATCAGATTTTAAAACATTGGATGGTGATCCAACGCTCCAGATCTTTTTTAAGGGGTGCTTATATTTGATTTTTTGAGGGGGTGCTTATATGAGTGGATCGTTGGATAGAGATCCAACACCCCCAGATCATCTGACTGTTTTTGCCTTCAAAAACAGTCGAATGTTCTATAACATTTCTCTATAAATATTTGGTTTTTTGAAGTGGGTTCTTCACTTCTCTTACTCTGAAAATAAGTCAGGAGCATAGGTGCATCACGTACGTACCCTATTTCTTACGCTTCCGTCTCACGCATGTATCTCTGATCGCTTTCTGAACCACTCATGCCTTTCTTCTAAAAAGTATTTCATTCGGCTATTATTTATTTTTATCCATAGCTATCAGTCGTAGCTAAGAGCTATCGATAAAAGTCAATAGAAACAGCTCCAAAGCTAACTAACACAACACACAACAGAAAAGCAAAAGCAAAGGGGAGAGAGACAGACAGCGATCAAGAGCGAGCTATATAGCTTCTTGTGAAAGATGAGAAGAATCCAAACATATATACACATAAATTAGTCTCTGAAACTTTGCTATAAAGCAATACTCCGATCCCCTCCCCCTTTCCCTCCCTCTCTTCTTCCTCTCATTGGCCATTAGCCAATAGCACCAAGGTCTCCTCCTCCTACTCAACCGCTCCTCTTACCTACATGACAATCTTGGTTAATTTTTATAGCTTATGTGTGTGTGTGTTATTGTATGTTGCAGGTTTTGTACATTGTAGCTGATCATTCATTCATATAGCTATCGAAGCAAGGTTGGTGTGTCTATCCTTATTTTAGCTTTGGATAGCCTTGCCTGCCTGCCTAGCTCTGAGCACCCTTTTGCTGAGAGGAAAGAGAGAGCAAATGGCGCCCGTGAGTTTGCCTCCAGGTTTCAGGTTCCACCCCACCGATGAGGAACTCATCATCTACTACCTTAAGAGGAAGATCAACGGGAGACACATAGAGCTCGAAATCATCCAGGAGGTTGATCTTTACAAGTGTGAGCCGTGGGATCTGCCAGGTACGTTCGTTCGCTTGTTCTACTGATCTCTATGTTTGTATTGACTCTTTGCTAGAATATTGCAATCCAACCCTATGCCCATGAAAGTTTCAGCAATTAGTTCTCATCACTGCCTTGCTATATAGGAGTAACTACGTTTATGATTAGCTTTGAATAATAAATTTATGATTAGGTCTTGTCGTAGGGGTGGTCTAACCCTCTATGGCTAAGTTTTGCAACTGGCTCAATATGTAATAGACTCAACAATATAAAGGAACGTTCCAATGTGCTGCTACCTTATATAATTATTAAGTGGTAAGATGGTAATTTTCATCCTACTCCACTTATGTATATAAACCACCAAGAGGGACGTGAGGGAGGGGATCACTCATTTCTCACATATATACCGTCTCTCTCTGTTGGCTCTCCTCTTCTAGTCCCTCTCTCTACTGTTTGTCTGTAGGTACAAAAGGTCTGAATAAGGAGACATAAGCAATGCTAACTAGTAATTACTAATTAGCGATGGAACACATTTATTTTTCTTGTACTTTTGGATGAATAGTTGTTTGAATTGCACTGGTTTAATTCTATTGTGAATTAACTATAAGTGGGATTGATCCGTAGGATTTTAACACTGCATACACTTTTATTGTTCTCCAAGGAAAGCACATATGTAGATGCGGTATTGTGGACACTAAGCAATCTTATTCAATTCTTATACCATTATGTCCTCCCAAGAAACACCAATGAGGCCCTACTCTTGAGGAAAGAATAATCACATCTTCTCTTCTTGATGAGCACTTCATCGACCTATTATACTTTACATGTATCTAATAATCACTAGACCTTCAAAATGCAACCAACTACATAATATAAGTTTGCTTCTGTATGTTCAAAAAATTCAAGCATATTTGTTAAAAGCCATGTTTTGCTATCTTAGCTTTGTGTAAAAACAAGATTAAATATACTGTGAAATTCGCTTCTAGTTTCAAACATTTTATGAACACCGAAAGGTGGGATATTGATAGATCTTGCTCCTTTTGTTGAAAGAAATTAATCTTCCAAAAGAAAGGTCAAAATTCTGTTAAGGGTAAAGGTGATCACGTAGATACACATCTATGTCCATGCATTGAGCTAGTTGAAAGTGAAAAGAAATCCTTTATCTCAGTGACAACAAAGCTAAAGATTGTATATTTTGGGCCATGTCACAATCATTCAGAGATTTGAAGAAAATATTTATTCTCTTTATCCACTTGCTATTTGCTTTCGAGATTGACAGTTTACTAAAAATTACTAGATCTGTAGCATTGTATGAAACGAGTGCTGTAAAAAAATTGAATGGAAAGATAAAACAAAGAGGATTCTTTTTTCTTCTTTGGGTGACAATATAAAGCAAGAAATTAAGAAAGGGACTTCCGAGATGGACACAAGAAGATGGACAAAAGCTGCACAGCCTCCAAGAGATATAAAGTACTATAGTAGGCTGTCGTGTTTAATCGAAACGTTTGAGCTCTACAATTAGCTCTAATCATGGTTAATTAACACACACCTACGCATGAAAAGGTGATCTATATATGTTGTATATATATATGCTGTATGTATGTATGACATCGTCTCTCCTAACTAAATGTACAGAAAATCCTTCCTTCCGAGCAGAGACCTCGAATGGTATTTCTTCAGCCCTCGAGACCGCAAGTACCCGAATGGATCGAGGACAAACCGCGCAACGAAAGCCGGATACTGGAAGGCGACCGGAAAAGACCGGAAAGTGAACGCGCAGAGGCGTCCGGTTGGTATGAAGAAGACCCTGGTGTACTACCGTGGCCGGGCCCCACATGGCTCTCGCACCGACTGGGTCATGCACGAGTACCGCCTCGACGAGAGGGAGTGTGAGACCGACACTGGCTTACAGGTACGTACTGCTAATTACGACTGTACGTAGTGCCTGCATATTTAAATCTCCACGCTATATATAAAGTGGGAAGACCATACCATAAACTACTAATTAACCATTTTTACTGAAACCCTAAACAGAGCTAGCTAGAGACCTAGAGTACTATTGAACACGTTCCATACTAGCTAGTAGCTAGCTAGCTGATAAAGATAGATTAGGCCTCTGACATGCAACCTCTTCGCATTTCTGTATGTAGGACGCATACGCATTGTGCCGGGTGTTCAAGAAGACGGCGCCCGGGCCAAAGATCATCGAGCATTATGGCGCAGTGCACCACCGCGTCGAGCAACCTCAGTCGATGGCAAGAAGCGTCGACCGCTCCCCGACGCTTGACGCGTCGTGCGATGGAAGAGGTGATGACTTTGAAAGCAGCGGCTTCTCGTTCCCGACAGAGGCGCCAATGGACTCCATGGCCATGCACGGTGGATTCGGAATGCAGACGGGTATTAGTGCACCTCACGAGGATGGCAAATGGATGCAGTTTCTGTGCGAAGAAGACGCCATCGGTCGTCCGTTCTTCATGAATCCAGCCGCCTCGAGCTTCTCATGCCTTCCATCCAAGGTAAATAAAGGCAGCGATTCCTAGTGTTTCAGGTGAACAGTAATAAACTTGAGTGCTAGCTTATTGGTGCACATATTTATACGTACCATGCAGCTGCAGGTGGATGTTGCACTGGAGTGTGCAAGGCTGCAGCACAGGCTCTCCTTGCCTCCCTTGGAGGTGGACGACTTCCCTCAGGACGTCAGCCTCGACACGAAGACGGGCCTACTCCGCAGCAACCCCGACGAGGTTGACATCCTTCAAGAGTTCCTCTCTGTCGCGTCAGCCTCGCAGGAGCTGATCCATGGCTCTAGTAGTAGCTACCCTGAAATGTGGTTAGGTGCCGGCACGAGCGGTACTGCTAGCACACACTACGTGGACGAGCTGTCCTCTCTTGTTGAGCTCGGAGTGAAGACGAAGGAGGAGGTCGACAATTTCTACCAGATGGGCGGCGTTGGCACGTCTGGCCATGATGAACCAGCTAGGCTGGTTGAGATCACTGACATGGAGGAGTTCAAGAAAGAGAGGAAGCTGGTCGAGAGCCTTACAGGAGTCAAGCTGGTGAATAATGACCTAGGAGAGGTATTTGCCTTCGTGAATATTATATATATATATATATATATATATATATCCTCTCTAATATAGATTATTATGGGATTGTTACTAACTTGCTTGAATTTTTCTCAACCAGATTGTTTTAGAAGGAGATGACAGCATTCCAACAGAAGGCATCACGCATTATCCTGTAAAAGATACCGCAGACAATTCAGGTGTGTAGATTTTGTTATGTAACATGCGCTCCGCTTGAAGTAGCTTAATTAGCTCTTAATTACGCCATGATACAGGGCTTTCATGCATACACTAACTGATAGCTAGGTTGCAGGAGAAGCCGGTCACCTGACCGATCCCACTGACTCAGGCGGCACGGACACTAACCCCATCTTCTCGCAATGTCAACCTGACGACTTCGCTACTGGTTTCGATGACGTCAACCCTAACGCATCCTTCCATCTGTACGAGAAGGTTGACGTCAAGCACGGGCTATTCGTCTCAAGGGTTGGTGCGGCGAAGACATTCTTCCACCGCATTGAGCCATCGAAGAAGGTCAGCTTCCACATGAATCCAGTGGCAAGCGACGTCAGTAAAGCGATCGAGAAGTTTCCTTTCCCCATTACGACCAAAGTTAGTGGTAGGGTTTCCATTTTTAGCAAGTTCAAGGCACTCATCAGGGACAGATTCTTGGGCAGCAAAGAAACAACAGTGAGTGAGCTGCTGCAAATTGTGTCACTCCTTTTAGCACCGAAGGAAGTCACAGGCCCTATTCAGAAAGAGTTGGTCAAGAAGAAGGCAAAGGAAGTGATGAAGAAGGGATGGGGCTGCGATGTAGGCAACAATGTGTGGCTTCCGCTCTGCAAAGGGAAGGGCATTTCCAGCATGTTTTTGAGTGGGAAATGGTCATTTCTAACCTCTGCATTGGCCATCCGCACTCCAGGTCCAGGGTGCAATCACTGAAAGGTCTTTCTCAATGACCTCAGTAGCGCGTGCGTGGTGCATGAAGAGGAGACGGTTAACGATGTCTTCGTGTATATCTATTGACTGGTGTATAATTGGAGAATGTCATCGTTATTTGTAAGTCCATTTATTAACGTGTCTGAAGTCTAACCTTGTATCAAACTAATTTTATGAGTTGTAAGTGCAGATACACACATATACATATACATGCTAGAAAACAGACGACGAGACATAAAAATAATAAAGAATAATCATCATTATGAGACAAAGATTTAACATGAAAATCCTTGCAGAAAAAAATCACAGACGCACAATCGGCATAATCACTATATAGGGGGAGAAGTTATAGTATGCTTTTGATATATTACATGTGTAGATAACTTGTGTTATACGCGCTATCTATTATGATGCTTACAGGGGATATAGACTTAGGAATAAAAGTCTCAGATGAGAAAGAAGAGTCCTAGTTGACAATGAAAACAGAGATCTACTTGGAAATCAGAACACTAACATAATTGAAGATGGAACAACACCTCACTCGAAGATGAAACAGAGTCTCAGAAAATAACTGTGAAGAGTTATAGTCAGAAACGCCTCGAGTAGCCACGTCTAACTTCAGTTGACGCAAACAACTTTGGACATCACGATGCTGTAAGTCAGTGAAGAGTCCATCACAAACATGAAGATGATCTTAATCATAACTTCCGATTAGTTCGCATTACTGACCAGTCATACTGGTTGAAATATATCTTTGAGCAAAATCTGATCAGATTCTTCAAGTGGTCAAACTCGACTAGATTTGAATAACAAAATACAACAATATTCACCTTGAGCCGAATTCCTTCTATAGCAAAAAGAAACAAAAACTTCTTGAATAGCTTGCAAAACACTTCTTGTGCACCAAACATCCAAAAAGACTAATGAGTAATATCGACCAAATCTGAGCAGAGCTCAAATTTAGCGATAGGAATTGGCTTTGTCATCATATTAGCTTGATTATCATGACTACTGATCTTGCAAACTTTAACACACCCTGATAAATAACTCCTCGGATGAAATGATATCATATATTAATGTGCTTTGTTCTCTCATGGAACATTTGGACTTTTGTAAGACAAATAGCACTCTGACTATCACAGTGAATATTGGTGTAAGATGTACTTTCACAAAGCTCAGTGTACAGACCTTTAACCAAATAGTTTCTTTACATGCTTTTGAAATAGCCATGTACTCAGCTTCAGTGATTGAAAGAGCATCAATACTACAGATAAGCTTTCCAGCTTACAGTATAACCTCCAACAGTGAATATATAACCAATAAAAGATCTACTCTTATCTAAATCTCTAGTAAAAATCAGAATCCACATATCAGACCAGTCCAGCACTGGTCTTTCCAAACTTCAAACAAGTATTAGAAGTGTCCCTAAATATCTGAAGATCCACTGAACTACCATCCAGTGGTCTTTCCCTAGATTAGCTATATATCTGCTGACAACACTCAAATCATGAGATAGGTCATGACGAGAGCAGACCATAGTGTACATAAGTGATCCGACTGTACTTGCATATAGAACACTTGACATGTATTCATCTTCTTCAACTATTTGCAGACTTGATGCTGAAAAGATTTTGAAGTGTGCAGCTAACAAAGTGCTGGTCGGTTTGGCATTGTGCATGTTGAAACGATGAAACGCTTTTTCAATATACCCTCTCTAACTCAGGTATAACTTTTCAAACCAACGATTTCTGAAGATTTCTATACCAACAATCTTGTTGCATTATGATCCTTTGTGTCGAATTCACTGCTTAATTGTACCTTTAACTTCGATATTTTAGTTTTGTCTTTTGCCATGATCAACATATAGGAGTAAGTAGATAGCTGAGCCATTGACGGTCTTCAAATAAACATAGCTATTATAGTCAAATCTTATGAAGCCTTGAGAGATCATAAAGGAGTCGAATCTCTTCAAGTGATGGAAATACCTCCGGACGCCACGATGATGCAAATCGATGCAGAGTCTATCTCGAACATGAAAATAATCCCAATCATAACTTCCGACCAATTTGTATTATAAACCAGTCATACTGGTTAGAGTATATCTTTAAGCAAAACCAGATCAGATTCTTCAAGTGGTCGAACTCGACCAAATTCGAATCACAAAATGCAACAATGCACAATATTCATCTTACTTATTCAGGGCCAATCTTGTTCTACTTAATCAACCCCCTCCCTTTTTCATTGGCACATGTCGTTACGATTGACAATGAATAATCTCTCTCATAACTCAAATCAAAATTTTCATTTCATCTAGAAAAGGCACCTGTCTAGAAAACAATGTCAAATTGAACTAGTTTGAAGGGGACTCAATCGATTTATTTGTGTAAGATCGATGTTGGCAATCAGAGGGGGTAAATGATTCCTGAAACTTTCTCCTAAGGTATTCAAAATCTTCACTTGAGTCACTAAATTCATATCACACCAACACAACGAGGTGAAACAAAACTAGCAACACGAGCCAACAAATCAGCATCCTTCTAGACAGGTCGATCAAACCATTGTTAATGTTCCTATCTAACCGCTAGCCTGAGTCCGATCACACCAGCTAGCCGGTTTGACCGCAGGTCTGGGGCCAATCTGACCGCTCTCAGACCTGAAAATTTATTGGGACAAAATTTATTCAAACACTTTCAAACTTTGCATGAGACTTGCTCAAAGCAATAAGAACTTAAACCAATCAAGAATCATAATGTTCTTGGACTTTAGTTCATCAAATTGAGGAGAATTGAATCAAGCTCACAAGAACATCAAAAACCTTAATTCTCAAATTACTCTTGCTCGTGAGGATCTTAAGACATGTTGTCTTCCATATCTATCCTCACATATTCTAACAAAATAATCCAAGCAAGAGATTGAGCTAAAATTCCCATGAACCCGAAATCACAAATCTAGCTCAAAAACAAGAGAAGTGAAGCAAGAACATGATTGAGATAAAATTTGATCTATTTGACGTTTACATACTTATGGATGTTTGCATGGTGCAGCCAATACACCACCATTTCTTCTCTATCTCTCACTCACTACCATGAAAGGAGGCAAGGTATCAGAGGAAAACTAAATTAACATGGGCATCTTTCAAATCTAAGAACAAATTCAGAAATCCAAACAAATCTCGTCACATACCGCGTACTAAACTACATTAACATATACATCTTTCCAATCTGAGAACAACACATTGATGTAATTAAGCACAGCAATTAGCCTAATAATTAATATTTCGAATGTGGTATAGCACCTCCGATAATCTTATTTGTTATCTGAATTAGTTTTTTCGATCCCCGCATAATCGCAAGGAATTAATCTCAACAATGGCACATTAATGTTGACGTAAATATATGATTAAACAAAGATAGACGACAAGAAAAACGAGAGGAGGTGGTGCACGCGCGAGTGGGTGTAGCGTCTGTTGCATCGCCGCGAGTTTAATTTGCATGCACGCACGGAGGGATGCATAGAAATATACATAGGGAGATCGATCACCGATCGGTGGCGGCGGCGGTGCGCGGGCGGAGGATACGGCACTGCTCGGAGACCTTCTGCTGGAGGTAGTAGGGGTGGAGCGGGTGGTCGGGCTCGAGGAACCCCCACCGGCGGCCGTTGCGCGTGATCTTGAGCAGCCGCAGCAGCAGCGCCTCCACCATGTCCCCGTCCCGGTCCCGCGCCACGAACCGCGCCACCCGCTCGATCCGGTGCTTCTCCTCCGCCGATAGCGACGGCGCCCGGTGATCCAACGACGCCTCCATCGATCAAAATGGATTAGATCGGTCGCTTCCGGTTCGAATCGGATACGTACTGCTCGATCTCTAACAATGGAGACGGGATAGGAGATGAGATCGGGAGCGAGTCGTTAGGGTTTGGTGCTTTTGTAGCCTTTTATAGCGCGCGGAGGTAGCTCCAGCCCAGCCCACGGGGAGATTGGCGATTGAGGGAAGGTTTTCGTATCCTTTTATGGCGCGGTTGATTTGTAGCCGTCGGATCTCGCATCTCACGGAACGTGCGTGCCTGCGTGGACTGGTCATGAGCCGTCAGATGCAAAATCCGAGGGCTCTGGCCTGTCGATAGCTCCGGGCAGCTGGCCCCGGTGAGCCGGTCATGACGGATTTGTGCGGCCGCCGTCCCGGCCGTTGGGACGATGCGCGGTGGCCCGGCCGCACGAGCATCACGACCCAAAAACGCTTGCCGCGCGGCGTGCAGCGGCAGCGTGCGCAAGATGAAGATCACGGATCAGTGTGTGCGAGGAGATACTCCAATTTGCGAAATCGAGAGGGCAAAACTGGCGGCACACTCGCATTCCTTACTAAAAGATGAGCCAGCAGCATTAGATTACATGGTCGTCTAGGAACAACTTCTCTACGTTGCTCAAATGTCATAATACAGAAATATATAATCACAGGCACCAGCACCAGCAGCGGATTGAGGAAGGTATATGCCCCGTTTTTCGGATCTGCGCCGCCTGCTCTTCCGTTCTTGCTGCTTCTTGGTTCCTCCTCACCTCCGCCGCCTCCCTCTTCGCCTCTGCTTTGTGTCTTGCGGCTGCCAACTTGCTAGAAAGCCTGTCGTGCTGGCGAGCTCGCTTGCTTTCTATCTTCGCCTGCAATTCAGAGGAAGGTAATCTTTAGATACTGGATGCTCGAGTTTCTCTTCAATTCTCTTGAACCTATTTGGCTATATGACACGAGCTAAATAGTTTTATTTACACATGGTTTCATATATAAATATAGATATGGTATACACCGGTGAGTAACTGGAGCTAGAGAAATTAAACAGTTTTTTGGAAGTTCTATATTCAGGTCAGATATTGCTTGGGAGTGATTGCGCTTCTTGTGCTGCACTGACTAGAACTAGGAAATCGCATTGGTGGGTTCCATATGAAAAATATCAATGGTCATCATGAAATAAGTAGCATAACATCCGAAGGTTTACCTCTATCCACTTCATTTCAGCTTCAATTTTTGCTTTTGGTGATTTTCCCAAGCTTGGATCTTTACCTCTTCCCTCTGAAACCTACAAAAATTGCACGATTGGAGAATGATGAATGATAAACCTGATTTAGGGTGAACATGTGCAATCAAAATGATATTTTGCAAGTGCGCAAATTATTCAAATAATCCTAGCAAAATAATGTTTGCTTCCGTTGCCATATGTCTATATTTCTACCAAATGGCTTGCCCAGATTGTTCTAAACATTTATCAATGCAATCTTCTAAATTTCTCTAGTAACTTAGTACTGATTTGAGGATTACGACATTACAATTACACTAGTATCCATTAGTGGATAGTCAAGAATGAGCAAATATACCTTGCGAGATACTTTGCTTTCTCTGCCTCCTGCCAATCTGCAGCACGGGCCTCTCTGTCGATTTCTACAGCCTTATCTGCTGTAGCATTTTTTAAATTTGTAGTAGCTTTCTCTTCCTTGCTTGCCCATGCAGCTATAGTAGTCTTGCCTAGCCGTTGACCGAGATCCATAATTTCCTTTCTGGTATTCAGTTGTAGCTCCTCAGACACTTCGATCTTGCTGGAATCAATTTCACCGATACTGAATTCTACGCTGCGTTGCGGAGTTGGTGTCCGAGAAGAAGTGGGACTAGATGCTATTATAGGAGTCCCAGTCCGAGAGGGCTCCTGACTGGCAATTGGAGTCATTTCTGTGCCCATATCTCTCATTGAGACAGACCTAACTACAGGTGCTGGTTCGTCAATTATTGAAGCACTTTGTGCAGGTTTAAATGAATCAGGCTGAGTGACACCTGCAGACATAGTATAGCAAGAATTTTCGTCATAAGTGTACTGAAATTTAAGCAATCAAATAGAAACACATAGAAGAAACTTCATTTCTGCTTTGTAAGACATATATAAACAGTAAGTTATTTTTATATATTTTCAGGCTTTCAGCTAGGGTATAAACCTGAAGATTTTAAATGTAACAACTAGTAAGTGAAGAATCCAGTATCCCTGAAATATATATTGGACTGGCACAGCATTTTGCTCGCTACAGATTCCTCATTTAAAAGGACAGTATACATAATGCACGTATATTTGCCTACAAATTTAGCTGAAAAAAACATATGAAGCTGTCTGCTTCAAAATTTTACAGAAATTAGGGGTGAATGAATAACATGTTCACTATGATGAAAAACATCAATGTCAGACCTTTTCGCACCAGCAACTCATGTCCCATGATGTTATGCTTTACTTGTTCCCAATTCACCCGGCACCAACAACTTCAAATGTGCCAACTTAACAGTCTAAATAATCCTTGGCTCAATCCTACATGCTACATCATGAACAATTATGAACCATGCTTGTTCAACCTCCAAACTTCAGACACACATGGTTTGAAATTCCAATCACCACCAACCAGAAATATGGTCCTCACAAGTCATTACAACAACATTTGTCACCTCACGATCACATTTTAATCCTTATCAATGACGATGATGTGTGAGAACATCAAAAAATCAAAAGCATGGCGAAGTTCGTGCTTACCAACTGAATTCTCAACAAAGGTTCCAGTGTTGCTGGGCACTTCGGCAACAACCTTAGCAACCGCTGGTGGGCAGCCTCCATGCTCAGGGAAGGCCAATGCCGACTTCTTTGGCACAATCCCAGTGGCGCTCCCCACACGGCCAGTAAGGTTAGCCGTCGGGCTAGAAATCCACTTCTCAGCATCGTCCCACTTTGATGGCGCTTGGTCTAGAGAACGGTGGCAGCAAAGCAGCCACCGCCGCCGACCTCTTCACCGTCGTTTGCCCAGAAGAGCTGCTCTCAGAGTCGAAGCTGTCGTCATCCTGGGCTCGGTTTCTTGATCTGTGGCCACTGTTGCTCGACATTTCGGTGGAGGTAGAGCATTCCATGCTCCCTATTAACACAATTGGTACCAAAGAGCTAGTGCTTGGTAAACAATAACCATTGAACTGTACAACAGTTACAGAATTGTTGGGGGCTGTGGACTTACTCTGGTCGTCAAGCTGGCCGGAATCGTTGGCCTCAGGTGAAGTGTCCTCGCCGTTGTGCTGGTGCTTCTCTAGTCCGAGAAGCATTGCTCGTTGCTTAGCTGGGGAGAATCCACCCGACTGGAGCAGAGAGAAACAAGGGAAGATTTATGAGGCTGAAAGAAGGGGATTGGAACGTTTGTAAAGCCGTGGTGGAATGAGAATCAAAATGGTGAAATGGAGCAAAGGAGGTAAATTTAACCCAGAAATTGCCAAATTTGATGGAACCACACCAGAAAGGACAGAAAGATCCCAGCTTTTTAGTAAAATGTGCACCCCAAATATCCGACCCATCCCAATCCCATGCTAACACAGCCAGCCATTGAAAGCTACGGCACAGAAAGCATCACCAAATTTGAGACAAAATTGAGCAGAAACAGTGCTCGAGTAGCAACAAACAAGATAAAAGGTGCAACTTTTCAGCGAAATGCGCATGGAATTTAGCAACAAGCATGATCGTTCCAGACTTGAACATCCTAGGCTACCACCACACAAGTACCAGCCAAAATGTAAGGCGAATTTGGGAGAATAATGAAAGAAAAGAAAGGGGGGCACTGCGAGGAATCTGTCAAAACCGCCAAAATCAAGACCTATCAGTGAGGCGGCGGCGGCGGCGACGGGTGAGGCGGCGGCGGGTGAGGCCAGATTCGAGAAGCCGCTACAGTATTCTCAAGAAGCGCTGGTAGAAGCTGATTCTAGAAACCAACCCGTTCGATTCGGCTTCGGCTTGTTTAGAACGGCGCCAAAAGTGCATAGAGTTCAGCAACGACAGGCATGCCTGCTTTCCAAGAACTAATCATTAAAAAGGTCACGCCTCAAGAAGCACAAAACAGTACGAACTTTTTGCCACGAACAGCCCAAATCCAAGAGTACGAAAAGGGGCAAAATATACCAAATCCAATCAAGATCACCCGTGCTAATGCCGATTCCCATTAAACCGCGCAAACACCCGAACGAGATAACCAAAACCCCAACCATCGAAGGTGGGAGGCGCCATAGGAAGAACGCACGGAGCAGTACGGGAAAGGACCGACCGTCCAAGGCAAAGCAAACCAAGAAGAGCACCCAGAAAAGATCCAAAAGGGAAGGAAAACCTAAGAAAGTGCAAATTCACACGGGAATCGCGGCGAGATGGCGACCTGGCGGGGGAGCGGCTCGTGGATGCGCTCGTACTCCATTAATGGCGGGCTATGAATCGGTGGCGAGGTGGCGTCGGAGTTGGGGTGGTTGGAGGAAGAGGAGAAGACCGAGGGAGGAGACAGGAAGCTTAAGAAGCGGGGAGTGGGACTCGTGATCTTGTATGAGCATTGTAGTGCGCTTTGTGAGTGGTGGTGGGGTTAATTAAGGTGATTAATTAAGGCTAATTTGTAGACTTAGCGGCAGGAGGTTGTGAAAGAATTGCAAGTGGAGACTTAGTTGGATCTTTTCTCCCCTGTTTTGTGACAAATAATGGAGTAGTTTGTTTGTTCTAATGTGTTTGGAATTTGGAGCAAAAATTTCAGGTAAGTATTTGTGAGGACTTGTCAGCATATGCTCACCAAATCCTCAATTCATTTCGGTTCTCAAAACGTTGTTCTATTTGGTTAAGCGACATTAGGACCTATTAGTTGAACACAGAAATTCACAAAAATATCTAAAAAACAGAAGAAATCCCTATTTCAGACGGGATGCAGATGCATCCTATCAAATTTCGTCATGCATGTCTTGTAGATGCAGATGCATGTTTTAACTAGTTACAATATAATTTAAATCATAATCTTTTTTTCAATCCAAATAAGCGGCCTCTAAATTCACTCCTTCTCGAGCTGTTCACCTTTGCCACTGCAGCAAGCAAAAGCGCCAGTTTACGTGCGTCGCAGTCTCCAGACGCAACAGATATTATTTACTTCTGTTCAAGTTAGTGCAACAGGTCAGACTAGCTTCCCTGTTGCTGCATTCTTGGTTCGCCAACGAAGCTATTTATTTTAATTTTTTTTTGCCAAAACAACTCCTACGTTTACAAGATGGGTCTGTTCTTTTCCTCCGAAGCTGGTGATTTTTAGCTTTTGCTACAGTACCTAACTTTTAAATAGAGTATTTTCTCAAGACGGGGTTTACAGGTTAAAGGATCTACACGTTAAAAGCCCAACATCTGTACCTGTCAAAATCGTAAATGAGTATCTGTCTCTCCGTAATTTGTACCGTAAACAATCAAAATTCAAAATTTTCAGTCAAAAGTCATAAACCGCAGCCGAAAAGAACAGGCCCATTAATAACTCACAGCTGATGTAGTGAGATCGCAAAAAATTACTTATCCAACCAACTGTACAAGTTGTGTGACAGGAAGTGCACGTGTGGAGTACAATCTGAAAAAACTTGGGCAGTAGGACAAAATATCTGTGTCAGCTCAGTGGTAAACTGATGAGACGTGACGGGCGAACCGGAGGCACACATCAACGTGAAGTGGTAGCCAGTAGGCAGGCACCGCACATGTATCAGGAATCCAGAATTCACAGGTTCTTTCTTGGGCCAGTATCATGCTGTTGCTCGCGGTAGGGACAAAGCAGAGCATGGAGTTTTTGTACCTGTGACCGAGTGTTCTCATGGAAATTATGGGGCCTGCTAAGAATGCAAATTTTTACCAGCGATTTCGTAAAACAATCATATAAAATAGTGTAATTTCTGTAAAAATCTAAGAAAATTGACACGTTCCAAATGAGGCTATAGATATGCACATTTCAAATAATCCTAGTAAGATTGAAGTTTCCTTGTGTTTCTGTATCATGATCCTTCTTTCTAGTAGACTTATGATTTATATTTTCGTTCGTACAAATGTTTATATCAGAGCCAAGAACCATCTACCGCAACCATAAGGTATAGCCGAAAAACACACACCCCCGAAAAATGTATTCCAAACAGCCCGGCTCTAAAAAGGCATCTCCAAACATTCACAAGTATGTATCAGTGTTTGATTACTTTTTGTTTGCAAACATGAGTTCAGGGAACACTACTCTCGGTTTCCGGCTTTCTGGTTGTAAAAGGCACGAGCTACCAAGGCCAATCCTTCTTTTTCTTCGTTCCAAAACAGAGTAGTATGCTAGAACAACGACCACTTGACAACAAGGATGTGCACCTGAACACTAAGACAAGTCGCTCCGACCAAGATGCCTAATTTTTTGCTGGTGGGAGGCGTAAGATAAGATGAATGTTCAATGCCCAACTTGCTAATATATCTTTCCATTCCTCTCCTCCTTCTCTGGCTAAAGATCGTAGGATGATCAGTGGGTTAGGTTCATGTAATTATGCAATCAGCCAATCACGTGACGATGTGCCATGTATGGCTGACCAAAACGGTGGCTTTGCGTGCCTATTTTAATCTATCTATCGGTCTATAGAGCATAGGCTTTGCTTGGTTGTCTCGATTAGAAAACTGTAATTGTGGTATTGTCTGCCTTCGGTTGAGGCTTAGTGTGTTTTTTAAGACGGATCAATAGAAAGATTATAGTAAAAAGTGTATTGAGTTTAATTGTACTAGCTAAAATCGTATACGATTATTTTCATCTACGTACTGTCTTTCACGAACAGTCAGAATTTAAAATTTTAAACGATAAACTATAGTCGAAAAATGCAATCCACTTCGTTGGCATATCAACCAAACAGGGAAAAGAAGGAACAAATTAACTAGGTGCACTCTGATCAATCAACAGTGTCTAATACTCGAGCCATGTTTGAGATGGATCCAACAAGGAGATAGATGACAGTCAGCCTGTCACCGGATAAACAGCAGTATCATCCATCAATCAAGGAAGCTAGCTAAGACATGGACGATCGATGAGACCATACACCACTGGTTGTGAGCTAATTTAATCATCATCCATGCCGATCGAGTTCAAAAATTAGAATGATATAGTAAACTTAGGAAACTGCGAGTAGCTTTGCGTAATGAAAGGCCGGCCAATACCTTCCATTGCTGCAAATACATAGGTCCAAAGTTGTGAGCTCAAAAGCATTTCTTGATAGTGATTTCCCAGCTAATACCTTCAAATTATATACACCTGACGTTGTGTTTTTTACCTTTGTAGGTGTTCATCATCTTCTGTGTGGATGTTTGCTAGGCCGTTTTGTAAACACCTGCGACGAGAAAGCATCATATTTTGTTTTTGAAAAACATCAGATTATATAAAAAAACAGAGTTGGAAAAAGAAAAGGTGCATGTTTCTCGTTCAGTACGGTTTAATTTGCATGGTTTTCTTACTCAGTGGCAGTACAGTACCGGAGTACCCTAGCTCGTCTCCCATCTGTGCTACTGCACGGGATTAGTTAGTTAGCAAGAGCACTTTTTAATTAATATCAATGCACAGCTTGCTGTGAGGATCAAGATGAAACCCTGAGCATTAGCAGAATCAACCATTGTATTGCCAGTATGTACTGCTGTTACTGCTACCTAATATCTGGCATGATGGTCACAGTAATGTCCCTGAATCAATCAATGCATGAACAGTACATGTTGCGTTAGTTGATGCATACGGATAAACCTTTTGTTGCAAGTCCCTGTCGATCCTGGTTAGCTACGGTACATTATGCGGCACTGCTGTACATGCGCCCCGTGTTAGTGTACTGGTTAACAACTCCACTGTACCATTGCTTGCTTCAGAGATAATCATCCACGCTAGCTGACTAGCTCCACCTGAAAACCATAAGAGCTAGACAAAAAAGTGCACTTTAAAACAACAATCCATCAAAATTGTTAGAATATGAATTCATTTGTATTTTCATATATATGTATGGTATATTCTTTTATAATATCCCTTTTGTACTCGTTACATATACTGCTCATTAGGTTTATGAATATACATAATATTTATAACATGATATCAGAAATAGGGCACTAATCTAGTTCCTTCTGCGCCATCCTGTCATCCTTCGCCGTCGTCGTTGCTGCCAGGGGCCGTCGCCGCCTTGCCCAGGCTATCGCTCAATAGCTTGGATCCACTGTAGCTCCGCCCAGATCGGGCCATCACCGACCTCCGGCTGCCTAGATCCGCCACCGCTAACTTTGGTCGCCGCCCGAGCCCTGCGCATGTGCCTAGGAGCTATCACCGTTCGCTTCTACCCACACAACCCATCGCTCTAATCGCCACCCGACACTGGCCACCTCCAGAACTCGATCACCTGGTGTCAGTCGCTGCTGCCCGATGACAGTTACCGTCGTCCAACGCTGGACGCGCTCCTCACCGCCATCTTCTCCCGTGAGGGAGTACGACGCCTCCATCATCGTCGCTAGCGTTGGAGAAGAGGCACCGCCTTCGTCATCGCAGCCGCGCTCGGTGACGGCATCTAGCGTGCTCTGCTCGACCGAGCCCATTTTGGTAACTGGTGAAGAGGAAACATCGGTTTCCTTCTATTAGAATTTCACAAAACAATAATAATAATAATAATAATAATAATAATAATAATAATAATAATAAACGTCGATCTAACCGTCACGTCATCTAATGCTACATGTTAGACTTCATTATATTGATCGCCACGCTGTCCATCGTTGCTTACCAATGACTTCTGTTTATCAATTGCGTTCCCATTATCGAGAACAAAATTTTATGAGACGAACTATAGGTCAAAACCAGATAGCCAGGTCAAAACCAGATAGCCAGGGACTGATTCCCTAAGTTGAGACGGTTACCTTTAAGCTCCTAGCTACACTCGTAAAAAACTATTTGAACCCCACGTTTCTGCAGGATATGATATTCCTGTGTTCCGAACAAGCTCCATAAATAATTTCCAATGCTATGAATTCAACTATTTAGGCTTCAGTGTGATGGCACGAAGGAGATCGAGTAGGATATGCATCAGAACTTCTGACTTATAGTTTATGATTTAAAATTTTGGTTGCTCTTGAGAAACAGTAAATAGAGAAAATTAGTCGCATGTAATTTTAACCGGTACAACAGAACTCAATATATTTTTTACTAAATTTTTTATTGTTTTTTATTTAAAAAATATATACTAGTTAAAAATTAATTACTATAATATAAATTATAAACCATAACTCATAGGCTCCGACCAAGGCAGCCGATCCAGGCGAGCATCGCTGACACTATGGATATTGGATTTCTGGCTGGCTAATTCGCTGCCCCCCTCCGCGCGGGCCATGCGGTTTCCTTGCAGACCCATTTGTTGCTGTCAAAAGGTGACCAAGGAATGGAGCAATGATGCACTACACTGACACAGCTGCTGCACAAAAGTACAACATCTGTCTGCACACGTGTTGCGGACACCTCCTCTCCCTTCCCGTTGGGCCCGCCCTAGCAGTCATTTCGCCTTCATAATTTCTGCCGGCATCCGAGAGAGCAGCCATGAATTTTCTATACTGGACCAATATGTCAGCCATTCCAATCAGCGTCTGGTTGAAAGCCGTAGCTGCCGATCTGCACAGCTGTTCGTGTGCAGTGAAAACTAAAGCCAACTTGGAACGGAAAATTGCTCGCTGTTTAGCATGCTTAACCGAATGCTGTGTGATGTCACCGACATACGGTCCAAGACATCATTTTAAAGACACGAGCAAATCCCATTTGGAACGCATAAACGTTGTATTCCTGTGCGAACTATAATGCATCTTGTGGATTTGTTGCGAAATTTCTGCATTCCTTTGGAATGGTTTCTAAATACAAACGAATTCAGCGGCACACCCAACCACCACCCCCACCCCCAGAGAGAGAGAGAGATCAGCAACACTGGCCCAAACACAATTCACGCTAGACACCGACACGGGAATGGCAGTTGGATTGGAACAGGAAATAGGAATGATACACCTACCAGTCAGGGTAGAAGCCTCTGATTCTAGGGAAGTGGCTAAGATGAGCTTGTTTATACCATCTCCAGACTCCATTCCCCTCTGCAGTCGACTGGCCAACCTGTTCGCGCGGTTCTCTGAATTCGATGCCTGCTGTCGAGCTGATTGATAGGTGCGTGCTTTATTTTGTGTGATAAATTCATCTATTCCTTTCACATAGCACTGCAAGCTTTTAGTTGAAGATCGCCCTCCATCCTCCATACTTCCACAGTCTTGTAAGCTCAAATAAGTTTCTGACGACCATTCTTTTTCTCCTTAGTTCGCTACATAATTATTGCTCAACTCTACTTCACAGTGTTGGAACTTGGAATACGAGTCACTCAATTCTACGGATTTTAACATGGCACTACTTCTACCAGGCCCACAAGAGTTTGTTTAAGAAATCCATTAGACTTTCACATACTAAAGGTGTAAAATACAGTTTCAAGGAACAACTCAAGGCCCAAGCTAAAATGAAACAGATAATAAAACAATGTAGTAACACTGTGCAGGAAGTGTGAACGCTGATATTGTCAGAACAATCAAACAAATTATCAAAGCGCTTTTGTTCTGAAGTTTACAGAGGATAACCTATACTTGCGGAAAAGGTTGCAATACAACATTTGCGGAAATTTGTAACAGCGATATGTTAGCATTTTTACAAACTATATTTGCCTGACTTTTGTTAACATTTCTTCACATGAAAGCTGCGCAACCTACATAGAATCCATGGTACAACATTTACCTTTCCATATTTACCAAATTGAAGGAGCAATTAGGGAGGAAACATGGGGATTCCTGGAACTGATCTAATGGATTGGATGGTACTGTGTGATCCCTCGTTTTGGCGGTAGTTTCCTTAAGATGAACAGCACCAAAGCTGAAGGCACAATCTCAACCAGCTGCAAAAGAGAGTAAACACAATCAACAAAACATCTAACAAGCACAATAATTCATCAGAATATATCTAAAATGGCACGACAAAAGTATACATGTTTTACAGTTTATTCTTGTCAAAAGCTCAATGATGCCATAATGCTGTCAGAACCTCAATTTCTTCATTTAATATCATTTTGGATAGAGTAATATGCTATATTTTGCAACGCATATTTCTTGTCAGACACATTCTGTTCCCCATTCCATTGCATGTCCAAAACAATTGATCAACATAAGCAACTCAAGAGCATTCTTCAGGTCTGCTCTTTTGCAAGCATGATCAGGAGTTACTAGCATATCTACCATGTGCCCATGATTCTGTCAGGCTACTAACAAGGCAATATTAACATATTTTTTCACAACTTTAGATTCCATTCTAGCCTTATGATTTGTGTGCTGCCTCACCAGTTAAAATATATACAAATGGTTCTCTAGATGGGAGCATTCAACCTGGCAAATAAAGAGCAACCATGAGAACATAAAAATACCAATGCAGGACCTCTAGTACTCAACCGTCTCAAATCATCTATACTGCCAGTTCCATAACAAGGAAATGCCCTGGACATTCATATGTGCATCAAACAACCATGCCCTAGTAAATTTCAAGATCTAAATGTCATCAGATAAATGAAAACAATGTCTAAGGTTGCAAAATTGAGTAATATCACATAAAAATGAATGATTAAAGTACTACACATTGCTGAAACCAGACAGCTTATGTGAATAAAAAACATACCAAGTAGTAAAAGAAGTTCAGGATGGGATGATTCAGAACATCAAGATCGGCTTCTTTATCGAACGCATTGAAGCACATCTGTAAGATACATACTCTAAGTGGACTACTTTAAGAATCTTAGCTTGGAGGCCTCTCGAGTTTTTATTGACATGGGACTTACCATTACACATCTGATCAAGAAGCAAGAAAAGCATATCGTAGTCACATAGCCAACCTGTGTAAAAGGAGGTATATTAGAAATACAAGTCATCCAAAAGATTACTTCCAGAACTGAAGCCAATAGAAATAGTACTTCATTCAACTTTTTCCGCCTTCCTTTTGATTCAACAGGGAAATGCTGTAACATCAGAAATAACCTACAAGGAATAATCACAAAATTACAGTAGCTAATATACTATAAAAAAATCAACATAAGTAGTACCAGATAACTGCATAACCATCCGGCCATGCCTACTTCCAAATGATCACATGTTACATAAGCACATGGACATCAGTAGTGTGTGGGAAATAACTTTGCAAGCATCCTTATTATTATGAATATTGTGTATGTATTTATGTATATGGAGTACAAGGGGGATATATATAGAGGAATATACCACATAACTAAGGAATATGCCATATACAGATAAGAAAACCAAGACATATAAGGAAACAAATAAAACATCCTATTCTATCATTAACACCTCTCTCAAACTCATAGTGGATCACATACTGAGTTTGGAGAGAAAATACAAATGTTACGCCCTAGTCTGTGGCTTCGTGAAGAAGTCAGCAAGCTGTAACTCTGAGGGCATAAACTGTAAAGCGAGTATTCTCTCCTGCACCTGTGAGCGAGTGTATGAAGCATCCACACCAATGTGCTTGGTGAGCTCGTGCTTTCCTAGATCACGGACAATGCTGATAGCGCATGTACTCTCAGTCATAAGGGTCGTAGGTCCCCTCACAGGTACTCCAAAATCTGCAAGCAGCCATCTCAACCAAGTAATCTCTGTTGTCACAGCTGCCATAGCTCTCAACTCAGCCTCTGCACTCGAACGGGAAACTACAGTCTGCTTCTTTGTCTTTCAGACAATCAGGGAGTCAAGAGAAACACAGTGAGCAGAAAGAGAACGATGATCAGAAGGATCACTGGGCTAGGTCGCATCAGAGCACGCCTGAAGCTGTAGTAAGTTGGAGCTAGGGAAAAACAAGTGACAAGAGATTGTTCTACGCAAGTAGCGAAGAACACGAAGGTGACTGTAGTGAAGATAAGTAGGACAAGCCATGAACTGACTCAATATATGAACAATATGAGCAATATCAAGGTCAGTGCTTACAAGATATACCAGACTCCCAACAAGATGGCGCTAACGAATAGGATCCTCAAGATCACCATCAGTAGCACGAAGCTGAAGGAAGAGCTCCATAGGAGTCTTAGCAGTGCAAATATCAGTCAAACCAGACCGATCAAGTAGATCCTAGACATACTTCTGGTGTATAGGACCGATCCTAGAAATTGCACGTGATAGGACGAGCATGCACAGGTGTCGGTACAATATTCCAAGTCTCCGTACGTCGAAGAGCATCAAGCTCCTCTGCCATAGCGAGCTGCCACTCAGAATGAGAAGCGACCTCACGATAAGAACTAAATGATGGAGAGAGCATGAGCTGTCGAAGTAAACCCAAGACGATTAGAAGGTCGATGAGATGTTCGATCACAAAGCGCGTAACGAGCATCATCAGAGGAATCACACGTCGGTGTCGGCAAGATACCAGAAGATGAGTCTGGTGAAGGACAAGGACGCCTGGAGTAATGCACCCCAGAGAAACGAAACGGTGGAGTTGTAGGAACAAGAGGCGGTGCTGCAGGAGACAACACAGGAGGTGGAGGTACAGAAGGAACCACTGGAGACAGACTAAAGGCTGTGAAAGGGGAGAGATGGGTGAAGAGTCAAGGAAGACAACCAGAAGATCGTCTCGATGGTGGAAACAGGACGAAGAGCCAAATCTCGATAGAAGAAAGGTCGAGATTCGTCAAACACGACGTCTCGTGAGATCCTAATCCGTCAAGCAGAAGGATCATAGCAGCGATAACCCTATGCTCGAAATCGTAACCAAAACACATATACGAATCGATCGGGCCGACGGTTTGGTGCACCGACGAGGTCATGACATGACAAAACAGGTACAACCAAAACATGAAGGTGAGTGTACTAGGGGGCTCTAGAGTAGAGACGCTCTATAGGACTGACATCCTTAAGAGTAGTGGAAGGCTGCATATTGATGAGATATGTACGTGAGAAAGCGACCTCGACCAGTAACTGGTGAAACATGAGGCAAGGAGAAGAGTACGGGCAGTCTCAATTAGATGACGATGTTTGCGCTTAGCAACCCCATTTTGAGCAATGGGCACCAGGACAAGAAGACTGGTAAAGAGTGCCCTACTCAGAAAGAAATTGTCTGAAAGCGCCAAAACAATACTCGCCAACAGAATCATAGCGAAAAGTACGAATGGATGACTCAAACTAAGTACGAACCATCGTGGCAAAGCTACGATAGATCGCAAGAAACTGGCCACGATTAGACATAAGGAAAAGCCAAGTAAAGTGGGAAAAATCATCAACGAAAATTGCATAGAATTTATGTCCGCCTTTGGAGATAATAGGTGCATGTCTCCATGCATCTGAATGAACTAAATCAAAAGGATGAAAGGACAAAGACTCACTAGAATGATAAGTAAGTTGTAGCTGCTTGCCCAGCTTACAACCCTGATAAAACATGGACATATCAACAATAATACGTCCAAGTACACCCTGATGAACTAATGAAGAAAGACAGGACCCACACAGGTGACCTAAACGGTGATGCCACTGTGCAAAAATTCCAGAGGTAGTGGCAGCAGTAGCGATGGAGGTAGACGTGGTAGGAGCAATTGAAGTGGATGGAAGGTGGAGGCGGTCGAGAATGTAGAGACCCTGACGATCCCTACGGCGCCGGCCAATCCCAAGTACCATCCCTGCCTGTCGATCCTAGACGAAACAAGTGTGAGAGTCAAAACCAACCCTACAACCAAGATCAGTGAGCTGTCTCACCAAAAGAAACTGCATGGTAAGCTAGGGAACATGGGAAACAACTGGAACAAAAAAGTCAGTGGATAAAAGAGTGCCCTGACAACTGGGAGACAAGGAAGTACTGTCAGCTGTCTAAACAGAGATAGGAAAAGGAGGTCCTACTGGAGCGAGAGATGTGGAGTCCGGTGTCATGTGAAAAGAGGCACTTGAATCTAGAACACAAGAGGTATCTGGAGGAGACGTTTGAGCTAGACTGGTAAAACCTGCTGAGTTATGAGAGAGCTGAAGTAGAGCCTGACAGAGCTGTTGAACAGAGTCACTTCGTTGAGAACCTAACGAGTTGGTCTGTCCTCCAGTGAAGGACCTCCATGCCCCCCTTGGATCGTCCACCCCTACGCGCCTTGTTCCGCTTTTTACGGGCCACACAATTCTAGTAGTTGTGCCCGAAGTTTTTGCAGTAGTTGCACTGAATTCCAGTTGGTGCAAAAATAGGAGCGAAAATAAGCACTTGGGGAGGGACTGTAGTCGAAGCAGAAACCGGCAGTGTAGTCGAAGAAGCAGCAAGCACAGTCGGAACGGACTGTGCTACTAAACCGAGGTGAAGCTCCTCAGCCCGAAGTGTCGAAAGGGCCTCCGTAACGGTCGGCCACGGAGAACGACTCAGCAGTTGAGCCCTAACAGGCTCAAACTCTAGGTAAAGGTGATAGACGAAATCATAAAGGCGAAGACAATCATGATCTGCCTTCTGCACTTTATGACACTCCTGACAAAGTGGAGAGGTCAGCTCATCCAGCTGGCGCCAAAGACTGGCCAGGGCTCGAAAGAAGTCGTCAACAGAAGAATCTCCCTGGCGAAGCATCTTCAACTCACGCTAAAGCGAAAAGAGCTGAGCATCACTGCTCTGCTGATATCGCTCATGCAAGTACTCCCAGATCTATCGAGTAGACCACAGACCAACAATGGCTGGATGGAGTCGTCAATGCGACCACCAGGATGGCGCGAACACGGGCCTCATCAGCACACCAACGCTCGAAAGCGTCGATGGCATACTGAAAAGCCTCATCAGCAGCGGCAGCCACCTCTGCCTCCTTGGCGGCCTCATCTTCTACAGGAGGTGTGGAAGTAGACTGCCTGGGAGGAGGCTGAACCAATGGTGGCGGAGGTCATGCACCGATGACATGTCCCTAGAGGCGGAGACCATCGAGTGTGATCTACATGAGAGAAGATCATAACTAGTAGTTCGTCCTATGGAGCTTCGTTCACTAGAATGGGATCGCAGCTGATGGAACGGAAGCCATCGGTGAGCGGCGCTGAACGACATGGCGGTTAGATCAACGATTTTTCGTTTTTCTCTTTTTTTTTTTTAAAACAAATAAGTTACCAAACAGGATAAATGCCGAACGGATCTGATCCTCAGATCAAACCAAAACCTGGCGGGCGATGAGGTGCCAGGCGCCGGTCGACGATCTCTGGTCGGCGGTGTCGGATGGCGAGGTGGCGAGTAGCCTAGTATCGGGGCGTCGAGCGACGGGCGTTGTGCGCCAAGCGGCCGATCGTCGAGAACGGTGGCGTCGGGGCCGGCAACAGAGGCGTCGGCGCCGGCAACCGAGCGTCGGGAGCGACCAACAGCGGCAATTGAGCGGTGGACAACGGCGTCGGCGGCGGCGGTCGGCGGCAGAATCGCGGCGGCGGCGGCGATCGTGGCGGCAGTGCGCGCGCGGCGGCGAACAAAGGTGGCGGCTCGACCGTGATCGCGGCGGTGGCGGATCGCGGCGTCGGTGCGCGAAAAAACGCACGCCGAGGCAGCCGATGGACGGGCGTCGGACGGCGTAGCGACGGGCGACGATCGTGGCGAAGACGGCAGCGGCCTTGGTGGCGGCAATGGCAGTGGAAGGAACAAGGTCAAAAACCTTGCTCTGATACATGTTATGAATATTGTGCATGTATTCATAAGGCCCAAGGGGCAATATATATAGGGAGTACAAGGGGATATACAGAGGAATATGACATATACAGATAAGGAAACAAAAGCATATAAGGAAACAAATAAACAATCCTATTCTATCCTTAACACTCATATTGTAGAATGCAAGGATGCAAATGGTGTACAATAAGTTTCTTGACTTTTATACTAGTGCTGTAATGTTTTTCGTACAAGCATTGCAAGATTTAACAACGGTGAATTGATCCACGTTAACTTCAACAAATAGCAATCAGCAATATAACATGTTCGAACAATGATATAGTGAGGAATAAACCATTACCTCCCTCCATAGAGTAGAAATCCAAATGCGGCAAATAAGCATGTCGCTGAAAAATAACTATGTATTAGTAGCAAAAGTGAACATGTTTAACAAGAAATTCTAAAATTGAAATATGTCTTGCTTTACAACAACTTAATGTGGTATCTAATTATCCTTCCTGTCCATTAGTGGATGTGAGGAACTACGATTATGCATGTAGTTTTTGCAACTTGTGATCAGACAGTGTTTTTATGTAGCTCTAATAATGGTCTCCATAGCTTCTCAGTCCAAATAATATTCTGTTAGGTCCAGAATTCATAATGGTGTGTACCATTTCGTGTTGAAAGATGCTCCTAGAGTGCAAAACATGCTAACTGGTAACTGCAGGGGAAGGCAAAGGAAACAAGGACATTACCTGCAAAGAACATCTTCGACAAGATGACCATAGCTCGTACCGGTTTCCACCAAAGCACCAACCAAAGTACTATCTGAAATTTATACAAATCAGATCATTCCAAAACTGTTTCACAAAAAGATGGGTGGCAAAATTTCCTTGATTTCCAAGTAACACACAGCACTGAATATAATACATGAACCAGAAGTGCCTTAACTGTTGGCAAACCATGGTTGTCACAGCGAGGTCGGCGACCACGGCGAGCGAGGGGCGCCTGGACGCCTAGGCGACGCCATGGCGAGCGCCATGTCCGGTTGTGTATATACGTCGTTAACTCGTTATAGCATATTCACCCCAGTCTCTCTCGACTCACTCATCCCCGGTCTCTCGACTCACTCATCCCCGCCTCTCGACTCACTCATCCCGCCTCCGTCTCGAGTCTCGACTCTCGCGAGTCCTCTCCCCATGTCGACTCTCTCCCCCCGCCTCCCCATCCGCCTCCTCTCTCTGCCTCCCGCCGCCTCCTCTCTCCCTCCTCCTCCCCCCGCCGCCTCCTCCCCGGCCTCCCCACCGCCTCAGCCTCCATGCCGGATCTCCTAACCCTAGCCGCCACCCAGGTCCGCCGCCTCCCGTCCGCCGCATCCTCCCTTCCCAGCCGAGCTCTCCCGCCGCCTCCCCCTCTGGAGATCGACGCCGTGGCGAAGCAGTGGAGATCGACGCCGCCGCGGGAGCGAGCCAAAGATCGACATCAACAAGAGCAATGGGACAAGGCGAGGCGACCAGCCTCGGCGTCCACCTCCGGCCGCCGGGACGACTTGGCGTCGCCTAGGCGACACCGTGACAACCATGTGGCAAACGATACATCAATTTACCATGGTAATGTTCTCTATTCTATAATAATGTCCAAATAGCTCATTCAATCACGTGACATTATCAATGGATTGATTACTACAGCTTTAAGTTTTCCAACTGTCACATTAAGGAGTTTCACATGTGACTTCATATAAAAAAATTTAAATGGTGTTCTAAACCCATCAGTGGGAAATCTGGATTCTCAACTCACCTGAATTGCGTAGACAACACCATTGATTGTATAAAAAGTTGGTCTGAGCCCATCAGTTGACATTGCACGTGCCTTGCAAACATTATCATGACCAATGAGCATACCAATACCCACAAGAACAATAATAAAATATCTCCAGGCAGAACTAACCTGATAGTAAATCTCAGCCCAGAAGAGCACCAACATAGCATAGGTCGTGAAGAATGCGAGGCTGGGCAAATCGGTAAGCACATGTTGAAATATCTACAGTGACGTATTGTTAGACATTAAACCTGCTCTGCAGTCTGCACATTCCAACCAATTACCAAAACAAAACAGTGGTGAAAAATCACTGTGTCCCACAAACCTCAGGGTGTACAAGTTGCACATTTCGACGCAGCACAAACACGATCGACCGCACTGCAAACACAAATCCAAGTCCAATGCAGATCACAGAACCGAAAAACTAGCATATGCCAAGTAAGCAGTGAGAAAGCGTTAGTACGATGAGCTCACCGCTGTTCACAATGAAGTTCAGGAAATGGAACACCTTCTGTGTAGTCCACCCGTACGCGGGCACCCTACATTCGATTCTAATCAACTGAACCTGAAAAAAAATGACCAAAAGGGGCAAATGAAACCGATAAGCCATGTCTCGATTTCTATCACAATTCAAACATACAGCATGCTATATAGTTCCCGCACAATTCGCCAGCTTCAGAACGAACACGAACAGATCAAAATCATACGCTTCCTAACCAAACTGGATCCTGACCAAATCAGCAAGCAAGCGAAGTAGGAGGATCGATTCGCGTAGGGCTAGGGCTTACGAGGGCTACGAGCGCAACGACGCCGTAGAGCACGGCGAGGGCGTGGAAGGTGCGGTCCTGCCACATCGGCGAGTTGTTCACGTCTTCCCACCAGTCCGAGGCAGCCGCCGCCGCCGAGGCCACCATGGCCGCGCAACCACCACCTCCCTCACCTCCTCCTCCTTCTCCGAGCCTAAGCAGAGACGCGCCGGGGCCGGGCCAAGCGGCAGAAAAGCCGGAGGAAATCAACCAAAATGCTAAACCGAAGCGAATGGATTTGGGATTGGCGAATTGGCGTGGGTTTCGTCGGCGTCTAAGCCTTGGTGGAGAGGCGAAAGGAGCCTTGCCGTGCGGTACCAAGGCACGGTTACGGCCACCGTTTCTTTTAGCCGTGGTCCAGGTCTATGGACCTCAATTGGGGAGGACCGTCCGTTCAAGGATCTGTGGATAGGGTTGCCTGGTTTACCAACAGCCGGATCAGTGGAATGGTGCAGCACGGAGGAGGATGCTTGGTCCAGCTTGGCATGTGTTCTTTTTTTTTTTTTTTGCTGCAGTTCATGTTTTATGGCTTTTGATCTAATACAAATATTTGTGTGAATAAACTAAAAATCGATAAGCCATTTCTAAAAACTATCTTGATAAACCGCTTCAAAATAGCGGTGGAGAAGCTATTACGTTTGTACGTTCGAGGGAAGACATAAATAAAAAGAACTACGATGGTGATGACTGGATAGTCCACCGCGCGAAGACGACACCCGCTTTTGGCTTGACTTGGCAATTTTTAGGATGTCTTTGGTGTAACTTAGACTTTACATTTGAATCGAAACAAGTTTAAATTGAAATTAAATGGTTATTTTACTTTGTTTTGAAGCTTTTTTTGAGAGATAACTCGCTTTAAGTGGATGCCATATGTTAGAGTTGTTTGTAATTTTGTATTGGCAACAAACTTTCGCAACATAAGACCCTCCACGTGGCACACCTCTACTATTTAAAATAGGAAGTTAATGAGTGGTACGTTCTTTTCCCTCCATCCTCTTCACACAATGATTTGCGCGACATGTAGTGTAGGTCATTCCTACCCACTCCTCGTTGTAGAAAACAACCGGTTTGGCTCTGCTTCCTCTTCCTCCAAGCCGTCTATCTCCCACCGGCAAGTCTCCGAACACCATGGTAAAAAGTAATCGTATCAATTGTGGTTTGTTTTCTTGCGCTTTACATTTAAGCAATTTACATTCATAGAATTAAATTGATTGCTTGTCTTTCTAGAATTGCAAATCTTGAAATAGGCTTATCTTATTGGTGCATTTAGGTGAACCTGGTTATTTTAGACGTTATTTGTGCTAAACCATTTTGAGTTAAGCTTCCCATCTTATACTTGGTTTAGCCAAATAGAAATTGATACTTAATTAGAGAAGAATTTTTTAGACCGCCTATTCACTACTCTCTAGTCGGCCTCTTTGATCTAACAACATGGAGGTAATTCCATATATTCCTCTCTAAGGAACACATTTGATCTTCTGTAAATTTTGTTTACATGTTCAGGAGATGGATATACACTTGATGTTGTGTTTGAAAGAAATATGAATGTGCACTTATAATTAGTCTTAGAACAATTCTCATACTTATGTTAGTGTTAGGATGTTTTAGCTCAAGTTTGTGTCGCACTGGTCATGCAGCTTTTCTTTTGGAGCTAGAACTAATAGACATCAGATTTTCTTTGTGGTTTTCATATTGACTGCCATGGGGTTAACTTTTGCGGTCTTGATTTCCCATTGGTAGCTACCATGGATATTAAACATCAACCTATCCAACATCAGCACCTTTAGCCTAAAACTTCTTTTTTTTTTTGGCTTAGTGTGGTTCAGTGGTTAATTTTTTGGAGGACTATGTTCTGCATATGACTGTAACTAGCACTCTATTTATTCTTTTTTATTTGACGTTTTGATTTTTCACGGTTTTTAAGATACGTCTTTAATCATTGCTTTTTATAAATGTATATTAAGATATATTGATAAAATTATAACATTTTAAAAGTATTTTTAATAACAAATATAATGATATAATTTTTATATAATCAATCTATACAGATTTAAACATATTAGTAATCAAATGACACGGGTTATGATATGTCAACAAAAAAAAAGAATAGGAGGGAGTAGCGATCTAAAAATCGCTTTCAGAGCACTACATAGACAATTCCAGTGTACTATTGCTGGCGGCTGCATTTTGGCAGTTGGTGCAATTTTTTGCAGACACTTTCCTTCCCAGTTGCCAGGCTTTTATAGTGCTAGCAGCTAGTGATCTGCACTAAACGCTATCCATCAACCATCATCAGACACGGTGGACAATATTTAACTGGCGTAGCCCCAATCACCATTCACCAACCATCATCAGAAAAAAGTCGCACGCTTTCCTCTGTAGCTAAGCTAGATAGATAGATATACCTTCGCATCCCATTCGTCGCCGGTTTTGAATCGACCGAAACAAGAAGGCCGGGGCACGCATTGCCTTTGGCCTGGGCCATAGACATGGACTACACACGGAACCTTTGTGTAACCCGTAGAGGGCACCACTACTCATTTGATATTGCAACACTTGAGCAGCATCGTTACATGAGCTAGCACACTTGACTTGTTATTACAGCCCGGCCGGGCATGCAGAGGCAGGCAGGCGCCGAGCACTAGATAGAACGCGTAATGATCACACCCCCCTCTCTCTCCCAGCCCCAGATGTGTGTGGTCTCCACACCACACACACGAAGATGGCCGTGGCATGCATCTTGAATTGCTTCTTGAGGAGTTTTAATTACATGATGGCGCACGCGTTTACGTCGTCGTCGTTGAACATGTTGCTGACGGGGTCGGCGCCACGGTGGGGCTCGGGGAGGTGGCCGTGCTTGTCGCCGTTGTAGCCGTGGCGGTAGTAGTTGTAGCTCTCGCGGAAGGACTCCTCGTCGCGGAAGTAGTTCTTGGCCGACGTGAAGTGGAGCGGCAGGTCGGGGTTGGGCCAGAACTCCGCCTTCTTCCCCGCGCGCCGCACCTCCTTGAGCACCTTGTGCCGCTCCACGTACCCCGTCACCGTCACCTTCTCCATCTCCACGTCCACCTCCACGGAATCGACTCCTCTCAGCTTCATCAGAGCGTGCTTCACCACCCTCTCGCAGCCTGAGCAGCACATCCGCACTTTGAGCTCCACTGTCTGGGAAACCAAAACATGCAGAGACATTAACAGTTCATTCTTAATCACTCTTCGACAAAAAAAAAAGAGACAGTAGTTTATACTCAGAGTACACATGCAGAGTACTCTGAGAAAACGTTATAACCGCGAAGATTACGGTGTCGGACGTAGCATAACGAAGCACAAGAACAGAGCAAGCAAGAACAAGCCGAAGAAAGAGAGCTAATTAATGGATACGCACATACCTGCAAAGACAACGGCTTGCTCCGTCCCATCCTGCGGCTGGTGAGCCCCCCCTCGTGGTAGTAGAAGGTGTTGGTGCCCGTCGGGTGGCTGCTGTAGTAGTACGCGCCGGCGCGGTGGCCGTGCCGGTGGCCGCTGGTAGGGTAGAAGCAGCAGTACAGGAAGGACGACAGGGCGGAGGAGACCGTGTTCGACATGGCCTTCTCACCAGTCACCACCGCAAGCAACTTATACCACTCTCTCACCAAGAAAGAAGAGTGCACGACAAGCTTGGCTAGCTACCCTCGGAATTGAAGGTTAGTCAGAATCTTAGCAAGGGAGGTTAAGCTAGGCTGGTTGCCCAAGATGTCCCGGCCAAGGCATGAACTACTCCTGCCTTGCTCCTGCTTTTACTGCCACTCCAAGGAAATGCTTGGCTTGCTCAGCTCACTCAGGATTAATACTGCTCGAGCGTTTCTTGCTTCTGTTTCTATTCTCTCGGCTGCTACCTTTGCCTTTGCCTTACCCGGTGCAATAGTTTATAGGCATTTGGGGGGAAGGGAACGGGACCTGGGAGGAGGAGGAGAGGAGTGGTAGATTTTTTAAGATAACATAATTTTATTAATATTATATTAATGTATCATTGCTTAAAATTTACATAAATTTGAATTTGGGATAGAACTTCTGACAGTTACTCTGTCGTCAAACAAATGGACGACAGAGTGCCACGTCAGCGCCACATCTCTGCCTCTATCGTCATTTCAATTGGCGACAGAAGAACCAACTGTTAATTGAAATGATGACAGAGGCCCTCGCTCCCTCTGTCGCAATTTCAATTGGCGACAGAGGGCAATCTGCAGACCTGACATACTAGGAACGATATGGATGAATTAAAAGCAAGGCCTCATTTAAATAAATACTCCATTTGCAAGGATACTAGGCATACCTTCAAATATTGCCCTCGTCGGAGGGACCAACAACAAGGAAGAGAAGAAATCCACAAGGATGGGGTGGCTGGGACCTCCAATGATGGTGGTAGCCATCAAGCTACTAGCATTATTTGAATTTATGTTCATAGTTGTTGTATGATGTATGCCTTATATGTAATCTATTTATGAACTACATTATGCCTTATGTGTAATGTATTTATGAACTACGTTATGCCTTATGTGTAACCTATTTATGAACTACGTTATGCCTTATGTGTAACCTATTTATGAACTACGTTATATTACTTTACTATGATGTATGTGTTATGCATAACCTATGTTACTTTACTTGTAGATTTATCTAGTGATTTGTTATTTTACTTGCATATTTATCTTGTATTATATTATTTTATTTGCACATTTACAGTCCCCTTGACACCGACCCCTCAAGCCACAATCTACCGTTTGAAACCAAGGAGTTCTATACCCCTAGAAATTCCCTCTGCGACTACCCACACATTTCCAATCCTTGGCTGCAATGTAAGCACAAACGTGATGCGATGGTCTAGTTTCTGACGATGTAGGGAACCTAGGGCGTCGATTCTTTCGCTGCCCTCTGTTGATGGCAAATAGTTCATTTCTTAGTTGTACTTCTATACATGTATCGCTTGTAATCACTTCATCTTCCTTGCAGACTGTAGATTGCAAGTTCATCGAATGGGTGGATGAACTGTATCCAATACTTGCACAGATTTATACCCACGCTCTCTACATCCTCCTAGATGGGTTGTGGGAGGAGCTCCAGACCAAGAGGATCAACAACGATGAGTTCCATAGACAGAGGATCGGAGAGGGAACAACGAGGAGGTGGTCCACCTCGGCAACGACTACCACCTATACTGTTGCTACACCAACTCGAGCTGTAATTGCATCTGCCACTATCGCGATCACCAGCCATGTCCATACCGTCCTAATGATCACCACTCTATGTGGGTGCCCTACGGTGTTCCATTTTTACCTTAGGGCACTCCCCCATAAACTCTATTAGATCTACAACCACCATGTCGTTTACATTCCACAAGACGCACGTATATCTTACATATAATTTGGGTTGATAGTTCATGCATGTTGCTATTTGTATCGTTAGAGTAGTGAGACAAACACATGCATCTAACCAAACCCGTGTAATTCACACCTTCATTATGAAGTATTATGTCGTGCTTGAAATGGTTTGTTTAAACAAAATCATTAATGTAACCTGATGTGCACTGCTCAAATTCTTTCTTTAATTGTTAGCTATTATTTCGAAACTACTAAGCCAAAAAATGGAAGATTTATTCATAAATAATATATTTTTTATTAAGAAAAATTGTATTGCTAAAAAAATCAAAAATCACTTTGTCGCTATTTTAACTAGCGACAGAACCTCTATCGCCATTTGAATTAACGACAGGGCCTCTATCGCCAATAAAATTGGCGACAGAATCAGTTGGCCAAATAAATTGACGACAGGGCCTCTGCCGTCAATGCAATTGATGACAGAATCTCTGCCGCCAAATGAATTGACAACAGGTCTCTGTCATTAAATCATTTGGCGATAGAGACATACAGTTTGCCATAGATGATTCTACGTAGGATTGTCGTCATTTCAAATGTCGATAGAAAGTTATTTCTGTAATTTTTAAACAATGTTGTATTTATATGATATTAATAAAAATATATTGTTTTTTTTTAAATCGAGGGTGGTACTAGTATAGCGTAGTACCCTTGCCTTTCCCCCTCATTTTAATGCTTGAAATGTGTGGTGGTGGCGGTGAGAAGAAAGGGAGCAGTTGCTGGTCGAGTACCTGTTCTGCCACCTCGGACGTGGATTAGTCCTGCCTAGAAAGGAATTTTGGTATCAAGAAATAGTACTTAACCTAGAAAAAGGAGGGATTATGGCTAATCTCAAGATGCAGGAAGATGAGCTGGCGAATGTTGCTTATGTCGAGCCTTTTTGCATCAGAACAGACATGAATAGCCGCGAGAGTAAATAATCTATTTTATTAAACTGAGTCAGTGATCCCATTTCTACATGTTCTTGCAATGCAAATTGTTCGACAACAAAACAATGGTTAGAATCGAGCATGAGAAGCGTCATTTTTTTGTTCCAGTACACGCTCGATCTCAGTCTCATCTGCTAAACACTCGATGACATTGTCTGTGTAAAGCGTAGACGACAGGAGAATATTTGTAAGTTCATGTTTTATCGAGTGTTTAGGGACTGATTTCTCCCAAAGAAGTGTTTGCTACTGACCGACTGAGTAGTTGTGCAGAAGGCAGGAAAAGTGTTTGATGGAGGAATATATGTCAGATTGGGGGGAAAGGAAAAGTTTTTCAAATATTCTAAAAAATCTTCTTCTCTTCTACTACTAGCTAGCTCACTTTGGAACGAGCTCCAAAGGTCATGCCTCCCTCTGTGATATTATGCCTTGTGCTTATTCTGTCCAAGCTTTTGTACACATAGCATGCACCACTGTTGCATGTGCTCTTAACCTAGTCAGTAAGAGAGTGAAAGGATCTACTTATTTCAAGAAAAAGAAGAAAGTGATCTTGAGCTGGAGAGAAGGTTTTCGAGGTGAAAGAGTAAGAGATCGATCTCCTATTATGTATATCCACGATGTGACCCAACTTCCACATAATGGATGCCGACTCCCCAAAAAACGTCGTGAGTAGCTTTTAGAGGAATTCTTTCCCTGCTTTCTGTGTGCAATTTTGATCTTGTCTGTGGGTTTCTGCATTTTGCTGTTGTGCTTATTCCAGCTTTGGAACAAAGAATAGTGCTGATACAATAATGCTTTATCTGAGGGTATCTAGCTAGCTAGTCTTTTTCCTGCGTAATTGAGTTGACAAGTGTAACCCCGTTTTGGGGAAGATTAATTTTTTTAGTAAAGTGGATATTCGAGTACAATTCAAATTTTGGCCAAATAAAATTCAAATTCAAAACCAAAATTCACATTCAAATAAAAAAGAAAATATAATAAAAAAATCAGAAATCCAATTTGGGCTGGCCCATTCCTTTCTTCCTATCCCCAGCCCAACTCCCGGCACAAGACCCATCTCCTTCTCTCTCTTTCTCTGCCTCCTGGCCGAACCAGCCTGGTCGAGCCCGCGCTGCGCGCCTGTGCCACGCCACGCTTCGCCACCTGCACGTGTCACTGCCGATAAGCTCGCATGCCACTGGCTTTGTGGCCATGCTGCTACCCACATTGATCCATCCTTGCCGCGTTCGTCGTGTGCACATCTGTGCCCACGCCGCGCACCACACCCCGTCACTGCACGTGTCCACGCCGTGTGCTGCACCCACATCATTGTGCGCGCCCACGCCGCGCACTACTCCCACGACGCCACCATGCCATGCATCACATGTGTGCAATGCCAACTCCCCTTCACTTGCTGTAAAAGTTGTATGTGTCCTCCCTTGCTTCCTCACCCTCCCACTCACACCCTGTACCTCCCCATTGGCCACACCAAGTCCAAGCTGAACTTGCCCTCCTCATCGCTGTGCACTGCCGTGCTCACCTCGCCATCCCCTCCTCTCTAGTGAGTTCCCTCCATTTCGACCACATCACATCGATCACCTAGCCACCTTCTTCACTCCCCTCAACTGATTGGATTTTCTTCCACAGAAATTCACCGGCACCGGCGCCTTCTTTCACTCTGGCCATGACTGTTCCCCTCACAGCCATTCCCACTCCAGTGAGGCTTTGATACGTGGTGATGTGTGTTATGAAGATACAGGAGGTGATATCCTGGAGGTTTCATCACGTGTTGAGTTTGGATTGTTACCAAGAGTCCGTGTGCTAGAAGGGTAGAGTTTGAATAAAATTGTGTTAGGAAAGGGTTTTGGGTCCCTTGATTTGAGGAGGAGATTAAGTGTTGTGTTCGTGTTTGAGTTGGATACGATTAGGACGTTAACCTATAAAAGTAGGGAGAGGCTAAGGGCTAACATGAACTAGTTTTTAGGGCTTTCGTCGAGGAAGTTTTTAGGGGTGTCGTGAGGGCTCTTTGTAACCAAAACTTGTTACAGAAATAATAGATCAGATCTATTCCAAGAAGAGTTCATCGACGATGTGATTTTCCTGAGTGTTGCTTTTGTGTGTTCTCGCCGACATACTATGGGAAGGTGCTGTCTTCGGCTTGTTTTCGATCGAGTGGTCGATCGGTTCGAGCAGTCGAAGTCTTCCCTGCAATAGGAGATCTTGACTACGTGGTCGTAGCGAGCAGTCGAGCGATACGTGATCGTAGCAAGCGGTCATGCGAGCGGACGGAACGCCGAGTGGACGGAATCTTCAACGAGTTTGTGCATACGATAAAGTGTTTAGCGATTGGATTCCACGTCTGTAAGATTAGATCATTTTTTCTTCTAGTTTGAGTTTTTGGTTTTAGGTTCAAAAAGCGGAGACAATCATTCACCCCCTCTTTGATTGTGCCATACGATCCTACATTATGTAAATTATATTCGTATTAGCTCAAAGTTAATTACCTATTGATAATTGCTTTATTACATCACACTTCTTTACTTTGGACATAAATCCTTGTCGCCCTAGAGTTAATGGTATACATACTAGTTGATAAGTCCATATCAAATATCATGCTTAGCCTTATTTAGATACATGTGGGCATTAATTTGTTCCGATATCATTTCAAAATATGAAAAATTGGTTTGGGCAGCCATTGGATGGAAATAGCTGGTATGCTAAACTAGAAAAGGTATTTTGTAGTCCAAAACTCTAAACTTCTTCATACCTAGACAAATAGTAAGTCGGATGGGTGCGAATAGAGCACAAGAACTTGATATGTGGTAGAACCGTCCAGATAGTCTTAAGCACTGAATCTTGTGATGATCTTCTAAAGTAAAACAACGCAATCATAAGTCTATAATGGGTATGACCTAGCCAATTAATTTGCAGCGACACAACGTTGGTTGCACCATTTGGTGGAACACGAGCAAGAGTGCCGAATAGAGGCCTTGACGTGTGGTGCTAGAGGGGGCCTCTAGAGTGGGTGGATAGAACCCCACGGTGGTGAAAATCTCAGTGGGTGTAGCCACGTTGGGCACGTGTATTGTAAAGGCCTTGTGGTGACCATATGAGCATCATGCCAAAGGTAGTGTGGCGGCGAAATAAGTTGGACATCTCTTATGAATAAAGTGTGCGACCTTTGCAGAGTGAAAATTGTTCGAACAGTCGTGTCCATAGTCAAGGGCGGCGGGTGGGAACTTACTCGAGTTAGTGTCTATTTACAAATGAATCTTTGTGATTGGGATAAAAATAATGGGTTGATAGAACCCTGAATTTGATTTCCCCTGGTTCCCAAGCCTTTCTTTGTTAAGGCTTACATCTATGTTAATGTATTCTATTTGTTGGCTCATATAGCATGGTTGTTTGTGCTCATCCTCGCCACTAAAATAACTCAAGAGCCTTTGAAGCAAGAAACCTACGCCTACTACGCCACGTCTGGACCAAACGGAGAAGAAGATAGTGGAGTCTATGCTATTCTTAAGTAGTCTCTCGTCCCTACTTATACTCAATAGACTTTTGATGGCGATTGTATGCACATATATTATCTAAGCCTTAGATAGTAGCTTGTTGTACATGTTTTACCTGTAGTCGATTGCCTATAGCATTGTGTTGACCTCACCCTTGCTTTCTGCTTCCTATTACGCTTTTGGTTCTCTGTAATGTAATATTTGGCCTAATCGGTCCGCTATGTAAAACTTTACCCGTTATAGGTTATTTAAACTCTGTTATGTAATATAAATGTCTGGTATGATTCAATGCGATGTATGTGTGATCCAACAATATATCTGTGTATACTATCTACTGATCTAGAGAATAGTGTAGTAGAAACAGAGGATTCCAGATTACAAATCCGGAGTCCAACAATAAGATGGTGCTAGATTAGTTCTTAGTGGCCAGATTAGCATAGGATGGATCACAAGGCAGACCTCGGTGCAAAAATTAATGTTGAATCATTTGCCTACATAGTACATAAGGTTAGCTAGCGACTTAGTGCTGCATGTTATCAGGATTCAGGAAATGTTTCACACGTAATCGAATTTAGCGTAGTGACAAATCTACAAGCGGCTCCGAGAATTAATGCGGCGAAAATGTGCTATGTGATCAAGCTATAGTCCATAACATTTTGCTCTCTTAGATGAAGATACATTTGAAGCCTCAAATCAAGTGATCAATGGTCAAACTGTTAAAGAACAATGCCTGCCTTAACACTTAATTATCTGATACTGATTATACTAGACCCAGCTGCAATTCTTTCGGCTAGGGCCTTGTCCTCATTATGCCCACTAATTAAGCAACTTAAATCTAAAGCTGCTCTTTTAACCAGCACTGTTCTCATGTCTCGGTTCGATTTAATCAGGAAACCTGTTCCATGGCTCCCATTTCATGTATCTTCAGTTAGATATTTATTCATGTTACTCACAGCAGAGCCACAATTTCCGAAAACCTTTCTTGATTAAGATTTATGCTTTGTCAACTTTAAGCACCAGCCATTGATTCCTAATTGCTTATTGCTCACCGTAATCATTGTACATCACTCACTTAAAATTTCCCTTTGAGGTAGTGTATTCAGTTTGATCGGTAATGGGGTATTGGTTGCGATGGATGGTCCATGTGGGTGAACTTGAAATGATGAGTATTGGATTATTTTTGGATGTACGAATGGTTCTCTCACAAGGAAAGTTGTGGAAAAGACTTGATAATATACAGCCTTTGCAGCTGGTCCGGTGATCTTATGCTTGTAGGTACCTTACTTTATGCTTTAGCTTTATGTAAAAAAAGAGAGAACAAATTTTAGTTTGGTGTTTGTCATATGAAAACCTAAAGAATACTGCAATGATGGAACTGGAGTTACTAGAAAACGCATTGCTAGGTAATGGAGAAGATTGGTCTATGCTAAGGATGCTGAGGAAAAAGAGATCAGATTCTGATAAACTTATGTTAGAATCCAAAATGATCTTGCTTTTTTTCCCATGGAAGTAAGTACTCCTTAGGAGGTGAAGAAGTTTCCCTTTCCTTTTCTTAATATTTTCTTCCTTATCCTCTCCATGACAGCTGTGTTTCCTGAAAGAATGAAAATATTTTCAGAAAATTTCATTTCTGCATTCATTATACTTTTCTTTTCCAGTAAGTAATTCTACCAAGGTATCTGAAGGAAAGCAAATCAATCACTTAAAATCGAATACAATGCAGTGCCTGCTGGACTCAGATCTGAACACAAAGTCAGATTTAGAGGAAAAAGTGTTTTTGAAGAAAATCAAGTACTGTGTGTCAGAAGAGAACACTGGAAGAACTGCATCTCAAGGAGCGAAGTAATATATCCTAAAAGCTGAGAATGACTGAGAATAACGAAAAGCAAGAAATACTTGCTTTCTGCTGAAGTTGCTCTCACAAGACCACTGCAATCTGCAAAAGTAAGGGGTAAAACATGTTAACAAGAGTAAGTGTCGTCAGAAAAGGCATATTCCTTATATTCCTTTGTATTTCCTTATATGTATAGGATATATTTTTTCTTTGCAATATCCCCTTGTACTCTTTATATATTCTAGCCATTAGGTCTTATGGATTACACATAATATTCATAACATAGTATCAGAGTTATGGCACTAATCTAGCTCCTTCCGTTGCCATCCCACCAAGGCTGCCGCCATTGAGGTTGCAATCGCTTCATGTGGGCCGCTGTCGTTCGGATCGCGCCACCGCTCAGGTCCACCGCCTTCCCGCCGCTCAGGTCGTTAGGCCGACCATCTCGCTCGTTGCCAGATTGAGTTGCCATGAGCCGCCGCCGTCCAAGGCCGCCACTCGGGTGCCCTCCCTCCCCCCTGAGGTCGTCCTCCCCGCTGTCGTCCCTGACTACCTCGCCTCTGCCCCGGTCGTCGTGGATCAGATCGAGGCGTCGCTGCTGCATCGATGAAGAAGATCATCGCCGCAAGGAAGGCCGCCACCAACAACCACCCACAAGGCCACTTGCATCACGCGACCCGGCGCCCACCGCCACCACTCCAGCCGCCGCCCCGACTCCTCGCACATTGCCGGATTGATTGGGTTCTATTTTAGAAACCAATCAAGGTTTCTATAAGAAGAGCTGGTTTCCCAAAAAAAAATAAAAAAACTTTCTTCACGCCGATCTAACTGTCGCACCATCCAACGCCGCATGTTAGACTTCATTTATTTGGTTGCCACGCTGTCTAGCGCTGCCTACCGATGGCTTCTCTCGCATCAACTGCGATCCCATTCTCGGGAACAAAGCTCCATGGGACTACAAGTTGTGGTCTTCACTCATGGAGATCACGCTCGATAGACTTCATCTTTGGGGACATGTCATTGGTGCACGACCTTGTCCGCCATCACCGATTCAGTCTACTCCCAGGTAGTCTACTTCTGTACCTTCTATAGAAGATAAGGCCACCAAGATGGAGATGGAGGTACTGCTGACACTGCTAATGAGGCCTTTTAGTATGCTATTGACGCTTTCAAGCACTAGTTTGCTGATGAGACCCGTGTTTGAGCCATCCGGTGGCCAGCATTGACGACTCTACCCAACTTGATATTTGTCAGTCTATGTTCTACTCATCAGATATGGGAGTACTTGCACGAGCAATATTAGTAGAGCAGTGATGCTCAGTTCTTTTTGCTTCAGTGTGAGCTGGAGATACTTCGCCAAGAGGACTCCTTCATCGACGACTTCTATCGAGTCCTGGCCAGTCTTTGGCGCCAACTGGACGAGCTGCCATTTCCACTTTGCTAGGAATGTCATAAAGTGCAGAAGGCAGATCGTAACCACATTTGCCTTTATGACTTCATCTATCATTTTCTCCTAGAGTTTGAGCCTATCAGTGAATAGTTTTGATAACTAATCTTAGTTATCTTAAGTACTTTTTTAGGATTGTGGTCACTTTCATACTTGAGGGCTACTACTCTTCCAGCAAAAGTATGTTCAGGGTTTTCTTGATCATTTTGTTTTGACTAACACTCACACTACTGAGACTCCTATGGAGTTATCTCTCCAGTTTTGAGCCACTAATGGTGATCTTTCTAAGGATCCTACTCGATATCACCATCTTGTTTAGATTCTAGTGTATCTTGTGATCACTCGTCCTGATATTGTTTATGTTATTCATATCTTGAGTCAACTTATGGCTTGTTCTACCCATCTTCATTACAGTCACATTCCTTGGGTTTTTTGCTACTTGACGGATTATCTCTTGTCGTTTGTTTCTCCCTAACTCCAACTCCCTACGACTTCAAACGTACTCCAATATGACATGGGCTAGTGACCCTTTTATGATTGTCGTTCTTTTTTGCTTACTATATTTTTCTTGGCTCCTACTTAATTGCCTAGAAGACAAAGAAGGAGACTTCAGTTTTTTGTTCGAGTGCAGAGACTGAGTTGAAAGCTATGGTAGTAATGACAACAGATGTTACTTGGTTAGGATGGCTACTTGCATATTTTGGAGTGCCTGTGATGAGACCTACGACTCTTTTGTATAACAATACATATGTTATCAGTATTGTTCATAACTCAGTGAAGTATGAGCTCACAAAACACATTGATATGGATGCTTCATGCACTTGCTCATAGGTGTATGAGGGAATGCTTGCTTTACAGTTTGTGTCATCAGAGTTACAAATTGCTAATTTCTTCACTAAGCCATATACTAGAGTGCAATATTTATATTTTCTCTTCACACTCAGTGTGTGTGATCCACCATGAGTTTGAGAAGATGTTAGAATAGACATATTCCCTATATTCCTTTGTATTTTTTATATGTGCAGGATATATACTCGTAATATTCATAACATGAGTCACTGCCGATGTCCCTTAAAATATCAACTCATCAAGTTACAATCGTTTTTCTTAGCAGTCGATACTCCGGCCGATTGAGAATTCATGGTGAACTTCAGTCCTTTCTTGTGACACAGTCAGGTGCTTTGAGTGAAAGTTCAAGAAGTTTCTCCATCATGCATGCTGTTCTTGTCTCTAGATTACTAACGAAGTATTCTGCTTATTACTGTAGGCCAATTTCTGGAGATACACTAGTTTCCATAGCGAACTATATAGTACAACGATGCTTCCAATATTATTAGCCCGATGCATGTTACCTCTGCTTATCTGGAAAACCTCGCGAGCGCTGCCTCCGTTTTGTAATAAAGTATATTATACGTACATACTAATAAAATATTAAATTTAAGAAAAAATTAATACTATTAGACTATGCATACCTATATTAAATAGCATACTATAACTATTTACTTATTTTTTATATTAAAGTAAAGGTATATAGTGAAAATATTATAATAACTACATATTTTATCTTCACAATGGATTTATATTATAAAATAATATTTTATAATAATGCGAACTTATATTATGGGACGGAGGAGTATTAGCTATCCTTCGCTTGCACGATTCGACGATACCAGATAAAAGACGCACACGAACGACGAGATCACCGCACCCATTTTCAACTTGCTCGAATATATGGCAGCAGAACAAAACTTGACAAAAGTCAAGTGACAACACACTATAATCCAGCACATTTTAGCTAGCAAGCTAGGCCTAGGAGAATGGAATCTGGGCATGTTTTTTTAGCTATAGTTTATAGCTTATAGACTATTTATAAGAGAAAGTATGGAGTAACAGAAACTCGTATATGGTTTTGACCGATATAAATAGAGTCGTTACAGTATGTACTATAATCAATTCGTAAACCTCATCTTAAAAACACTTCGTTTAAAAGTTAGTAACTGTAAAAAAATATTTTTAAAAATTGAAAACATCCGTATACGGTTTTGATGATATAAATGACGTTAGTTACTGTAGAAAAGTATTTTTAGAAGTTGAAAACATCCGGACCGGACATTCCTTATCCAGAAGACGAGAAGCAGCTAGCTGGCTAGGTGCGCGGAGACAGGCAGGAGCGTGCGCCCATGCCGCCGGGCACAGCCGCTGCCGCTGATTGATCGGCCGAGCCGCGCGAGCGGATGGATAAAAAAAAGGAGGAACTGATAGTAACAGCGACGTGGAGAGGAGGCGGGCGGGCGATTCGGATAGCAACGAATTTACACGCCGGCCGCCCGGCCGTGAGATTCCCGGCGCACCAGCCGCGGCGGGAGGGAATATTATGTTGACATGAACAGACACGCGTGTGTGCCAGCTTTACGCCATCTCGATCGGGTTCGATTCCTTGGCTGCTAAGGCAGAAGCGGATTGCTCGTCGAGGAATTTGTTCAGGAGGCGGCCATGGGATAGAGATCGGAGAGGGACAGGTGAGCGATGATGCCGAGAAGAAGATCCCGTCACGTCGGGTGCTTCTTTGTTTGCATCGGATCAAGAGTTCGGAGCTCACACATCTGTGTGTGTTTGTGTGTAATTGGGCCGGAATTAGCCTGCTTAATTGGCCCATTACAACTCTATCTTCTTGGGCAGGAAGTAGGTCGAGGCCCACAATATTCGCAGGCCGAAAGTTCAAGTTAACCGGGCGTCGTCTACACTACTACAACGATTCAACCCAATCGAAGGGAACCAAACCAAACGCAAGCTTTGCCGACACGACGCGCAGTGTGCTTTGCCACACCAGCCAATCGCCACAACCCGGCGGCGTGATGATGCCGTACTCCGGCGATCTTCGGCGATCCCCGCCGCCGCAGCCGCACGCGACCTTCTCCTACCTCTCCCCCTCCGCCGCGCCCTTCACCGTCGACCGTCCCCGCGCTACCCCCGATCCGTTCCCCAACGCCCCCAACCCTAGCCCTTACCCCGACCTCCCCACCGCGCCGTCGCTCTACGAGTCCTGGGTGGACCCTCCGTCGAGCAACATGGCTCCGGCCGCCGCCGCCGCGGCGCCGGGGTACGCAGGTGAGCCGACGCCTTCTCCCGTGATCAGGGCCGTGGAATTGTGCTGCGTGATTTATTAGATTCGATATCGTCGTAGTGGTGATAGTTGGCGAGGAGATTCATCTGAGGTGTATTCAGGGTGTCGAGGTGTGAGTGTGCGGGCATACTATCTGAGATTATGGCCATGGTCGTATTGGTTTCTAAAAGTCACTTTCATGTAGTAAATGGCTTTTCTACGGTACCTAGCTTTCAAACAAAGTGTCTTTTTAAGACGGAATCTACTAGTCGATTATCGCCATTATTTATATCGGTCATAATTGCACGTGTCTTTCTTTACAAGCTATTATTATTCATCAGTCAAAGCAAAAACTATTAGCAAAAGCCAATATGAACGGCACTTATGTTATGCGACCATAGATAAAAAAAGTTATTAGGCAGAGTCTCTTGTGTTTGAACTTTGAAAGAGAGAGCAATTGGTTGCTTACTTGCATGTATGGGGTAAGCTAGTCATGAGCCATGGTAATTTATCTAGATGCATATCATTGTTCATGTTACTAGCGTTGTCTGGTAATTTTAGTGTCATAGGTGATTTCGTCAAGGGTACTATCGGAGAATTATTGTCTAGTTAATTTTTCTTTTTATTTTTAAAAAATGGAAATAGTAACATATAGTCATTGAGGCTTTGAGAAAAATTACATTGTCACCTGACAACGTCAACCAAATTATGCAGGTTTCGCTAATTCTGATGGGTTTCTGGTTTCTGAGACTGCACCACGTGACATATTCTCTGGGAATCATTTTGGTACCTCCATGAAGATGCAGCTACATCCCTTCACAACAGGCAGCTCGGAGTGGATGGAAGAGAAGCATCCAGGAATTTACCAAAGAACTTCAAAGGCCCTTTCGATTGATTTTGGATCATCAGTTGCCTGTCAGCCTTCCTTGCCTCCTAGTATGCTTGATTGCTTAGACAAAAGGCCTTGTGCCATACCTCAACCTGTGAATCACTATTCTGCGTATTCTGCTTATGATAACTACATGTCACAACTTCCATCATGCTCAACATATCCATTGAATTACAATCTGTCCATACCATCTGTTGCTGCCTCACCTGAAGTATGTGCTGTAACAAAAACAGTGCCATCAACAACAGATTGCCATGGTTTGGAGAATGCATTCTCCTCGCCATATATGAACCCTTGCAGAATCAATCTTGATTATTTTGATACCATGCAGAATGATCAGAAAGATCTTGTTGGATATCAGACTGCTTATAAACATTATGGTGACTGGAGTAACTCCACTAACGGTATGAGAATAATGGGAAACTATCCACTTAGTAGCCTTGGAGTTGGAGAGAACTATCATGCTGGTGAGAGTTCTGGAACTGGGAGACCTGTGCAGCTTTCTTCAGAAGGAAAATCTGATTTAAAGAGCTTACAAGCATCATGTTCCAAAGTTTCTCCATCAGAACTTGCATTTGCACAGCCTGGTAATCTTTTCACCAAGTCAGTTGAGGTAAATAACTCTGTTGTTGATTCTCGTTGTCGGAAAGGGACGCCAACTGTACATCAGCCATCATTTGGTATTGCGAAAAATGATGAAGCTCATTATTCTGCTAATGGCTCAGTTGACCTCCATGGTTCACATCAAGGCAAGAAGCTTTCTGAGTTTAGTCCTAAGAATTCTGGGTTATTTTCCAAGCACTATGACACATCAAATCCTGAGAATGGTCCTTCTCTACCTTATTGCGTGAATTATCTTTCAGCATTTAGTCTGCCTTTCGAATGCAAAAAATCTGAAGGTCATAATGATGCGCAACCATCCATTGTTGGGGCTCGCAATGGTATGGCTAACCACCCTGGTTATGTGTCTGTAGAACAAGGCACCAGAAGAGAGAGACTTATGACCTGTAAGATGGGAGATGATTCTGAGAATGTGGTAACACCAGGTCAACAAGGAAGTTGTTTTCTTTTCAACAAAACCAATGAATCCACAGTGTTAGGCGGAAACATTGGCAGTCATGTTGGGAGTATGAGTGAAGAATCTGTTAAGAAAGTTCCGAGTCATGTTGGTTCCACTCCTACCGCACAGGCTAGGAGTTTGACAAAAGAAAGTCTACATGGAAATACTTCTTATTATGTCCATAAAGCTGCTGCGACACGGGAAAACCTGTGCTCTGAAAAGCCTATGAATAGAAGTCAGGAGCATTTATCTCATTGCAACCCAGGCGTTGAGGAGGACATAGTGAAGATATCTTCGGACAAAGTCACCTGCAGGTCCAAGACTCAAGCAGAATTTATCAAGTCAATGTACAATTTGTCAGTAATGCTTCTATCTACGTGCAATGGTGGTTGTGAGTTGGAGGAATCTGATCATGCACTTATTCAATCTGCGATACAAAATCTCAATTCTCTGAGTCCCAAGAGAAGGAAGGTATGATGCTAAATCACTGTTGTCACAACTCTCAATTCCTAACAGAATAAAAGCAAATTATTTAATTTGTGAACATTACCTCATCTTCATGTTGATTAAATTATGTTTTCATGAGTACTTCTGTAAAGTGAGTTTGGATGACTCCTTGCATACATTCTTAAATCTTGTGATTCAAGAATAAAGATGTACTTTACACTACCTGGAAATGATAGTGAGCTTTGGCACTTGTATTTAACTGCTATACGTCATATTAGTGTTTAACATTTTCTTCTTGTAGTTAATCTGTGTTTACTTTGACCTGGTACATGGTTTTTCTATGTGTGATATTTTTGCCCTCACTTCTAATTTGCTTCTGTGGTACTAAAAATGGCTAAGATTATATTTTTGGCAGTGATATGATTTTTGGTTCATGGTGACAGAGATTTTATCCTCCATCACCTGAAATGTGGTATCTCTCTTGGCTTCCTTTTAGCAGTGTTAACAGCTGTGATGTTGATGTAAAACATTCCATGTCAGGCTGAACACGGCTTGGGCCAGATAGTTAATACCATGATCCCTGTGTTAGCTGAACAAACCTAATGCCTTGGGCAGTAATCTTGATTTTTTTCCAATTTTTAAAATAAATCTAGCAATGGCCCACTTTTCGAATTACTCATTAAAAATTCTCATTCAGTAAATGAAATAGTAATTTTGGTTGTATTTCTAGTCAACATCGAAAAGAGCTATCAAATTCTATGGCATCCTCATTTCAGTTTGTTTTCTTTCTCATGCAAGGCTGCATTTAGGCCCTGTTCAATTCGACCTTTTCTGATAGATTTTAGCTGAAATGACACTGTAGTGGCTGTTATCTTTTTCTAAGGCATTCAATTAAAGAAAAATAAAAACACTATTATATCTCCACGGGCAATCCAAAGGAAAAAAAAAGCCGTGTGAAGAAGCCAACGCGTTCCAAACGGCTTTTGGCTTCTGGAAACTAGAAGTCAGAAGCCAATAGCTGTTTGGAACGGGGCCTAAAAGTGTCGATCAAAATTAGAAAAGATGCGTGCAATGAGAATACTTGCCAGCCTGGACAGTTTGCTGAACTCGATTCGGGGAACATCGGTGTGGATTTTAAAACATTTATTTTACAGGTAGTGATTTATATCTTGGACTGACTTTGGAATAATGTTGGGTACCTGCTATGTCAGAACAACATGTTTTTCCTCTTAAGCATGTACCTTATGTTATCTTCTTGCATGCAGGATCTTACTAAGCTTCCAGAGGAGAATACAGTTGGTGATACTAAAGATGCACAAATGCTGGTATATAAGAATCTGTGGATTGAAGCGGAGGCTTCCATGTGTGAACTCAAATATGAACTTCAACTTGCCCGCATGAAACTTGCAATGAAATGTCACAATCAGCAAACAGGTCAGTATTTTTTTTTTGTGTGTGTGTAGCAAAAAAGTGTGACTTGATTTGTCTTGGTACTTCCCGACATTCCCTTACTTTTGGATGTTAAATAATCTTGTAGGTGCAGCTCTTACTGATTCATCAGGAGAAGACAAAGCCTCAAACTTGCCCAAATCCGAGAACTCATTATGTGTTGGAGTGCATGATGATTCTAGCAAACAACAAAACCATGTGAAGGAAAGCTATATCTATAGCGCAACCTTGCTACCTCAGGGAGGTTATAGTTGTGGTGGGCAATTTCCTGTAGTTAATAGAAGTGTCGCAGATCAGATTGATGCTGCTGTCTTTGCTCGACTGAAAGCTTTGAAGTCCTGTGATAATAATATAAATTCCTTCCATGAGGACAATAGTGAGCAGTGGCAGGAAACAAGTAATAATAAAAAAACAGATGGTGTTGATGACGCTGTTACATATAATGTGTGTGTTTCAAAGTGCGGTGATGATAGCATAAACTCTTTAGTGGAGGACATCATCAAAGAGCGACTGGAAGCATGTAAAATTAAAGGTGATGAGGCTGATGTTTCTATTACTGCCACACAAGATTTTATGAGCTGTAATAACAATACAAGCTCATTGGGCGAGGACATCAACCAAGAGCAGCCAGAAGCTAATGAAAACATAGCTGATGGTGTTGTTATGGCTAGGCTCAAAGATTTGATGTGCTGTAATGATAATATAAGCTTATCGGGCAAGGACAATGCTAATCGACGCCAAACAGCAAGTAACAATGAATTTGGTCAGCTCGAAGATGGTGTTATGGCCAGATTGCAAGTCCTGAAAAGACGCATAGACGACACTAGCAGCATTGTGGATGGGGGACAGGACGTTTTCCATTCAGATGGGCACTTTGAAAGAAAACAATTTGGTAGCGCAGATACTAGCGGAGCACATGATTGGTTAATTGAGAAGACTTATTTGCCTGATGATGTTAAATGTACAACACCATCTGATGAAGTGAATGACAAAACTTCAGTCCAGCACCTTAGTACATTGCTTAAAGAGTCTCATGTTTTCTCAGCGCCAGTGGAGCCTGCAAGTCTACACTTGCATGACGAGCAGTTAAGCTACTCACCATCAGAATGGGAGCATGTGCTGAAGGAGGACTTTTTCCATCCAGGAAACCCTTCGAAGTGAAATGCAATTGCAGTCCCTATTCCCCTTTGGGTTAACCTGAAAGTTCATATGTATATGATTGTATATATGTTCTTAAATAGTATGCGCTATGCAGGCAGGAGCTTGTCACAGAAGTTGCAAAATCAATGATCGTGGATGGTGGCTAAAACTGAACTTATGTAAAAGAAAAATAATGTCAAAGCATGGCTGATACTGAACTTTTGTGTAAATATGATGCCTGCCCTATCTGGTTGTATGCTTGAAAGGATCATGCACGGTATTTAACAGTTATATAATAGTAACCTGTGATCTTAATGTTTGCAATGTATGTCAGTAGATCTTTTAGTCGTGATTTATTTTTTGTTGCTCCAGATATCCATTTGCAAGCTGATTGTGCAGATTTTGAGCCCCGTTCTTGGATTGTAACATGCAGATCATATGGAGTGATGAATAATTACGCAATCGGCTGCTACATATGAGATCTTGGCTTATATAGTGTTTTAGAGCTATGAACACCTTTTCTTTATTTTTTTTGCACCTAAGCACTACGTTTACAGCAGGTACAACATAATGCATGCAGCCATAGAGCATGCATGCCCAGAGGAGGTCAAATCCAAGCCGCACATGCATTGCAAACTCCATGATGTTCAGAAACCAGAAACTGGCACGGCCATTACCAGTGCAGCTGCATGCTCGTTGCAGAGCTGAGTTGGTACGTACCACAAAGCTACGTTCAGATGCAATACATGTGCAATCCATCGAGGAAGATACGGAGCGATCTCTTTGACTGCACATCAGGATTCATGCAGGACCAAAGGCTTCAGTTTACAACCTGGAGGTACAGTACAGTCCGGTTGCAATCTAGTGGAGATTGACGTACGTAGTAGGGCACTTCATTTAGTCCTCCGTCTCCCCTTCCATCGTTCGAGGACGTCCGGACACGTGTGCGGCGTGAGATATCGCGACGAAAGCGTGCATCGAGCTAGACTCAGCTAAGATATCTGGTTGGAGCGAGCCTGTCAGCTAAGATATCTGGTTGGAGTGAGCTTGTCAGCTCAAGAATGATCCTCCACCGTCGTTTTCACAGTCCAAGAATGTGAATTTTCGGTTGATCTGGACACTGAGAAGATGATGCGCAACCTCATCGGGTGGACTAGGACAGTGGAACCAGACCGGCTGGCCGGCATGTAAGCAAATGCGTGCGTCTCGCCGTCTCTGTGCCGACTTATATGCATGCTACTACAGTACTGCACCATGTTGAGTTCTGCAGAGTTCTGAAAGCTGCGTCGCAACACGAACACCATTGGCTTCTTTTTACTGGTCCAATTTGCAGAAAGCAATTCATGCAAGCAAAGAAGGAAGAGAGAAAAGAAGAGAGAGAGAGATGGACAGTGCGTGCAAGAGGGATTGTTGACCTCGGAGAGAGAAAGGACGCCCATACAGTAACAAAGTGTGTGGTACGGACATGAACAAAGTGTTTGTTTCCATATCTGTTAAGAGATCTTATCTCTTACCATGAACTATTCATTTCTTCTACGGTTGTATCCGATTGTACTATTACATAAACCCTTCAGGTCGATGAACGAATAAAGCACATGCTTTATCTCCGCCTTCGGTGAGTTGTGTACCAGTGTTTATGACGTCGTTTTACCTAGCTAGCTTGTTTCGGGGTTCTCTATCGAGCAATCAACAGCCATGAGCTGCTTTGATAGGGCTTAAGATGGTTCGTGGCCCCACCTGGCAGCCATGAGCCCAGGACCTTGGTCTGTGTGTACGTTGCATATACACCGAGAAAGATTGAGAGAGACGCGCGTCGGATGGGATGGGCGCGGGGAGGAAGGCAGGGTGTGCAGAAGCCAAAAGCACGGCCGGAGGAGAAGAACAGCCCTAAGATGGTTCGTGGCCCCACCGGCACCATGAGCCGGACCTTGTCGTGTGTACGCTGCATATACACCGAGAAAGATTGAGAGACGCAGCGCCGGATGGGATGGGCGCAGGAGGAAGGCGGTGTGCAGAAGCCAAAGCCACGGCCGGAGGAGAAGAACAGCCCTAAGATGGTTCGTGGCCCCACCGGCGCCCATGAGCCCAGACCTTGGTCGTGTGTACGTTGCATATACACCAGAAAGATTGAGAGAGACGCGGCGTCGGATGGGATGGGCGCGCAGAGGAAGGCGGTGTGCCAAAAGCCACGGCCGGAGGAGAAACAGCCCTAAGATGGTTCGTGGCCCCACCGCGCACCATGAGCCCAGACCTTGTCTGTGTACGTTGCATATACACCGAGAAAGATTGAGAGAGCGCGTCGGATGGGATGGGCGCGAGGAGGAAGGTGTGCAGAAGCCAAAAGTCACGGCCGGAGGAGAAGAACAGCCCTAAGATGGTTCGTGGCCCCACCGGCGACCATGAGCCTGGACCTTGGTCTGTGTACGTTGCATATACACCGAGAAAGATTGAGAGAGCGCGTCGGATGGGATGGGCGCAGGAGGAAGGCGGTGTGCATGAGCTGCGGCCGAGGAGGGCCCTAAGATGGTTCGTGGCCCCACCTGGCAGCCATGAGCCCAGGACCTTGGTCTGTGTGTACGTTGCATATACACCGAGAAAGATTGAGAGAGACGCGGCGTCGGATGGGATGGGCGCGCAGGAGGAAGGCAGGGTGTGCAGAAAGCGAACCAACGGTTTTGGCAGGCGTGGGCCATGCTTCCCCTGGGCGTACGGTCCGGCCACCTAAGGTGTCCGGGCGCGGGCGCAGATACCGTGGACCGGCGCTCGTTGCAACCTGTGATGTGGTGGCAGCGAACGTCCACGATGGTGGCTGCTCACCTTCCTTTTTTTTTCCAAGGGTGTAGCTGGCCACTGTCAGCACCGGACAGAACCCGGAGACCCCCACTGCATATTGGCTGGCCTCGTCAGGCAGCTCAACAATAATGTAACAAGTACGGGAGGAGCAGCGTTGGCATCTCCTCGGCTCCCATGGCTGCATTTAGGGCCTCCTGTCTCTGCCTCGCACAAGCAGAGCAAGCACTCGGAAGCAAGGAGAAGGATCGAGCTAGCTTGAGCGTGAGCCTCGGATAGGGTTTGAACTTGAGGTAGACTTGATCTCCGCTCGATTGAAGCTTGAATAGACTCGAGCTCGGCTCGTTAAAGATGTGTGTGTACATAAGTATATAGTATGGTTGAATAAACTTGAACTGGGCTCTATAAATACACATATATGAGTATATTATAGATCTAAATAAGCTTGAGCTTGACGCAAATGAGCCCAAATTTTTTTAAAAGCCCTATACATATAGCTCCAAGATGGTTTTTTTTCTTCACTTTTTTAGTTTCGTTATTTTAGCTAGCTGCTGCTTCTTCCTCTTGATCGAGATAGCTTTCTTACTTCTGGGACCTTTGGTTGTAGTAGAGTGGTTTTCCTTGATGCAAATTGTGTTGGCCTATCCATTCATGAAAAAACATGCGCAATGCAAAGGTATGAAATTAAACCTTATCTAAAAAACAAACAGTGTCTAGATACATCTACTACAATGTGGTTTAGGTGTTCATATATTGTACACATTGAATTGGAATAAATAAAATCTTCCCCAAAAAGATGGAAATAAATAAAATTAAGATTGGCAAGGCTATTAATTTCCTGAACATATATAAATAATATTTGAATACTCATAAAACAGATCGACATATCGAGGCAGCTGATTGGATGAACAAGCTGATCGATAGCTACTCTTAGCCATAGTAGTCTAGTTGATGTTTGCGATCAACATAGGCGCTAGCAATTACCAAGGGCTCACGTTTGATATTCCAAATTACTTGAGTTAAAGAAAAAGATCAAACAGCAACAATTGAACCAGGCTCACACAAATAAGTGCTATAGACATTAATGCATAAGAAAATGCCATCTCATCTGAAATGAATGATATAAACGACTGCTGCAGAAGAGATTGATAGAGTGCACTTTGGTAAAAAGAATAAAAATTAATTGATTAAAACATCCAGGGGAGGTACCCTGGTTCAGTGGCGTAGCCAGGATTTGTAGTTATGGTGGTCCATTGTCTAAAATTTATTTAACCGCTATAAATTTAACATGTCGGTACACAAGTATATAAATTACGAAATGCAATTAAGGTAAAAAGGACATACAAACTTCATAAAATAGACGAATATAGCTTTCTTAACATAGAATTGAAATATTACATACCCATAATAGTTGAAGAACAGTACGTCACTACTTCTTCTTGTCAGGCCTGCGTCTTCTAATAGCCATGAAAGTGTTGATGATCTCTTCTTCACTCAATTGTAAGAAGATGTCCCGCTCAATAAAAGTGACTAGACAATCATCCAGAAGGCTATCACCCATCTTATTTCTCAACTAACTGGCCTGCTGAAGAAGACAACACAAGATTGATTATAAAATGAACTAAAGTGAGTTTTATAAACAAAAAAATCAAACTTTACTGTACTACTACCAATAGAATAGTCTGTCAAAACTGTCTGCAGTACCGCCACCGTCCTTCACCGTCTCACCGATAAAAAACAACCAGCCGAGCCGCCCAGGCCCCAGTCCCCACTACGGCACTACCGCACCGTCCGCACGCACACAGAGGCCTTCTCCTCCCGTTCTCCGCCTGCCTCTCGCCTCGCCACGCTGCCATTGCGCCCGCCTCCGCCCGGCCGACCGGGCGGACCGGCCTCCTAGTCCGCCCGGCCGCCCCAGCCCTCCCACCGACCGGCCTCCCAGCTCCTCTCCTGTTGTTTTCACCGCCGGCGTGATTTGGCGGAGGCGCCGCGCAGCAGCGGCCGACGCTGTCCGATCTGGCCTAGGCGGCCACCGCCGATCCGGGCGCGGCGGAGGCGGGCGGCGAGGCGGCGATCGCCGCCGACCGACGACGACGACGAGATTTGGCGCGGCGACCTCGGCGACGACGGCGAGATCTGGCGCGGCGGCGGCCTCGGCTACTCCTGCTCCGCTGCTCGTCCTTGGTGTTGGTGGATCTGGAAAGCCAGGAAAGGGGATGAACCGTGAACGATGTTGGCCTTTGCTGTGCTGTTGCCTGTTGATGTGGGATTGCTCTTGGTGGGCTTTGCCCTTTGCTAGTTTGCTGGTTGCTGGCTTGATGCAATGTTGTTTGCGGCCCAATTTTGTTGTAATGTTTTATTAGCCCAGTTTTTGCCGTTGCTGGGTTGCTGTGATGTTATTTTCTTCGGCCTGCCGAGAGATTGCAGTCGGGCAGTGGCAGTCGGCAGCTCCGGCCGGGCGGCCGACGGTGGCTCTGGCGGCGTTACGGCTTACGCCCCAGCCGGAGGAAGGGGTCTGGGGACTGGGGGGCTAGAGGGACTTCGATATTCCAGGGTGGTCCACGGCCCACAGGGACCACCCTGTAGCTCCGCCCCTGCCCTGGTTACACTACTAAAAAAAGGGTCACCACAGACGACTCTAAATCATCATCGCAGACGGTTTTTTGAACCGTCTGGATTTATATGTCTATGATAATAGGCAGTTATCACAGACAGTATATGAGTCCTCTATGATAAGTCACAGCACAAACGATTTGTATAAAGAACCATCTGTGAAAGCCTACTATCACAGATGGTTTGTATAAAGAATCATCTGTGTAAGCCTACTATCACAGATGGTTTATATAAAGAACCATCTGTGAAAGCCTACTATGACAGACGGCTTCTACCAAAAAATGTATGTGATATGTGGCCATCACAGACGATTCTATTTTTGGTCATATTTTTGGATGCTGTGTAATTATTTATTTATTTTGTTCTGCCAAGTTCGATCAGTGGTTGATATCTAATTTATTGTTTGATTAGTGGGAAACTGGAGGCATCCATAAAGAGGAGTTCTGCCAAGCTCTATGCATTTTCTAGTTTCAGTAGTACACCCATGTAGTTATAGTCGGAGCGTTGTGGTCAAAGTGTTGTGGTGGAAGCACTGTGATCGAAAAATCGTAGTCGAAGTGCCATGGTCGAAACCATGATCGAAGTACCATGGTCGAAGCGTCGTGGTCAAAGCCGTAGTCAAAGTTCCGTGAGAGAATTTCTCTACCACAGGGGGCTTCTTTTCTTAAGCTCCTACACACACAAAATTACTTCCCCAAGTCACTACTTCACGCCCCAACCAAAAAGCCACAGAACTGACACAACAATTCGATTTTGATACCTTCCAAAGCGATTTGCCGGCGGAGCGCGCCTGCTCGACGCCTTGTGGTGCCAGCCCGAACTCCGGCTTCATGCAGTTCTCCTACCATCACCAGAAAGGTCACCTCAATCAAAACTCTGAATTAGATTTGCAATTCTTGGGATTGGAAAATTAAAGAAAGATAGCTACTTGGGATGAACAGATTCGTACCAGAAAGGAGACGATGAGGTTGCACTCGTCGGAGACTCTGTGGCCATAGTGGCGGATCAAGTACGTACATGTTGTATTAGTTCTCGAAGGAAAATGGGGGAAAGGGTAGGGGATTAATAAGGAGCGAGAGGTGGGAGGAGACCCGGTGCCTGCTATTCGATGCGGAGAGAATGGATGGGTGGGATTGAGATCTTGGGGAGATGCTGCGAATCAATGACGTGGCAGGGCATTATCACAAATGATTTGAATTAAAAACCGTTTGTGATATACAGTCATCATAGACAGTTCTTGCTAATAACTATATGTGAATTATCACATATGCTTCTTGTTAATAACTGTCTATGATAATTGCTACTATCACAGATAGTTTTTTAATCTGAACGTCTATGATAATTGATAGATGGTTCTTAACAAGAACCGTACGTGATAATTATGTATCATAAATGGTTCTAGCCATCGCTAGTAACATAGACGATCATGCTTGTAAAACCATCTATGGTAATCATAATACAGACGGTTCCACCGAACCTTCTGAGACGAGGCATCCAATATATTCTTTTTTGTTGTAGTGCTATTAGCTATACCTTTCATCTCCATGGGGTCATCTCACTCCCACCCTGGCTATCCTTAATAGGTATCCTCATTGCAAGGACCATCCAAGTATAATTCTTTCTTCGTAGACAATTCAGGTTTTTGTTGCAAAAGCTCTACGACAATTTAGTTTAATGGGCGAGATTTGGGATGCAGGGTTTAATGGACGAGATACATTAGCTAACTAGGTTAGTAGTACTTAGTAGCCAGTACGTACTAGGCCCCAATCCAAAGGCCTTGGTGATACTGAAAGCGCCACACCCTCGACGCACATAATTGGTGGTCCATGCATGGCATATCGGCATATGCATATGCCCTAGAAAACAACAGAAATATATACGGCCCTCTTGAGCCAAAGATCCCTATGCATGAGAGAGAGAGAGAGAGAGAGGGGTTAAGCATGGCGGGGCAATACTAATCAATAATATCTTGTCGATGCATGGCACCGTAACACATGTGCCCTGTACCATTCCCCTTGCTCTCTTCACTCACTCCGGCCCAGCCTTCTCCGGTCGCAATCTCAAAGGGGCCGGTCCCCTCACCTCCATTACTAAACGCCACCACATAGCTCTCCACCCACCGCCCCGTGCCACGGCGAGCCCTATCGCGACGGCACGCATCGCGGGGACCCCTCCATCGATCGCCCTCGCACGCACCTCGATCAGGGGAGGAGAGAGATCTATCGATGGCGAAAGATCATAGATAGGCAAGTACCCCTACATATGCGAAGACTAAAGAGAGAAATTAAGGTACTCTCTATCTATACATCATAGATGACCAATCAAGGGCATTAGATGACATGCTCACTTAGTAATGATGATTCACCTCAGCTTCATCTCTTCAAAATTTTACCCTAGTAGAAGGGGTTGTGTGTGTATATATATATATAGGGCACTAGCTAGGGGTATGGGCCTCTAAATATGTAGTATATGTCCTTGCAAGCCCTGGGGCCTCTTGCAGGATGGAAAAAGACGTGTAGGATAAATGGAAAAAAGGACTTACGCAGAACCAGCCAGATCCATCTATGGTTTACATGATGTGTCCCTGACGTGGAAGTGATGTGATGCTTGCAACAATCGATTCAGAGGCAATATATATATGCTCATTCCGCCACATATAGCATCAATTTCGTCGCTCCTACACTGAAGTTTTGTGTAAAGTTTCAATGGCTAATGAAACCTGCTTGTTTGTTTTCTGCCCATGTAATTAATAAATCACTTAGCTGATCGATATATGATCCATCCATTGAGACCTATCTTGCCTATCATGCATGCACATGCCATGATTTATTTGTTTTAGTCCATACATATTGCCTGAACAATATATATGCATGGTCAGTGCTTGTACCAGAGTAAGGCTAGCTATTAAGCTGAAGCGTTTATGTCTAGCTTGCCTAGGCATACAGACACATTGACATTTGCATATAAGATGAGACACCATGAATGGCAGAGGAGAGCAGAGGCCAAGCAGATGCCTATATATCCAAGTGCTGCTTTTGGCCCTGCAGTGGAATGGAAAGAGAGGAAGGGTTATTCAGGCTATAGCTCTGTTCTCTTCTCTTCTCTTCTCTTCTCTTTCTGGAGGCCTGAAGCGAAGGAAGGCTCCCTGCAGTGGACTCCATGCAGCTTCTTTATCTCATGACTAGCTAGAAAACGGTTGCCTCCTTTCATTAATATTCACCTGCAGCTTTCTCTACTGCTTGCATTGCTAGCTTCTTGCTGCTACACGCAAACAATTCTATGCAACCTATCGACATCTCTGTCCATCTTTTTAGCTGCTCGCCTCTCCTTCTCTCTCCTCCCTCATTTAACCATACGCATGTTTGTGTCTATGCATTATGATTGCGGGGTGTTGGGGACCTAGAGCTGATAGCATATGCCTCTAGCTTGCTAGCTAGGTGCCTAAATGTACTTCTTTTTCCTATTTGTCCATAGCTAGGGTATGTGTGTATATATTGCGCATCGAATACGGCCTACAGTAGATCGACCGTACAGTAGATCAATAACATTTTTCAATACGTATTTACAGAAATAACCGTATATGAGCGATATTGATAAAAATAGTGCTTCTGCCTCTGGTCATTGGACGGTAGCGCGATAGTCGACACGCCGCCAGACGGCAGACGCCCACAAAACGGCTCATGACAAACACTTATATGGATTCTCACTATGACTAACACCATCAAAACCAACACTCAAAACCAACTCAGCATAAAGGCCGGTCTGACCGTGGCCACAAAGCCAGTCATACCGCCAACTCTACACCGGTCATACCGCGATTACAACGCCGATACTACCGCACTAGATCTCAGCCCTAAAACTCTAAAAGCCCTCCTCTGAAAAATAACTACCAGCAACCACAAGCCGGTACTATCGGTTCGACTAGTCATACCGCTACACAGGCCGGTACTACCATTTTTGCTGGTCATACCGCGGCACCGTTGCCGATATGATCATCAGTATCAGACAACAACTCAAAATACAATTTTTCAAAACCAAATACAAACAACAAAAACAAGGCACAACAAATATCAAATACTCACCACTTTTATAGTGCTACATCATATGGTCTTACATACAACTAATCAGAAAATTTTGTTGAATTGTTTCTACAATATTGTGGAGTGAAACATAAAGCGATAAACTAAATACAGGTAGTCAGAAAAGGCAGATTAGAGAGCCTGAACATGTACAGCGAATTGAACTAGCACATAGAAGAGAAGACTTTGTCCGTAGAAGGAATGGAAATATGGAGTCAAATTGACGCGGATTTGCGAAAGGAATTGCACTGGTTGACTTTGTCCATGCGCATCGAAGACTTGTGCTCTGAAGATCAATTGGTCAAACTGAAGTATGCATATCATGCTTGTCCCAAGTTGGTGAATTGATCGATTTTGTACAATCTAAATACATCAGAATTATTTTGGCAGTTACAAATCGATATTTAGAGGTCGATGTGACGCGGGCAATGCGCATGCGTGCAGCTAGCTGCTATTCCCTGGTCTTCATGGTGAACACCCCTGGTTGATCCAACGTTTTCAGAATCCAGGAAGATCGATTAGTGCGTTAACTGTAGCTGTACCGGTGATAAATAAGTCATCTCAATCGATCTTTACAGATCTAACACATCATTATCAGAAGCACGCATGCACAACTAGCTAGCCAGTTACAGATTACAATCGTTATCAAAACAACATGCTCCGATTTTGGTGTAGTCCTATTAGGAAAGCATCAGGTTTTTAAGGCTAGCTAGTGCTCTGACGGACTCTTCGTTTTCTAAAACTTTAGAGACATGGCAAGACTACTTCACCCAAAACTAACGCTTGATCTGAACATTTCTAGCTAGCTAGTCAGATCTTCTGTAGTAACTAAAAAAAGTTGACCTTGCCAGTCATCATGTCTAACTCATTATTTCACATTAATTTGCAGAACACTGGCCTTGGAGTATCACATTTCAGCAGAAAGGATCACTAATATACTCCCATATCATCCTAGATTACATTAATTCACCACGAGTACTTCATAAATGCAGTACTGTAGGGCAACATTATATATAAATAACTGTGTTCACAGGAGGCAGATCAAAACTCAGCTTGTAAGATCATGTGGTTGCAACTGACAACCCCATGTTGAACGAAGAGTATTTAACTTTGTTTGTATTTCATCGTCGAAGTTTGAGTTTAACTTTATGTCATTTGCTCTCTGATTTTTGCTATCAGGTGGGCAGCGGTTTGATCGGATTACAAAGGTCACTACTACAAAATAGGTTATATATGTGATATTTCTATAGACGGTTATTTATACGAACCGTGTGTGATAAAACAAGATATCACAGACGGTTCTTATTAATAACTGTCTGTGAAAATATCACAGACGGATGTTAGTATAAACCATTTGTGATAATGCAAGGCATTACAGACGGTTCGTATTAATAACCGTCTGTGATAATTCATAGACGTTTATTTATAAAAACCGCCTATGATATGTGCATTATCACAGACAATTCATATAACAAACCGTCTCTGATAATACTACGACACCGATCCGTGGCATCTCCCCTAGGATTCTGATCTCACACGTACATTCTCTCTGCATCGAACGGCAGACACCGGTTCCTCCCACCTCTCGCCCCTTATTAATTACTCCCCCTCTCCTTTTCACTCCAAGATGCATAAGTTCTACCAGCTGCTCCTAGCTAGCTAGTTCATCCACACCTAGCTTGTTCCTCGATGACACCACGGTCCACTGCACAATACACTCTTGTCGTAACTTTCGTAAGAGTATCATGTGTAGTGTCACCGTCATGACACAAAGGTGACGCTACCGCCACTTCTCCTTCACTGCAAGGAACCGCGGAAGCAGCTAGCTACCAAGCACATCCACCTCGTGCGCTGGTAGGATCTATCATTCTTCTATGTTTTTACCATGGGTTCGTAGGATTAGGAGATGTATTCTTGCTATGTTTAAGAGTTGGGTTCGTCGAATTAGGCGATGTGTTCTTGCCATGTTTAAGAGTTGGGCTCGTAGGATTAGGAGATGTGTTCTTGCCATATTTAAGAGTTGGATTTGTAGGATTAGGAGATGTGTTCTTACTGTGTTAGATGGGTAACCTACTTGTTATCTTATGATGCTGCAATGGTGGATTCTAATTGAATATGCTGTTGTATTTGCTTGTTTTCAAATGACATAGCTAACAATTCTTGAGGCTAACCAAAAAACAGAAAAATTTAGGTATAGTATGAACTATCACAGACAGTTTTGTGGTATAAACTGTCTATAAAGGACTATCACAGACGGTTATATATTACAACCGTCTGTGATACTCGTCCATCATAGACGGTTGGTAACTAGAACTATTTGTGATGTTAAAGTATCACAGACGGTTTTTACTTCGAGCCATCTATGATGTTAGAGTATCACAGACGGTTGTAGTTACAAACCATCTGTGTTGTATTTATCACTGACGGCTCACAAACCGTCTATGATAACCTCTGATTATCACTGACGCATAAATTCAGACAGTTTAGAAAACCGTCTGTGATGACGGTTTCGAATCGTTTGTGATGACCCTTTTTGTAGTAGCTAGTGGACGGTCTAACCGTTGTGCTAAAGTGGTCTGACCGATGTCCAATGTGACCAGCCGTGAGAGCGGTTCGACTATTAGTGAGGTAGTACTGGCTCGTAGTTGGCAGTCAACCTTCCTTGTTTTAGATAAAGGATTGGATTTTTGGTCAGACCAGCCAAGCGGTCCGACTTGTGGTCAGACCAGCCAAGCGGTCCGACTGCCCCCTAACAGGCTGTCAGATGGTGAGACTGAAAGTCTTAGGTGATCTTGTGTCTTTTGGTTCTTGGCTTTTGTGAAGTTTGTGAGTTTTTGTTTTCTGCTAAATCATGTTATTAATATTAGGAGAAAGATTTTAAGAAGCCATACATTCACCTCTCTGACTCGGTATACCCCTATACTACACAGCTTGCCTACTTTCTATTTTTAACTCAAACAGATAAAACACATTCTACTAGCTAGAGTCACTAACTAGCCATAATCTATCTACTACATACACACACACACACATATGCACCAATGTAAAAACTCAGATGAGAACTCACTCGAAAATTGACACGAGGAATAATCCGACGTACTTGTGATCTGAGGGTCTGAATTCGCTTGATATATGTATTTCAAAAGCACATCACGTATAGTACGTAGCATTACTTGCATCTAGCAACGGCAAATACGGCCATACGTAAACAGCTAGATAGGAAAAAAGAAAAGAGAACGCAACGCGCAGGGGGCAGGGGCTCGGAAGCAGGCGCGCGCAGACGCTTTTTGCATGTTGAGGTCAACATATGCGCCCGCGCCCGTCCCTTGCGGAATCTCCCTTTCCTTTTGTCTTGGACGGCGAGGTACACACGTTAATTAAGTAGGGCAGCGCTGGGATTGGAGTACGCAGTGACAAGTGGGTCAGAGAAATGCCAAAAATTATTTTAGAGCGTGTATAATAAACTGCCTCTTAAATTTGTTTTTAAGGCTTTCACCAGACGACAGTAGAGACAATCTCTCTACCAGTAAATTATTCCTCTAACTTTCTGCTTCACATATTCTCACTATTTACGTTGGTTTACGGGTTCAAATTGTCTCTTACATACAAGACAACATATTATCTCTCCTTATTTTATTTCTTTTTCATATATGATTTTTTTATTTAATATAGTTAAGATATAGCGAGTTGAAAATATTGAAGATGCCCTTGCTACTCTCGAAGGCCACTATGTAAAAGAGAAAAAAAATGCTCTTCTCCTTTGCTAACCCTGCACGCTACATGTCCACTTGAGATATGATGGAGTATGCAATGCACACCCCGTGCTGTCCACGAGTCAACAAAATGCTCAACCAATCTACAGGGAGCCCGGCCGGTTGGTAAGTGGCAAGAGGCAAAGGGATGGATTATTCACCCGTGTTTGACCAAACAAATTGGTTGCTGTTGAATTACTACTTCCTCTGGCTACAAAGGCTCAGGTCTTTTCAGTTTATATATGGCTTACATCTTCTTCTGAATAAACAAACGGAACATATTCTCCGCTATCGTTTCGAAAAGCCTTATCAACATTCGTTTCGTTTACACAAACGCTCGTGCTAGGGTCAAAACCATTAACCGCAGACATAAGCCATTAGCTACCGTCGGAAAGAACGCATCCAAAGTTTTGAATGTCTTTTCAAATTTCTCCATATATGATTGAATGAATGGAACGTCTTTGTTTTTTTTTTCTTTTCGTAGGTGGTTTTTCTAGCGGGGGTGTGCCTCTTGGGATTGAACCTTGACGATTAGGTCGTACCTCCACATGCTAACTAACTGAAGTCATCCATGCTGGTTTTTACCTAGGAGTACTTGCATGTTTCTTTAAAAATAAAATTTTGTAAATTTTAGAGTAATTGGGTAACCTTTCTCTTTCAAAAAAATTTGCAAACATTTTTTTAAAACAAGGATAAGCATTCTACCAATACATGGAACAAAGATGTGTCATGAGCACCGGTCCAATCCTAGGATTCCGACCATAGGCTAGGTCTCAAAAATATATCGACTCTTTACTTGGTCGTATATATATTTAAACCATGGATGAATGTTAGTCTTTGGTAAAGACCTTTATTGTAATTTAACTTTTTCAGTCATAGACCTCCATACTAACGGCAAAAGTCCGATGTAAAAAAGACAGGTATTTCTTAAACCGATACCAGTACAAACTAGAACATAAAAGGTCGATCCTTTCCTGGGCCTGACAGGCCACCTACCCCTCCTGGCCTCCTGCAATTCACCCACAAAACAAACCCAAAAAAAAAAAATCTAGCCATCCATTGGACATATACATATATACCATCTGCCTGCCTCCTCCTGTGCCAAGTTAACACCCAACAACATGTGTGTTCACCTCATAGAATATGCCCTTCTACTGGTAAGTAGCTGCAGATCGTACCTTATTGTATGCGCCACATGTCTACGCGTGTGCGCATAAAATAGACGCCTTCTCACTCCTGGGGCCGAATCAGAGGCGAGCAGCCATGCTGACCTCAGAGCTGTCTCTCCCCTCGTCTTCTCTGTCCAATTTCTAATGCCAAGCAGATAACCTGAAATAAGTTCAGAGCCAGTTCGGCCTAATTAAAAACTGCCCTTGAAGGTTCACGCTACAGCTGTATTCTATTGTGGATGTATGCACCCGGTGTAGTTACACCCACCTCTAATATACCACCTAAACAAACTTGAAATACTCCTTTATCACTTTAGGTACATTTGTATACTAATTATAAGATACTCCAATGTGAACCACACGAAAAACTTGTAAAGGAGTTCATAGTTTTAGCGTATTTTGTAAATACCCTATATACTGCATAAAAGGAGTATGTCAAAAATGTACTTACCACACATACCACTTGAAAATTATTCATACCACCTAGATAGTCTTAAATACTTGTATACTACACGCATACCTCCGTTCGAGATACTCACATTAAGAGATACGATATAGGTGTAACTACACCCGGTGTGAAAGAGGCTTCCTATATATATATATATATATATATATATATATATATATATATATATATATATATGTATGGTTTTGTTAGGTGAATCTTAATCGTTGAGAAGTTTTAAGGCAGGCACTGTCAGCAGCGTATATATGTGCTATCTCGCAATCAACGTACAGGGGGTGCTGCATATATATTCGTAGTACGATCGCGTCGAATTAATATATTAAGAAAAATAACAGAACGATGTGCGGTTTTCAGAGGCGGAAAATGTGCGCAGGTTGCGACAAGAGTGGTTCGAACTGACCTTGTGTGATAAGAACCAGGCAACTAAGATTAAACATGACAAGATGCCCAGCAGTTGCCAGAAATGGGCATATTTAATTGATTAAAATGGCAACGTCACCTAGAACAAGGGATATACATTCCTGCTTGACCTGAAAGTGCAGTGAAATTCGAAATGATAATACTTGTTGACCTCAGTCAAACATGTTTAATGTAAACGTTAATAAAATCGCAAGCGTGTAATTGAATGCTGATATAATCTAAATTGTTTGTCTTCTTGGACCTTTACGAGGATCATTGTACAAGACTTTATACGTGTGTACCTTATCGAAAATTTTCTAGCTTTGCTACCGAAAAATGTTTACTATTGTACGAGCATTCAATTACATGCATACAAGACTCAAAAATACAAATCAGACTCAAATACTTCATACAGTCACACACATACACTTGTAATATCAAGCATAAAATAAGGTTATTTGATACCTACCAATAACATGCATGTTGAAAATTTGCAGCCAACAACAGGAGGCATTTTGGGCTCATCACACCTGCCTCACATAAAGGCTCCCCATAGCATGAGAAGGACAAGCTCACATGAGCTCAACCAGATAATTCGTGGGGCCACCCTCTCACCCCCTCTCTTTACCCTCCTTCTCTGTCATCCCTTCCCTTCAAAAAGCAAGCTACTTGTATTGTGCCCACCCTTTCCTCCCTACACTGACTTTAGCTTTTAGTTTCTGCTTTTAAAAGCCAAAGCCAATACAAACGTCTTAACTTCTATAAGTCATTTCTATCGATCACTGCTATTTACCAATCACTACTTTACGCTTTCACATGCTGTAACGCTTTTTGTATTTTATTATGTCATAATTCCGTAAGTCATATGACGATCTGAATGTTGTAATGTCTTTCGTCGCACCATCTTTCTTACATGATACACTACTATTCATCAAACGCTTTTATTAGTCATTATTATTCATCACCCATAGCTAAAAATCATCTGCAAAAACTAATACAAGCAGACCCTCACACACAAGCACATACCTACAACACACACACACACATATATATAGACAGACACACACTAGCTTGCTAGCTAGGCCAATTAGCCTTTGGTTGCAAGCCAAAAGTATGTATCCATCCTCATTAATCCCTCCCCTTTTCCTCCTCCCACCAAGAACCTTCATAGTAGTACTACTACTCATCACATCTCCTAGCTATTTCTTCTCCTCTCCCTGTTCATCTTCTTCTTCCTCTCCTTCTTGCTCCCAATCCCTGCTTTGAAGCCTGAACCACACACCAAACTCATCCTGATCCCTAGCCAGTAGCCAAAACAAGCTAGCCCAAGAGCCATCAGAATTCTAAATTCTAGCACCAAGCCATCCACTAAAGAAGAGTTAGCTAGCTCCCAATATATATGATAAGCACCAAGGTCCTATACTAACAATAGTAGCAATACACCACTGGAAGCATACCAGAAGCATAGACACTCAGCTGGTCAAAGTTCAAGGGGAGGGGAGGGAGGGAAGGGAGGAGGCATCTACCTCGATCGAGCGGTACGGTGCACATGGAGTTCACCCCGATCATCAGGGCGACGACATCGGCGGCGGCAGGCGGCGGTGAGCACGACAGGAGCTGCCCATCGGCGGCGGAGGTGGTGGAGAAGGAACACATGTTCGACAAGGTGGTGACGCCCAGCGACGTGGGGAAGCTCAACCGGCTGGTGATCCCGAAGCAGCACGCGGAGAAGTACTTCCCGCTCGACGCGTCCTCCAACGAGAAGGGCCTCCTGCTCAGCTTCGAGGACCGCACCGGCAAGCCCTGGCGCTTCCGCTACTCCTACTGGAACAGCAGCCAGAGCTACGTCATGACCAAGGGCTGGAGCCGTTTCGTCAAGGAGAAGCGCCTCGACGCCGGGGACACCGTCTCCTTCGGCCGCGGCGTCGGGGAGGCCGCGCGGGGGAGGCTCTTCATCGACTGGCGACGCCGCCCCGACGTCGTCGCCGCGCTCGCGCCGCCCACGCACCGCCTCCCGCTCCACTCCGTCCCCTTCGCGCCGTGGGTACACCCCGTCGGTGGCGGCAGGATGCTCCTGCCTCCTGCGCCGTCCATCTATGACGTCCACCACCACCGATACGTGCACTCCATCGGGTACGACGGGTACGCGACGGCCGTGGGGGGCGGCAGGCAGGTGCTGATCTACCGCCCTCAGCAACAGCCGCCAGCGGTGGTGCTGGAGTCGGTGCCGGTGCGCATAGCGGCGGGCCACGCGGAGCCGTCGGTGGCGTCGGCGTCGAAGCGGGTGCGGCTGTTCGGGGTGAACCTCGAGGGCGCGAATTCTGAGGAGGACGTCGGCGGCGGGAGGACGGCGCCTCCTCCGCCGCTGCAGCTGCCGTCGTCGTCGTCCGGGAAAGCGAGGTGCTCTTTGAATCTTGACTTGTGAAGCTAAGAGGGTGGTCGTACCGTACGATCTACTACAGCTACCTCAATTCTGCTACTGACACAAATGGAATGGTCGTCGTGGAGGAGAGGCCGGTGAAGTAAGCAAAGGAGGCGGCGGCGGTGGCGGCGGCCGGTGCGTGGAGCATCTAGCTTCGTAATTCGTATATAGCTCATCTCTCTTTAGCCAGTGCAGTGTGAGGGGGAACGAGAAAAAGAACAAAGCCGCAACAAAAGAAAATCTTTCTTGATGGTTTCTTGCCTCAATTCGGTTCGCTTTGCTTTCCTTCTCTTGTGCTTAATTATAATTAAGCTGTCTTAGCTTCTCTTCTTTGTCTCTGGAAGAAAAAATAACTATTAGAGAGAAGAATAAATGGTTTCCTAGCTACTACACTTCTGAACTCCAAGCCAATTTGTATATACCATGACCGAGCCTAGGAAGCACAGATGGTGTGCTCCCCACATATGATAACAATTAATACGCACTATACACACGCATGATGCAAGTATGCATATCTTGGTGAGCTAATGGCGATGGATGCCATGTTTGTATTGTTCTAGTACTATAAGCATATATGTATTGTCCACATGGATTGTTCGTGTCTTGCTTCTGTGTTTGGGCAGGTCAATTGGGCTCTCCTTCCAAAGCAGCTAAGCTGTAAGGGAGGGGCTTTAAAATGTGGGTGCTAGCAAGCTGGGCAGGCCAGCCATCTAGCTTGCTAGGACAGGCAGTTACGGGAGGACCGGAGGTCAGATCCTAAATCCTTCTCCTACACATGCTTCATACATTCATACGCATCTCTCTCTCTCTCTCTCTCTCTCTCTCTCTCTCTCTCTCTCTCTGTCTCGTGCATATGACCCGGTACTGTTGCACTTGTTGATTTGGTTTGCGCATTTTGTCTCCTGTGCTATTCCATCCCTGCTGCTTCTGTTGCTGCTGTTTCTTCTGCGGCAGCACTACTGTGTAATGTGTGAAATGTTCATCAGACATACATACATATACACTACCATGCATCACCACCGGAGCTAAATGCCAAGATTTGTGTATGCTATCCAACCTTTCTGCAACCAAGGAGTAAAAGGAAAAAAAAGAAAGTAGAGGTAGATCCTTCCCCCTATTGCGTTCGGGTTTCCCCCCTTCTTTTGGTGTCAGAAACAGGAAGCTAGAGAGAAGAAGGATCTCTACATCCATGTGGTTAGTCTGCAGAATTGCAGATCACGCTGCATATATACATACAGTGCAAAGCATTGTTGCGCATTGCATGCATGAGTCGGTGAAAATTTTAACTTGCAGGACATCGAATACGCTTGCACCGATCTAGTAGGAATGATTCTGCTTCGATTTTCCGACTCAATTCAGGTAATGGGCTCGTACTCCTTAGGCAGTGATAACACAGGTAATTATTGATAGGAGATGAGAGCTTTTTTGCCACCTTCAGCCATGAGTAGGCTCTGCCATTTCTGAGTGTCACTCATTATTAGGCCTTAATGCTAGGTATATGCCAGTACCACACCCACATCCCGGTATTTGTTCCCGAGGTCATGTAGAGATTTGCCGTCAATTATTGACGCTTTCCTTGATTAGTCCAGGCTCTCCCTGCATATGGTTTGTCAGGAATTCAGTATGAGTTAATGCAGGAAGCAGCTTTTCTGTGTTTGCCTTTTTAAGAGTACGGGATATTGGATTTTTGCTTTTGATATCTGTTTAAAGAAGTTAAAAATCAATATAAACATCCAGTTTTTTAAAATGGTTTTTTCACTTCTCTCGCTCTGGTAATAAGGCAGGAAGCCATAGGCACATCACGTACCCACTTATCTCGCGCACGTATATCTCTCACTTTCCCCAACGTACGCTCGACTCCTTCTAAAATCATTTCTTTTAGTCACTACTTTATATTTTAACAAAAAAATATCAGCCACAACTAATACGAACAACGAAACAAGCCCTAAGGTACTCCATCGGTCATCTTCAACCCTACTCCTATTGCGAATAATGCATGGGCAGATCACTTTATGAGAAACCAGAGCTACTTTAGTATTCAGACACATTTTGCTAAGGGCAATGTAGAAACCCATCGTCCTATCCCTTAATTTATTTTATAATTTGGGGAAGAAGGAACTTTCAGTGTGAATATGCATTATACATGGCAAATCATGACGTTGTTTATCTAATTCGTCTCTATTCCATTGTTTCTTCAATATTGATTCGCACGTTCAATTTCTTCCCCTCTGTCCCATAATATATGTCTGGCATGTATACCTAGGAAGTATATTAGTTAAGTAATATTTAATAGAATTAAACTATATATAGTTGCTTATATTAGATAGATATAGTACTATACTTTTTTATTAGAGACAAACATGATCTAATTTTATTAAATATTTACTTAAATAATTTACCTCCTAGGTATGTGTGTCGGGCTTACATTGTGGGGTGGAGGGAGTAGTAACCAAGAACCTTTCTTTTAGCTAGTTATTTGTTAGTAAATGATCCCTTTGAATGTAATGCTGATGCATTGTGATAGAGAGAGTATTTTGGTTAAATTGAACTAAGCTATAAAATTGACTAATAAAATAAAACTATTGCTTTTTTTTTAGTATTCGAAAGAATCACGTTATTTTTAATTAAGCATGCCTTATATACAATTAAGTACAAGAGCTGCAGCTGGAGAAGAACATCTTATCAGAATTGATCGTACAAGATCTTATAAGAGTTTGGCGTACATATATATTGGGGCTAGCTAAACCGTAAGCGTTCATGATCTATTAGTTACAGGCGAAACAATCCATCTTGTAAGATGAGTCTAAGGATATTTTTAGATTAGGGCCTTACATTACAAGATGATCTTGGACCAAAGAAGTCCTCCTTCTGGATTATAAACTCTCCTTGCTATAAGCCCTACAAGCACAAGCCGGTTTTATGTGGCTTTTCACGCTTAATATATGCCAATAAGCTACTTGCTAGTTTATTAGAGAAGTCTATGCAGTTTATTAGAGAAGTTCCTTGCTAGGTCAAACTTAGAGAAGTAGAAACTAGCTTGACACAATGAAGTCACGTCAATTTGCCTGGTAGAATGTTAGTAGTTTGATAGAACTGTGCATAGTATATCGACATACAAAGTAGCAATGTTAGCATGCGTTAATTATTTTAGCAGTGCTATTAATTATATGTAACAATGTAGAATGGCATATCTTCTCCTATTTCAAGCTATATGTAATGTTTTTTTTTTTTGCTATAGGATGTGAATTAGAGAACTTGAGTTCCACATTTGCTCCTTAAGTTATTGCAACTCCAACAGCTATAGTGCATTTTGGTTTTGAGAAGAAGAACATTTCGTGCATGTAGCTAGCTAGTTGACGGCCTATCTCGCTGTGGTCACATAGTTTTTTGTTGATTAATATTTGCTGCCTTTTCTGATATGAACTCTATTGTCTTAGATATACATGAACACAGTATATCTAGCTATGATCTGATCTAATAATATTCAAGCTAGCATACATACGCATGCCTTAAGAAAAATAGAAGCATTGCTAGCTAGCTGTTGCATATATAAGTATGTGTATAATGTGCATGTATTAATTTTAGTTATCTGCGTATAGTAGTACTACACGGATCGACCCAGCTAGTTTGCTATGAAGGTTGAGGATTAGCATAGGTAACATGTGAAGGTAATAAGGGAAGCAAATTAAGATAGCATTCATTGGGACTTGGTCATTATGCATGCCTGGCCTAAGCTGGAGTACTAGTACGTACACACGGATTCATATATATATTCATACATGGATGATTCTTAATTTGTGATCTACCGTGTCGATATATGTTCATTTGTCATGAATTGTTGTGAAATAATTAACTTGATACCAAAACAGAAGCGCTAATTCTTATCTTCTATTGGATTTCCATGATGTTTAGAAAGTGAACTGTGAACAGATCTAACTAGCTAGCACTTGTACACATGACGAGACAACGACCTGTTAATCATCTGCACGTTTTCTGTTGCCTTTTTAAAATGTGAATAAATATATATATATATATACATTGTCATCACAAGTGTTCATGTTTGATGTACTGTGAGATTTTTTTTCTTTCTAAACACGTGGATCAATTTTTTAGTACCCAAATCAATTTATTTTGCCAAGTAATTGGTGCATTCCTTAATGCAACCACAGCACTCAGGAATTAACTTCAATTCTAGTCTCAAATCTACTCTGATCTACTTTAAAGACTAGAAAAGTTAGGACAATGGATGAGTCTCACTAATCATTTTATTGTACACATGCATTTATGTTTAATGTTTTTTATTCCGTTTTAAGAATATAAGGCTAGTCGTTCGGTTATATCACATACTTGAAATACATAAACATTAGAGGGCCACATGCCCACATGCAGGATCAAATCAATAAACCTATATAGAAATAACAGAAAAAAAACATTAAAAATGTGAGTGGCTTAATTTAGATGTCTTGTTCTATTGCTAATTAGGTTTGAGTTTGAAATCTTGCCGTCAGGCAACTAGCTAGAGCGGTCCTCTCTTAAGCAACTCGATCAAAAGAAATTTTCAAGCTTTTTCAGAGAATGTTAAAGGCACACCAATTCTAGATGGTACGCACAGCACAGGGTACGTACTTAGAAATTTCAAGAATATATCTTAGAACGTACCACGTACGTAGACGATGGCATGGGATATGCCTCACACACACATGCATGATCGATGTTCAAGGATCGATATCAGACGGATGCAATTGTGGATCGGTTTCGTTGTCGACCTGCGACTATAGTTTTGACCATTTAAGGCCATATTCCAATGTACAATGATTTTTAGTTGAAATGACATTGTAACCATTAAATTAAAGAAAAAAATCATGTTAAACTGTCAACGTGTTTCAAATAAATTTTAACTTTTAAAGGTCAAAAACTATCACTATGTAGATAAGAGCCCAAAGAAATGGATTTCACTATCCGCAACTATGTTTTAGAGCATGACATGCCGGAGAGGAAAGATCCTGCTTAATTGCAGGCGAGGGGAGACCACGAGGACGGGAGTGGAGGGGAGGGGAAATTAGGTGCCATGCTCGATTGTTGATGTTAACGATGGATGCAGAATTTTATCACGCTCTTAATTATAAAGGGACGAAGACTAGAGAAAAGATTATCCATTAAATTTATCTTAGACTTTTATACTGTTAAAAATCCCATGTCTCGCACGAGAGCCTAGGCTATCCTATGGTGCCCTGCCTGCATGGACCAGTCTATGTGCATAGGCTACATATATATATACTGGTGGAGGTGCGAGTGCTTCAAATAATGGCGGGGCTCACTCTAGCTAGCTAGCTAGCAAAGATGCATGGATCCACTGCTCTAGCTACACCACGCCGGCCCATCTTTCGTCCGTCGTCGCGATGATGCCGCGCGCCCATCCCGTGGTACGTACGTGTGTACGCACTCCGCCGCGCGCGCGCATGTACATACGCGTACTGGTACTGGCCCGTTCACGCGCTCGCAGCGCACGCATCTGGCTAGCAATTAGTAGCTCGCAGATCGTATCCGGTGCTAGCTAGCTAGCTCATGCGCTCCATGTGACTAATCATCTGCCCGTGCACCCCTTTCCTGCGGCCGTCTCCGTCCTAGCCGCGGAAAGTAACTACATGTCACCGAGGCAACAGACGCATCGTACCGTACTATAGCTATATAGCTAGGTCATCTTTACGCATGCATGGTGTAATGTGAATGAGATCGATCATGAGCTACCACTCGCGGTAGACCGGAAGACATGGCCCGCACTCGTTGGCTTATGGTGTGGAAGATGATCTCGCAATGAAACATAGACCAAACTGACCTTTAGGATCTGTTTATTTCGGTCTGAGCTTTTAACTTTTAACTTATTTTTTATTGTTTTAAATTTTCTTATTTCCTGGTTTTTTTAGCTTTTTACCGGTGTTTATTGTCTGTGATAGGCTAACATTTTTTTCCTTTTTTAAATTTAGTTACGCTAAATAAGGCAACATCAGCTACAGTATAATTTCAGTTAGCTACAATATAATTTTAGCCATAAGCGACACAAGACATATCTTAGTGTATTTGTCGCTCACCGTAGGATGTCTTTAAATCATCTTATATATTTGTACTGTTGGTAAAGGTAGCTTAGATCGGGAATAACCACATTGTGGCTTTGCTGAAAGCTCGACCATAGGTTGCAGTACATCCAGCAGTGCAAAAGCGCTTTTGTGTACCAACAGTCAAAGATAATCGTTTCCGAGAATTTACAACTTTTCCAAAAAGATAAGCTTGGACAATATAGATCTTACAAACTGCCAAATAGGCAGGGAAAAAGTAAAGGGCATAGAAGAAAAAAAAATGTCTTCTATCTTTCCTAGAAGCTAGAACATTCATATATATTAGGTCACTAGTTAGACTGGAACAGTGATCTTTAGCCACACACGACATGTGAGAGACCATGAGGAGGAGGCGAAATTTACGTGTGTTTTTCACTGATCCAATAGTTGTTTTTCACTGATCCTTAAATTTACCGGTAGACAAAATTAAAGGGCCGGGGTCTTCGTCTCTTATTTGAAGAACGATTGATGCTGATCTGTCATGGATTTGTAGCCTGATCTGTTGGGACCCCTCTTGAATTAATCATCCACCAAAACTCAATTTTCGTGCAAAGATAGAGGGACCATTAGTGAAAGCGCAAATCCATCGATCTGCTATATGTACGAATGAAGCTTAATTTCGATCTAACGAAACATCCTAAAAGCTTTTGTTCGTGCGTGTTGACTATGTATGTACGTGAGTTCTCCGATCCCCTCTCTTGCTCGATGGCATGTCTTGTTTGCCTATGGCAATTAAGTCGTTTTAATTTTGTTGTCATGCCGGTTGACAACAAACTTAATCACTGGGTTTTTCTTAAGGAGGCCAAGGAAGAGAGAAATCGTCTGGTTGGGTTCAAGTTAAAAGTTTCTCTTTTTGGGGTACAAATTTATGTACCAATAATATGTACCCTAGCATTAAGGCGGCAAAGCCGCCCCCATCCCCTTCTGCCACTGCTTTCATGGGAAGTTAGAATTGCACTTGGTGTGACATTGATATAGATCTACTTTTACAGGACCGACAACGATGACTTAAAGAGAGATGAGTAGGAGTCAACTCATATAAAAGCTTTTCAAATCATTTCTAAAAAGAAAAAGTAAAGCTCTTCGTTCTAATAGCTATGAAAAATTATAACGATCAGTATCTTTATGCATGCATGGTGTATGTGAATAAGATGGATCATGAGCTACTACTTGCGGTAGACCAGAAGACATGGCCCGCACTCGTTGGCTTATGGTGTGGAAGATGATCTCACAATGAAACTAGACCAAACAGGCTTTAAGCACCTTTAGCACAAGACATGTGGTATTTGTTGCTCACCGTACGATGTCTTTAAATCATCATATATATTTGTACTGTTGGTAATGGTAGCATAAATGGGGGATAACCATACAAAACAGTACTTCGTATGATATTGATATAGATATAGTTTCAGCAGGTCTCCATCACATTGTGTAGGATCGACAACAGCGACTGAGAGAGTGCGGATAGGAGCCAACCCATATAAAAGCTTTTCAAAAAAATTTCAAATAGAAAGGCAAATCTCTTCACTCCAATAGTTATTAAAAGTTATGAATATCAAAGACCAATTATTTGTAAGAAAAGATCTAAGAAAAACCAAACGAAAACACACCTTGACAAGTCCTGGTGGTCTGACCTCTGAACAGGGTGGTCTGATTGCTAACTAGTTAGTAGTCTGATCTCTAGCCAAGAACAGAGCAAATTTTGTAGTTCTATGATTCTGTAGTTTTTCAGAGTGTTCGGAATATAGTTTGAGCACTAGACAATTTTGTTAGTCAACATGACATCAGGCTTTTAAAAAAACGGGTGGCTACTTGTTTTTTTTAGATGGGAATAGGTGGTTACCTGTTGGCAGTTACAGATGACTCTTTGGGATAACACACATTTCAATCTCATTTTTATTGTTCCAGCTGCCACCGTCCCAAACTGTAATTGCTCCTGAGGTTATCCACCGTCATGTGATTGCTAGCCAGCTGATGTCATCAGTTGCTCAGATCTCTGCGGGAAAAAAAAGTGGTAGCTAACGGTACACGTAGAGCGAAACTTTTCCGGCGGGACCACGACCAGTCGACGACGGTTTCTGAAAAGAATTTAATTTGCCCTCCACAGCACGTACTATATATATTAATCCTTTCGTTTACTAGTCTAATCTGTCGAGCTATTAGATCATTACTCTTTCCGTAAATTAATGGAGACCATGGCAACGGTTATCAAACGATAGAACAGAAAAGGTAATTGCGGAGGGCCAACGACGATATTCTAAAGTCCTCGGAGTGGGTCCCACTGAGCAGGCGCAGTAGAAGGCGTGCCGCGTGCATTGGCAGCGGCAGACGTACGTGGCAGTGTCAGCGCAGGGCCCGGTTCTCATCCCCTGCTCACCTGTTGTTAGGGTGTATCTGGATTATCAGTTTTGTCTTGTAATTATATTTGATGAATGATAGCGAATATGGTAAGTAAAATTATATTTGTATTGTAAAACAAATACAAATCCAATTTTTTTCGTCAAATACAGATATGATATACAAAATATATGTTGAATCGAATACGAATACACATAATATCCGAATTCAACATGAGTAATAACAACAACTAGCTATTGCATATCTGGATTATCAGTTTTGTCTTGTAATTATATTTGATGAATGATAGCGAATATGGTAAGTAAAATTATATTTGTATTGTAAAACAAATACGAATTCAATTTTTTTGTCAAATACAGATATGATATACAAAATATATGTTGAATCGAATATGAATACGCATAATATCCGAATTCGACATGAGTAATAACAACAACTAGCTATTGCATATCTTTTATATTTGATTTTTAAATTGAACATATTATATATGTATTTCGATCATCTTGACGAGTCCGTCGCTACGATGAACTTTAATTTGGCGTTCGGCATCCCCAACGAAGTTTTTTGCATGCATTTTTAGCCAAATCAACATGTATATATCGATTTATTTGCAATATCTCAAATTGGTTAGGGTTAGTGAAAACAGGCATTAACAAGTAATGATTACATAATAAAGCTAATAAACATTATTATAAAACCGAAGCCAACTCGTTAAACTTCATTATGACGTAGTATATTTGGATCCGACTGAATTAAGTAGGTATTCAATTTGTATCTGTATTTGTTATAATATTTAATTTATATTTATATTTAAGTATATTTATATTTATTTTAAAAATAAATTCGAATGTGAGAAGGCCGTTATTCCATTCGTATTCGATGGGGCAGCTAGCAGGCTACCCACTTTCCGGACCGATATGTCAGCGAGTATTAGGTGAGAAAGCCAGTGCGCGAAGCCTGTGCTCAAGACAAAACCGGGCGCTCCGGGCCCATGGGCAGGACGGAATGGTATCTTTCTCATCATCTCACGCCACTGCAACGTTGGCCCGGTTTGGTCTCAGGGCCATATGTCAGCGAGTGAATACTGGGCTGAGCTCCCAAGAAGCTATGCTCCATCCAAAATTCTGCATGCTTCCTTGCCTTTTTATTTTTCTTTATTTTGGCTCGTTGTGGTAGTTGACCGGCTGTCACGTACTAATGCTAGCTACGCTTACACTGTTGCTTCGCCACTGTGCAGGAAAAATCGAAAAGTGAGTGGTCGCTCCTCCTCATGTCCGTGCATTGCATGCGCACTCATGAATGATGGCTAGAGATTACGGAACAAGGTAGATAGATACTGTAAGATCGTTTATCGTACATTCACTGTATTAGTTGAGTTTAATTTTCAGAAATTGTATTTTGACCTATAGCTTTCGTTGGCTAGCGGTTTGATCGGCTTCAGTACGGCTGTCCGACAGGTGTGCAATAGTACTGGCCCTTTGTTTGTGGTATCTATTTTTTAGAGAATGTCTTTTGAAGTTTTGGTCTGATACCTGGTGCGATAGTACCGTATTTAAATGTGGTATGATTGGAGTGGAGCGGTATGACCGGCCATTGAATGATGGTCTAACCGGAGTGATGTTGGTGGTCTGATCGGCTTGGGCCGCGACTAGACCGACCATCTATCATGTTGCTGAGTTGAGTTTGTTTTGGGTTTTAAATCATGGTGGTGTCCATGTAGTTGTTAGTCTTAGGGTTTTCACGCAAATGTGAGTCATGGTGTGTCCATGCATATGTTTTACTGATAAGAGTCAAATTTATGTCATTTGTGCTCGAATCGATTTCTTATTCTTTGGTGTGAAAGTGTTTTGATGATTATTACGGACAATGGTAAGACCGAGCCTTGATAGCCGTTGCATGTCATGCAAGTCTGGGTGCAGCATCATCTCAAGCTGAGAAGCACAAGAGAAAAACAAGGGTAGTGAAGAGGTAGTGAGTGCATATGGTGTGCCAATTAGACTTGTGTGTTTCAAGTGATGACGGTTCTTGAGGCAGATATACAATCTTAGTGGTAAGTAATTGGGCATCACGGACTATGGTGTGTCATAGGACTTGGATTTCTAAAGTGGTGACGGCCACGATGTAGATGTACGATATTAGTGATGAGATATTGGGCATCACATCTTCGCAAAGACCGATGGTTAGCAATTTAGGAAATTGTCTAATACCATGTGGATTAGCGGTTTCCAAAATCGTGACGTTAGGCTAAGTGATTTAGGTCACGTCTTTTATGGATGAAATATCTCATCAGGCTTATGGAGCTTTGTGGAAGTCGCACTTTGAAGAGCGTGAAAGTTTGTGAAGTGTAAAACCTGTTTGTGTGTGGATTACTGAGTTTTTCCCAATTGTAAGTTGTATGATCCACTAAGGAATAGCTGGCTACTTAGAGTTTGGTGTGAGGTGGAAGCCTCAACTATATAAACCTTATGTGTTAAGGAGAAAGAACTAGGAATTGCAGATATTAGAGTTATGGTTTCCTTGTGAAGAGCCTTTTGTGCATGTTTGCTCTAGCCTTAGAGTTCTACCATCTTGAGTGAGTGGGTGTAAAATATTTCTCTCTAAGTGAAATAAAGATCCAAAGTTTGCCCAAGTGAGTTGTACAATGAATCATTTCTTGTGCTTTTGATTTGCTTAGTTTTCTTGTTTGGATTTCTCTCTTCTTGATTTTTCTGGTGTCAAGGATGAGTAAGAGATGAAAATACCTCTTAAAGATCATATCAGATTCATCTAGACACCTTCTAGAGGAAATTCTTGAGTTTGTCTGGTTTTTTCTCAAGAGAGAGGCTATTTTAAGATTTTGCTCTTGTGAGAGATTTGGCTTGAATTTGTGTTGTGATCTAGCTTGCTATGACATGTGAGAACCCATCCAAGGTCATCTAGATCATCTAGGACACACGAGCAAGAGTGGATCAAGTTTTCCCACTTTTGTCCGGTTTTAGTGTAACTCTCCTTGTTTCGGATAAGAGTCAAAAATTTGGCATCGATCTTCACAATCCATGGTTGGAACAAGTTCCTGACATGCTAGGAAGGGTCTATGTCAAGTTTCACTGTATTTGGATCAGTGGTTTGAGAGTTGAATCTTTTATTGGATCATGTCTACATTAATTGTTTCTCAACAAGCGGTCAGATCACAAGGAGCCAAGCGGTCCGACCAGAAAGGCGGTCGACCGGCGTGGTCATTTTGGCTAGCAGCTAGGCCGCTTGTGTCCGGTAGTCGACCAATTTGAGACAGATTGTCTCGGTGGTTTTGTGTCTTAGCTTTTGTGAACTTGTGAGTTTGAGTTTCGCTGCATAGAATTGATATCTAGGAATTTTTTTGAAAGATTCATTCATTCCCACCTCTGACTCATCATACCAATGTCCTCCTTTGTTGCGTTAGTTTATCTTGTGTCGCGTGTCCGTGGTGGCTCACATACATCTTTGATTTTATAGTTGGGATGTAAGTCGGCAAAAAAATATATATGTCACAGATTATTTGTTAGTAATGGTCACAGAGACTACAGTAATTTCATGCAGAGAAAAACCTGTCTACCAACAGGCTTTCCTTCGTGATTAGGTAGTGACATGCATGGTAATTGTACCAGCCAAATCTTTTTTCTTTTCTTTTGCATGTTGATGCAATAATCTACTGAGGTGTTCATACTAAAAGTTAGTGGAGTTGACCTTTATTTCCAGTATATTGTCCTATCAAGTTGCGTGCAGAACATGAATCAAAATACAGTGCCAATTAAATCAATCTCTACTGTTATTTTTTACCAGGAAATATTTGTAGAAGACTAGAAGTCATTTATTAATATACAATCAAGAAGGTATTATTATCACAAATATACTTATTGGATTGTCATGTGACTAACATAAAAAAAAGGTATTATTGTGTGCTTTTTCACAACTAGCCAATTGGCATGAGCAATTGTATGCACAGTTTGGTGTAGTATAGTATAAATTTATACAATTTCAAATTTTAAAATTTATATTTTACAATCTAAATTTGAATTTGGGATATTGGATTTCATAATTAATTAGCAAATCTTATTTTGTGATCCCTCTCCTTAAGTGTGAAAGAGAGGATTGTGAAGTGAGTCCAAGAAAATTTACACTCTCAACCTTTGAATTAAACGGAGTGCTACCTATGTCTTTTTTTCAAATTAATATATCTCTAAACCGATTATTGAATTTAAACATTTGAAATTACGGTCTACCAAATTAAGAGTTTGTTGTTTTTTACATCTTTTTCAAATTAATATATCTCTAAGCTAACTATGAAATCAAAAGCCTTTAAAAGTAGGACCCACCAATTTAAGTGTCAAATATTTTTTCTTGTGAGAACTTTTAATATACTCCTCTTTTTTGGCAATCATAAAATTCATGTCATCCACTCTTAATATATAATAGATGATAAGGAATTTGTAACTGGATGGTACTAGATTTATTAATGTACAGAAACCACTGACTACTAATATGTAGTATTGGTGGTACACCAACGCTTACTCCGAAAATGTCCTTTTGGGCATCCTAAAAGAGATCTAAGCTGCTGACCTCCCCCTCCTGCCCTTCGCCTCTTCCTCATTTATTCTTCAGAAGTACAGAGGTGACACCATTAAGCGGTCATATTCTTGATTTTTTTTCTTTGTGTTGGCTTTTCCAAAAGGGAGGCCAATTAATTACCAATATTCCTCTGGAGCAACCAAGTTAATCACGATTAGTACCAATCAGATGGAGCAATCAACATCTTGCTCGACTTCTTCGTTGGCAAATGCCAAATTCAAACAATGTACTCCCTCCATCCACAAGTATATAGGTGTTTTTAACTTTTTATGATCTTTAATGTAAGTTTTTAACTATAATTTATTATTATAATATATGAACAAAAATAATAATAAATATATATTATGAAAGCATTTTGCAGACAAATCTAACAATATTATTTTTATATAGTCAATCTATATACATTAATAAATATTAGAGTATCTTTAGTGTATTGAACCGATGTTGATTCAAAGTCATACCATGTAAACATTCTAAGAACTAAGCTTATTTTTCTCTAATGTATTCAACCGATTTCTACTAATAACTAGGATACACTTTACATTAAAAATCATAAAATAATAATATTATCTCTTAACTGCACTTTCTCCTATGTAGTTGTTTAATGCTCATGTGAATTGTTTAATGCTTTAAATCGACTCCTAAGTAGAGTCCGGTTCCATTTTTTTTAAATTGATCTCTCCAGTGTATTAAATCGATTTAATGTCTTATCTCTCCTTATTTAAATCGAGTAAAACATAACATTGAAAATGATCTTAATAGTTAAAGCTTAGAAAATTTGACCATATAAAACCTAGAGTAATCTATATTTGTGACCAGAAGTACTCGATAAGTTATGATTGATCACATTTAGCCCGGTGCCCACACCTAAAACCTGTTATATATTGGCGAGCGCAACCGAAATTTGCCTAGCCAGCTATATAGCTAGTAACTTTACATATGTAGCGCTAGATAGGCAGTAGCTGTTTGCGACATTGCAATAGCTAGCTTTTTCAGCATGGTGTGCGGTCATAAACAATAGCACGAAATGCATGCACGGCCTGAGAAGGCCAGGCCTACAAACAAGTGCAGACACGTCACCTGGATGGGATATCTCGCTCATAACTTGCTTCCGTGCAAACGATCGAATCCGAATCCAGTCTTTTACAGCAGCGTCCCATCGAAAAGACAGGAACAAATAATCAGAAATAAAAGTGAGGAAACAGAGGGAAGGAACGACGACTTTGAGACGTCGATGTGAGCTTTTTGGGATTTATCAATTTGCTTTTTCGAAAAAAAAGGAAAAGGGGAGATAAGATAGCATTACTATAAAATAAATTATATTGGACGCCTTATCGTAGACGATTTATATAAAACCGTCTGTGATATAATTATTATAGACGGTTTTACAAGCGTGATCGTGTACCGTTTGTGATAGTTTACAAACATTATTAATACGAATCATCTGTGATAATTGTAGACATCATAAATGATTTTTAATTAGAACCATATGTGATAATTTACAGACGGTCATAATACAAACCATCTGTAATAGTTGTGTATCACAGACGGCTTGTGGTTGAAACCGTTTGTGATATGTTACGCATGAATGGCGTGCGCTTCATCTCCCCAACGTTGACCTTTTGATCGTTTCGGTTCCCCGATGCTCCGGATGTATTCCTTGTTATATAAAAATGATCGTCTGCCACCGGTGATTAATCCCCACGTCGTTGATATATCTTGTACGAACACCACGCCGGCCGGCTATCTTTCTTTCTCTTCCTTGTCTCTCAAGCACAAATAAATGACTCCCTACTCTTCCTTATCGCTGGCATTGATGGCCAACCTGGCTATCCTAAACAAGCACCTTGCCAGCCGTACGCTGGTGGATTCTGCGGAAGGACACTGTGTTAACAGTGTTCCCCCTCCTATATCTGAGGATTTGCCAAAGCAATTGAAGGCCACCTTCCGTCGTTTTGACATCCTCCTCTGCCGCGTCTTTCGGTTGGTCTCCCGCTTCCGACAAGCTAACCTCGCCATCGACGTGGTGCTCTACAACGACGGTGCAAATCTCCAGAAGGCTAGCCGTCGCTTGAAGTGCTTAGTTGAGGCGACGGGCGACCGAGTCAACCTTGCCAAGACCCTCGAGAAGGGAAGAGAGCCTATGGGCTCAATTCAAATTAATTATTCAATCGGAGGGTGTTCGTAAAGAGTATGCAAATTTACATGTTTATCCGGTGTGCAAAGCATCCCGATACAAGCGTAAGAATGACTCCGATGACGGCACGGGCATTGAGGTGAAGTAAGGATCTCCTGCTAAGATGTTGTGGTATCTACCTGTACTTCCCCTTAGAAGCAGTTATTTGCGAACCAAAAGGATGCAAAATTGCTGCTTGGCACTTGGAGGAGCGTAAGAAAGATGGAATGATAAGACACGTTGTTGATTCTGCATAGTGGAAGAATATCGATACAATGTTTATAGATGTCAGTGCGGAACCAAGGAATATAAGATTTAGGTTGAGTGTAGATAGAATGAATCCTTTCGGTTACATGAGCATGACACGATTTGTCGTGCCGCCTAATAGGCTGGGTTTCCAGATCCGGTCCGGCCCACCATTCATGTCGTGCTGACACGGGCCATGTTGAGGCCGGCCGTGCCTCGGACTGGTCCAGAAAAACATAGCCCAACTTCCAGCTCTACTCAACATGCATAAGTGGGTGGGTAGAACTCAAAATTCTTTTCCTGGCGCATGTCTTCCCGCCTGTGATTATTCTCTATGCCTGCCTCCTGCGTGCGGTGGAGCTGCTCGTGATTTGTGACATCCTGGTGCTGAGGTGCTCCTCAAAAGGACAACAATTAGGCAAACGTTATTTCTGCAGGCTGCAGGCATACGATTACAGGTGGGAACGGTTGTTTCCATCGTGCTAGTGGAAAGGCGTTTGCCGCCGTAATATGGCCCACATGCCCATTCCGTTGAGGATACATCACAGGCCCATCCGGCGTCGTTGAGCGGTCCACTATGTATGTGTCTTTGGGCTCAAACAAAACCATAAGCTCTCACCCTGTTGCAAACCAGCCTGGGCCAGGTTATTTTTCTGCCTTCTCCGTTTCTGTCCGTTGAGGCCGACCAAGACATCCACTCGCGCGTGGGCCGCCCTCCGAAGCATTATTGGGCTGAAATCGCGGCTTCGGGCGCCTCGGAATCCCGCCCGCTCGCTCGGCCAACTCGGCTCTCGGTGCGCTTAGTAGAAGCCAGAGCATCGTGAGGCCGTGCTCGATCGACAAGCAGCGAACAATCTTATCCAGGGTCAAGTAGAAGCCCACAGAGGGGTAGGAGTACTAGTAACAACTGTCTGTGGTAGCTTTTTATTGAGCAACTATTTGAACATTATAATCCCAATCGTTACATACAGTTCTCGATTCGTGTAGCTTGCTAGATACGTACAGAGGCTAAAAGAATACGTAAAGCTGTATAGGGCCATGCAGAGCAGAAAACAATATATAAAAATGAAAGAAGAAACGAGAGAAGGGGAAAGAAAAGGAAAGGACGCACGAGCTAAGCTAGCTAGCACGTACGGATTGATCAGAGGGTATCTAGATATTATCTAAATAATATTTTTTTAATTTTTTTTTAAATTTAGAACCGTTGGATTAGAAATACTCTATGTAGTACGACATTTTAATCACACAGCCCAGCTCGTAAGCTTGCGTGCATCATCGAGCATTCGCCGCCGATGGATGTATCAGCTCAGCTGGCCACCCTGCAGTTGGTCCTGATGGTGCCGCTGGTGCCGGTGAGGACGCCGACGGCGCCCATCTTGACCATGGCGGCGGCGAAGTCGGTCTGGAACGTGTCGGAGCTGTTGGTGTAGCCGACGACCTGCGCGGCGGTGGCCTGGTCGCTGAGGAGCGCCTGGTCGGAGGTGAGCAGACCGCGGTTGGCGACGATGCCAGCGAAGTAGTTGGTGTCGAAGGCGGTGGGGGTCACGGGGTCCAAGGCCACCAGCTGGCTGCCGCCGCCGCCGCCGCTCCCCTGCTGCTGCGGGCACTGCTGCGTCAGCGTCGCCAGGTAGCCGGGGTCCATGCTCGGGTCCTGCCCCGCGTTCGGCCCGTACGAGTAGAGCCGGTTGCTGAACGAGCTGCAGTGCGACATCCCGACCGTGTGCGCCCTGCAGGATTACCCAGATTTCAGGGAAAAGGTAAGCAAAACGCTAGCTTTTTTTTGCGTGCCGCGCGTGTACCGCCGGCCGGCCGTCACACGGTTGGTTTACCTGAGAGGGCGACCATTTCGGCCTTGGTGAGGTTCTTGGAACCGAATATTTGCGTGAGCTGGTTCACGTTCGCGGTCGGGGGTGGCAGGTTCCCGTTGGTCTCCTGCGCGACCGAGACGTTGCCGTCTCTTCGCCCGGCCGGCACCTGGTACGCGTTGCCCCCGACCTACATACACATTGCACAGCATTCTAGTTAAAATTGGCAATCCACTTTATTGCGACCGGTATCATCCGTGCATCAGTAGTACCTATCAATCGATCACCACCTGATACACCAGAATGGAGTTAGGTCTAAGTCGATTTGGATCCTAGAGCGTTACAACATCGACTGAAACAAAAAACTTAGGGTGGCAATGTACAGAGGTACCAGATTGGCGGGTGCTAGCGCGGCAAGGACAGGGCTCCAACTTGGGGGATGGAGACACAGAACTGATGGCATGTGGACTGGAGTGCCGGCCACATGGGCGTGCGACGGATCCACGTGAGCTATGCGTCCATGGACATATCCTGACTTGCCCACTTGACGACCAAAACCTCCTCGTAGCTTTCGATCTTTCCTCTTTAATTACCCCCCAGCTAATGCTGATTGATTGAAAGAAATGGACTCCAACCACCGACCATAACTAGTGTTATGATCTGCTGGTATCTGTCTTTTTCATGTGATGGTTAGCCCTATGTGCTGTTTCCAGCTCTAACTGAAGTTTCACTTTCGTACATACTCTGGTGACGTTCGTCAGGAATATTTTTTCCCCTTACGCTCTCCTGCAATGAAGTTTAAGTGATATCTGACCAGTTGAATTGTACTAATAATACTTGCTGCTTGCCCGCTAGAAACTGCTTTATTCGGAATGGGATTGCAAGAAGCATTGCTAAGTGCTCAGTGACCAGCATTGATCAATCTGTTGCTTGTTGACAGTTCTTAATAATACTAGTACTACTGCTAGTTCAGAATCAGTTCGACCAGATGGGACCCAACCAGAGCTGAAGACACCATTTATATTAGTCTAAGAATAAGATTAAACTGCAACGGTCGTATGACAAATAACTCCATCCAAATCTCCCTAACGGCATCTGATGACAACACATTACTTGTTCCAATCAGCTGACCATCTACAAACACTCCTAGCACTGTCCTAGCAGTACTCTAACGTACCAACTGATTGTAGTACCGTTGTTGCGTCGAAGTAGAAGAATAAATAGAAGCCTCAATCGGAAAGAATAATACTTAAAACCCAATCAAAGTCTTGCGATTTGCTTCGGTATGTGAACTTCCTCTGCGCTCAAACTCAATAACATGGAGATCTGCAGTTTACGATTTTTCTTGCATGGAGATCGGAGCAAAGCTTGGGAATGATTGCACTTGGCCCAACACACCAGCCGTCTAGTTTCTACTAAAAAAACGTCAGGGCTGAAAGTAAACTTTCTACGACATTTTTATCTGTTATAAAACTCAGGTCAAAAAGAGAGATAGAAAGAATAGAAGATACGGATTTAATATTGAAAACCCTCATGAAAACAAAACGGACGTATAAAGTAAAAATTATTATACGAGGAGAGATTACAAGCACAAAAACTTCAACGTATCTAATGCGTGCGACTACATGGGTACATATATATTCTAAGAAACAAAAGTTCCTAACGGAGAAAGAACCGAATCAAAGTCGGTTGTGTTGGCCATTGCCACGCCTCACATGGCTCGGTAAAGTGCTCACTTAGACACGAACCCGAATTCAAATCACACTTTAACAGTCTCCATCTTGAGACGAATTCGCTCCTGCAGCTGAAATATGAAAATCGCCTCAAAGTCTTCTTTAATAGACCTTGTGCCTCGAAAATCCATCAAACTAATCTTTAACAAGAAATACTGGAAAATTATTATCCAATTTTGGCCGCATGTGATTTTACCGATACAACAACCCATTACACTTTTTATTATAATTTTCTATTAACTCTGCTTTTAAAAAATGTATCATTTAAAAATTTATTATTGAAAATAGTATAAGTATAAGTCAATTTTATGTGCAAATGAACTCGGCCTTAGTTCATGAACCAAAGGTCCGACACCCACTTCTTTTTGCTTGGACAACCATTTTTTCTCTCCTCGGAATCGATGTTGCAGACGGAGGCTGCTACATTCATTTTCAATGCTACAACAAAATAATCTCAGCCTCGGTTTTTGTGCCGCTCAACCGCTTCGAATATGATGATGCTGGCATAGACGACGAATCGACGAGTTGTCGAGACGACGTGGACGCCACATGATAGCCATACTATATGCCACACTTTGAATGCTGCTGAAACTTTTTGACACCGTGGATGTCACGCCGGCGCTGCCGTAGTGATATCGTGTGTGTGTCGCCCCGGGTTTGAGACTGCTCCTCCGGGACAACAGTTTAGATTTAAAACCCGAATATCTAATATCATTTGTTATAAAACACACGATAAAAAATAGATGATCGAAAGAATAGCATATGCAAATTTAATGTGAAAAACTTTTATGGAAAAAACTACAAACGTACGAAGACGAAAATCACTATATAAATAGAGATTATAAACTCGAACAGTACGACTACAAGGTACATATATATAGGTTAGGAAATAAAAGTGCCTACTGAAGAAGGAAACCGAATTAGAGATAGTTGTGCTATCCATCGCCACATCTAATACGGCTGGGCGAACATATCTGTTTTGAACATGATCCGAATTCATATCACATCAACATTCTCAACCAGTGCCATGAACAGATTGGATTACTTCTTGTACCGTCTTTTAATGCCACATCTCAAAAGGAATATTAGGGAAAGCAAGAGCATTTTGTTTCTTTCTCTTAATCCGCGGGCGCGACGCGACCATGTGGGCTGTGGCGCTGATACGGACACCGGCCGGTGGGGCCGTGCAATAGCGGACTTACGTGTATCTAAAGAAAAGGCCGGCGGGTCCGTTGCATAGCATCGGCCCCGTGCATGATGCCGTGCGTGCGTTGCTTCAGAAACAATGCCGGATTCCTCTACCGGAATGCCAATTACCCACAATACCGTAATTAAGTGGGTTTTTTTCGATTGTAGCCGATGCTTTTGATTCTAGCACAAACTGCAAATGAATCGAATACTGATAAATTATTTTAAAAATATGATAAAAAATCATCTTATTTATTTATTTAAAAAAACATAAACCATAAACGAGATAAAATGAAAGGGGCCAGCCGGTCATACTGGTACTATGCAGCATCGTTCAGTGCAGGCAAAGTACTGCTAGTGGTGTGACCCTTCGGAAAGAATAGAAAGTTCCTACTGGCAGTGGTAGGAGCAGTCGCTTTTTGAGCAAGCTGGGTGGCAGGCAATCAATACAGGAAGGCTTAGAGAACTCTGGGCGCCGCCCGTTTCTGTATTCCAAGCTCGCACCCTGATCCACAGACGAATCGGCCATGCCTCTTCGGTTGCGTGGGCCGTTCGCGTGATCCTAGGGCTCAACTTGCTCGTGCACTTGGTGAGTAGTAGGATAGTAGTTTCGTTATTATTACTGAACCGAAGCAAGCTGGTCAATAGGCATGCAGGGGAAGGGAGTGCGTGCGTGCGTGCGTACGTACCAGTGCGAGGGCGTCTCTGGCCGCGAACGCCAGTATGTCCGCGCAGGAGACGACGCCGAAGCAGGCCTGCTCCAGCCGCGTCTTGGCGCTGTCGATGACCTCGAAGCCGCGAAGGCTCGTGTTCGGGGACGCGTCCTTCTCCGCCTGGTTGCTCGGCGTCGAGTCCAGCAGGACGGACGCGTCGCAGCCCTGCAGTTGCCGGCCGGAGCGGGGAGATCGAGTTCAGTTAAACCAGATGTCACGTGAAAGCAGCAACACATGTGAAAACGCTGATTGGGGTATGGATTTCATCACTGACACTCCTAATGATGTGACCCATCACCCATAAACCCTCTAGGGAGTGACTGTTGTACAGACGACTGAAATTTTTTAATCTCTCGGTCACCTAAAATTACACTCTCAATCATCTAAAGTTACAAATAATTTTTTTTTCAGAAATTGTAACTTCAGTTGATTGAAAGTACAATTTTAATTGAATTACCTGAAGTTGAAGTATGCATATGCCAACAGGCTGGTGTTCTTTCGAATTTAAAACTGCTTTGCGGTTTCTACGAATCACACAAATAGAGTATTTTTAAGATAAGGTCTACTAGTTAATTGTAAGACATACTTTCTCGACTTTATTTATATCAAAAATCACACATGAATTTCATTACTCTATAATCTCTCATGCAAAAATTCAAAAGTCATGGCGCAGATCAAACTAAAGCGCAGCGGCCTGTAACAATTCGAGCACCCCATGCGGGCAGGCATCTACCTACCTTTCAATCCCCGCATCGACCTCCTCGCTGTAAAACTACGAACGCGAGAAACAGACGAAGCAGAGCACGGCAAAAGAGGCAGGCTCCACATACAAGCGAAGCACATCCCCACAGTGACATCACGTTGCACTGGACCACGCGACGCTAGCTGCAGCAAACGCAAATATGCAATGCAAGGTATCTACTCTACCCCAACATCTATATCTCGATCTGGCACTCCAAACAAGAAGCTCTTATCAATGGAAGGAAGGAAGGAACCGGAGGATTCCTGTACTGACCCTGACGAAGCAGTCGTGGAAGTGCAGCCGGACGAGGCCGGCAGCTGTGCCCGGGCTATTCGACACCGCCTTGGTGACCTCCTCCTGCACGACGATTTCCGCCGCCGGGCATAGCGTGTCGTAGAACCCCACCTGCAGCTGCGCCTGCGACCACGCCGCCATCACCACCACGGACACGAGCACAGCCCGCAGCCGCATTCGCGCTCCTCCTCTGCCGCCTCGCGCCTCCATCTCCCACTAGCCTGCCTGCCTGCCTAGCTAGCTCCCCGGACAGCTCGGTTCTTGCTTAAAGCGCTAATCCTGCAGGCTGCAGCAGCAAGAGGCCAACTTTTCGGTGGCGCTATGCTTCTCGGTTAAGGATGGCGAGAGATGGTGGGACTCGAGATGGTTTTATAGGCTGGTGGGGTGGGAAGACATGAGCCATGTGGGAGGGGCATACTAGTGGAGGAAAGACGGTGCCAATTGGGCTATGATTGAGCCGATAAAGGGGAGCAAGAAAGAATACGATACGCGATCTGTAAAATGCTTCAGGCTTTTGGTTTTGATCTACTGTAAATTTACTAGGGATGGACAGTGTGTGTGCACGAAGACTACGGGAGGGTGCGTGTTGCGCTGAGCTGGCATTTGGGATGATTGTGTTTTTTTTTTCGTCTTGTGTGGCTTTGGAACTTTCTCCTCTCATACCCAAGCAAAACTGGGCCCGGTAGTACGTCAGTATCTGATGCTAAAATGGGATGATTGATAGCAAGACAGAGATCCCTTGGAGTTATGTATTTGTTTGGAGTTTGTGAGATTTATGTGGTCTTATCTGCTAATTTCCCATTTAACGTTTGGGATTTAAATTACACTGGGGTGATCAGGATGTAATACAGAGGGATTGGACTCCAAACGGTTAATATCCTCAGGCGACGGCTTGTTCAGGACTGGACTAAACCTGAGGAACTAATACTGAACTCTAGTGCTCTAGCACTTCATTATTGCAGTTCATAAGCCACCCGGTGTCCTCTGATGTACTGTAGTGCGGTCGGTAGTCGGCTGTGCTCTAAAGTCTAAAGAGCTTTAGTTTCTAGCTTTTAGCTTCTAACCTTCTAACTTCTTAATTTCAGTTTTTTCTAATTTTTTTAAACTTTTTTGTTATTTTTTCTTATTTCTTTGCATTGGCCCAAATGACATATCTTTTTTTCCCTTTTGTCTATTCTTTAAATTTAACTATACTAAAAAACTAACTGCAGCTAAGTGCCAAAATAAGCCTTAAACAATGCAAAACATTAAAAAAAAAAGCTACAGCTCACATGCCTGTTCTTTTCCTCAGAAACTGACGGCTTTTGGCTTTTACTACAGTACCTAACTTTTAAACGGAGTATTTTCTCAAGACAAGGTCTATAAGTTAAACGATGTTCACGTTAAAAGTCCAACATCAGTACCATCCAAAATCGCAAATAAGTATCTCTTTCTCCGTAATCTGTACCGTAAACAACTAAAATTTAAAATTTTTAGCCAAAAGTCATAAGCTGTAGCCGTTGCCAAACATGCCCTAAAAATGTTAGCTACTTCGGCTCATAGCTTAGGCATGCTCTTTTAGCGTTTGGATGATTGCTTTTGGGTACAACTAATATTTTTGGTACATTTTTTGAGACGATGAATGGTAAAGATATTGATGTAAACAGCGCATGCGCTGGTGGGCTGGGCTCCCTATTCTTTTAGGCTTTTAGGGTGACCCTTGGCTTCGGTTTATCGAAAGCCAAAATAAACGGGACAACTTCTCTAAGCAGTTCTCGAAACAACTTCTTTAAATAATTTTCTAAACCCGCTGGCATATGTATCATTCATATTTACATCTTTGCCGTCTGTCATCTTCTTAAAAAGCTTAACCAAAAAAGTATGAGCCACGGCACAAAAGAAAAGTGTATATCCTTGTGCTAACGTGCTATCATCTCTTCACTAGTTGCATCCCGTATGTGAAGAGCGTCAGCTACGGGCACCGAGCATGCTTGCTTGGCTGCTGGATTGATTGCTTCCTTTGACACCTGCTACTTAGAAACGGACCCTTTTTTAACAGGCATGATTAAAAGCTACTATCTAAATTAGCAGATTTTTGCTAGTGTTTACCAGAACTAATAGATTTATCCGTGTAATTATATGGTTAGATATTATGATATAATTATTTTTAGTATACAACTCTACCGTCTATAACTGAAGTATAATTTTACTTGCTATACAACTCTAATATACATATATAATTAATTTGCACTGTTATAATCTAGCCATACCAAAATAAATGGTGAAAATACTTCTTTTTTTCTCGATTAATGTGATAATTTCTAAGATTATTGTGAGATTTTCTTACCATTAGGTGTCTCAAATCATACTAGTTGTTTTGTTTATATAGATTCAAAGGAGAAGGTTAGTGCGTGGTACAGTGTGGTTAGGGGCGAACAGCTCAAGCCAGATTCAAGTGGCTTCTACGTTGAGGAGAACCTTTTCTTGACTAGCGCCATTCTTTAATGGAGTGCCACTACGTTGATCCGTGCAAGAGCTTTATCGAAAGGAAGCACATCTGCTTCATAAAGGTTTGGGTGAAGTTACAGATAATTAACCCCTGAATGGTAAAAGGTTCAGAATAAGAACCAATCACTGCAGGGACTAGGAACATTCATGGCTGTTTCATGCTAAACACTTCACCGTCAGAGTACTGCAAGTTCAGTGTGGAAATGTGTTTTCCACTGAGAAATGGAATTAAAATTCCCTTCGCTAGCTGCTACCTACCGGAGTGCAGACAAGAGCTGCCCTGGTGAGTGGTGGTACTGCCTGCACATGCAGATCGTGTTTGGTAGAAGCTGCAGAAATCGCGCTAAGAAACCTGGCTGTTTACCGCCTATCAATCAATCTAACATGGACTGTTGTCGGTTTGATTTGACCGCAATTGGAGGAACCATATTACTGAGAGTCGGTTTGCGTAGTACTGTAGAAAAAAAAAGGGCAATGGGCTTTAATTGTGTTTGTACCAGAAGTCTAATTGCGTAGGTAATCCTGAATATTTCGCTGCAATTTGAAAGTGTATGCTCTTCGTCACTGTATAGCTACATTCGTGGCACTTTGGTATGTTTCATCGGTGCAGAACTAATACATCCCTTCCTATCAAGAAAGCAGCAATTAGTTCCATCTAGTAGTTCTTTCTTAGCCTTGTCTTATACCCTGGCCAACAACTCCTCATTTTGTTGGCTTCGCTGCAAAGTTGACTTTGCTTTTGTTGCATCGCGGGCTTTTGCTTCTTTTCGGCGTCAACTTTATGGACAAAACCTAACTAAAATTGCTCCTAGAAAGGCTTGTGCTAAGGCTATTCAATATTCATTGTCCGGTTCAATAAACAATGTGATGGATTGTCAGGTAGGCGCCCAGGATTGCTCGGCACATGACAAAAGTACGTACGTGCGTAGGCAGCCTGGTCTATCCATCCGTCAGCCAAAGCGGCCACGTAAAAAAACCGTAGCTTTCCCATGCCTCCTCCAGGCACCGCCCGCGGGCGCGGCAGGTATTTTTAAAGACAGCTTCGAGTAATTCTCGTCTCGCCTCGCTGTATCCAAACAATTTCATCTCACGCGTAATGAAAGTCCAAAATCAACGTATAATTCCATTCCATTTCACCATTTGACAAAGACATGGAAGCAAAAAGAACAATGTAAAAGATAAAAAAAACAGAGAGGCTGCCAAAATGCCGCTTAATTTACAACCCTGCAGTTGGTGCGTACCTGGCCGTCGCTGCCGGTGAGGACCTGGATGCTGCCCATCCTGACCATGGCGTCGCCGAACTTGGTGACGAACAGGTACAGGTTGTAGGCGTTCTGCGCCACGAGCGCGGCGGTGGCGTTGTCGGACGTCAGGGTCTGGTCGGAGGTGAGGAGGCCGCGGCTGTCCAGGAGGTTCTGGAAGTAGCTGGTGTCGAACGTGTTCGGGCTGCCGGCGTCCATGGGCACCGTGTTCGCGCTCCCCGGCGGGCACTGCTGGGCCAGCTGGGACGCCAGGGCCGCGTTGAGGGCCGGGTCCTGGCTCGTGCTGGAGTTGTAGTAGTAGAGCCTCGAGCTGAACGAGCTGCAGTGCGATACGCCGATCGTGTGCGCTCCTGATCAAACGAGAAAAAAAAAGACGAAGATGCTCAGAGGCCGAATCTGATGATGAACGTTGGGCCGTCGAGGGCCGTGGATTTTAAAATGGGCTATCCGTCTTCATGTGGGCTAGTTGGAAGTACCTGAAAGCGTGACCATCTCGTCCTGGGAAAGCCCATTCTTGGCGAAAATTTGCGTCAGTTGGGCCGCGTTTGCCGTCGGAGGAGGCAGGTTGGCCTGTGCGTCGGACGCCACCGAGACGTTGCCGTCCCTCCTCCCGGCAGGAACTCCGTACGGGCTACCGCCGGTCTGCCATTGACGATACGTAACTAAGTGTGAATCAAGAACCCCAAAACAGCGTCTCACAGCAAGATGACACGTGTGTGGGCGCTAAGCTACGTACCAACACGACGCTGTCTCTTGCGGCGAACGCGAGTACGTCCGCGCACGAGACCACCCCTTTGCACGCGCTCTCCAGCCGCTGCTTCGCGCCGTCGATCACCTCGAACCCCCTCAGGCTCTTGTTCGGCGTGGAGTCCTTCTCGGCCGTGCTGTTCGCCGTCGAGTCCAGCAGGACCGACGCATCGCAACCCTAACGAATTAAGCATTAACCTATCATCACCCCTTCGCTCCCATTTCATGCTAACAAGTCGGCATTGCAAGCTAATCAAATGTGCAGACTGGTAGCGAATTAAACTTGAGAAGAATCATAAACCTTGACGAAGCAGTCGTGGAAGTGCAGCCGGACAAGCCCCGCGGCGAGGCCAGGATTGGCGCTCACGGACCTGCCAACCTCGTCCCTCACAATCACTTCGGCCTGGGGGCAAGACTGGTCGTAAAACCCTACCTGGAGCTGCGCTTGTGCGTCCCCAGCGCATAAGCACAGACTGCACAGTGCCACAGCTATTGCACCTACTGTTACCAATGCCATGACGCCTACCAAGGTAGACGAAGACTAGTGCGTCAAAGATATGCACAATGCGGTCAAATTTATAGGAAGCAAATGATCTAAAGAGGGCTAATTAGTTTGGTAAACGAGCAGTGGTCTCTGTAGTGTACTAACTAGTCAAACATATCCTTATTCAATTACTAGTCATCACTGACAGGCGTGCGCAGACAAGGTTGCAGGCGGCCATGTGAAGGCCTGTAGCTAGAAACATGGCCAAGATTTTGAGGCATGGCGTTGGGATTAGCCATAGTTGGCGCGGTGCGTACATACAACTAGCCGGCAAATCAGGACCTGCAAGCGTTTGTTCTTGGGCATCAGTGAGGCTACAAGATAGTAAGGTACTGCCTATTTTTGTTTGAATTTTATGGTTTTTAGTTTTTTTTTACTATTTTCTAAATTTCATTTTTAATTTTTTGGTTTTTTGAGTTTTTTTTGTTAGTTCTTTTTTACCATATTAAGCTCAGTGAGGCTACGAAGATAGTAAGTGTTTGTTCTTGGTTTTTTTTGTCTATAGAGATATATAAAAAACAAAGTGGTGTCTAGGGAACATTTGAGTGTTTTTTGTGGTTCGAAGCACTCAGATTTTTAGGAGAGGTGCATATATAGGATAAGGGGGATTCGAATATTTTTTGTGGTTCTGAGCACTCATATTTTTTGGAAGGGTGCATATATCGAAGAAGGGGGATTCAAATATTTTTTTGTGGTTCAGAGCACTCGTGTTTTTTATGAGGTGCATAAGTGAGAGAAAAATCTAAGTGCTCCAAGTCAAAAAACATTTAGCACTTCCCAAAAAAAACAACTCATCGTAGAAACTGTTTTTAATATCGTCTATAGATGACATAGAATATATTATAGATAACAGTTATCTATATTGCTCATTGTACATTCTGCTTGTTAATTAACCAGGGGAGGTTCGGGTTTTCAACTTATACCGTGCTTGCGAGGATTAAAAACTGCTGTGCTGGTGTCGGAACGTAACATGGAGTTGTTGCAGAGACTAACCTCGGAAAGGTTATAAAAATGACAGCGCGCATGTGGTGAAGCGTCCAAGCTAGTGGTCGTGATCGAGGTGGTGCTGCAGAGCTTTGCAGGGCGTGCCATCGCTAGGTTTTGCAAAATGGGAGAAATAGGTACAAAATGCAACTTGTAATCTCTTCAAAAAAAATGTAACTTGTAATGGCCGGCGTCTCCCATTGAAATTGCTGGAGAGTTGTCGCAGTTATGAGATGCATGGTACTACTACAATACATGTGTAGGTCCCCTTGGGGTAACATATGTGCTAGTGTGTTTACACGGTGTGAAAATATTGGGTTGGACCTAGTTTCAAAAACGGCTAGATAGGCCATGTGAGTGTGCGACCATAGTCCATTCTAAGGTGAAAACGGAGTGCACGGTGGTTAAACTCTATTCATATATATTTTTTCTCGGATTCGAATATAAATCGGATAAACTCATAAACCTCAGATATGAACATGGACTGAACAAATGATAGATACAAATTTAGGTGGAATTCAACTATTTTTTGGATTTCGATAATTATTTGTGGCTTCTCCTATTTAAAACATGACATCGAGTTGTTTAAATATTTTAAACTGATATATTAAAAATAAATCGGTTATAAACATAGCAAATTTGGCACAAAAAAAGAGTATGTAAAAATCTTTATTGGGTATGTGCCAAAATAAAAAACACGAAACGCCAAATTAGAGTCCATCATGATAATAAGCTCGTCGAGATGATGAAAATACCTATATAATATGCAAAATTTAGAGGTCAAATGTAAAAGATACGTATTAGCTGACTGCTGCTATTATATCTATCAAATTCAGATATTATCCGGATATCCGATTCTCAATCCGTTTCATGACATATCAGATTTGCATCTGACATCCACGACATCCTTATTCAAATCCGGTTTTCTATTTGGATACAGATATTTAGTATCCAATCTCGAAAACCCGGATTCGGTAGCCTCATTATCGGATCAAATCTAACTCTATTTTAACCCCTATTCAACTCACAAGATATGTTTGGTCGGTATCAGACTAGAATACTGCCACCTACCTTGTCCACACGACTCGCAGTGCTACACACAAGAGGGTGAGCCCCAAATTTTTGCTGCGCGGATCGAAGAAACATTCCCAGTAGAGAAGGGACGCAGTGATGTTTCTAGGATGAACAGCCTCTGGAATCTGGATCTGCCGATCTAGCCGGCGGGTGGCGGACGGCCGCCTTGTTAGCGGTTGCCCGGCCGGTGAAGCCGTGGCTGCTTTTTTTTTTAAGGGAGATTTGTTGTATACTACGGAGGAAGAGGTTTTGTCAAAAAAAAAATATAAATTCCTCGCGGCATGGACTAGGTGTCCGAGTGAACATGTAGGGCATAAATATATACCTCTAACCTCTTGTAACTCTAGCCGTAAAAAAAACTCCTTATACGGATGAAGCCGTCGCGATTCGACTCTTAGGGACGTAAACATTGACGAACCTCGTTAACAAATCTTATGTTTCTTGTGTACTTTTATACTTGTTGTGATTATTCTCTCATACTAGGGCTGCCGTCGATCTAACAAAGCTATGATTGTTGTGCGCCGCCCAACCGCGGAGCGTGGTGAGCTTCATGTCTCCGGTCTGCTTGATCGCTTGCGCGTGTCCACATGTGCCGTCAAGCGTCACTACGTCAACTATGATGCGCCTCGTGGACTTGAGAGCATCGCCACCCTTTCTCCCTCTCCGCCTCCCTCACTCGCCACCGCTCTCCCTCGCCTCTGCCCTCCCTCCCTCGCCGCCGCCCCCCTTCACCTCACCTCACCTACCGCCACCAAACCTCTCTCCCACTCCGACTTCAGACTCCGACGTAGTCGACCTCCCTCACCACCACTGCGCACCCTCTCATCGCCTATCGCCGCCGCCAACCTACCTCACGGACTCCGGCGTCGTCAACGTCCGATGGCCCCGCTTGCCTCCCTCGTCAAGACCTTCCTCGCCGACGCCCAAGACCTCCCCTATTGCCAAGACCTCTGTCATTGTGACTTGCTACTTGCTAGTTACTACTTGCTTAACTAGCTCATGTCATCTACTCGCTAGTTAGTACTTAGTAGTTACTACTTACTTAACTAGTTCTATCACATGTGATATAATTAAATTTACTTGATAAGCTACTAATGTAGTTGTATTTTGGATATACAGTATGGTTGATTGATCCTCATATGATGTGGCCGTGTCCGCTTATTAAATTTACTTGTTAAGCTACTAATGTAGCCGTGTCCGCTTGTGCCGTCAGGCGTCACTCGTCAGCCATGATGCGCCCGTGGACTTGAGAGCGTGCGCGAACTTGCGGGCTCAACGACTCGGCCTGCGACCGCGAGCGAGCCAGCGCAGAGCGGCCGAACGCTCTGCCAGTTAGATCGCGCGGGCTGGGCTGCCGTTGCCTGGGTCACCGAGCCTTGCGCTGTCTGGGCTGAAGTCTCTTTGGGCTGACGTTTTAATCTTAAGTTTACCGTTCTGCAGAACCCGGAGCACGCGAGAATGATCAATCTTGGCCAACTTCCTTAGAGATTAGGGAGTAACATGACAACACAAGATCGACCGCAGTACAGTATACAAAGATTGATGTTTAAGCAAGAAACAGTGCTATCTGTCTGTACATGAAAAGCTGCCTATATGTTGTAACTTTTCATATAACTCATTTAGACTTTTTTTTTAGCTTATAGCTTAATAGGTTAATCTATTACGGATAATACAAAGAAATACAAAAAAATAAGAAAAAACTAAAAGGCTAGAAAAGATGAAAATAAAAAAAATAGAAGTCAGAAACTAAAAGTTGAAGCCCAAACAAACAGGGCCGCAGACTAGTGCTTAGATCACAGCCCAGATCACGGCGACACAAATTACAACGGCAATGACCAACAAGAAAAGGTACATCCAGGAATAGAGATGGCAATGGGTACCCGAAACCCGATACCCAGTGGGTTTTTACTCTATTAGGGCATGGGTCTGGGTCAATTTCCTAACCCATGGGTCTCTTAATGGGCAAAAAGCCCAACCCATCGGATCTGCCGGGTTCGGGTACGTTCCTATAGTACCCAAACACGTAAACCCATGGGTAATATAAACCCGATCCACGGAGTTATAAACCTAGGCTCCACCTCCTAGGCAAACCACTCCCATAGCTCATTAGTCAAGTACAATGAGCGATTGATGTCTCGTTTTGGTTTTGGTGAGTTGAATCGTGAACTTGTAATGATATGCTATACCAATGAACTATGAACGAGAATTGATGGAGTGAACTAGTGATGTGCATTGTGGATTTGTTGTTGCTTGTTTCATGCATAGTAGCATATAAATTGAACTTATTATTGACTTGCTAAGCATCGCATCTACAATCTACACTATTAATGTTGTCCGCACAGCGACCGTGGGTACCCGTTACAGTGGGCATGGGTCTGGGCAAAAATCTGCATCCGTCATGGGTATGGGTTTTTTAGCGGCACGTCCAACTTTCATGGGCACGGATTTGGGATAGCAAACCCGTGAGGTTTGTGCCCGTTGCCATCTCTATCCAGGAACCGCCTTTCCTCATGCGCGCGTTCAGAGATTTCAGCCTTTTCTGCGCACGCTGCGCACAAATATGACCGAAAAGGTTAGCTTATACACAAACATGTTGCAGCTATCGTGGAGGAATTTTTCTTTCGAACAAGGCTACGCTATCTTGGAGGAATTGGTCGCCATTTTGGCTACGAAGGGAATGAAAAGTGTCAGGTAGATGAAATACCTGTAGCTCGTTGCTTGTATCTTCAGTCCTGTCGTCCAAGTCATCCTGCAACGTTCATGTAAAATGGTTTCAGGAGCAAGTAATTCTAAAAGGACAAATTTACTACAACTTTTTTCAGGAACCACAGTTGATAGCTGCAGCCGATGCTCACTATTAGCCTAGCGTGGAGATCTAACTCTTCGTTAATCGCTAGCGCAATGTGCTTCGTGCTGACTATCGTCTCCGCCAGCTTGTCCAAACTGTCATCTTGCTCTGCATCATAATTTTAAGGAGTTTACTTCAGCACATATTTATGGGTGAGTTCTTTTAAGCTGATGGTTTATAGCTTATGGTTTAAATATTTGAATTATATGCATTCGAGACAATACGAGAGGAAAATAATTGCATGCGATTTTAACCAGTACAGTTGAACTCAGTTCACTTTTTACTATAATTTTTCTATTGACTCTATCTAAAAAACACACCGTTTAAAAATTTATTATCGTATACAGACATAAACTATCTATTAATCCAAAAAAAAACTATATCTCTGTAGTGCCATATACCCATTGGATGAGATAGGACAAGCAGGTAATGGAGTTTGGAGATGACCAGCTGGCCATTAAACTGCGTGCATGCAACCTTGTTGGAATTAATTTAGCCGCGTGTAATCGCGCGAGTACGTACGTGAAAGGTGATCAGGAAGCAAACATTTTCCTCGAGCACAGGATGGGAGCGGCCCACCGCGCCGATCTATCGAGCCTCGCGGGCGCGCGTGCCCGTACAAGGCCGCGCGCGTTCGCGTTCGCGTTCGAGTTCGGCCCACGTCTACCACCCGGAGCAATGCACCCAGTACTACGCACTAGTGGAGTACCCAGTCTAACAGTACGATTAAATTGGCCCAGCCCAGTACGGGCGCGGATAGATAATGCCTCGGCCACGCTCTCGGCTTTGTGTCCCCCTCCCCTTATCCTTAGGCACCGGCACCGCCACTCCCACTCCCGTGCAGCAACTCCGCAGGTCGTTGCATGCACCGGTAACCCCTCCTCCCCCATAGCCGCAGCGCAGCTCAACATGGTTAGCGAGCAAGTGCCGGCGGCCACGGAGGCCGAGCTGGAGAACAGCGACGCGGCACCCGTGAAGACCGAGGAGGCCGACGCGCCCAAAGCGCAGGAGGACGATGCGCCCGTCGTCGAGGACGTCAAGGAGGATGATGACGAAGACGAGGACGAGGACGAGGACGAGGACGAAGACGAGGAGGATGACGATGCTGACGAAGGTATACAGCACGTTTCTTCCTGGTCCTTATATTTTTCGTCTTCCTTAAAAGTTTCCTTTTGTAATCTTCTGTCAGTAGTAGCTTGTAACAGTGTGAGGCTTGTTTGAATACTCGGTGTTCGAATAGACAAGTGGTGATTGTTTATTACAGTTCATGCGACTATGCGAGTGCATCTCAAATGAACCAATTTCCCCTTTTCATGGTTTGATTTTCTCACCATCTGGGTTAAGGATTAAAGCTCCTGAAATGAATGCTTTTATAGATCAACTAGTTCTTTCCACACACACACAAAAAGGACTACAGAATTGTATTTATTGAGTCTTGACTTGCAGTTTTTATGACCATGTAGGAGAGCAAGGTGCAGGCGGAAACGAGAGCTCAAAGCAGAGCCGGAGCGAGAAGAAGAGCCGCAAGGCCATGATGAAGCTCGGAATGAAACCCGTCACTGGAGTCAGCAGGATAACCATCAAAAGAGCCAAAAATGTAAGCGGGAACCACCCCCAAAAAACTTACATATACTGAATGGGTAGATGTGTTTTGACCGATATAAATGAAGTCGCTACAGTATATATTATAATCAACTTGTAGACTCCACTTTAAAAAGATGTTTCGTTTGAAAGTTAGTTATATAAAAAATTAAAAAACAGTTTTTTGGAAACCGAAAAGAAGAGACTATTTGTCTTATCATGTCTATTTGCTTCAGATATTGTTTGTGGTATCAAAGCCTGACGTCTTCAAGAGCCCAACGTCGGAGACGTACGTCATATTCGGCGAGGCCAAGATCGAGGACCTGAGCTCTCAGCTGCAGGCCCAGGCCGCACAGCAGTTCAGGATGCAGGACCTGAGCAAGGTGATGGCAAAGCCGGACGCTGCCGCCGCCGCGCCGGCCGACGAGGAAGAGGTCGACGAGACCGGGATAGAGCCCCGCGATATCGACCTCGTCATGACGCAGGCCAGCGTGTCGCGGGCCAAGGCCGTCAAGGCTCTCAAAGCGCACGACGGCGACATTGTCAGCGCCATCATGGAGCTCACGGCCTAGCGCCTACCTGCTGCAAGCTGCTTCGTTATCGCAAGACCTGGCGGAATTAGTCATCCTCCCCGTCGAGTATTTGTTTTTTTGGTGGTGGTGTACTGGTGTGTTATGGATTTTGCATAAGTTGCTCTGTTTATTCACGTCACGGACGTTGCGTCATGTCAGTTTCCAGATTAGCGCCATCTTTAAGTGGTCAATGGAATCTCATTTCAGTATCTGCATGGCAGCGTGTCTTGGAATGGAGCTACCAGATTTAATTTGCTTACCAGGTGGCATATTTTGTGTGTAGTAAGGTTCTTCTGGGCATGGGTTGCCACATGGAAAATGAGATGCTCTAATAACTAAATTCATTGCATAACAAAGTAAAAGTAAAGGTACTGTAGATTTATTGGATCAATGCATTGCTTTGTTTTCACATTATGCAATAGAAAAGAGACCCCCACCTATGCCCTATATTATCCTTTCTATAGCAGCTCCTATTTATCATGCCTCACCAGTAGCAATGCCCAATGACAACTGGCGGCCTCAACAAAAGTTCGTAAAAATAATCCTCTACGCTCACTCATCAGCTCTGTTTATGTTCTTATTTGCCAGAGGTGAAAAGCACTGAATGGGTAGTAAATCTACGTTTGCATAAGAATGCTGAATGCCTCGACACCACCACAACGATCACCAATAACAACAACATTAACTACGATTGCTTACCGTCAGGCTTGTCAGGTAATTTCGCTTCAGAAGCTCAAGGAGAAGAATGGCGGCAGAGTCCTTAGCCTTCTTCACACTCGGCATTGGCTCTCAATGCATTCGTCAGTCCATCCACGATCAGATGTATTCACCCTTACCGCATAGACAAATCTTTTAGCATGGGCAGGGCCCCTCGTTTACACACTTGTATTGCGGCATTGGCCACTGCCTTCTCAAGCAGATGTCGTTCAGGGTCTGCCTGGTGAACATCTGAGAACCATTGTTCTTCTCACCATCCTTTTCGGCCTCTTTCTTTGCTGCGGTTTCCTTCTCCTTCAGGACCACGAGTGCATTCCTCGCTGCCAACTTCTGTGCCATCTTCTTCTGTGGGTTTTGAGCTACACCAATCTGAACACCATCTACAAAGACTTCAACAGTAGCTATATTGCCTATTCGGGATGCTTTGTATTCTAAGCCTTCAGCTTGCTGCTGGCAGCGTTCTTGGAGCTCCCTAACTGGATGCATTGGAAGAGTCTCTGGCGTTACCATGGGACCAAGGAGCGGTTGAAAAACCTGGTGCAAAATAGTGCAGTTTTAATTAAAAAAATGTTCTTTCAAATGAAAATGCTTTTCTACGAACAGAGCTTCCATCCAAATGGTATAGAAATGACTACCTTCCAGACTACCGAGGTGTCACACCCACTATCCAGGAATATTGCACCAGCAATAGACTCAACAATGTCTCCAAGAACTTTAGGAGCCTTGCAGTCCCCAAGCCCGAAAGAATTGAAACCTGGTTTTGAAAGCTCCTCTTGGACATCCTTCACAAACTCCCGAATCTTCAGAAAAATGAAAGAAATAGTCAGCATTGCTTCTGGAAAATTAAAAAAGTTCAACCTAATCAAACTTCAGTCTAGCAACAATGTCTAATTTCCTACTGCATAAAAAATAAATGTCCTACCTGTGTTTCCAATGCAGATGATCCATGGCGAAGATGTACATGCAGCTTATGCTTGACTGCAACCCTTGCAAAGTTCTCATTATTAACGGCTGCAGCTCTCAAGTCGGTCAAGCGACCAGGAGGTAGATCAGTATATGTCAAAAATAAGTGCCTTGTAATGAGATGATCCAACACAGCATCACCAACAAATTCCAAACGCTGGTAACAGGAAACACCAGAAGATGGCCTCGATGCATGTGTAATAGCCTCAACAAGTAAACCTTTATTCTGGAATTTGATACCCAAGACACCTTCTAATGTGTCGAAGTTGATGCTTCTCATTATGCTCTCAGGTATGTTATATGGCTTTGGAGGGATCTCTTGAGGATCCAACTCTGCATGAATCCCAATCCACTTCATCAGGTGGTTTGCAGCAATTTTCCCTCCTGCTACATAATAGACCCCAATAAGTGCTTCCACAACATCTGCTAAAGTTTTGCTTGAGAGAACACGATAGCAGCTAGAATCTCCCTCAATTTCACCGTCTTCTTGGATGCTGTCTGCATAGTCATCATAAGAACCCTTCTGTAATTCATTACCAGGAATTGATTCCTCATCAAAGATGGATGGTTCAGATTCTCTAGTCTCTTCATCGAATACAGGTAGCACACCCGGAGCTGCCCATCTTGATGGGGCAAACCGATCTGCTTGAATATAAGATTGGAGGGTTTTATTCAGGGCATATTGGTACAGGACCATGTTACTAACCATCTGCTGCCGCATCCTTGTAAGCTGTCCCTCGTGCTTCTGAGGATATTTTAGGAAAAGGAATCTACTCACAACCCATTTGAGGTATGCATCTCCCAACAGCTCTGCTCTTTCATAGCAGAACATCTCCTGGCATGATGCAGCAGTCAAGGCTTCTAATATCTGCCACAAACCCCAACAAACTGTTATTATGAATCAGCGAGCAAAACTTTTCGTTTATTAAACAAATCATTTGGCTCTCGTGTGATGAGTCAAATGGAATAAAGGAAAGGTCTTTGGTCTCTTGGGAAAACTTTCCAAGTAGGCACATAAATCAGGAAAAAAGGTTAAGTAAAAATATAAAATACCGAATACCCCCAACATTATACATGACCTACAGTAGCCTCCTAGAAGATTTTTTTTGGAAAGATAGGCATGTACATATGTCCCTCTGTGAATTGACTATATCCTTGTTTATTACTTTCCCTTTTTTTGCCCTTTGGTCTCTCCCTAAAAACCCTTTAGAGCCCAACCCGGGAAAAGGAATTTGGGCCCCTTTTTTTGGGGTTTTTTTTTTAATTTATGGGTTTAAGGGGGTGGGCAGAGGGGGGTTGGGGCGGCTTGGGGATTGGCCCGAAAAACCCGAAAAATTTTAACCAAAATTTAAAGGGTTTTCTATTAAATTAAGGGGTGGAGTGGTTTCCAAAAAAGGGGTTTTCCTTTGTTTTTTATTTGTTTTTTTTTTTTTTTTTTTATTTTTCAAATTAAAGTTTCTTCTTATTTTATTTAACAAATTAATTAAAAATTTTAATTTTCTTTTTAATTTCCATCTTTTTTTAAACTTTTTTTTCAAATTTTAAGGGTATTTTTTTTAAGATTTTAAATTTTCCCTTAACCAATGCCAAAAAATCTTTTTGGGTTTTTAATTTTCCAAAAAAAATTTTATGTTAAATTTTTAACAGCCCAAAAAATTAAACTTTCTTTGAGGAAACTTTTTTCCCTTTTTGGCATTTTTTTAAAAAAAAATGATAAAGGCCGGGGTTTTAAAAAAAAAACTTTCCTAAAGGGTTTTTTTTTTTAAGAAAATTTAAAAGGTTTCAAAAAATAAAACAAACCCCAAAGCCAAACATTTCGGCCCTTTTAAAACAAAAAATTTTGGGAAACGAAAAAAAATTTTTTCAAACTAAAATTAAAAATCCCTTTAAAGGTACTACACCGACAGCTTTGTTTGGTGTGGGGTCTTCCCAAACTGAATTTTTTTAAAGCAAAAGGGTTTTCCTTTCTTTTAGCTTTTAATTTACCTTTTTTGGTTTATTTAAAAAAAAATTTTAACTTCTTAAAATTAAAAAAAAACCCAATTAATTTTTTTCCGGTTTTTAATTCTAAAAAAAAATTTTTTTTGGGTTTAATGATTTTTATTTTCCCATTTGGTTGTTTAAACCAAACTAAAACCCCGGGCTTATTTTCCCTTTGCCTATTGGGCCCTTTTTAACCCCCAAAAAAAGTTCCTTTTCAAAAAAGGGGATTTTTTGCCGGGGTTTTTGTTTTTTTTCAACTGGGCAAACTTAAAATTTTTTCTAAAATCTAATATTAAATTTTTATTGTTTTCCCGGAAAATAAAAAAATTTTTTCATGGAAATTTAAGAAAAGAGTCCCGGGTTTAAACCCCTTTTTGGTTTAAAATCGGGAAAGAAACGGCCCCCAACATGCGTTCGGTTTCCCTTTGGGGTTTCAACTTCTTTAGGTTTAGAAAAAAAACAAGTTTAAATTTTTTTACCAATTAAAAGCTGGAACCAAAAAAAAAATTATAAAACAAACCCGGAAATTGGGTTTTTTAAATTTTCCATGGGGCCCCTCTCTCCTGGATAGGCCCAAACTGCCCTGGGGTGGGCTTTGGGTACGCAAAATTTTTGTGGGTTTGGCCAAAACCCTTTGGGCAAAACTTAGGTTGTCGGGGCCCGGGCTTTCAGAGGGGTTTGGAGTACTTGAAAAAGGGGGGCCTATTTTTAAAACTTTCCCGGGAAAATTTTCCCGGAAAAAATTTTACCCAAACCCCTTTTAATTTTGGCCCCTTTAAAGAAAAACTAGTAAAAAGTATTCTTTTACCCCGATTGGGCCCTTTTTTCCGGAAAAGGACCTAGGGCCCTTTTAACTTGGGGCCTCGGGGCGGGTTTTTTTCCGGCCAGGGTTTGGGGGGGGGGATTCTAATACGTTGGGGGCCCTTCTTCATTTCCGTCCCGGGGCCCCGGGTTTCCTAAGGCCCGGGGGCCGGGCGGTTTTGGGAAGGGAACCGGGCTGCCTTTCCCCCTCCTTCCCAAAAAACCCGAAAAAACCCTTCCCCAAAGAAAAACTTTGGGGAAAAAAAGGGAAACCCCAAAGCGTTACCGGGCCCGGGTTGGGGCCTGGGCCCTCGCCAGGGCCTTGGGCCCGGGCCGGGGAGGGGGTTTGGGGGCCGGGCCCCCGGGGGGGCCCTTCCCCGGGGTTCGGGTACCAACCCCTCGGGTGCGGGTCCCCCCCCGGGGTGTGGGCCCGGGCCAGGGCCTTCCCCGGGGCTAAAAACCCCTTCGGCCCTTTCCCCTCTACCCAATCGGCTTACCGGGGGGAGTAGGGGAAGAAAAAACTTCCCAAATTTTTCCTTTAAAGTGGACCCAAGCCCCCGGGCCAAAGCCCTTTCCGAAATTTCCCTTGGGCCCCCCTTCGGGGGCAGGTTGGGGGCCCGGAGCCCCGGGGGTTCCCCCCGGGAACCCCACCCCGCGCCTAACCCCTTGATCGGGCCCCCAAAACAGCTCTAAGCAAATTTAAACCTGGGGGCTAAATGAAAACAGCGTTCTGGGCAAAAAGGGCAAAAAACCCTTTTTAAACCGTTCCCCCGGGGGACAAATTCACCCTTCCTATTTTCCCGGCCTTTTGGGCCCGGGGCGGGGTTCCCCAAATTGGCCCTAAACCCTGCCCCAAAAAGGGCAAGCTTTTGGGCATTAGGGGACAAAAAAAAGGACCCTGGGTTTGGGGAAAGGGAAAAAAAATTTTTTTTTTTTTTTTGGTTTTTTTTTTAAATTTTTCCCTTTTTGGGGAAGGTTTTTTTTTTTTTATTTAAAACCAAATGAAAATCGGTTTTTTTTGGGTTTAAAAAATTTTTGGGGTGGGAAATTTTAAGGGGGTTAAAAATTTTTTGGGGTTTGGGAGGGGTTTTTTTAAATTTAATTTTTATTAATAAGTTAAATAGTGGGAGCAGTTTTTAGATGTAAGTGGAGAAAATCAAGGCCAAGCCTTTAGCCCCCCAAAAAAACCCTACCCAAATCCCTTTGAAAGTTTTTTTTATATAAATTTTTTTTTTTTTAAAAGGGTTTTTTCCTTTTTAAATTAAAGGTTTTTTTTTCTTTCCCTTTCAGGGGTTTAAAATTTTGGGGTTTTAAAATGAGTTTAAAACAAAGGGGGTTTTTGAAGGGGGCAGGGTTTTAGGGGAGCGGGGGGGAAAAATTTTGGGCCATTGTGAAGAGCCTTTTGTGCATGTTTGCTCTAGCCTTAGAGTTCTACCATCTTGAGTGAGTGGGTGTAAAATATTTCTCTCTAAGTGAAATAAAGATCCAAAGTTTGCCCAAGTGAGTTGTACAATGAATCATTTCTTGTGCTTTTGATTTGCTTAGTTTTCTTGTTTGGATTTCTCTTCTTGATTTTTCCGGTGTCAAGGATGAGTAAGAGATGAAAATACCTCTTAAAGATCATATCGATTCATCTAGACACCTTCTAGAGGAAATTCTTGAGTTTGTCGGTTTTTCTCAAGAGAGGCTATTTTAAGATTTTGCTCTTGTGAGAGATTTGGCTTGAATTTGTGTTGTGATCTAGCTTGCTATGACATGTGAGAACCCATCCAAGGTCATCTAGATCATCTAGGACACACGAGCAAGAGTGGATCAAGTTTTCCCACTTTTGTCCGGTTTTAGTGTAACTCTCCTTGTTTCGGATAAGAGTCAAAAATTTGGCATCGATCTTCACAATCCATGGTTGGAACAAGTTCCTGACATGCTAGGAAGGGTCTATGTCAAGTTTCACTGTATTTGGATCAGTGGTTTGAGAGTTGAATCTTTTATTGGATCATGTCTACATTAATTGTTTCTCAACAAGCGGTCAGACCACAAGGAGCCAAGCGGTCCGACCAGAGTGCGGTCAGACCGGCGTGGTCATTTTGGCTAGCAGTTAGGCCGCTTGTAAGCCGGTAGTCAGACCAATTTGAGACAGATTGTCTCGGGTGGTTTTTGTGTCTTAGCTTTTTGTGAACTTGTGAGTTTGAGTTTCCGCTGCATAGAATTGATATCTAGGATTTTTTTTGAAAGATTCATTCATTCCCACCTCTGACTCATCATACCAATGTCCTCCTTTGTTGCGTTAGTTTATCTTGTGTCGCGTGTCCGTGGTGGCTCACATACATCTTTGATTTTATAGTTGGGATGTAAGTCGGCAAAAATATATATGTCACAGATTATTTGTTAGTAATGGTCACAGAGACTACAGTAATTTCATGCAGAGAAAAACCTGTCTACCAACAGGCTTTCCTTCGTGATTAGGTAGTGACATGCATGGTAATTGTACCAGCCAAATCTTTTTTCTTTTCTTTTTGCATGTTGATGCAATAATCTACTGAGGTGTTCATACTAAAAGTTAGTGGAGTTGACCTTTTATTTCCAGTATATTGTCCTATCAAGTTGCGTGCAGAACATGAATCAAAATACAGTGCCAATTAAATCAATCTCTACTGTTATTTTTTACCAGGAAATATTTGTAGAAGACTAGAAGTCATTTATTAATATACAATCAAGAAGGTATTATTATCACAAATATACTTATTGGATTGTCATGTGACTAACATAAAAAAAAGGTATTATTGTGTGCTTTTTCACAACTAGCCAATTGGCATGAGCAATTGTATGCACAGTTTGGTGTAGTATAGTATAAATTTATACAATTTCAAATTTTAAAATTTATATTTTACAATCTAAATTTGAATTTGGGATATTGGATTTCATAATTAATTAGCAAATCTTATTTTGTGATCCCTCTCCTTAAGTGTGAAAGAGAGGATTGTGAAGTGAGTCCAAGAAAATTTACACTCTCAACCTTTGAATTAAACGGAGTGCTACCTATGTCTTTTTCAAATTAATATATCTCTAAACCGATTATTGAATTTAAACATTTGAAATTACGGTCTACCAAATTAAGAGTTTGTTGTTTTTTACATCTTTTTCAAATTAATATATCTCTAAGCTAACTATGAAATCAAAAGCCTTTAAAAGTAGGACCCACCAATTTAAGTGTCAAATATTTTTTTCTTGTGAGAACTTTTAATATACTCCTCTTTTTTTTGGCAATCATAAAATTCATGTCATCCACTCTTAATATATAATAGATGATAAGGAATTTGTAACTGGATGGTACTAGATTTATTAATGTACAGAAACCACTGACTACTAATATGTAGTATTGGTGGTACACCAACGCTTACTCCGAAAATGTCCTTTTGGGCATCCTAAAAGAGATCTAAGCTGCTGACCTCCCCCTCCTGCCCTTCGCCTCTTCCTCATTTATTTTTCAGAAGTACAGAGGTGACACCATTAAGCGGTCATATTCTTGATTTTTTTTCTTTGTGTTGGCTTTTCCAAAAGGGAGGCCAATTAATTACCAATATTCCTCTGGAGCAACCAAGTTAATCACGATTAGTACCAATCAGATGGAGCAATCAACATCTTGCTCGACTTCTTCGTTGGCAAATGCCAAATTCAAACAATGTACTCCCTCCATCCACAAGTATATATGTGTTTTTAACTTTTTATGATCTTTAATGTAAGTTTTTAACTATAATTTATTATTATAATATATGAACAAAAATAATAATAAATATATATTATGAAAGAATTTTGCAGACAAATCTAACAGTATTATTTTTATATAGTCAATCTATATACTTTAATAAATATTAGAGCATCTTTAGTGTATTGAACAATGCGATTTCTACTAATAACTAGGATACACTTTACATTAAAAATCATAAAATAATAATATTATCTCTTAACTGCACTTTCTCCTATGTAGTTGTTTAATGCTCATGTGAATTGTTTAATGCTTTAAATCGACTCCTAAGTAGAGTCCGATTCCATTTTTTTTAAATTGATCTCTCTAGTGTATTAAATCGATTTAATGTCTTATCTCTCCTTATTTAAATCGAGTAAAACATAACATTGTAAATGATCTTAATAGTTAAAGCTTAGAAAGTTTGACCATATAAAACCTAGAGTAATCTATATTTGTGGCCAGAAGTACTCGACAAGTTATTATTGATCACATTTAGCCCGGTGCCCACACCTAAAACCTGTTATATATTGGCGAGCGCAACCGAAATTTGCCTAGCCAGCTATATAGCTAGTAACTTTACATATGTAGCGCTAGATAGCCAGTAGCTGTTTGCGACATTGCAATAGCTAGCTTTTTCAGCATGGTGTGCGGTCATAAACAATAGCACGAAATGCATGCACGGCCTGAGAAGGCCAGGCCTACAAACAAGTGCAGACACGTCACCTGGATGGGATATCTCGCTCATAACTTGCTTCCGTGCAAACGATCGAATCCGAATCCAGTCTTTACAGCAGCGTCCCATCGAAAAGACAGGAACAAATAATCAGAAATAAAAGTGAGGAAACAGAGGAAGGAACGACGACTTTGAGACGTCGATGTGAGCTTTTGGGATTTATCAATTTGCTTTTTCGAAAAAAAAGGAAAAGGGGAGATAAGATAGCATTACTATAAAATAAATTATATTGGACGCCTTATCGTAGACGATTTATATAAAACCGTCTGTGATATAATTATTATAGACGGTTTTACAAGCGTGATCGTGTACCGTTTGTGATAGTTTACAAACATTATTAATCTGAATCATCTGTGATAATTGTAGACATCATAAATGATTTTTAATTAGAACCATATGTGATAATTTACAGACGGTCATAATACAAACCATCTGTAATAGTTGTGTATCACAGACGGCTTGTGGTTGAAACCGTTTGTGATATGTTACGCATGAATGGCGTGCGCTTCATCTCCCAACGTTGACCTTTTGATCGTTTGGTTCCCCGATGCTCGGATGTATTCCTTGTTATATAAAAATGATCGTCTGCCACCGGTGATTAATCCCCACGTCGTTGATATATCTTGTACGAACACCACGCCGGCCGGCTATCTTTCTTTCTCTTCCTTGTCTCTCAAGCACAAATAAATGACTCCCTACTCTTCCTTATCGCTGGCATTGATGGCCAACCTGGCTATCCTAAACAAGCACCTTGCCAGCCGTACGCTGGTGGATTCTGCGGAAGGACACTGTGTTAACAGTGTTCCCCCTCCTATATCTGAGGATTTGCCAAAGCAATTGAAGGCCACCTTCCGTCGTTTTGACATCCTCCTCTGCCGCGTCTTTCGGTTGGTCTCCCGCTTCCGACAAGCTAACCTCGCCATCGACGTGGTGCTCTACAACGACGGTGCAAATCTCCAGAAGGCTAGCCGTCGCTTGAAGTGCTTAGTTGAGGCGACGGGCGACCGAGTCAACCTTGCCAAGACCCCTCAGGAAAGGGAAGAGAGCCTATGGGCTCAATTCAAATTAATTATTCAATCGGAGGGTGTTCGTAAAGAGTATGCAAATTTACATGTTTATCCGGTGTGCAAAGCATCCCGATACAAGCGTAAGAATGACTCCGATGACGGCACGGGCATTGAGGTGAAGTAAGGATCTCCTGCTAAGATGTTGTGGTATCTACCGTACTTCCCCTTAGAAGCAGTTATTTGCGAACCAAAAGGATGCAAAATTGCTGCTTGGCACTTGGAGGAGCGTAAGAAAGATGGAATGATAAGACATGTTGTTGATTCTGCATAGTGGAAGAATATCGATACAATGTTTATAGATGTCAGTGCGGAACCAAGGAATATAAGATTTAGGTTGAGTGTAGATAGAATGAATCCTTTCGGTTACATGAGCATGACACGATTTGTCGTGCCGCCTAATAGGTGGGTTTCGGATCCGGTCCGGCCCACCATTCATGTCGTGCTGACACGGGCCATGTTGAGGCCGGCCGTGCCTCGGACTGATCCAGAAAAATATAGCCCAACTTCCAGCTCTACTCAACATGCATAAGTGGGTGGGTAGAACTCAAAATTCTTTTCCTGGCGCATGTCTGCCCGCCTGTGATTATTCTCTATGCCTGCCTCCTGCGTGCGGTGGAGCTGCTCGTGATTTGTGACATCCTGGTGCTGAGGTGCTCCTCAAAGGACAACAATTAGGCAAACGTTATTTCTGCAGGCTGCAGGCATACGATTACAGGTGGGAACGGTTGTTTCCATCGTGCTAGTGGAAAGGCGTTTGCCGCCGTAATATGGCCCACATGCCCATTCCGTTGAGGATACATCACAGGCCCATCCGACGTCGTTGAGCGGTCCACTATGTATGTGTCTTTGGGCTCAAACAAAACCATAAGCTCTCACCCTGTTGCAAACCAGCCTGGGCCAGGTTATTTTTCTGCCTTCTCCGTTTCTGTCCGTTGAGGCCGACCAAGACATCCACTCGCGCGTGGGCCGCCCTCCGAAGCATTATTGGGCTGAAATCACGGCTTCGGGCGCCTCGGAATCCCGCCCGCTCGCTCGGCCTACTCGGCTCTCGGTGCGCTTAGTAGAAGCCAGAGCATCGTGAGGCCGTGCTCGATCGACAAGCAGCGAACAATCCAGGGTCAAGTAGAAGCACACAGAGGGGTAGGAGTACTAGTAACAACTGTCTGTGGTAGCGTTTTATTGAGCAACTATTTGAACATTATAATCCCAATCGTTACATACAGTTCTCGATTCGTGTAGCTTGCTAGATACGTACAGAGGCTAAAAGAATATGTAAAGCTGTATAGGGCCATACAGAGCAGAAAACAATATATAAAAATGAAAAAAGAAACGAGAGAAGGGGAAAGAAAAGGAAAGGACGCACGAGCTAAGCTAGCTAGCACGTACGGATTGATCAGAGGTGTATCTAGATATTATCTAAATAATATTTTTTTAACAATTTTTTAAATTTAGAACCATTAAATTAGAAACACTCTATGTAGTACGACATTTTAATCACACAGCCCAGCTCGTCAAGCTTGCGTGCATCGAGCATTCGCCGCCGATGGATGTATCAGCTCAGCTGGCCACCCTGCAGTTGGTCCTGATGGTGCCGCTGGTGCCGGTGAGGACGCCGACGGCGCCCATCTTGACCATGGCGGCGGCGAAGTCGGTCTGGAACGTGTCGGAGCTGTTGGTGTAGCCGACGACCTGCGCGGCGGTGGCCTTGTCGCCGAGGAGCGCCTGGTCGGAGGTGAGCAGACCGCGGTTGGCGACGATGCCAGCGAAGTAGTTGGTGTCGAAGGCGGTGGGGGTCACGGGGTCCAAGGCCACCAGCTGGCTGCCGCCGCCGCCGCTCCCCTGCTGCTGCGGGCACTGCTGCGTCAGCGTCGCCAGGTAGCCGGGGTCCATGCTCGGGTCCTGTCCCGCGTTCGGCCCGTACGAGTAGAGCCGGTTGCTGAACGAGCTGCAGTGCGACATCCCGACCGTGTGCGCCCCTGCAGGCTTACCCAGATTTCAGGGGAAAAGGTAAGCAAAAGCTAGCTTTTTTTTGCGTGCCGCGCGTGTACCGCCGGCCGGCCGTCACACGGTTGGTTTACCTGAGAGGGCGACCATTTCGGCCTTGGTGAGGTTCTTGGAACCGAATATTTGCGTGAGCTGGTTCACGTTCGCGGTCGGGGGTGGCAGGTTCCCGTTGGTCTCCTGCGCGACCGAGACGTTGCCGTCTCTTCGCCCGGCCGGCACCTGGTACGCGTTGCCCCCGACCTACATACACATTGCACAGCATTCTAGTTAAAATTGGCAATCCACTTTATTGCGACCGGTATCATCCGTGCATCACTAGTACCTATCAATCGATCACCACCTGATATACCAGAATGGAGTTAGGTCTAAGTCGATTTGGATCCTAGAGCGTTACAACGATCGACTGAAACAGAAAACTTAGGGTGGCAATGTACAGAGGTACCAGATTGGCGGGTGCTAGCGCGGCAAGGACAGGGCTCCAACTTGGGGGATGGAGACACAGAACTGATGGCATGTGGACGGCCACATGGGCGTGCGACGGATCCACGTGAGCTATGCGTCCATGAACATATCCTGACTTGCCCACTTGACGACCAAAACCTCCTCGTAGCTTTCGATCTTTCCTCTTTAATTACCCCCCAGGTAATGCTGATTGATTGAAAGAAATGGACTCCAACCACCGACCATAACTAGTGTTCTGATCTGCTGGTATGTGTCTTTTTCATGTGATGGTTAGCCCTATGTGCTGTTTCCAGCTCTAACTGAAGTTTCACTTTCGTACATACTCTGGTGACGTTCGTCAGGAATATTTTTTCCCCTTACGCTCTCCCGCAATGAAGTTTAAGTGATATCTGACCAGTTGAATTGTACTAATAATACTTGCTGCTTGCCCGCTAGAAACTGCTTTATTCGGAATGGGATTGCAGGAAGCATTGCTAAGTGCTCAGTGACCAACATTGATCGATCTGTTGCTTGTTGACAGTTCTTAATAATACTAGTACTAGTGCTAGTTCAGAATCAGTTCGACCAGATGGGACCCAACCAGAGCTGAAGACACCATTTATATTAGTCTAAGAATAAGATTAAACTGCAACGGTCGTATGACAAATAATGTAGTGTACTCCATCCAAATCTCCCTAACGGCATCTGATGACAACACATTACTTGTTCCAATCAGCTGACCATCTACAAACACTCCTAGCACTGTCCTAGCAGTACTCTAACGTACCAACTGATTGTAGTACCGTTGTTGCGTCGAAGTAGAAGAATAAATAGAAGCCTCAATCGGAAAGAATAATACTTAAAACCCAATCAAAGTCTTGCGATTTGCTTCGGTATGTGAACTTCCTCTGCGCTCAAACTCAATAACATGGAGATCTGCAGTATACGATTTTTCTTGCATGGAGATCGGAGCAAAGCTTGGGAATGATTGCACTTGGCCCAACACACCAGCCGTCTAGTTTCTACTAAAAAAACGTCAGGGCTGAAAGTGAACTTTCTACGACATTTTTATCTGTTATAAAACTCAGGTCAAAAATAGAGATAGAAAGAATAGAAGATACGGATTTAATATTGAAAACCCTCATGAAAACAAAACGGACGTATAAAGTCAAAAATTATTATACGAGGAGAGATTACAAGCACAAAAACTTCAGCGTATCTAATCTGTGCGACTACATGGGTACATATATATTCTAAGAAACAAAAGTTCCTAACGGAGAAAGAACCGAATCAAAGTCGGTTGTGTTGGCCATTGCCACGTCTCACATGGCTCGGTAAAAGTGCCTAGCTTAGACACGAACCCGAATTCAAATCACACTTTAACAGTCTCCATCTTGAGACGAATTCGCTCCTGCAGCTGAAATATGAAAATCGCCTCAAAGTCTTCTTGAATAGACCTTGTGCCTCGAAAATCCATCAAACTAATCTTTAACAAGAAATACTGGAAAATTATTATCCAATTTTGGCCGCATGTGATTTTGGCCGATACAGCTGAACCCATTACACTTTTTATTATAATTTTTCTATTAATTCTGCTTTAAAAAATGTATCATTTAAAAATTTATTATTGAAAATAGTATAAGTATAAGTCAATTTTATGTGCAAATGAACTCGGCCTTAGTTCACGAACCAAAGGTCCGACACCCACTTCTTTTTGCTTGGACAACCATTTTTTCTCTCCTCGGAATCGATGTTGCAGACGGAGGCTGCTACATTCATTTTCAATGCTACAACAAAATAATCTCAGCCTCGGTTTTGTGCCGCTCAACCGCTTCGAATATGATGATGCTGGCATAGACGACGAATCGACGAGTTGTCGAGACGACGTGGACGCCACATGATAGCCATACTATATGCCACACTTTGAATGCTGCTGAAACTTTTTGACACCGTGGATGTCACGCCGGCGCTGCCCTAGTGATATCGTGTGTGTCGCCCCGGGTTTGAGACTGCTCCTCCGGGACAACAGTTTAGATTTAAAACCCGAATATCTAATACCATTTGTTATAAAACACACGATAAAAATAGATGATCGAAAGAATAGCATATGCAAATTTAATGTGAAAAACTTTTATGGAAAAAACTACAAACGTACGAAGACGAAAATCACTATATAAATAGAGATTATAAACTCGAACAGTACGACTACAAGGTACATATATATAGGTTAGGAAATAAAAATACCTACTGAAGAAGGAAATCGAATTAGAGGCAGTTGTGCTATCCATCGCCACATTCAACCAGTGCCATGAACAGATTGGATTACTTCTTGTACCGTCTTTTAATGCCACATCTCAAAAGGAATATTAGGGAAAGCAAGAGCATTTTGTTTCTTTCTCTTAATCCGCGGGCGCGACGCGATCATGTGGGCTGTGGCGCTGATACGGACACCGGCCGGTGGGGCCGTGCAATAGCGGACTTACGTGTATCTAAAGAAAAGGCCGGCGGGTCCGTTGCATAGCATCGGCCCCGTGCATGATGCCGTGCGTGCGTTGCTTCAGAAACAATGCCGGATTCCTCTACCGGAATGCCAATTACCCACAATACCGTAATTAAGTGGGTTTTTTTCGATTGTAGCCGATGCTTTTGATTCTAGCACAAACTGCAAATGAATCAAATACTGGTAAATTATTTTAAAAATATGATAAAAAATTATCTTATTTATTTATTTAAAAAACATAAACCATAAACGAGATAAAATGAAAGGGGCCAGCCGGTCATACTGGTACTATGCAGCATCGTTCAGTGCAGGCAAAGTACTGCTAGTGGTGTGACCCTTCGGAAAGAATAGAAAGTTCCTACTGGCAGTGGTAGGAGCAGTCGCTTTTTGAGCAAGCTGGGTGGCAGGCAATCAATACAGGAAGGCTTAGAGAACTCTGGGCGCCGCCCGTTTCTGTATTCCAAGCTCGCACCCTAATCCACAGACGAATCGGCCATGGCTCTTCGGTTGCGTGGGCCGTTCGCGTGATCCTAGGGCTCAACTTGCTCGTGCACTTGGTGAGTAGTAGGATAGTAGTTTCGTTATTATTACTGAACCGAAGCAAGCTGGTCAATAGGCATGCAGGGGAAGGGAGTGCGTGCGTGCGTACGTACCAGTGCGAGGGCGTCTCTGGCCGCGAACGCCAGTATGTCCGCGCAGGAGACGACGCCGAAGCAGGCCTGCTCCAGCCGCGTCTTGGCGCTGTCGATGACCTCGAAGCCGCGAAGGCTCGTGTTCGGGGACGCGTCCTTCTCCGCCTGGTTGCTCGGCGTCGAGTCCAGCAGGACGGACGCGTCGCAGCCCTGCAGTTGCCGGCCGGAGCGGGGAGATCGAGTTCAGTTAAACCAGATGTCACGTGAAAGCAGCAACACATGTGAAAGCGCTGATTGGGGTATCGATTTCATCACTGACACTCCTAATGATGTGACCCATCACCCATAAACCAACTGTTGCATAGACGACTAAAATTTTTTATCTCTCAGTTATTTTAAGTTGCACTATTAATCACCTAAATTTACAGATAATTTTTTTGAAGGGAACTGCAACTACAATTGAAGTTGAAGTATGCATATGCCAACAGGCTGGCTGTAACAATTCGAGCACCCCATGCGGGCAGGCATCTACCTACCTTTCAATCCCCGCATCGACCTCCTCGCTGTAAAACTACGAACGCGAGAAACAGACGAAGCAGAGCGCGGTGCACGGCAAAAGAGGCAGGCTCCACATGCAAGCGAAGCACATCCCCACAGTGACATCACGCTGCACTGGACCACGCGACGCTAGCTGCAGCAAACGCAAATATGCAATGCAAGGTATCTACCCTACCCCAACATCTATATCTCGATCTGGCACCCCAAACAAGAAGCTCTTATCAATGGAAGGAAGGAACCGGAGGATTCCTGTACTGACCCTGACGAAGCAGTCGTGGAAGTGCAGCCGGACGAGGCCGGCAGCTGTGCCCGGGCTATTCGACACCGCCTTGGTGACCTCCTCCTGCACGACGATTTCCGCCGCCGGGCACAGCGTGTCGTAGAACCCCACCTGCAGCTGCGCCTGCGACCACGCCGCCGTCGCCATCATCACCACGGATAGGAGCACAGCCCGCAGCCGCATTCGCGCTCCTCCTCTGCCGCCTCGCGCCTCCATCTCCCACTAGCCTGCCTGCCTAGCTAGCTCCCCGGACAGCTCGGTTCTTGCTTTAAGCGCTAATCCTGCAGGCTGCAGCAGCAACAGGCCAACTTTTCGGTGGCGCTATGCTTCTCGGTTAAGGATGGCGAGAGATGGTGGGACTCGAGATGGTTTTATAGGCTGGTGGGGTGGGAAGACATGAGCCATGTGGGAGGGGCATACTAGTGGAGGAAAGACGGTGCCAATTGGGGGGCCAATTGGGCTATGATTGAGCCGATAAAGGGGAGCAAGAAAGAATACGATACGCGATCTGTAAAATGCTTCAGGCTTTTGGTTTTGATCTACTGTAAATTTACTAGGGATGGACAGTGTGTGTGCACGAAGACTACGGGAGGGTGCGTGTTGCGCTGAGCTGGCATTTGGGATGATTGTGTTTTTTTTTTTCGTCTTGTGTGGCTTGGAACTTTCTCCTCTCTCACCCAAGCAAAACTGGGCCCGGTAGTACGTCAGTATCTGATGCTAAAATGGGATGATTGATAGCAAGACAGAGATCCCTTGGAGTTATGTATTTGTTTGGAGTTTGTGAGATTTATGTGGTCTTATCTGCTAATTTCCCATTTAACGTTTGGGATTTAAATTACACTGGGGTGATCAGGATGTAATACAGAAGGATTGGACTCCAAACGGTTAATATCCTCAGGCGACGGCTTGTTCAGGACTGGACTAAACCTGAGGAACTAATACTGAACTCTAGTGCTCTAGCACTTCATTATTGCAGTTCATAAGCCACCCGGTGTCCTCTGATGTACTGTAGTGCGGTCGGTAGTCGGCTGTGCTCTAAAGAGCTTTAGTTTCTAGCTTTTAGCTTCTAACCTTCTAACTTAATTTCAGTTTTTCTAATTTTTAAACTTTTTGTTATTTTTCTTATTTCTTTGCATTGGCCCAAATGACATATCTTTTTTCCCTTTTGTCTATTCTTTAAATTTAACTATACTAAAAAACTAACTGCAGCTAAGTGCCAAAATAAGCCTTAAACAATGCAAAACATTAAAAAAAAAGCTACAGCTCACATGCCTGTTCTTTTCCTCAGAAACTGACGGCTTTTGGCTTTTACTACAGTACCTAACTTTTAAACGGAGTATTTTCTCAAGACAAGGTCTATAAGTTAAACGATGTTCACGTTAAAAGTCCAACATCAGTACCATCCAAAATCGCAAATAAGTATCTCTTTCTCCGTAATCATCTGTAAACAACTAAAATTTAAAATTTTAGCCAAAAGTCATAAGTCAGTAGCGTTGCCAAACATGCCCTAAAATGTTAGCTGCTTGACTCATAGCTTAGGCATGCTCTTTAGCGTTTGGATGATTGCTTTTGGGTACAACTAATATTTTGGTACATTTTTGAGACGATGAATGGTAAAGATATTGATGTAAACAGCGCATGTTACTGGTGGGCTGGGCTCCCTATTCTTTTAGGCTTTTAGGGTGGCCCTTGGCTTCGGTTTATCGAAAGCCAAAATAAACGGGACAACTTCTCTAAGCAGTTCTCGAAACAACTTCTTTAAATAATTTTCTAAACCCGCTGGCATATGTATCATTCATATTTACATCTTTGCCGTCTGTCATCTTCTTAAAAAGCTTAACCAAAAAAGTATGAGCCACGGCACAAAAGAAAAGTGTATATCCTTGTGCTAACGTGCTATCATCTCTTCACTAGTTGCATCCCGTATGTGAAGAGCGTCAGCTACGGGCACCGAGCATGCTTGCTTGGCTGCTGGATTGATTGCTTCCTTTGACACCTGCTACTTAGAAACGGACCCTTTTTTAACAGGCATGATTAAAAGCTACTATCTAAATTAGCAGATTTTTGCTAGTGTTTACCAGAACTAATAGATTTATCCGTGTAATTATATGGTTAGATATTATGATATAATTATTTTTAGTATACAACTCTACCGTCTATAACTGAAATATAATTTTACTTGCTATACAACTCTAATATACATATATAATTAATCTGATCTTTGTTATAATCTAGCCATACCAAAATAAATGGTGAAAATACTTCTCTTTTTCTCGATTAATGTGATAATTTCTAAGATTATTGTGAGATTTTCTTACCATTAGGTGTCTCAAATCATACTAGTTGTTTTGTTTATATAGATTCAAAGGAGAAGGTTAGTGCGTGGTACAGTGTGGTTAGGGGCGAACAGCTCAAGCCAGATTCAAGTGGCTTCTACGTTGAGGAGAACCTTTTCTTGACTAGCGCCATTCTTTAATGGAGTGCCACTACGTTGATCCGTGCAAGAGCTTTATCGAAAGGAAGCACATCTGCTTCATAAAGGTTTGGGTGAAGTTACAGATAATTAACCCCTGAATGGTAAAAGGTTCAGAATAAGAACCAATCACTGCAGGGACTAGGAACATTCATGGCTGTTTCATGCTAAACACTTCACCGTCAGAGTACTGCAAGTTCAGTGTGGAAATGTGTTTTCCACTGAGAAATGGAAATAAAATTCCCTTCGCTAGCTGCTACCTACCGGAGTGCAGACAAGAGCTGCCCTGGTGAGTGGTGGTACTGCCTGCACATGCAGATCGTGTTTGGTAGAAGCTGCAGAAATCGCGCTAAGAAACCTGGCTGTTTACCGCCTATCAATCAATCTAACATGGACTGTTGTCGGTTTGATTTGACCGCAATTGGAGGAACCATATTACTGAGAGTCGGTTTGCGTAGTACTGTAGAAAAAAAAGGGCAATGAGCTTTAGTTGTGTTTGTACCAGAAGTCTAATTGCGTAGGTAATCCTGAATATTTCGCTGCAATTTGAAAGTGTATAGCTACATTCGCGGCATTTTGGTATGTTTGATCGGTGCAGAACTAATACATCCCTTCCTATCAAGAAAGCAGCAATTAGTTCCATCTAGTAGTTCTTTCTTAGCCTTGTCTTATACCCTGGCCAACAACTCCTCATTTTGTTGCCTTCGCTGCAAAGTTGACTTTGCTTTTGTTGCATCGCAGGCTTTTGCTTCTTTTCGGCGTCAACTTTATGGACAAAACCTAACTAAAATTGCTCCTAGAAAGGCTTGTGCTAAGGCTATTCAATATTCATTGTCCGGTTCAATAAACAATGTGATGGATTGTCAGGTAGGCGCCCAAGATTGCTCGGCACATGACAAAAGTAGTACGTGCGTAGGCAGCCTGGTCTATCCATCCGTCAGCCAAAGCGGCCACGTAAAAAAACCGTAGCTATTTTTAAAGACAGCTTCGAGTAATTCTCGTCTCGCCTCGCTGTATCCAAACAATTACATCTCACGCGTAATGAAAGTCCAAAATCAACGTATAATTCCATTCCATTTCACCATTTGACAAAGACATGGAAGCAAAAAGAACAATGTAAAAGATAAAAAAAACAGAGAGGCTGCCAAAATGCTGCTTAATTTACAACCCTGCAGTTGGTGCGTACCTGGCCGTCGCTGCCGGTGAGGACCTGGATGCTGCCCATCCTGACCATGGCGTCGCCGAACTTGGTGACGAACAGGTACAGGTTGTAGGCGTTCTGCGCCACGAGCGCGGCGGTGGCGTTGTCGGACGTCAGGGTCTGGTCGGAGGTGAGGAGGCCGCGGCTGTCCAGGAGGTTCTGGAAGTAGCTGGTGTCGAACGTGTTCGGGCTGCCGGCGTCCATGGGCACCGTGTTCGCGCTCCCCGGCGGGCACTGCTGGGCCAGCTGGGACGCCAGGGCCGCGTTGAGGGCCGGGTCCTGGCTCGTGCTGGAGTTGTAGTAGTAGAGCCTCGAGCTGAACGAGCTGCAGTGCGATACGCCGATCGTGTGCGCTCCTGATCAAACGAGAAAAAAAGACGAAGATGCTCAGAGGCCGAATCTGATGATGAACGTTGGGCCGTCGAGGGCCGTGGATTTTAAAATGGGCTATCCGTCTTCATGTGGGCTAGTTGGAAGTACCTGAAAGCGTGACCATCTCGTCCTGGGAAAGCCCATTCTTGGCGAAAATTTGCGTCAGTTGGGCCGCGTTTGCCGTCGGAGGAGGCAGGTTGGCCTGTGCGTCGGACGCCACCGAGACGTTGCCGTCCCTCCTCCCGGCAGGAACTCCGTACGGGCTACCGCCGGTCTGCCATTGACGATACGTAACTAAGTGTGAATCAAGAACCCCAAAACAGCGTCTCACAGCAAGATGACACGTGTGTGGGCGCTAAGCTACGTACCAACACGACGCTGTCTCTTGCGGCGAACGCGAGTACGTCCGCGCACGAGACCACCCTTTGCACGCGCTCTCCAGCCGCTGCTTCGCGCCGTCGATCACCTCGAACCCCCTCAGGCTCTTGTTCGGCGTGGAGTCCTTCTCGGCCGTGCTGTTCGCCGTCGAGTCCAGCAGGACCGACGCATCGCAACCTAACGAATTAAGCATTAACCTATCATCACCCCTTCGCTCCCATTTCATGCTAACAAGTCGGCATTGCAAGCTAATCAAATGTGCAGACTGGTAGCGAATTAAACTTGAGAAGGATCATAAACCTTGACGAAGCAGTCGTGGAAGTGCAGCCGGACAAGCCCCGCGGCGAGGCCAGGATTGGCGCTCACGGACCTGCCAACCTCGTCCCTCACAATCACTTCGGCCTGGGGGCAAGACTGGTCGTAAAACCCTACCTGGAGCTGCGCTTGTGCGTCCCCAGCGCATAAGCACAGACTGCACAGTGCCACAGCTATTGCACCTACTATTACCAATGCCATGACGCCTACCAAGGTAGACGAAGACTAGTGCGTCAAAGATATGCACAATGCGGTCAAATTTATAGGAAGCAAATGATCTAAAGAGGGCTAATTAGTTTGGTAAACGAGCAGTGGTCTCTGTAGTGTACTAACTAGTCAAACATATCCTTATTCAATTACTAGTCATCACTGACAGGCGTGCGCAGACAAGGTTGCAGGCGGCCATGTGAAGGCCTGTAGCTAGAAACATGGCCAAGATTTTGAGGCATGGCGTTGGGATTAGCCATATAGTTGGCGCGGTGCGTACATACAACTAGCCGGCAAATCAGGACCTGCAAGCGTTTGTTCTTGGGCATCAGTGAGGCTACAAGATAGTAAGGTACTGCCTATTTTTGTTTGAATTTTATGGTTTTTAGTTTTTTTTTACTATTTTCTAAATTTTATTTTTTAACTTTTTGGTTATTCGAGTTTTTTTTGTTAGTTCTTTTTTACCATATTAAGCTCAGTGAGGCTACGAAAATAGTAAGCGTTTGTTCTTGTTTTTTTTTGTCTATAGAGATATATAAAAAACAAAGTGGTGTTTAGGGAACATTCGAGTGTTTTTTGTGGTTCGAATCACTCAGATTTTTGGGAGGGGTGCATATATAGGATAAGGGGGATTCGAGTATTTTTTGTGGTTCTGAGCACTCATATTTTTTGGAATGGTGCATATATCGAAGAAGGGGGATTCAAATATTTTTTTGTGGTTCAGAGCACTCGTGTTTTTTATGAGGTGCATAAGTGAGAGAAAAATCTAAGTGCTCCAAGTCAAAAAACATTTAGCACTTCCCAAAAAAAACAACTCATCGTAGAAACTGCTTCTAATATCGTCTATAGATGACATAGAATATATTATAGATAACAGTTATCTATATTGCTCATTGTACATTCTGCTTGTTAATTAACCAGGGGAGGTTCGGGTTTTCAACTTGTACCGTGCTTGCGAGGATTAAAAACTGCTGTGCTGGTGTCGGAACGTAACATGGAGTTGTTGTAGAGACTAAACCTCGGAAAGGTTATAAAAATGACAGCGCGCATGTGGTGAAGCGTCCAAGCTAGTGGTCGTGATCGAGGCGGTGCTGCAGAGCTTTGCAGGGCGTGCCATCGCTAGGTTTTGCAAAATGGGAGAAATAGGTACAAAATGCAACTTGTAATCTCTTCAAAAAAAAATTGTAACTTGTAATGGCCGGCGTCTCCCATTGAAATTGCTGGAGGGTTGTCGCAGTTATGAGATGCATGGTACTACTACAATACATGTGGGGTGACATATGTGCTAGTGTGTTTACACGGTGTGAAAATATTGGGTTGGACCTAGTTTCAAAAACGGCTAGATAGGCCATGTGAGTGTGCGACCATAGTCCATTCTAAGGTGAAAACGGAGTGCACGGTGGTTAAACTCTATTTATATATATTTTTTCTCGGATTCGAATATGAATCGGATAAGCCTCATATATGAACATGGACTGAACAAATGTCAGATACAAATTTAGATCGGATTTAACTATTTTTTGGATTTCGATAATTATTTGTGGCTTCTCCTATTTAAAACATGACATCGAGTTGTTTTCATATTTTGAACTGATATATTAAAAATAAACCGGTTATAAACATAGCAAATTTGGCAAAAAAAAAGAGTATGTAAAAATCTTTATTGGGTATATGCCAAAATAAAAAACATAAAACGCCAAATTAGATTCCATCATGAAAACGGGCTCGTCGAGATGATGAAAATGTCTATATAATATGCAAAATTTAGAGGTCAAATGTAAAAGATACGTATTAGTCGATCGCTATTATATCTATCAAATTCGAGATATTATCCGGATATCCGATTCTCAATCCGTTTCATGACATATCAGATTTGCATCTGACATCCACGACATCCTTATTCAAATCCGATTTTCTATTTGGATACAGATATTTAGTATCCAATCTCGAAAACCCGGATTCGGTAGCCTCATTATCGGATCAAATCTAACTCTATTTTAACCCCTATTCAACTCACAAGATATGTTTGGTCGGTATCAGACTAGAATACTGCCACCTACCTTGTCCACACGACTCGCAGTGCTACACACAAGAGGGTGAGCCCCAAATTTTTGCTGCGCGGATCGAAGAAACATTCCCAGTAGAGAAGGGACGCAGTGATATTTCTAGGATGAACAGCCTCTGGAATCTGGATCTGCCGATCTAGCCGGCGGGTGGCGGACGGCCGCCTTGTTAGCGGTTGCCCGGCCGGTGAAGCCGTGGCTGCTTTTTTTTTTAAGGGAGATTTGTTGTATACTACGGAGGAAGAGGTTTTGTCAAAAAAAAAATATAAATTCCTCGCGGCATGGACTAGGTGTCCGAGTGAACATGTAGGGCATAAATATATACCTCTAACCTCTTGTAACTCTAGCCGTAAAAAAAACTCCTTATACGGATGAAGCCGTCGCGATTCGACTCTTAGGGACGTAAACATTGACGAACCTCGTTAACAAATCTTATGTTTCTTGTGTACTTTTATACTTGTTGTGATTATTCTCTCATACTAGGGCTGCCGTCGATCTAACAAAAGCTATGATTGTTGTGCGCTGCCCAACTGCGGAGCGTGGCTGAGCTTCATGTCTCCGGTCCTGCTTGACTGCTTGCGCGACGTGTCCACATGTGCCGTCAAGCGTCACTACGTCAACTATGATGCGCCTCGTGGACTTGAGAGCATCGCCACCCTTTCTCCCTCTCCGCCTCCTCACTCGCCACCGCCTCCTCGCCTCGCCTCCTCCTCCTCGCCGCCGCCCCTTCACCTCACCTCACCTACCGCCACCAAACCTCTCTCCCACTCCGACTTCAGACTCCGACGTAGTCGACCTCCCTCACCACCACTGCGCACCCTCTCATCGTCTATCGCCGCCGCCGCCAAGACCTACCTCTGGGACTCCAGCGTCGTCAACGTCCGATGGCCCCCGCTTGCCTCCCTCGCTGTCAAGACCTTCCTCGCCGACGCCTCCAAGACCTCCCCCTATTGCCAAGACCTCTGTCATTGTGACTTGCTACTTGCTAGTTACTACTTGCTTAACTAGCTCATGTCATCTACTCGCTAGTTAGTACTTAGTAGTTACTACTTACTTAACTAGTTCTATCACATGTGATATAATTAAATTTACTTGATAAGCTACTAATGTAGTTGTATTTTGGATATACAGTATGGTTGATTGATCCTCATATGATGTGGCCGTGTCCGCTTATTAAATTTACTTGTTAAGCTACTAATGTAGCCGTGTCCGCTTGTGCCGTCAGGCGTCACTCGTCAGCCATGATGCGCCCGTGGACTTGAGAGCGTGCGCGAACTTGCGGGCTCAACGACTCGGCCTGCGACCGCGAGCGAGCCAGCGCAGAGCGGCCGAACGCTCTGCCAGTTAGATCGCGCGGGCTGGGCTGCCGTTGCCTGGGTCACCGAGCCTTGCGCTGTCTGGGCTGAAGTCTCTTTGGGCTGACGTTTTAATCTTAAGTTTACCGTTCTGCAGAACCCGGAGCACGCGAGAATGATCAATCTTGGCCAACTTCCTTAGAGATTAGGGAGTAACATGACAACACAAGATCGACCGCAGTACAGTATACAAAGATTGATGTTTAAGCAAGAAACAGTGCTATCTGTCTGTACATGAAAAGCTGCCTATATGTTGTAACTTTTCATATAACTCATTTAGACTTTTTTTTAGCTTATAGCTTAATAGGTTAATCTATTACGGATAATACAAAGAAATACAGAAAAATAAGAAAAAACTAAAAGGCTAGAAAAGATGAAAATAAAAAAATTAGAAGTCAGAAACTAAAAGTTGAAGCCCAAACAAACAGGGCCGCAGACTAGTGCTTAGATCACAGCCCAGATCACGGCGACACAAATTACAACGGCAATGACCAACAAGAAAAGGTACATCCAGGAACCGCCTTTCCTCATGCGCGCGTTCAGAGATTTCAGCCTTTTCTGCGCACGCTGCGCACAAATATGACCGAAAAGGTTAGCTTATCTGTGAATCGTGATATATATATACACAAACATGTTGCAGCTATCTTGGAGGAATTTTTCTTTCGAACAAGGCTACGCTATCTTGGAGGAATTGGTCGCCATTTTGGCTACGAAGGGAATGAAAAGTGTCAGGTAGATGAAATATCTGTAGCTCGTTGCTTGTATCTTCAGTCCTGTCGTCCAAGTCATCCTGCAACGTTCATGTAAAATGGTTTCAGGAGCAAGTAATTCTAAAAGGACAAATTTACTACAACTTTTTCAGGAACCACAGTTGATAGCTGCAGCCGATGCTCACTATTAGCCTAGCGTGGAGATCCAACTCTTCGTTAATCCCTAGCGCAATGTGCTGCGTGCTGACTATCGTCTCCTCCAGCTTGTATAAACATAAACTATCTTTATATACGATTTTAGCTGGTACGACTGAACTTAGTATATGTTTTACTATAATTTTTTCTATTGACTCTGTCTAAAAATATATCGTTTAAAAACTCGTTATCATATACAGTATAAACATAAACTATCTTTAGATCCAAAAGAACCTGAACTATATCTCTGTAGTGCCATATACCCATTGGGTGAGATAGGACAAGCAGGTAATGGAGCTTGGAGATGACCAGCTGGCCATTAAACTGCGTGCATGCAACCTTGTTGGAATTAATTTAGCCGCGTGTAATCGCGCGAGTACGTACGCGAAAGGTGATCAGGAAGCAAACATTTTCCTCGAGCGCAGGGTGGGACCGCGCCGATCGATCGAGCCTCGCGGGCGCGCGTGCCCGTACAAGGCCGCGCGCGTTCGCGTTCGCGTTCGAGTTCGGCCCACGTCTACCACCCGGAGCAATGCACCCAGTACTACGCACTAGTGGAGTACCCAGTCTAACAGTACGATTAAATTGGCCCAGCCCAGTACGGGCGCGGATAGATAATGCCTCGGCCACGCTCTCGGCTTTGTGTCCCCCTCCCCTTATCCTTAGGCACCGGCACCGCCACCGCCACTCCCACTCCCGTGCAGCAACTCCGCAGGTCGTTGCATGCACCGGTAACCCCTCCTCCCCCATAGCCGCAGCGCAGCTCAACATGGTTAGCGAGCAAGTGCCGGCGGCCACGGAGGCCGAGCTGGAGAACAGCGACGCGGCACCCGTGAGGACCGAGGAGGCCGACGCGCCCAAAGCGCAGGAGGACGATGCGCCCGTCGTCGAGGACGTCAAGGAGGATGATGACGAAGACGAGGACGAGGACGAGGACGAAGACGAGGAGGATGACGATGCTGACGAAGGTATACAGCACGTTTCTTCCTGGTCCTTATATTTTTCGTCTTCCTTAAAAGCTTCCTTTTGTAATCTTCTGTCAGTAGTAGCTTGTAACAGTGTGAGGCTTGTTTGAATACTCGGTGTTCGAATAGACAAGTGGTGATTGTTTATTACAGTTCATGCGACTATGCGAGTGCATCTCAAATGAACCAATTTCCCCTTTTCATGGTTTGATTTTCTCACCATCTGGGTTAAGGATTAAAGCTCCTGAAATGAATGATTTTATAGATCAACTAGTTCTTTCCACACACACACAAAAAGGACTACAGAATTGTATTTATTGAGTCTTGACTTGCAGTTTTTATGACCATGTAGGAGAGCAAGGTGCAGGCGGAAACGAGAGCTCAAAGCAGAGCCGGAGCGAGAAGAAGAGCCGCAAGGCCATGATGAAGCTCGGAATGAAACCCGTCACTGGAGTCAGCAGGATAACCATCAAAAGAGCCAAAATGTAAGCGGGAACCACCCCCAAAAAACTTACATATACTGAATGGGTAGATGTGTTTTGACCGATATAAATGAAGTCGCTACAGTATATATTATAATCAACTTGTAGACTCCACTTTAAAAAGAAGTTTTGTTTGAAAGTTAGTTATATAAAAAATTAAAAAACAGTTTTTTGGAAACCGAAAAGAAGAGACTATTTGTCTTATCATGTCTATTTGCTTCAGATATTGTTTGTGGTATCAAAGCCTGACGTCTTCAAGAGCCCAACGTCGGAGACGTACGTCATATTCGGCGAGGCCAAGATCGAGGACCTGAGCTCTCAGCTGCAGGCCCAGGCCGCACAGCAGTTCAGGATGCAGGACCTGAGCAAGGTGATGGCAAAGCCGGACGCTGCCGCCGCCGCGCCGGTCGACGAGGAAGAGGTCGACGAGACCGGGATAGAGCCCCGCGATATCGACCTCGTCATGACGCAGGCCAGCGTGTCGCGGGCCAAGGCCGTCAAGGCTCTCAAAGCGCACGACGGCGACATTGTCAGCGCCATCATGGAGCTCACGGCCTAGCGCCTACCTGCTGCAAGCTGCTTCGTTATCGCAAGACCTGGCGGAATTAGTCATCCTCCCCGTCGAGTATTTGTTTTTTTGGTGGTGGTGTACTGGTGTGTTATGGATTTTGCATAAGTTGCTCTGTTTATTCACGTCACGGACGTTGCGTCATGTCAGTTTCCAGATTAGCGCCATCTTTAAGTGGTCAATGGAATCTCATTTCAGTATCTGCATGGCAGCGTGTCTTGGAATGGAGCTACCAGATTTAATTTGCTTACCAGGTGGCATATTTTGTGTGTAATAAGGTTCTTCTGGGCATGGGTTGCCACATGGAAAATGAGATGCTCTAATAACTAAATTCATTGCATAACAAAGTAAAAGTAAAGGTACTGTAGATTTATTGGATCAATGCATTGCTTTGTTTTCACATTATGCAATAGAAAAGAGACCCCCACCTATGCCCCTATATTATCCTTTCTATAGCAGCTCCTATTTATCATGCCTCACCAGTAGCAATGCCCAATGACAACTGGCGGCCTCAACAAAAGTTCGTAAAAATAATCCTCTACGCTCACTCATCAGCTCTGTTTATGTTCTTATTTGCCAGAGGTGAAAAGCACTGAATGGGTAGTAAATCTACGTTTGCATAAGAATGCTGAATGCCTCGACACCACCACAACGATCACCAATAACAACAACATTAACTACGATTGCTTACCGTCAGGCTTGTCAGGGTAATTTCGCTTCAGAAGCTCAAGGAGAAGAACGGCGGCAGAGTCCTTAGCCTTCTTCACACTCGGCATTGGCTCTCCAATGCATTCGTCAGTCCATCCACGATCAGATGTATTCACCCTTACCGCATAGACAAATCTTTTAGCATGGGCAGGGCCCCCCTCGTTTACACACTTGTATTGCGGCATTGGCCACTGCCTTCTCAAGCAGATGTCGTTCAGGGTCTGCCTGGTGAACATCTGAGAACCATTGTTCTTCTCACCATCCTTTTCGGCCTCTTTCTTTGCTGCGGTTTCCTTCTCCTTCAGGACCACGAGTGCATTCCTCGCTGCCAACTTCTGTGCCATCTTCTTCTGTGGGTTTTGAGCTACACCAATCTGAACACCATCTACAAAGACTTCAACAGTAGCTATATTGCCTATTCGGGATGCTTTGTATTCTAAGCCTTCAGCTTGCTGCTGGCAGCGTTCTTGGAGCTCCCTAACTGGATGCATTGGAAGAGTCTCTGGCGTTACCATGGGACCAAGGAGCGGTTGAAAAACCTGGTGCAAAATAGTGCAGTTTTAATTAAAAAAATGTTCTTTCAAATGAAAATGCTTTTCTACGAACAGAGCTTCCATCCAAATGGTATAGAAATGACTACCTTCCAGACTACCGAGGTGTCACACCCACTATCCAGGAATATTGCACCAGCAATAGACTCAACAATGTCTCCAAGAACTTTAGGAGCCTTGCAGTCCCCAAGCCCGAAAGAATTGAAACCTGGTTTTGAAAGCTCCTCTTGGACATCCTTCACAAACTCCGAATCTTCAGAAAATGAAAGAAATAGTCAGCATTGCTTCTGGAAAATTAAAAAGTTCAACCTAATCAAACTTCAGTCTAGCAACAATGTCTAATTTCCTACTGCATAAAAAATAAATGTCCTACCTGTGTTTCCAATGCAGATGATCCATGGCGAAGATGTACATGCAGCTTATGCTTGACTGCAACCCTTGCAAAGTTCTCATTATTAACGGCTGCAGCTCTCAAGTCGGTCAAGCGACCAGGAGGTAGATCAGTATATGTCAAAAATAAGTGCCTTGTAATGAGATGATCCAACACAGCATCACCAACAAATTCCAAACGCTGGTAACAGGAAACACCAGAAGATGGCCTCGATGCATGTGTAATAGCCTCAACAAGTAAACCTTTATTCTGGAATTTGATACCCAAGACACCTTCTAATGTGTCGAAGTTGATGCTTCTCATTATGCTCTCAGGTATGTTATATGGCTTTGGAGGATCTCTTGAGGATCCAACTCTGCATGAATCCCAATCCACTTCATCAGGTGGTTTGCAGCAATTTTCCCTCCTGCTACATAATAGACCCCAATAAGTGCTTCCACAACATCTGCTAAAGTTTTGCTTGAGAGAACACGATAGCAGCTAGAATCTCCCTCAATTTCACCGTCTTCTTGGATGCTGTCTGCATAGTCATCATAAGAACCCTTCTGTAATTCATTACCAGGAATTGATTCCTCATCAAAGATGGATGGTTCAGATTCTCTAGTCTCTTCATCGAATACAGGTAGCACACCCGGAGCTGCCCATCTTGATGGGGCAAACCGATCTGCTTGAATATAAGATTGGAGGGTTTTATTCAGGGCATATTGGTACAGGACCATGTTACTAACCATCTGCTGCCGCATCCTTGTAAGCTGTCCCTCGTGCTTCTGAGGATATTTTAGGAAAAGGAATCTACTCACAACCCATTTGAGGTATGCATCTCCCAACAGCTCTGCTCTTTCATAGCAGAACATCTCCTGGCATGATGCAGCAGTCAAGGCTTCTAATATCTGCCACGAACCCCAACAAACTGTTATTATGAATCAGCGAGCAAAACTTTTCGTTTATTAAACAAATCATTTGGCTCTCGTGTGATGAGTCAAGTGGAATAAAGGAAAGGTCTTTGGTCTCTTGGGAAAACTTTCCAAGTAGGCACATAAATCAGGAAAAAAGGTTAAGTAAAAATATAAAATACCGAATACCCCCAACATTATACATGACCTACAGTAGCCTCCTAGAAGATTTTTTTTGGAAAGATAGGCATGTACATATGTCCCTCTGTGAATTGACTATATCCTTGTTTACTACTTTCCCAAATACTTAATCAAGACCATTGTAGCCCTCCTGTGGTACCCAACTCGATGATCCCATCTAACCTTTAGTATCTCTAAATCATGTTTTACCAATTCTTGTTGCAGGACCACCAAAACCAGATGCCACAATAAATTCACATAGGTGTGTGGTGCATCTCACTTGGTACTCACATCAAATTTGACATCTAACTAGATGGTAGGGGTGTATTATAGAAAGGAGAAAATGCAAGGATCTAATTTACCAAAACATTCTATACCTTTCCTAAAAAATGCAGGTTTGGGGCAATCAAGGATGTTGAGAGTACCTTAGTTGCAGGAACAGGATAATCAATTATATCCTTCAATTGAATTGCAAGAAGCATGCTCTCCACCCTTCTCATTATTGAGGGCAACCTCTGAGCTCCACGAACAAGTGACCCAGGAAGTGGGTGAACAAGACACAGTTCGGGTGGTAAATACACATAGTATGTTTTGTCAAGGCTCTCTGGAAAATCACCTTCTCTAGCTGTAAACCAAATGTCAATTACTCATAATCACATGACCACAAGACTTGCACATGGGTTTACACAAATATCAGCATAAATTGCATCATACAAAAATTTCCAATTTATGGTTGAACTTTAAAGTTTCTTTACTAAGTTGGGTTCATATCAAAATTCAATAAAGAAAGAAACACATAGCTATACCTTCAGAATGCTCAAATCTAGGAGATAGAAGATTCTTGCAATATGAAACACCACGTGCCCGTATAAGAGGTTGTTTCTTATACACTAACTCCACACCATATCTGAGAAAAAAGAGCACAATGAATCATGCTGTGCTGCTATAAAACTTTTTAGCCAGAAAAAAAGAAAGGGCAGGACTATCTGCAACTAAAAGGGTATTCTTCTTGTTTTCAGCATTAAACAGAATGTTATCTTACTTCTGCTTGTAGTAATCAGCATAAGAGCTATACTCCAACGGTCCCAGGTAGCCTTCCTTCCTAGGAAATGAATTTTCTGCATTCATGTTATAGCAAATACAATCCACATAGAACCTCTTTCCTGAGTGGGCAGCAGTGACAACCATTCCAGCAAGATCTTTAGCATCCCAACATGAATCTGCCATGAACAACTTGCCTTGGTTCTGATAATCGTTAAAATGCCCTCTATCACGAGCAGGAACTAATCCAGATGCTTTGACAATATCAAATTCAGCAATTGCTCCTCTAATACCATAAGTAGGATGGGCCTTCTGTCCAAAAGTGGTTCCATGACGCAATTTCCCAAACCCATACTCCCTCCTATCTCCACCAAGTGTTCGTTCATTGGTGCCTAGATAGACATCTGGGCGTGCCCTCTGAAGTGGAATATTCCAGGCATCAGTGTTCACAATGTTGTTAACTAAAGTCCAATCAATCTCTCTTAAAGCATCTGTACACTTCTCAGCACCCACAGGGACAAAGAGGTATGCTTTTGCTGGATCCCAAGGTGTAGTCGAGGGATCAACATCAACATCAAGTATTATGCTCATGAGCCTAACATGAAAGCTCTTCAGCAAAACCAGCTGGAATCACAAAAGTAGGTATTAGCTACATTAATGTAAATTATGGAAATGAGTGTTTTTACTATGCATTTGCCAAGCAGATCAACCTGACTTTCTGTAATTTCAATTGGCCCACGGAATACGAGAGATGCCTTTGTTATCATAGTCCTGGCAACAAAGAGATCCATCGTCGTCGATAAAACCTGAAAAATCAAAATGTTTGTAGAGTCTACAACATTTTATTCAAGTTTCAGGATATCCCAGATGATGGAACATACCTCTGCATCCAGCTCATTGCCAAAAATAAGAGCAAAATTTGAAAGTTGGGTAAGGAAAGGGTCCTTAGAAGTCCCAATGTTTACACAGTTCACAGAATAAATATACAGCTTAATAAATTGAGAGCTTTGGCAGCCGCCATCTCTTCCAGATAAAATCCATTCTCCCTGTCATAACCAAAGCCCATCGGAGTGAGATTGGAAGACAATAATTTAGAAACCTCAAGTTGTGCTGGAAAGTGTAAATGCAACATTAAGACCAGTTTTTTTCTGTTGAAGCTCACAGATACATGAGTGAGGAAGCAAGTAACTCACCCACAGAATCTCAGCAACACCTTCAGGATAGAACTCTCTATGGCGTGCTGCTCCAGGGAGTGGATCACCTTCGCCAGTCTGCTCAGCCTTTTCTCCTTCCCCACTTCCTCTATCAGGTAAAAGCATATCTGTGAAGGCACCCATCTCATGTAGCTTCTTACAAGCAGCCAAACAAACAGCCTGCACAAAAAGAAGCATGATTCCATTTTAGTGATGAGCAAAAAGGTCATATATGAAATCAAGGGAGCATGCCAGGCAGGAACTAGCCGTAAAATAAGATAATGAGAACTCAAATCTCGGCCACTAGATCAACTGTGAATGGTGTTGATCAGGGTGGATGGTCCATATCACTATAAGGTGGGAGGGTATAAAAGTAAATGGGATTATTCAAGGGGATTTTTGAAAAATATTGGTGCCTTTTTGTGTTTGATATGAACCATCTAAATTCAACCCAATGGCTAAGGTTGATAGTTCTCATTATCATATTTCCAGGCTAGTTCTCATTTGATGTGTTCCCCTGACATCGATATAGTATTGCCCCCAATGAAACCATCATTACTTGTTGTGCCAGACGTATTGAACTGCATATAGGACCCTCAAGTTTCTCGAATGGAGCATTACAGGGGAGTTGAAGCTTGCAAGAATATTCCACTGAACCCCCTGGCTTCTCATGCTTTTGCATAATAAATTCTGGACGAAGAATTGAGTACCTGGGAGTTGGAAACTCAGGATGAATCTGTGACCTTGATACTCAGCGAAGCTAGTGCACTAAAAAGTTACAAGAAGAATATGTACCTGTCACTTGGCAGCTGTGAACAGTAAAAATGTATGAGTCCAACTGCAGAGTTCAAGCTGACAACAGCACCTGTTGATTCGACTTGATACATTGAACCAGGTGATGTGTCAATGGGACTTAACATAGGAGTACCATCAAGATGACTGAGATCAGTTCTTTCTATAGCTTCTTTTCTCAACGTCTCCTCACTATTTCGAGCATTCCTCAAGAAAGTTTCATGTGGCAAATTGCCCCTGGTGTAATCAATTTATAAGCCAATGGAGTTAAAATGAGCATATGTCAATAGTCTTAATCATTTGGCGGGCAGCAAGTACCTTTCAAGCATCAATATGTAGTCAGATCCAGGCTTTCTTGCACGACCCCGAGACTGTATGTAGGCTAAGACAGTCTTTGCAAGGTCAAAGCGAATGACAACATTGCACTGTCGAATATCAAGCCCTTCCTCTGCAACGCTAGTCGCAACTATCAGCGTTACCTGCAAGCCAATGACAGAATCATTTTGAGAACTCATCTAGTATGAAGTATATAAGTCATAACAATTAGCTCCAACATATGCCTGTGAAACTTATTGCAAAGGAATCAATCACACGAAGTTAAAACTAGTCAGCATTAGACCTACAACTGATAGGTAGTAACCATTGATGATTACATATAATTATGTTATGAAGAGAAACATACACGGCCATCACGAAATTTTGCAATTGTATCCTGCATTTGGCATGTGCGCATCTCTTGATTGTTGTTATGACCAATCAAGCTTGCACATCGGATAAAGCCTAAAGATGGAAGCTCTGCAAATACCTATTAGGTGAAAAAAAGAGAAAAGGAATCAGAAGATTTTATAAAGGATCCAGAGGCAATAGGTATACAAATCTGGGAAAAAAACAACAGCATCTTCACCTTAGGAAGAACTAATGCTGTGACAACTCGCTCCACAAAGATGATAGCACGAAAATCCTCGGTATGCTGATACTTGAGAAGAATTTTGATCAAAGCCTGCACCCTGGGAGTAACTTTCCCATCTGCCACGGCAGCTCCAATTACTTCATCTACATGTTCACCTACAGAAACAGCTGATGGAAAAAGACCGCGTTAGAGTTAGAGGAGAGAGTGAGATATCATCTCAAGTCAAATGATGGATGAAGCTAACAAAAAAATGGTGCCAAAATGATAGAACTAAAATGCATAGGAAAAGGCTAAAAAAATAAAAGAGCATAAATACCATGACTATCAGGCAGCTCCCCCTCCTCAAGTTCATTTGGGTTGTGGTTTTCAGCATTATGCATTTCAACATCATCGCTCTCGCTTTTCATTGCAGCCCCTTCAGTCAAGTGGCAGTGTAACAAATCAACAACCTTCTTTAAATATGATTCTTGGAACTTGACATCAACCTGATAGTTAGCCCTTTCATCATTCTGTAATGCTGTCAAGAAGGACTGTGCAACCTGTGATCAGGTACAAAAGATCTGTTAGAAATACATGACAATTAGCGAGACACCATTGTTCAACATGAAGACAATACCTTGTAAGCACACCATTGTCCTAGTTCACCTAAAGCATAATTTACAGCTCTCAGCTTCTGGATTAAATTAGCCGCACCATCACTTTCTGTACGCTCAGAAACACCATAGACAAGGTGCAGCTCATCTCTAGACCCAGCATCTCTGGCTCCCATAAACTGCCACTTGGTTCTCTTAGAGCTAGAGAGTGCGGCTTCTTCAACTGCAGCTTCCATTTGTTTGATTTGCTCATGCAAGGACCAAAGAGTGGCTGCTTTGTCATATTGGACAACGACTTCCAAAGGCATGGGGACATGTTTCTCAAGCTCCTTCCGATCTTTGATGGTGCAAACTACGGAATCCAGCTTGCTCTCAAGATTTCTTATCTTGATGGCACAGTCCTCTTGGCTAGTCACTCCTATCCGGATAATAGTATTAAGAGCATCAGCAAAAAAAACATAAGAGAAAACAAAGAAGCAGTGAATCTAAATATGAAACAGTGATCGACAAAAAAGACAAATGGAAATGGTAGCAGGAGAAATAGAGCAGAGCAATACCCTTTAGGTTGACAGGAGAAGCTGTCATACCAAAAACAGCTGGTCTCTTATCCTTTGGAGTTGTGTGATAAAATTCTGACATCACTAGAGAATATGGATGTTTTTTCACTGCATGATGGCACTCATCTAAAATTAAAAGATGTATCGCATCCATTTTAATAATACTGTGCCTGAGGATGTTTAACAAAATTTGAGCTGTCATAACTAGTACCTGCATGAAAGGGCTCTGTCTAATGTAAGTAAATCATACATGGTGTTTAGTTCAATGCAATTATTCAGTTTGCAATTGTAAAGTGCAAAATCATTTCCACAGATGGATGTGCATCCACACACAGGTGCGATAATTTGTGAGATTTTGACATGTGCAAATGCACCATGTCAAAGCATGCCAGGTGCAATTAAAAAAGGAAGCATTGTTAATAGGGATACAGAATTGGTTACATAGTCTCTTCCAAAACCATAGAGAATTCATGTCAGCAAGACAGATGACCATCATGTGTCTCTCCCATACGAGCGGCGATTACATGGTCTAAAATTATTCTTTCAACGTCTCAATAGCTTTAGTTTTTTGTTTTTTGAGTTCTTAAGCAATGACCAATTATTATTCATTCATGAATGGCTACACTTATGCACTTTGATTGTTACCTCCGAGGTCACAGAAAAAAAAACAAATGTTTTGAAGGCCATAATCACAGATGAAGAAGGAACAAGTTGACAAAGGCGGGGTTCTTTTGGGTTTCATGCTTATGGCTTTTATCTTATGCTACAATAACTAGCTTTCAAACGGTGTGTCTTTTCAAAACGAGATTTACAAATCGATTGTAGTATACACTGTGCCGAATTCATTTATATCGGCCAAAATCACACGTGAGTGTTTCTCTCTCTGTACTCGCTCTTGCAAACAACTAGAATTCAAAATTTTACACTAAAAGCCATAAGCCGCAGGCCAAAAAAACCCACCCAAAGATGATGTATATATAAAGATATTTTCCAGAATTTTTCTATAGAAGGTATTGAACATTATCTATGTAGCAAAATTGTATCAATATCATTTGTGCAATTGTACTATAACCATTAGATGAAACCTATTTCCAATGGTTTACTCAAAGTTAGAAAACAAACTGATTGAGAAAGCAAACTCTAATATGGTAAGGAAATAGCAGGAAAGGAAATTACATAGAGAACAAGTCCTCACTACAAACAAACAATGGGTGTGGCCAATTGTGCAGCTACTCAACTAGTTACACGAACAAATCAATGAACATTGTAGTTTTTTTCAGTTGAATCAGAGTGATTTAAACACATGTTTAGCAAAAGAACTAGGCCATGAGATATCGTATACAGAAGCAATGAGAAAGAAGTAATGCCTGTTTCGATTCAAACTCGCGCTGCCACTTTCTAGCATCCCAGAAATCCTGACCCATCTCCCCGCAGTAATGCCCAACCCGATAGCCAGTCCTCTCGCGTATCACTTCAGCTTGCTGCAATGACACCAACAAATCCATACACACAAAACTTGCAACCTTAAACACTGAAAGCTCACTCGTCTCGTTTATATGTACCTGATACACAAGAGGCACCTTGGGCACCAAAAAAACAGCAAGCATCTTCTTATTCTCCTTGAGCATTTTGTCACACACACTTTTGATGAGCAGCACAGCAATAAGAGTCTTCCCCGCGCCAGTCTCGAGGAAGGCTATTGTGTTCCTGCTCTTTGCTTGCTCAAGCACCTCCAGCTGGTATTGCCTCGCCTGCTCCTCAGCGACAGGCTTCTCCCTCTGCGCAGCCCCCGTACAATCCACCTCCGCCTTCTTCTCCACGGAGCTTCCAACCTGCATCCTGGCACGCTTTGCCTCGCGGTCAGCCTCCTGCTCCCATGTGCCAGGGCGGAACACCATTTTGCCGCCGCGGTCGCGCTCCCAGAACCCCCGGGCCTCGCGCCGGTAGTGCTCGTAGCCGGAGTGACTGTCGCGGTCGCGCTTGCGAGCCCTGTCAAAGTCGCGCCTCCTACGCCGGTCCTCCCACCCACGCGAGCGCGGGGGCGGCATCGGCCGCCGACGGCAATCGTGTCGCGGCCCCCCGGCACCACCAGAGGCGAGACGCGGGCGATTCCCGTCCCTCCAATCCCCGCCGCCACCACCTCCATTCGCAAAACCGGTATGCGACTCCCTCCTCGGCTCCTTCCTCACGTCGACGCCCTGGCTTCTCTGCCCCGCGTCCCCCACCGCCACTGCATTGTTGGCCACAGCCGCAGCAGCCTCCTTTAACTGCCCCGTCGGCGGCTGCGGCGGAGCCACAGGCGCAGGCGGCGGCGGCGGTGCGGGGGCGCTCTCGGCATTGATGCTCTCGAGTATCCGGTCGATCTCGGCAACGAACCCGTCGTCCACGCCGCAGTCCATTGAGGGAATCAGGCCCGGATCGAAGTCGGCGGACGCGGCGAAGTCGATGCCGCACAGCAGCGACGCGCCGTCCTCGCACGCGTCGTACCAGTATGCCGCCGCCGCGTGCTCACCAGGGCCAGCACCACCTCCTCCCGCCATCTCCCCGCAGTACAGCTGCAACCACAGCACGAACAGCACACCGATTGTTACAACTACTTACTCCATTAATCAGCAGCAGAAGCAGCAGAAGAGGAAGTCGAAGAAAAAAAGGAAGAGAAAACGAATGTTGCTACTACTTTTGCCCGTTGTCGCTGCGGCGCGGTCAGTGCGGGGTGGTGGCGAAGCGTGGAGAGAGTGGAAGAGAAAGAGGCGGTGATAAACCGTACGAATCACGCAAAAGCGAGGCGAGAGGGGGGAAGGGAAAGGCAAGGGGAAGGATGCGATGCCCGGTTCCGATTCCGATATGGGGGGCGGAGAGGATGGGGTCCGTCTCGATTCGATTCGACGGTGTATCAACGCTACTCTTTCTCTTCTCTCTCCCCTCTCGATCTCTCTCTCCCTCTCCTCTCTCGTGTTGTCGTGCTCTCCGTGATTGAGACAAGTAGAGTGAGGGACTCGAAAGAGATGGGAGAGACGACGGGAGGAGGAGGAGGAGGAGGAGGGCGGGGCGGATGGAGCACACGGAATCTCAATTAATGGACGCCCCTCCCCCAACCTGAGGGCAGTAGCGATCTCCCACTGACATGTGGGTCACGGGCGCCGCAGACCCGCCGTAGCGTGGTCGACCGGGCCTACGGGCCGATCGCGAGACGCAACGTACGGCGGGATCGACGTGGTCTATGAGCAGGGCCTACGCCGGCAGCCTAGCGGTCGTGCTTCTTTCCCAGACGGGCCACCGCTCTGGGCGGGTGGTGGGAATGACCCACGGGCCCGGGCGTCAGTGGGCCGGAGCGGCCGTCGATGGCGTGAACCGTGAGGACTGGGTCGTACTGTGCGAGCGACTTGACTCCTCTGTATGTGTGTCAGAGCGGTTCGCCCTCCACAGAAGAGCGGACTGAGAGACTTCGTACGGCGGGCCCTGTGTCAGCCTCATCTGGTGGCCCAGGTTTAGCCATGACGGTGGTGATCGTCCGTCTGATTTTCCCGACACCAAGCATCGTTAGCTTGGGGAGTGGTGCCATGCATAACTGCAAATTTGCGACGAACTGAAATAGTTCCTCTTGTAAACTTTCTCTTTAAAGATTACTCCTCCGGTGATAAAAAAGTCATTTTGGACATATTCCTCCGCCACCCGTCTGCTCCCTTTTTCCCCCCCCCCTTTTTCCCCCCCCATTTTCCCCAATTTGGTCCCCAAAAGGATTTTCCCTCCCAAGACAAAAGGACCGGGTCGTCTTGTCGCGGCGACTTGACTCCTCTGTATGTGTGTCGGTGCCCTCACGAGAAGAGCCAAGGGACGGCAGCCCTCGTGTCGCCCTCATCTCGTGCCCCTTTTTCTGGGGCTTTTTACTTTTTTAAAATTTTCCCCCGCCCGGACACCCCCAAAAATTTTTCCTCCGGGGGGTACTGCCCGGCGGGTTACCCGGGGCCTCCACAAGAGAGCGGACCTCAGAGACTTCGTGACTTTAAAGATTACCTCCTCAGATAAAGTCATTTTTGGGACGAGAGACTTCACGCGAGCGTGGGCATGTCGACCTCGATCCGGTGGCCCTCTGAGGTTTAGCCGGTGGCCTGGTGTGCCATGACTGGTGATCGTCGATTTTTCCGACACCAAGCATCGTTAGCTTGGGGAGTGGTGCCATGCATCGTTAAATTTGTGACGAACGAAATAGTTCCTCTGGTGCCATGCATTTAAAGATTACCCTCCTATGAAAAATAGAAAAGGTTTCAGGGGCAGGAAATTTTGCCCTTTTGGCCACTCCTATTGGGGAAAAAACCGTTTGGATTTTTCAAAATTGTTGGCAAAACTTTACGCTGCAAAGGGAATTTTCCCTTTTAAATTTTCATTTTTCTTTTTAATTTTTTCTTAAGCTTTAGGAAAATTAAATTTTTAACAAATAATAAAAAAATTTTAAAATTTTAAAAAAAATTTAAAAACCCAAAAAATTTAAATAAAAATAAACCAAAATTAAAAAAAGGGCGCGTTTTTCCCCCAAAACCCAAACTTTTAAAATTTTGGGGAACCCGGGAATTTTTTTCCCTTTCAAAAATAAACCCCCCTTTCCACCCCCTGGAAAAAGGGCCTTCCCGGGGTGGAAACGGGTTTTAAAACCCCAAAAACAAGATGTTCCCAAAATTCAACTTTGATTACTAAATTTTAATAAAATTAAAAGTTTTAAAAAGAAAAAAAAAAATTTTTTAAAAATTGTTCCCTTTTTTTCCCAGAATTTTTTGGTAAAAAGACCCAGACCCACCTTCCCAACCCTTGGAAAGCCCAGCGGGATACCCCCAAACTTTAGGGGGGCCCCCCGAAGTTTGGTTTGGGCCCCTGGCAATTCCAAACCGGGAACCGGGGGGTTCCAAAAATCCCCCGGCCCCTTTTTTCGTTTTTCCCCGGCCACGTGTCCGGCCAAGGGGCCTTTTGGACCCAAACCCTTCAAAGCTCAATAATGCCCCCGCGTCGTCCGATTTTCCGACACCAAGCATCGTTAGCTTGGGAGTGGTGCCATGCATTTTTTTTGTTTTTCAAAAGGAGTTTCTTTCCCAGGGTTTTAAAGGTTTTAGGGTCCCCAAAGGAAAATCCCCCATTCGAAATTTTCCCCGCCAAAAAACCCAATTTAAAATTTGCTTGGGGGCCCAAAATTTAATTTTTTCTAGCCTCAGAAAATACTAGCTATGCCCTCTAAAACAAGCAGAAACACAACAAGTACATATACATCTAATTCACATTCATCTCAGAGACAAGAACATCCATTTCACAAATCAATTAACTCGAATAAAATAAATTAACCATCCATGAACAAATACATATATGTACAATTAAGTTCAATCTTATCTCAATCAAATCCATTCTATATTGTGAAACTCCGCATCTTTGTTTATGGCTTGAGACATCAAGAGATACATACACTGTCCTCGGGGACCGACTTACTCCAACAAAGTTGTAGCAATGGTCCCAACCTGTCGGTAGAAAAATCAATGCCGTGCATACATATAAATTGATAAGTATAAAATAATTATTGCAAGATTAACAAATCTGATAATCATTGGTCTTCGCGGAACCGAGGAGTAGTTTCATGTTGTGGCAAACATAGAATCCACATGTGTTGCCTGATAGCTGCTGGTGGCACTGCAAAAATATAATTTTAGTTCGAGAGGCATTACTATGAAGTGTTATATAAGATTAATGTGTACTACCGAATATTAGAAAATCTAGATCGTGTCGCAGGTCCCTCCCTTGGCTTTCCGTACAAAAGAAACATACTTGGCGAACAACTTACGTGATTCCAAAAAGTTAGCCTTAGTCATTGAGAAGGAAGAAAAGTCTACAATAGAGTTATCTATAGAGGAAATGTGTTTACCTGTTGATTAATTGTTGGACAACTGTGAAGTCGGTTTTGGTTCTCTTTAGAGAATCAAGGTATATTACCATGTTCTATTTTGGTATAATTACAATTAGAATCCAATGAAGTCTACACATGTATGTCATCATGGTCATCAAATCTAAGTTCGTGTAGATTATAAAGTACAAATCAACAAGTATAGCCGCTAGTGCAACACTTACCCCTGGTTGTAGAGCATAAGTATGAATTCGTTGTTACAGTAAGCCACCAATGTCATCGTCATGAAACGCTCGATGAAGGATGCATCCTCATTGATGATATGCATGGACAGTAAGCCACCAATGTCTTCTGTAATGACTTAATTATCACAGACGGTTTTAATACAAATGTCCGTAAAATATCACATATGATTTAAATAAAAATCTTATCTATGATATTTGGTAATATCACAGATAATTTTGTTAATAACCATTTGTGATACTTCACATACGGTTTTCATCATGAACTATCTATGATATTTTCTTTTACATACGATTTTTATCATTGACAGCAATACATACAGTCTCTAAATCAAAATTGTTTGTGCTCCTCCTATTTCACATTTCCTTCTTTGCAGGCATTCCCCTCGCTCTTTAATAGTGACTTCCTGACAACAACACTCTTCTTTTCCTTTCTTTGCAGGTGAAAGCTGTTTTTGTGGGGGTACTCTTGTGGGTGACGTCAATTTATTAAGCAAGAATCTGGTGGCTCTTACGACTGGTAGGTATATCCTCCTCCCTCCACGTGGAAATAGTTCACTTCTTTCACAACACGGCCACCTTATCTCTCATCTGCTGCACTTGCTAGGTAATTTATCATCACATCTTGGTATTATTTAACTACATAAATCATGATTCACTTGTTTAACCACTATATCTCATTTTGAATTGCGCTTTTAAATTCACTTGTTTACTTTGCATATCTGAAACATGAATTTCTTTGTTCATGTCAAGTTTATCACATATTGAAGTGCCTTTTTTAAGATCATATATAGCTAAATGCAAGAAATCATGAAAGTATCATGTGAGAATTAAAATATTCTGCTGTAACCAATCTTAAATTTTACAATGTCACTGCACGCTTGTACATCTGTAGCAATAGTAGCGATGGTAATCTTAGTGCAAGATCTACACATCTTCCTCTCATGCAACAACCAAATAACTTCCAAAGAGGACCTGGCTAAACCAATGCAACCCTTATGTCCCATCTCCGCCGCCCGCCTCCGCAACATCTACGGCGAGGAGTATCCCGCCCCGCCCGCGCCCAAGCAGCCAGGATCAGATGCTGAGGAGGAATCAATTTCCATAGCATGAACTCTTTTCCAATGCATGCTGTTTAGCATTATCAGATAGCAAAACTGATTCATATTCTATCTCTAACACCCTTAGTAATTAGTAGAAATCAAAATTGAAAAATTACGAAAAAAATCCTTGCCAAACAACAGAAAGTTCATATTTGGTCAACAAGCCTCAACTAGTAAGCCCTATGAGACTGTGACCATAAGATGAAAACGAAACTTAAGTAAAAAATGGTCCAAATATTATTAGAGGTAAACGATACATGTTTGTGGGCGTTTAAACTTATTCAGCTTACCTATCTTAATTGTTAGAAATCCCTCACTTTTCTTAAGTTAGATCAATGACCATGAATATATCCATGAATGGTTCTAAGACATCTGTAAATCACTACTGCAAGTCTAGATCCAATATGTGTCCAAGAAATAGACGTGTTCAATAATCCCACGAGTTGTGTTCTACGAAAGGCATTGATAATGACATCTTGCAAAACACAGATTGACAAGCGTAAGATAAGCATCTAGTCCTGAGAATAACAAAAAGTTAACAGCCCACGCGCGAGCCCGACTCCCCGCGCCGGACTCGACTCTCGAGCCCGCCGACACGGTCACACCACCGACCGCACCCACCAAAAAGCTAACAGCGGCAGCCACAGGACGGGCCTGTTTGGCAAGTTTTAAGTTGATCGATTTTAATTTCTTTATAATACTTAATTTTTAAATGAAGTATTTTCTCAAGACGGGGTCTATAAGTTAACCGTAGTATACGTTAAAAGCTCAATATCTGACCAGCCAAAATCGTAAGTGAGTATCGATCTCTCCATAATCTGTACCGTAAACAACTAAAATTCAAAAATTTCAGTCAAAAACCATAAACCAATAAAAAGAAATAGGCCCGACACCTATCGCGGCAGCGCAGCAGTGCCCAACTCAGAAAACAACACCTAGCAGAACCACACGAAACCCACCGCAGAAGAATCCATATTAAAAAGCTTGAAAAAGGTACACCCATAGCGCGACACCACTTCACCGGTCGGGCCCAGCACCGGCTGAGTATAGAAGCCGGATATATCTCCTTCACAGCCCACTGACCATAGGGCCCTACAATATGTGCACCCGTCGCGTCAGTGTGATAGTTGGTAGAAACCGTCGCCTCGCTCAAAACAACTCGCCTTACCGGAGACGCATCGGCAACTACGACGATGACTGCGGCGGTGGGCTCAGTGCAGGCGATGAAGGAGGTGAAGACGGAGAAGAGGCTGCCGCTGGTGCTGGGGGAGTACGAGCTGCAGGAGAAGGTGGGGGAGGGCATGTTCGCGGTGGTGTTCCTTGCGGCGCACCTCCCCACCGGTGCGCGCGTGGCGGTGAAGGAGATCGACCCCAAACGCGTCGACGAGCGCGTCCGCGGCGACATCCTCCAGGAGATGAAAATCCTTGGCGGCCTCTCCCATCCCAACATCCTCCGCCTACTCGACACCATCCAGGTAACCCCCGAAACCTCCCGCTCATCCGCAATCATTGCGATCGCGATCGAAATTGAGTTTGAACTAGTGTAGTTAACGATTCCGCATTGGTAAATCTAAACTACCTTGTTGTTTTCGCCGCAGACGGAGGACAAGCTTTACCTTGTACTGGATTACTGCGATAGAGGTGAACTCGAGGCCTACAGGACGGCGCACGGGGTGCGCGGCCGGCTGCCGGAGGCCACCGCGAGAGACTTCGTGCGGCAGCTCGGTATGGACTCAGCTCTTTTCCACTTATAGATTGTGGTTTATGGCTTATATCCCTTTAACTAGCTTTAAACAGTGTGTTTTTAGGCGGGTCAACAGAAATATTGTAGTAAAAAATATATTGAATTCAGCTGTACCGGACAAAATCGTATAGATCTATTTTTTTTGCATACTGTATCTTACAAACAGTCAAAATTTAAAATTTTAAAACATAAGCTATAAAACACAGCCTAAAATAACTCACCTTTGAGGGGAGTTTCCTTCTTTTATTATTATTATTATTATTATTATTATTATTATTATTGGGACGATGTTTTTGATGTGCCTATTCTGCGTTACTCTGTTGTTTTGGATGCATAGCGGAAGGGCTAAAGGTGCTGAGGGGGAGGAACATCGTGCACCGGGACCTCAAGCCACAGGTTAGCTTACGTGTTTTTTTAATCAAATTTATTAGGGTTTAGTGGTCGGTCTGGACATGAAAATTCTGGGAGTTTGTCATGTTCATGGCTGGAATTTGTTGCTGATTGCGCCGATCGGTGATTTGGGATGTTTTATGTTTGGGTACCAAGTGCCAAACTAAGAGTAAGGTTGTGTGGAGTTAAAGACATTTATAGCTGCTTGTGCAAAAGGGCTCTATAATTAGCAACTAAACTTTGACATAATGGGGTTGGCCCAAATCCAATCAATATCAATTTACTATCAAATGCCAACCTACATAAAGGATTGTTCTGTTCACTGATGCTAGTATTTGAAGTTCAGTTAATATATGATGAGTAGTGAAATAAAATAATTGCACACCGTAAAATTTTGAATGTATTTATTTATGTTGGCTAATTTGCTCGATTCTCCTCTTGTCCTTTAGAGATACATTATTTAATCCATACTGATAATGCTGTGAAACATGCAGAACCTTCTGCTATCAACTAATGGTGATGTCATTACATTGAAAATTGGTGATTTTGGGCTTGCTAGGTGAGAGCATATTTCCTCTTTGTTGCCTATAAATTCATAGGACTATTTTTTTCCTCCCCTAATTGAAGTTATCGACCCACAAAAAAAATGTACCGGGGACCAGTTCCCTAATATTTATGGATATTGTTCCTTTTTCAAGTTCTATAGCATTTTTCATAATGGCATGATGTTATTTGCCCTGTACATATTGCTTCTGAATACTGTATTTACTGTGAGCCTTTTTTTTGCAATGATTACTATGATCGAAGTGAACAATGTATAATTGAAAATTTTGGTGTGGTTTCAGGTCTCTGATGCATGAAAATTTAGCTGCCACAACATGCGGATCTCCATATTATATGGCCCCAGAAATTTGGCGTTGGGAGAAATATGACGCAAAGGTTTGTTCATCACCCTGCATTAAATTCATGGATTTTAAAATAAGGCCCCAGGACATCGAAAATTCGTGTCTTTGCTGAAACACACTACTAAAACATGGCTCGTTACCATAGGACATTGAGGCCATTAAAATATCACTTTTGGTTGAATTGAAGAGAGAAAATTTTGAAAGTGACTTCCAGTGCCTCTGACCATTTTGGGTTTGGTTGAACCAAGTAGCTTTACCGGGGTCTGGACACGTTTATACCCCGAAAACTCTAGCCCCCATCCCAAATTCCCTGCTCCCAACCAACCAGCAACAGTCCAACCCGAAGAGCAGCATGGACATTTCGCCAACCTTCTCTCTCCTCATTTGGCCGGAAATTGTATTTTAATGGCCTCAGTGTACTACGGCAAAGAGCCGCATTTTAGTAGTGTGTTTCACCAAAGACACAAATTTTCATTGTCCTAGAGCAAACACCACAAAATTATAGTGTCCTGCAGCCAATTTTGCCTTAAAACAACCAGGCAATAATCTCTACCCAAAAAAATCTTTGCAGGCAGACTTGTGGAGTGTTGGAGTCATTCTTTTCCAGCTAGTCACGGGGGAGTTTCTGTATAATGGGGCCAACAGAATCGAGGTTTGCTCCTCTTATTGTATAATTAGATGTATTAATACAATCACAATACATATATCCCCTAACACTGTTGCTTGCTCATTGTTTATGAATACAGCTGCGCCAGAACATCCTGACATCTGATGGCCTTAATTTCCCTCCAGATATTGAGGCTAATATATATCCTGATTTCATTGACCTGTGCACAAGACTCCACCTTGATCCAAATGGGTCTGCTGTTTCAATTTATTTTGTTTCAAAGTAGGCGTGTGTAACTAATTTATTCACTGCAGTGATCTTAATTTGCTCAACTTTTGGATTATTTAATAGTTTTTGTGATTTTCTTTAAATTCATAAGTCATCTATTTGTTTTGATCTGTTTATACCAATTGGAGAATCAGATTAAAATGTGTTTTCAATTTTGCAGAGAAGAGAATATCTTTTGAGGAATTCTTCAATAACAAGTTTTTGGCAACAACAAGGTCTTCCCTTCACTCTGGTGGTAGTGTTCACAAGTCCATATGGCAGTGCTGCATCATCTACCTTGTTTCCATAATCTGCGTCCATACTATAAGTCCTGCAATTTTAATGTAGCAAATCATTTGTGCATTGCTACAGATGTAGTCCGTTTTAGTGTGTGCCTACAAAATTTTAAAAGGCAAATTCAGTAGTAGTGAACTAAACAAAAACAAGCAGTGCTCATAGTGCATATAATACATACATATGTGCACTAACTTGTTTTTTTTTTTGGTTCTAGCACCTACAGATGAATTTGACTAAGAACTTAACAGGTGTGCACTAGATCACGTGCAATTCATCCCTGATTTTTCATGATCCAAGGAATAGTGCATCATGTACTTTTATAAAGGCAAATTAGACATTTCGCACATCTTCTCTCTCCTGCTGCATGCTGGCCAAGATAATATTATTGTAATCGCTCTTGTGTGTTGTGGCAAATGTCCACCATTTTGGAGTGTCCTATAGCCAAACCATGATTTTAGAGTGCCCCAGGACAAATGCCACCATTTTACATAGGTCTTGTAGCCAATTTTGCCTTTCATAAATGGGGATCGCTACTCAATGCGCAGCAATCCTGCAGCCTTTCCTAGATTTTCCATACATCTGTGGAATAGTTACAAAAACTGACCACTATGCACTTGGTTTGATTGTGTCACATTTGTCTCCTGTTTTGAAGCTTGTTGTTTGTGCCTTTTCAGGAAAAGTGAAATTATCAGGGAGCCCCATCATGCTGTTGATTTAAGGGATGCATGCCAGACCATCTCTTCTGATGTCCTCGAAGTAAAGTCTGAAAGCGTTGATTCAAAAACTTTGAAAGGTACATTATGCTCCGTCTAGAAATCATATTGCATGTCTTCTGCTTAGGCACTGATTTTGTATTTTTTTGCAGTATTTGATTCATGGGAGTGGATCGAACGAGAATATGTACTAGTTCATGCGAACCCTACTTCCATGGAGATGTTGTCTTCACTTGAGAAGTCGACGAAGGATGGTACAGGTGCAAGACCTGCCGATTATGATAGGTCCACTGGCAAAGGGTCTGTTCAGAATCAAAACAGAGACTCACTCTGTAGAGTGGTTGCTATAAAAAGCCATGGGTGTACTCCACTGTCCATTTCCCACGAGTTAACCATTGCAGAAGATCTGCGAGGGAGTCTACCTGATTGTTATACAAGGCTTCACCTTCTGAATCAGTATATTGTTGTTCTTATGGAACTCGCTCAGGAGAATGTACTACTACTGCTGCACTGCGAATAGTCCATTGAACAGAATATTCATCTTCACTGTCATAGCATGGAGCTCTTTGCTTCATATTTTCATCATGATCAGTCAGAGCTTTTTACTTTTGAGAGTAATGTTGAGTTAATAGTGCAGATTCTAATGCATCTTTCAACATCTGTTTTTATACGCTACATCATTTACTTAATTTATTCAGGCAATTTTTGTTACTGCATACACAATAAGGATGCATTTTAGTGTGTGTGAAATTTGTTGCATCCAATTGGATTGCCAAGCTTCATATGATCATATTCCATTCTCAGTATGTTTCTTGTTTGTATGCTTTTAGAGTTCAGTCTGAGTAATTTAGCTCATGCAGGTTATGTTTAGAGTTCAGTCTGAGTAATTTAGCTCATGCAGGTTATGTTTAGACTTCACTTAGTTTTCATGTCACAACCTTCCAACAGACCATGTTGTTGTTTTTAGTTGATATTTCTCTGCAGAAACACTTTGTGCAATGCTATTAGTCCAAGTCATGTTATTCCTGACAGTTCTCTTTTTCCCAAATATCTATCTGTTACATGGACTTTTTTTATTTCATCAAACAGATGAGTTTCTGTTGTCTGTTGCACTGTTGGTCTATTCAGATTCCATACATCGATGCCACACAAAAATCTCTTTTTGACGGTCCTAGCTATGATATTTTATTTGAGAACTTGGATATGATAGTCCCCACTTTAATCTGAATATCACATGTTCTTCTATGTATCTTTGCTTTTCTGTGTTATGCAGCTTTTTAAAGGGCTGGACCTGGAGGCACTATCACTTGAACTTGTAATATTAGCTATCTGGAAAGAGGCGCTTAATGCCTGTAGCTTATTCATGGATGCTTCAGATGATGGAAATTTTTTGTCATTTGCTTACGAGAATTTCCTGCCTAAGAGTGATCGCCGTCCATCTCTGAATGTAGCACAAGGATTGGATTTCACTAGGCCGGGTTCTGTTTGTTCCTGGGCTGAAAGTGGGTTCATCAAGGCATATGACCGCGCAGAGAAGATATCGCATAGGTTGCAGGAGAACAATGGTTAGACTACTGATACCTTCTTATCCTAGTATATTATTGATTCTTAGTTGTAACCATAATTTGTTTCCAGATAATACTAAGATGCCAGATGCAATGGAGATCATATTCCAAACTGCTTTAGTATATGGGAAAACTGGCGCTGTAAGTATCACTATCTGAGTTTCTTAGATGGTTTCTTTACAAGCTTTCATTTCTCTAAGCACCATCATGTCATGGATGTTACCCTTGTTTTCCCATTTTCATTTACATGTACAATATGAAAATATGATATGCATCCCTTAATAAAATTATTTTGAGGGAGGAGTGGAGTACAGTATGGGAGAATCACTAATAATAGCCATGAATGGGTAAGTCATGAGATTTTTCCATTCTGTAACGATGTAGTCTCAACCAAATAATTTATGGTCATGCAAGGATGCAACCACGACCAAATAATTTATTGTTATGGTGTAGCAGGAAAATAGTTCAAATGAAGTAACACTCCTGGCAAAGTGGAGAGGCCAACTCATCTAGCTGGCGCCAGAGACTGACCAGGGCCCGAAAGAAGTCAATGGAAGAATCTCCCTAGTGAAGTGTCTCTAACTCACGTTGAAGCGAAAAGAATTGAGCATCACTGCTCTGCTGGTATCGCTCATGTAAGTACTCCCAGATCTGTCTAATAGATCGCAGACCCATAATGTTTGGCTGGATGGAGTCGTCGACGCTGACCACTAGGATGGTGTGAACACGGGCTTCATCAACACACCAGCGCTTGAAGTAGCAGCAGCTCTGCCTCCTTGGTAGCCTCATCCGCTGCAGGAGGTGCAGAAGTAGACTGCTTGGAAGGAGGCTGAACCGGTGGTGACGGAGAAGGTCGTGCATCGGTGACATGTCCCCAGAGGCGAAGACCATCGAGTGTGATCTCCATGAGTGAAAACCACAACCTGTAGTTCGTCCCATGGAGTTTTGTTCCTAAGAATGGGATCGCAGCTGATGGAACGGAAGGCATCGGTAGGTGGCGCTGGACGGTACGGCGACCAAGGCAACGAAGTCTAATAGGCGACGCGGTGGTTAGATCAATGTTTCTCTCTCTTTTTCTTTTTTTGGAAACTATAACAAAACAAAAAAACAACCGGATCATTCCGAACAGATCAGATCTGTTTGGGTTGAGTGGGCGGGTGGCCATGCACCAGGTGACCGGACGGCAGGCGGCCGGCCGAGTGGCGGCGGCGGGTGGGCGGGTAGCGAGTGGTGGGCGACCGCGGCCGGACGCGTGTCGGCGGCCGATGGATGGGCGCAGCGATGGGCGGCGGCCACGGTAGAGACGGCGGCGGCCTTGGCGGCGGCGATGGCAGTGGATGGAACAAAGTCAGAAACTTTGCTCTGATACCATGTTATGATTATTGTGTATCTATTCATGAGGCCGAAAAGGCAATATATATAGGGTGTACAAGGAAAGTACAAAGGAATATGCTATATATAGATAAGAAAATTGAGGCATATAAGGAAACAAATAACACAATCATATTTTATCCTTAACAATTATGATGCAATAGAAGTGTTTGACCCTGATTAATGACTGTTATGTTCCAACAGGTCATCAAGAACAAGGTGACATAAGCCATGTTGGAATTAATGGACGATTGGAGTTTCTGCCGATGCCAAATCACTTGCATTGTCATGGAGATACATGGTAAGATACTAAGATATACTCACACTAAACCTACAATTACTTCCCTTCATCGAGGTCCATTCTACTACTGGATAGAATTGATGGTAAAAGCTAAAAAGAAACTTGATGGGGGGAACGTACTTACAGAATAAATGGGGGTGGGGGTGATGTACTTACAGAACGAGTTACATGCATATTCTTCAGCAATATCTAAACTATGGAAGGTACAAATCATCACAGTTAATCTCATCAGTTTCATTTAATAATAGTTAAACTCAATATCTGCCCTGTTCTGAAATCACCGTAGTTCTAATTGAAAAATGAAAAGTGTCCAGTAGTAGCTTCTGGGATTAGAGCATCTTGAAAGCAAGATGTGAATGCAGATTAAAGGGCTATAACTGTGGATGATATCAGACACACTACTCACATGTGTGCAACAGTGCAAGGATTAACTTTAAATGTTGTATTGAGTTGCAATACAGAAATATACATCTGTGTTCTTGCATTGAGCTCCTATCTCGACAAGTATGCATTACTACATCAGTTGGCCACTGAATGTAGGTGCCAGGTAACAACCGATTGCTAGAAAGAAAACATCCGGATGATGTTTATAAACACTCATATTTTATTACCTGGGTCGTACAACCATAAAAAAAAAGTTAAATCCTATCAACTCTCAAGCAAGCATCCGCTCAAGAACCCACGTATCGCAGCAAGCTCGTGCCTTACTAGTCAGTAATTGGAACCCTTTCTACGGTGTGCCAGGTAACAACCGATTGTATTGCACCTCTGGGCTTTTCCATGTACACTAGGTTCTGAAACTTTCTTCGAGTGCAAAAATCTCTCGGTGCTGAAGCCACTCAACCAGCATTCAATCTCGCGGGAGTGTTCGCAAAAGAAAAGCATAGCCATTCTGCTTGTTCTCAGCCCTCTTCCCCTGGAGAAAAGGAAACCATATCAGAGTGCTTGTGGCTGTAGTGGAACGTTCATGGATCCGTCAGTGCCAGTGGACATTTGAGTTATTGACGGCGCGCTCTGATGACGGTTGTGTTTTGGCGCGAAAATACAAGAGTGGGCGTGGGCGAGCCTGGTAATGGTACCACCTGCTGTTGGGTGAAAAAGATGGCTTTTGTGTAGCTACCCAGTTGGAGGTTTCATCCGCAATTGTTTTTAGCTCTTGCGTTTTTTGTATGGTTGTGCAGAGAAAAGTTTTTGTTTTGTGTTTTAGTAACAAGCATTAAGCTGAGCTGCACAATGCTAGGACGAAAACAAAGGAGACCAGTCCTTCCTTACTGGTAGTACTGCTTTGCATGTGCCAGGAGATTTCACCGGACCAAGCATACCCCAGCCCGATTGAAACCGGCCAGTACCGTTTGGATGCATGTAGGTGTTCATATTAACTTTTACTAGTGATTTTTAGTTGATAAATAGTAACTTATAGAGAGAAATACTCGCGTATGATTTTGATTGATATAAATAAAGTCACTACCATAATCGCGACTAGTAGACCTCGTCTTAGAAGACGCTATTTAAAATTTAGGTAATGTAAAAAAAACTATTTATTATAAAAAGCTAATAAAAATCAAAGCTAAGTACCGTAAAAATTTATTTATTATAGAAAAATAGCTATTAAAAATCAAAGCTAGGTACTGGGCCATCAAATCCCGGGAACCGAAACAAATCTCCCCCAATTATTTCCCGGCCGTTGCATGCTGCACTATGCATCAAAGCTCCTGCTTGCCTCCTGCCGCCCCCAGCCTTTTTTTGACTCCGTGTCTGCGTCTGGCTGAGGGCATCGTGACAAAAGAACATGGACTGTACCTGCCCGGCCAGGAGCCCAAGTCAAAGAATTTTGCACGATAAAATATGGGGCAAAAGTAAGCAAAGGAGGAGCTGACCCAATCTTTTTTTACATACACGTAAAGCTCCCATATACAAGTCCCATCTCTCTGGCTCTGCCCGGATGTGTCAAAGTATGGCGAGCTGCGACAGTGCAGGAGCAGCGGCGCGCAACGGCTTTTGCCACCCTTCGCTTCCTCTGTGGCTGTTCAGATCTCGGAACACGGCCATGTTGCTTCTGCTACTTCGTTGGAATTAGCTACCCTCTAGCTATCTAGTCTGTACGTACGCACGAGCAGTGTCTCTACCTGTGTATGTCTTTACATATTATTTGACGAATTTTAGATATATGTAACATTGTTTGTATCCGTAATTACAAAAATAATAATATATGCATTGTTTTATAAAAATGACTTTTTTTGGCCGTTCGGTGGCCGGACGGCCACGCCGCAAAGCTGACATATGGGCCTGCCGGTGGCGGCAGGCAGCCTGCCGCTCCACCATCAGACGGCAACAGCCTACCGCTCTATAGGCAGATGGTAGGTAACTAAGCCGGTTATTTAGCTAGCTTAATTACATGTCTTAATTTTTTGCATACTATTTGTTTAAAGTTTTAAATATATCATATGGGCTAAAAATTACGAAATTTTATGTGTAATCTCTCGACACAACGTACTTGATTGTGTAATTTTTTTGATAATTTTATCCGTTGTGAATGTTGCTCAAAAATTGCATGATTACAATTACCGTTTGATTAGCAAATGAGCTCGAAGATTACAAGATTTTATGTGGGCCATTCTATTTTCTTTGCTTTGTTTAATCCGCATTTTGATTTTCTTTGGTTTGTTTAATCCGCATTTTGATTTTCTTTGGTTTGTTTAATCTTCATGTGAATAAAAGCAGTGGGTCGTAGACATTTGGCTCATATAGAAATTGAGCAGTCGTGCAGGAAACAGACCACCGAAAGTGTCACTTGCATCGCGTCTGTCTCCCTACATTCACTCCATCCATTATCGGCACATCGTTAGCGCGTGCTTTGCTATCACTCTCATTATAAATTTTAAGCTACGCGCACACCACATTCTTGCAGTCTCTTCGTTGACACTCATCACCTCGTAGTCTCTTCGCTGGCACTCCTCGCTGCGCTCTTTGTTCGCTTTCTTCATAGCCGATTAAAGATTGTTTAGTGTTGTTATTAGCAGTTATATTAACAGGTAATTTTTTATCGTATGAATTATCTTTGTTAAATATGTACGTAATTAGTTGTAGTTATTTATGTGTAATTAATTTAGTCCTAATTATTTAGGCATAATTAATTACTTTTTCATATTAATTAATTTTCTGGTAGCTAGTATATGTTGTTTAATTGCATTTTTTTATTTGCTTTCATGTTGGCTGCATTATACATTAAAATCATAACTACTAAGTTTAGCAATTAATCAAACTGTGATGCTAAAGAAAAGATTATATTACATACATAAAAAACGAATCTCTAGCAAACTTCATGTTGCATCATGCATGTTGTGTACTATTATACTAAGTAGTGCTACTCCTAGCTCATATAGTATAAAGAAGTTGGGTTTATTATCACATTACCTTTGGACTATTCTTTATGGACATAAGCATCACCAATGCTTGTACTACTCTTTTATGATAGCATATCATGTTATTTAGTTCATAAAGGCGGTGAAGGGTACAACGTGATAGAAGCCTATATATGTATATATCATATCTTAAGTCGCACTATCGCTCATTAACTTAAACACATAATTTGCTTGCTTTTGATTAAAAGACAACTGAGATAGAGAAAAGTAAAAGGCCACATATATAGTAAAATAAAACTATACTGACAACAATTATGACAAGTAGTATCAAGTAGCATCAAGGCCTAGATGTTTTTCTTGACCAGATTATGAGCATGTGTTTATATGCACTATTTATTTGGACCAGTACGCATTTGCAGTGTTCATTTGAGTCCTAAGTGTACATTATTTTATATTATTTATTCCATCATAAATTTTAATTTATAGTATTTTACTATCATTATCAATCTTTGTACCAATATCTGATCTATCCCATTTGTTAGAACGTATGGCTTTACCAAAGCTTCTCGAACAGTTCTACGATGAGAACCATCGGTGCCACTTATGGATAACGGGTGACGCGGCTGACCCTCTGCCCTTGAAGCTGTGGGGTAGGAGGGATTAGTGTGAGCTGGACGAGCACTACATTTTAATTTTTGGCTGTGACTTATTAATCTAATAAATAATAGTTATTAAAGAGCTAAAAATAAAAGACATTTAAAAGGCAAGAAAGAACATAGCCTTCAAGCCAAAACGGACTAGTGATGTAGTAATCAGTGGAAGAGTGTAGAGAACCGTGAACTACTAGTCTACTCTGTAGGAAGAAAGCAGGGAAGCTACCCGATAAAGTGTACGCGCCCAATGGTAAAAAAAAGCCAGCCGTACGGGGCTAAACTGGTTTCTTTTTTGCTTTAGTTTTGACTTATCACTTTTATCACAGTAACTAATTTTTAAATAGTGTATTTTTTTAAGATAATGTCTATAGATATATTATAATAAATATTGTATTGAGTTTACCTATACCGACCAAGTTTGCTCACAAAACAGCTAGAATTCAAAATTATAGGCCGAAATATAAAGCTACAGCTTAAAAAAGACACCGTGATTAATTGACTCGTGCAACCCACTGAGACGCAGGCAATAGGGCCGCGGTGAAAAGTGTTACGACAATGGACAAGGGGCAGAGAGAGAACAAGGTAAAAGGTTGAGAGAGAGAGAGGGGAAAGGGTTTGGTTGTCCCGAAGAAGATCCGGAAACGGCCCAAACTAGGCACATCTCGTAATCACCAACAAGGCAAACGCTTCGCTGAGCCCCCACTGCCAGGACATCTTGTCCTGTCCAGATGCCGAGACGAAAGAGTGCATCACATCGCTGCGCCCGCCGTACCGCCGCCTACGTGGCTCCGGCCCCATCCTTGGGTTTTTTTGTTACTACCGTCTCGTGTCATGCAAACCGCTGGTGAAGAGATTGATTGATTGATTGATCGAGATCGATCTACTCTCGGCGCGAAAACGCAAGCGAAGAGCGCGCGGCGCGCCACATCCGTTGCCATTCCGACGGCGGACACCCGCTTCTTCAGGTGCACTGGCCGCCGCGCGCACGACGGAACGTAACGTGACAGCGCCTCGTCGTTCCATCCGCCCAAAGTCCTCGCTTTTCCATTTCCATGCGCGCGCGCCCCTCCAACGACGCGTACCATCACATGCAGCAGAACCTGTGCGTGCTATTCTTTTTTTTTTGCTGCAGTTTGTGACTTTTGAATTGTTTGTGCGAGAGACTACAGAATAACAGAAATTCACGTGTAGTTTTTACCGATATAAATGAAGTCGGTACACTATGTAATATAATTAACTAGTATACCCTATTTTAAAAAGATACTCCATTTAAAAGCTAGTTACTATATCAAAAACAACTTTAAAAGCGAAAAAACAACTTATATATCCTTGAGCTCTTCTTTCCGGCGCTAGCCTAGCTATCGATGATGCTTATGTTAGATCTCAAGTTCATTCCGGGCTGTCATGAGAGAGTACGTACCGTAACGGGGCACCGAGACCAGAGGAATTAACTCCGGGGTTGGCATATGCATTTCGTCTTGTGTCCTTTTTGTGCTTACATCCTTTTTGCGCGCTGCTGAAACACGAGTACGGTCCGCTTCACCTATGCATCATTATATTGTCCATTAATTTTAATAAGTTTGTGTACCACGTGTATATGGGTGGCCAGGGCAGAAAGCTATGGCTTGGTCCAGAACTATCATGCTCGTATGCTCCATAATCAGTCCACTGTTGGTCGTGTTCTTCATACTTGAACACATGATAGCTATAGCTAGCTACAAAATACAATTACAAAAGGAAAAAAAATACACGTTTCGATCTTGAACTTTGGATTTGGTTCCTTTTTAGCCCTATACTCTGAATATGTCTGCCTCAAGATCTTAAACTAATGAAACCGTTCACTTTAGCTCTGTTGGGAGAGGGTAATCGCTTCACAATACATTTGTGATTGTGTGCTTTTCTTAAGTCCCTTCGCACTCGTGACAGTCTTCGTATTCGATCGGGGATACTTCTAAGTTTACTATCTAGTCTTGTACCAACGATAATCTCTTTAACACAAATTGGATTGGTTTTGATCTGACGTGATGTTCTATATGTATAGGCACATATCAGGTGCTATATCCTTTATTAGCTAACTCCGTCGCGAACTTGTCCAATCAACGTGAGAATTGATCGTATTTGTTAATTCCACATGGGGCGCTATTGCCGTAAGCTTCCCTAGCGATGACGAGACCGATGAGCATGTTTGCCTTTTTCCCCTCACATCGGTTAGATAGATGGCTCATATAAGGTAGTGAGCACCTGATACGAACATTCTATAGGGTATTGATAAATATTATTTAGATATTTCTTTTTAACTATTATCTAGATTTGTAACCATTAAACTAGAGATTTAACGGTCACGAATCCCCTCCCCCTCAAAATAAAAATCTTTCCTCTAAAAAAAGGATCGTTGGATCTCTAATTCAACGTACCGAAGTTTAGATGATTATTAGAAAGAAAATATTCAGATAACACGCATACACACCTCATTCTATATGTATATTTCAACTACGAAGTTTACCAACGTAGAAGCGAAGAGAACGTACGTGTAGAAGCAGGGTAGCCAGTAGCCATCGGATCCCCCCCGAGAAAAAAAAACGAAACCTGGCATCTATGCAAGTGGTCCGTCCGATGATGTCCATCGATCATACGTCCGTCGCATGCGCCCACATGCAGTGCCATTCCACATGGACCGTGCCGCAGTGAGCGACGACGCGTGCCACATCGACGGCGTCCCAACACATTCCCTCTGATATATATCATATCCGTCTCTACAGGAGTAGGGACATTTCACCGACGCCTTCAGTTCCCACAGCAGATCAACGTACACGAAAATCGGATGATTTTTTTTAGTTCACGCGTGCATGTATCGAGGTTGAGAATTGGTACGACTTAGAGACCTAGCTAGTCCGTTTTACTCGCTGAAACTCAATTATATATAGCACTCCATATACATACATATATGAGAAGTGCTATAGGATATTCGACTATTTTTCAAAATAAAAATAGTCAGATGATCTGAAGAGGTTAAATCTTTATCTAACGGAACCACTCATATAAGCACCATCTCAAAAAAATATCTCATATAAGCACCCGTCTAAAAAAAATCGGAACATTAGATCACCATCCAACGTCCTAAAATCTAACTATTTTTATCTTAAAAATAGTTGAATGTTGAATAGACACTCCCTACATATATATATAAAAAACTAGATCAGAGCGAGCATATCTCAGGATCACACGAACTGGTAGCTAGGAAAGTATAGGTAGAGAGGTCAACGAAAGCGTGTGGAAAGTGTTTGTTGGTGGCTACTAACCGTCAGTAGGAAGGTAAGATATGCTGTTTCGACGGTGAGCCTGCATACGACCGTATCAGGAAGATGAAACTTTGTGGACTCGGATGGCCTGTTTGTGAGGACGACAACGGCATGCCGTGCCATGTTAACGTACACATCCAAATGGCGTTATTAATATATAGCATTGTAAAAATCATGCATTAAATTCTTTAGACTTTGACCACTAATATGTAAGGCTTTTTATATTGGTTGTGTGAAATGATATCATTAGATTTGTCCACGATATTCCGTTATAACATGTAAATTTTTTTTAGCTTCTAGTAACTTATTCATATAAAAGTGATGGCCAAAGTCACATATTGATAGCCGTGTCAATGTTTGAATTGTAATACTTATCTTTCTAGTTGAGGCTAGTACTTCCTACCTATGAGCAGTATAAAATTCTCTCTCGATGGTCACTTGGTAACTCTACCGGAGCCATCACCTGGAATTTGGATGTATATATCATATTCAAAGCATTTAGCTGTGAAATTGGTAACGTAGATCAACTGATGATGAGAATAAGCGGAATTTGTACGGGATTCCTCCGTTCTCTAGAGTTGATTTTTGATCCGACGGCGAGCCTGAGCCAGCCCCCGTCTCTCCTCTGGTCTCTCGCTGTCCGCCTAATAAATGGGAAGAAAGCTGAGGATAGAGCAGCGCACAGAGGGAGGGAGGGAGGCCGGGCCGGGGCATGGCGGCTGGGGCGCAAAGCTGGCGGAGCTCCCGGCCCCACCCCGCCTGCCGCTGTCCTCGGGCCGGACAAATCTGCCGCAACCACACCCCCTCCCCTACACCATCACTGTGATTCAATAATTCACTCCCTTGTTACACAAATCCACCCCTTCAAATCTCCCACCCGGTCCTTCCTCCATTACCCTACACATGCAACAAGGGACAATTCCTCTCTCCTCTCTCTCTCTCTCTCTTCCTCTCTCTCTCTCACTCTTAAGGTTGCCTTGCATTGCTGCCTCTGCTACTAATACCAGTATACCACTAGTAGTAGTGGTGGTGAGGAGGAGGAGGAGGAGTGTACCGAGTACCGTATTAATTGCTGCTACTCCACTTAGATTGGAGGGGGAGGAGGCGGAGAAGTTGCTGTTGCACCTGCTGCCTCCGGCTCCGGGGCTCATTACACATTAGCGCAGTTATTGCTACCACTGTATACTCTGCCTACTTCTTCTCTCTAATGGAGAGGACGCAGCTGCAAGGGCCCATCAGCTCGCTGGTAAGCTAGTAATTGAGCAATCAGCTTCCGTTCCTAGCCTCTGGAGGAGTACATGTGTGTGTGCCTGTAAATGCTGCAATGGCGTATTAATTGCATGCTGCTACAGCTTCCTTGCCGGCCTTGCATTAGTTCCTCATTTGCTCCTTCCCTAGCTAGGTCGCGTGCATCGCCTATCTAGCTAGCCCTGTGCGCACCGTTCAACGCCTACGATTACTTGCATTGCTCTGTCTTGTGCTGCCGTCTCTTTTATGGCGTTGCCATTGTTGCCGCCGTTTCTTACTGACGTGCCTTCCTGTGCCGCCTCTTGCCGATGGCGCGGCGATGCTGGTGCTAATGGAACAGTGGGCGGACCACGCGGCCAGCGCCGGCGCCGCGCAGATGCCCTTCTTGGCGCTGCTCCAGGGCGCCATGGAGGAGGACGACGCCCGCAAGAGGCACCGCGCATTCGCGTGCCCCTGCCCCGCGGCAGCCGACCTCGACCTGCTCGAGAGCTGCGTCACGCAGGCGGCGGCGCCCCCGGTTGCGGCGCCGGCGACCAGGGCGGAGCGGCGGAGGAAGAGGCCTAGACAGCGCCCGCGCGCCGCGCCGCAGCCGGAGAAGCGCAAGAAGCCGGAGGAGGCCGAGAGCCAGCGGATGACTCACATTGCCGTCGAGCGCAACCGCCGCCGCCTCATGAACGACCACCTCGCCTCCATCCGCTCGCTCATCCCCTCCCGCTACATCCCCCGAGTAAGCCACGCCACAGCCATGCAAATAACCGTATCACACAATGCGATTATAATCTTCTCCATTCTTAGTTTCTTACCATGCAATGCAATGCATGCACGTCTCCGTAGGGTGACCAGGCGACGGTGGTTGGGGGAGCGATCGACTACGTGAAGCAGCTGGAACAGCAGCTAGTGGCGCTGCAGGCTGCCGCGGCGGCGAGGCGCGGGGGCGGCGTGGTGGCGACGGCAGCCTCGGCCGCGTCGGACGGCGTGTTTGTGTCGCCACAGTACACGAGCTACTCGGAGGTGCGCGGCGGCAGCGGCGTGGACGTGGAGGCGATGGCCGCGGTGGGGGGCCACGTGCGGGTGCGCGTCGCGGGGAGGCGGTGGCCAGGGCGGCTCGTGCGCGCCGTCGCCGCCATGGAGGACCTCCGCCTCGCGGTGTTGCACCTCGCCGTCACATCCGTTGGCCACGACGCCGTCGTCTACTGCTTCAACCTTAAGGTCTTCACAAAGGCCAAAGCTACTCACTTTACGTCTTTGTCTTGTATTCTTTAATCCATTGCTTACTTTTTCTTAACCTGCATTTGATTGCCGCAAACAGTAGCTATTTTTTTGTTTGTTTTTGTTACACTTCACCATTTGCTTACTAAGTAATTTAGTACTATAGAATAAGGTCACTGTGTTTCAGTTTGTAGCTTCTGGATTCGCCATTAACCAAAAGAAATAAAAAGATATGTAGTTGCTAATTTTAAGCTATATGTAGCTGCTAATTTGAAGGAGCTCAACACATAATAACAATTCCCATTTTATCTAGTTTTTTTTAGTGAGTAGTCCAAATTAAGGGACAATCTAGTTTTCTAAAAATGTGAACTTCCTTGTACCCATAAAAAGATGCTACAATTCATCAATCTAAACATAACAACGGCAAATACTAGGCAAGTATTCATGCATAAATGCATAATGGAGTAGCATCCTTTTAGTATCGATAGAATGGTGTAACGTCAGAGCCTTGTCACGTAGCACACGAGACTTTTTGGAGTATGTAGATGGAGTGTTCGAATACGTTGAGCGCCGAGTACAGGGTACAGACAAACCGGGCTAAATTTCCAGACAATTATTAATTACAAGCCCCAGCTTTCTTCCATGTCATTTTCTTTCTTGTCCTCGAAAAAACACAACCATCCAACAAACAAATACACCAACTGCCTAACCTAATTAACGATGCTCTACGTTCTCCAGAGCCATACACCTCAGAGAAGAAAAGCAAACCAGTAGTCAGTAGTAGAGAACAGCAGCAGTGTCTGTAATGCTATGCATAAGCAGTATCGATCTGTGTTGTGTTATATTATGGTGGTTCTAAAACTCTGAGACGTTCGTGCAGATGGAGGAAGGGTGCGAGCTGGCGACGGCGGACGAGGTGGCGACGGTGGTGCACCAGATATTCGCCTACGCCGGCACATGCTGCTGACGCCGACGGCAACGAGGCTTAATTTGTACGTAGTTCAAGCTAAGCAATGGAGCGGCTACATACATGTACTGGCGACGATAAGTCAAATTCGCGGAGGTGGGCACGATTGGCGGAGGACGGCGATGCGATCAGAGGAGAGATACAGAGGGAGGGACCAGACATGACAGGTGGGCCCGTAACTACGGCTGCGGTGGTCCTGGCAGGTCAGGCTCACTGCTGACGATCGAGGAGACCTCTACTGTAACTTGCTGTTTCTGCGACAAGGGGAAGGGTAACTGTGTTGGAGGGGCCGGGCTACCACACGATTAACCTTTTCTTCAATCTTTTTTTTTTCTTCTTCTTCTTCTTCTTCTTGGAGCTTGCAGTGAGTGATCGATCCTTGTACGCTGTATAAATACACATATTGTAATCTTGCTGGATTCCACGCATGCAACTTTCTGCCTGCATGCATCTCTCTCTCTCCTCTGCGCCTGCGTCCTGAGCTGCTGCTGCTGCTGTTTCTGGGCAGGCTTTGCCTCATCGTACGTTCGGCAGGGGAGCGCAGCTAAGGCAGTGGCTACTGGCAAGACGGCACGCACGGCAGGGCTGGGCGAGGGCTCAGGCTGGTCAATGCCCATGCCATCATTGCGGGCAATGCGAAAGCTTTTGCCCCGATTCTGTTCCTGTTGTTGCGCGCCGTGCATGCTTCAGCTGCTGCTAGGACGGCCGCGCCTTCCGCCTCGCAAAATCATTCTCGGCGTGCTGCCCTGCTGCCGCGCGGCGGCGTCCCATGAAGCTAGCCAACACCTCTAGCTAAATCTGCCGCGCCGGACGGCGTCTGGATCAAAGTGATAGGATCTAAGCGTCTCTTGTTTGAGTTCAATTCGAGTGAATAATGTGCTTGCTGCTGGTTCAATTTTTCATGTTGGCTTTGTTAATTATCCGGCGACCGACTCTTTTTTAACAAATAAAAGACGAATTTTCTGGGTTCTTCAAAAAAATGTTTGTTCTTCAGTTATTATATTGATGTGCCGATTTGATTTTTATCCAACGAATAAAAACGTAAAATATATTAAAAAATGGAAATGATATATTATAGTCACAAGATTTTTCTGGTTAAATTAGTCAAATTTCTCACACTCCGATTTGCTCTACGATTCACATGTCACCGTTCCTTCTCCTCCAGCATCGGAGGCTAGCACCGCGTTCAAGATCCGCCGAGTATGCCCATATAACGAACACGTGCCCCGTCGCATGCAGTCCCCTCTTTTTCCTTATATTAAGGTGATGCGCTAGAGACGTTGCTTCCAATCATCATAAGCGACTGACGTAGGGTAAGGAGAATGCCGGAGATGTGGAGGAAGGCACGGGGTTACCACGGAAGAGTGCATCACGACCGGAGAAAAGTACATTGACACAAGTTTTATTACATCTAGGGGTATGCAAAGAAAGGACAGATTGATGTCGACTTCATCGGAACAGCAGAGCGGCTTGGTGACATCTTCACCAAGCCCACTTGGCCGTATTAAGTTTCAAGAACTTCGTTCCAAGATTGACCTCATTGACATCGAGTAAGCGCAGCAAGACTTAGGGGTGTTTATTGGATAAGTCTTATACATAGTCGTGTTTGTGGTCGTTCGTGGTCGTGCGTGGCGTGCATGGTTGTGTACGTGGTCGTAGGCGTGGTCATGTGCGTGGTTGTGGACGTAGTCATGTGCGCGGTCGTAGGAGTGTTAGCTCGACACACATGTTCGTGTGCGTGGTCGTAGGCATGATCGTGTGCATGGTCATAGGCGTGGTCGTGTGCATGGTCGTGACGTGGTCGTGTGTGAGGCGTGGTCATAGCTCGACGCGTAGTCGTCACCATACGCGTGGTGGCGTAGAGTCCTTTAAATTCAGTGTTAAGCTCGATGCACATAACGTTGTTCGCGCGAGCACAGGTCGTGTCGAGGCTTCGTGGGCAGTGGACCGCGACACGATCAGTTTGTTCGTGGTAGTGCAAGGTCTAAGAGGCCATACAAGTCATGTTCTGTATATAGAGTCCTTTAAATTCAGCAATATAAGTTAGAAAATACTGCCACCTTATAATACAAATCTTATTATTTCACCGTGTTCGAGTGTATTGATAACTCGATTTCTTCTACCATGCTCCTGCACTGCTTGCTGCTGCGCGAGCGAGCGAAGTCAAACACCGGACGTACCCGATCGATGAAATCGTCGGCTATTAATGCCGCGCACGCACGCGCGGGGACACAAGCCATCGTCGGCCGGATCGCGTGCGATTCGATCGGCGCGGCGCGAGGCCGGTCGTTCGGTCACCCACGCTGGCCTCCTTTGCTTCCTCATGTGCCGCGCCATTAATTACCAAGTCCTCTTCTGTGAGTTCTCCTTGTTCGCTGCTGTTGCTGGGCTCCATCGCATTCATGTACGCGACTCACTGGTGGTTCTGGCTAGCTGCATCGGCACGGCGATTCGTGCCGGCAGCAGGCAGCAGGCTGAAAAGTGAAAAAGGTGATGGGGGCAGGCAGGCAGTAGCTAGCAGCTTAGCATCATGTGAGCGATTTGTGCAGCAATGGCAGCGCTCGCCGCTCGAATCAGCGTTCGCCGCTTACTGATAGGCCGTGGTACGGTCCTTATCCAGACGCTGTTGCCGGTGACCCCGTGTGTGTGTTTTGCCTCCACGTACGGACGAGCGTGATTAAGAGTTCAGTTGAGCGCTCGGGCGGCATACGAGAGCGTGAGTTCCATTAGTCTCCAATCCGGCAACCCCACCCTCAACATGTCTGATCAGACCGTCTGTTCCGATCTAAACGGTTCGGATAATTATAGCCAAAAGCCACAAATTATAGCAAAAAAGAACATGTCTTATAGCCAAAAACTATAGCCACAAGCTATAGCCAAAAACTACAAATTATAGCAAAAAAGAGCATGTCCTATACCAGGCTGGCCGGAGACGTCGCTGGTGGCGGTGATGGGTGTGTGCGGCGAGGAGGAGAGGACGGAGCCGGCGTCTGCGGGCACCAGCCTCTGGTGTCCGGACCGGTGAAGTCTCTCGTACGTGTGATTCGGCGTGCGTGAGGTGACCATCCTTCATCCATGTGCGCAGGCAGTACTACGCTTCCTTCAATCGTCGATCATGTGGGCGCCGCCATCAAGCTGGCTCCAGAGAACACAAGTAGTACTCTTCTCGCGCTGCGTACGGCCGTACGTTGCTGGCTGGCTGCTGCAGCGGCACGGCGATACGTGCCAACCGGCCGGCGGGCTGGAAGCTAAAAGGTAATTGTGCCGGACAGGGCAGAGGCCACCATGTGAGTAGCTTTTTTTCCCCTCCAAAACGTAGGAGATGCGCGTTTCATTCGTTAAGAAGTAAAAGAGTATATCAATAGGCTGAGGGACAAGAGAAAACCTCTGAACCTCGTTCGGTTGGGTTAAAAAGCTGTGACTTATAGCTGAAATTGTACTGTAACGGCTGAAAATAAACTAGAAACCAGAAACTGAAGCCAAAACGAGCGGATGAGGATACGACCCAAATCGATCTTGGCACAGACAGAAGGTCGCCCAGCTTTGTTTTCCCAGTCGACGACCAATCGTAGAACTCCTGCTGCTTGATGCATGGCCAAACCCCTCAATGTTTAAAGTTTTTGGTCATACCGTAGCTTGTTCCTCTCCTCTTAAATCATCTAGACAATTAGAATCATTGAGGAGTCTACTCTTCGCTTGGCGCTGGGCAGCATTGCCCGAACGGTTGCCCACTGCTCATGCAGAGTCCGCTCGGTAAAGTTGTTAAGTAGGGCAGAGCGACAGCCAGGCAAAAACATGGTGCCACATCTGTTTAGCCACAGAGCAACGGATAAAAAGATGGGCCATGGTCTCGGACACCACGTGAGTAGCTTGTGCGGCAACGGCAGTGCTCGTAACTCACTGGTAAGCCGTGGTACCAGTCTACCACCCAAATGCTTCAGACTTCTTTTTTGAAACAAGAAATGCTTCACAGTTCAGAGTTAGAATTGCCTTTAATGATCTAAAAGGCCGGATAGTGAATAATGCTACAATGCTGAAAAACTTATGTATTTAAGCAAACAACAATGGATGATTTGATAACAGAAACAGTAAAATCTTACTCTTATCTGACAAACTGAGCTGACACATACAAGCTTGGAATACCCCCTTTTCAGATTTAACAAATCATAAGGGGTTCACAAGAAAATGTTGAAAAATTGTAGGACCAAATATATAGCTGTAGTATGTGCGCACTCTACAATTTCTAAGTAAATGATTACAGCTTACCCAGAAGACGATAACTGTTTGCTCTCAAACTGACCAGTGGAAAATTTCAAGCACAATTAGGCACAGCAGATTGGTGAACAAAAAGGAAGCAAAATCTACAGATGGACATTGGTAAGGAGATTTGTGGGTGCCACCAAAACAGACTACAAGATCACCTTTTCTTTCTTCTCAAGGATTGGAGGGTCAACATCGATGCCCATATTAGCCGCAGTGCCTGCTATGATTCTCATAGCTGAGTCAATGCTCTTGCAGTTCAAGTCCGGCAACTTCTCTTGAGCTATTGCACGTACTTGATCTGCCGTTACTTTTCCAACCTTCTCTCGCTGTGGCTCTTTTGAACCTTTTTCGATACCTAAAAATCAGGATTGAGAAAATGAAGGTAAGGAACCATTTGCTTACCAACGCCCAGCTATAAATTAAGTCAGTTGGTTACCACCGCCCAGCTATAAATTAAGTCAGTTGGTTACCACCGCCCAACTACAAACTAGATTGAGTTTCAAGTGCATGAACAAAGATGCATGAGGACTGTCAACTGTGTCAACTTTTACGGGCTAACTTATAGCTTGTTACCCATAGACAGTATTAAACAGTACAGATCATGCAGACTCTAAAATCTAAAAAGGTTAAGAAAAGCAAGAATGGTTCAGTATTTTCCTTTTGCTTGTTCCTTACTGTCTTATGGAAGCCTGGAACTACAGTCGAACAAAAAACAAGTGAACATCAAATTTAGCGAAGCCTACAGGTTGCATGTTCTTTTGAGTCCCTAGAAACTCCAAGATGGCTGAATAGGAAAATGAATGCAATCAAAGAAACTGAATATGTGCTTCTGACCAAAATAATCTGAGTAGATGATAACTTGAGTGGTTAGTCTTTTCAGAGAGCTCTATACAGGTCCATATGCACTTTACTGGATTCAGTTAAAAATCAGTAATTCCCATGCAGCGCAACTGTAGGCTTGGTACTAATTAGTTATCCAGTGGAAATACCTATGACAGACTAGGAACACACAGGCGAGTTTATCTAAAATTAGTTAAAATTTCACATAAATGCTTTTAACTTGTCTATGAATACTAGCACAAATGGAACATTAATCCATTCCTATGCACATATTAAAATTCACCCATAGTACCCTCATAGCATTTCACCACACAAACACCAAAACAGCTGCCTAGCAAAATCCTTTTCCTTTTTGTTCAATTGTTTTGATATATTGGCAACTCAGTGCATGAACCACAAACTATGAATAAATTCATGCTAATTAACAGGGTGCACACCTGCAGCCTTGAGGAGCAGTACCGAGGCAGGAGGGGTCTTCAAGATAAAGGTGAAGCTCTTATCCTACAAATGCAAATTAAAGCCACAGGAATCATGAAAACTAACCCACATTAGCAATACATGTTCGCACGAACTCATAGAATTAACAGTGTAAGCTCACATCGAACACGGTAATCTCGACGGGGATGATGTAGCCGGCCTTCTCGGCCGTCCTGGCATTGTACTCCTTGCAAAAGGCCATGATGTTCACACCCTTGGCACCAAGCGCCGGGCCGACCGGCGGCGCCGGCGTCGCCTTCCCGGCCTCCAGGGCCAGCTTCGTGATGCCCACCACTGGAGAACGACGCGCGCGCAAGCGCAATTTAGTCAAAGCACAAAGGAGTACGCGCAAAACCATGTCGGGTGCCGTGAAGCTAGAGACGAGCACGGACCTTTCTTGGGCTTGCCTCCGGGCTTGGGGGGCGCCATGGCCCTGACGGCTAGCGTCCTCCGCGAGGGGGTGGCGGTGGCCGCGAGCGCTGGCGGCCGGAGGAAGGAGGCCGGGGCGCCGAGGAAGGAGGATGAGAGCTTCTTGGCGGTGGGGGAAGGGAGTCCATGGAGGGATAAGGATTTCGTGGCCATGGCTGCGTGCATCAAGAAGCAGGCGAGGCCGCGAGAGGAGATGTGCTCATTGCTATCTAATCCACTCCACACACACCCGCGCCGTTCTTTCTCGATGAATCCGTCTTTCCCGAAGGATAGCGTGTTCTCGGAAAGCCGTCTTCCTGTACGAAAAACAGCTTCGGAGATAGCGGCTCACGAAGGAGATGCAAGAAATCATGCTTTCTTGGAGAACGTATTTCAGAGCATGAGATCCATGAAGAAAATCCTGCTTCTTTGCATGTGCGCAAGATAGGAAACGGTACGAGAGAGAGATAGCAGCAGACCAGAAACTCTGTTCTCTTCCTGGTGAAGTTGCAACATGTACCGCATAAACCTTTCCATTTTCTCGATAGACAGTACAGAACATGTATACTGATTACTGAGCTACAGACTGCGCAATCTCTTCTTACGTACGGCAGCGACGAATTAATCCGCATCTCAGTTATGTAATGCATGGACCCATTCGATAGTTCAGGCTTGACACAAGCCGGATATTTGGCTCTGAATGTGAAGTATGAATACCGGATATAGATCTTTCCACAGGTAGGCTTCTATTTAGCATTGCTTATTTGGTGACACATTTACACGGGTCTGGATCTGCTTACTCCAAGGATCGCAGTACCGACGGTGAAAAGATATACATACAAATACAAAATCTCTCAAATCACACATTTCAAAAGAAAACAGATCAGTAAAATACATATTCTCGACATTTACTATTGAACCTCACCGGTTGCAGCTCCCAGAACGAACAAATCAACAAAGAAAATCAGCACATGACCTCAGATACCACTCATACTCTATTTTCAATTTTGAAGGAGTCTATGACCGTGTGTAGCCTATCCTTCATTTTCTCCCATCTCCTCTCGTTTGCTCCAGTCGTCAACGTGTAGAATTTGCCTGCAACACCCCGTCAACAATGAGAACATAATAGATAATACTAGTGACAACATTACTAAAACTTTTCAAATACAAGTTAGAGAGCAGAAATTTGAGTTTGACAAAAGAAATTGATGGAAGCTTGTCAAGGGCATGTGATACTACAAACAGAACATCTTAATGAGAGAGAGAAAGATGTCAGGTAGTAGTTGATACCATTTGCAATGGCAATTGCGCCAAGTGCATGTCTGGTGTAATTTGGAGCCTGAGCTGTGAACTCAAAAGTGTAGTAAGCTCTTCCGTCAACATCATTCTGGGCAATGAAATGCATCTTGTGAGTTTAACAACAAAAGAGTAGGAAAATATTTCCTTTGCAAAAGGGAGTAGCATGGGAAGTTTATCGTTTGATTCTAACACAGTGAAAGAAAAAGAATTAGCTTGCTTAAAGGTTTGATATTATAGCTGCGCTTATCTTTGTCCAGGTGATATGTCCACATGACTTGTTGAAAAATGTTACCACATGCTAGAATAATGAACAGGACTCCTCAGAAACAATAACAAAGACAACACACAGCAGCAAATGCATAATGCTTAGGAGTAAGCCATAACCTCTTTGTTCTTAAAAAATTGTTATCGATATAAATATTGACCTGAACTGCCATACAGATTGTTCCCTAAAGTAGGTCAATGCAGATTCCTTTGGAGCTGGAAGTACTATTGGGAAACTCCACTTAAATTACACATTCTGCTGATTTATGTGCCTCTGCATTATATGATAGACGTAGAACAGATCGATTTTACTCCAAGTTTACTACTCCATATGGTATTTTCAGAGAGGCTGTACAGCCTGTTGGCTCAACATTATCAGAAATTCAGAAATAGGACAGTTCAGCAAGACTGGGGTCTGTTCCAACATTTGACATGCATCGGTGCACATGAAAAATATGAAGGTGATAAAAATAAGCAGTACTTTTTTTTGTCATGCAATCACAGTACTTTTTTTTTGCCATGCATGAAGAATTGGAAGAATAAGGCACACCTCTTTCGCCTCAATTAACTTTGTCTTTTGCGTAGGTGGAGCTAAAACTTTTTGTATCAAAGCCTCAGCAACCTGGAGCGCTATAACGGATCAGAAATCATAATAGAACATTTTCCCCTGTATAAATGGCCGGGTTCGATCCAATCTATTAAAAAGAGGAAGAAGAGTAGACCTGATCTGGAGGGCCAAGCTCACGGATGTCTTGCTTGCTGGTCGGAATGGTGTTGACGCTCACACTCTCCAAAGGCTCTATTACATCTTTGTACAGCTTGTCTTGCCCTTGCACAACCACTTCCTGGATAATCATCATTAACCTCACATTACCATAAATGATTTACCTTGCACAACAGGGCAGTTCAGATTAACCTAATCTAAACTGTGTTTCTCTTCAAGTAGAACGCAGAAGCTGGTTCTTTTACCTGCCATCCAAACGGGTAGAGGAACGAGTATCCATCTTTCTTGTCGGTGACAGGAAGGAACCCTTTCTTAGCCTCTGCTGCGACTATACCAGATCAGAATCGGACTCAGACACATGGCTTTGACCAAACGAACCACATTCACAAGCCTATTTACTACTGCACTGTCAAGTGCGCATGGATGCAGAGTGCTAGTATCACACTTGATCATTTTTCACTGATGCTAAATTCGAAGAGCAACTCACATGCCGCCGGATTAGGCCGAGACAGAAGTGCGGCAGCCCCGCCACAAGCACATGTCGCCGCCCGGAGCCCTCCACTGCGTCACCTCGCATAACATAGCAACGTCACGAACACTATTAGAAAGGAAACTGAAAGCGCTCGGTCGGAGAACGAAGCGGCAGATACCAACCGTTGGCTGTGGGTTGCCGCGTAGGGTTCGAGGCGGCGGCGACGGGCCTGACAGAGCAATGCCGCTTACGGAGGGACATAGGCCGGTGGGCGGCGGCCGTGGGAAAACGCGGCGTGGGAGGGAGGAGGCGGTGGACACGGTAGTGGCGGCCATGGGGGCGGGAGGGAGGAGGACGCGGACAGTGGAAGGCGTGCGGACTCGGTGGTGCGGCTGTGACCGCGAGTAGGATTTCGCTTCGTTTCTGGTCCACACGAAGCCAGCCGAGCCGAGCAATACGCACGGGCCTGGTTGGGCTGGGCACGCGCCGTCGGCCCATACTTACATCGGAACCGGATGTTTTGTATCGGGCTTACTCAAACCGGCCTATGTCTCCTTCGGCCGCACGGCCTTTTCCTTCCCTTTGTCGCCGCCCCGTGCCGTGCCGTTTCCTGGTTAGCATCGGAGCTGCTCCACTGAAACGTCCATGGCTTTAGCTTAGATGGTCTATTCCGCGTCTTTTTAGCTTACGCCCCTTTTCCTATCGTTTCCAAAAGCTAGTAACGACGAAATTGCATTTCAGTTCGTTCATCTGCTGCACCGGTCTTACAGATTTTGCAATCCAATTGGGGGTACAGGGGCTTCAACACATCGCTGAGCCTTCGCACTGAAAAAAAGTGAAGTACAGAGTCCATCCGGGTGTCTCTTCGCACCGATGAACAAGTGTCGGCCTGTTTTGTTTGGTTGTGATCTGTGTCTTTTAGCTGCGGTTTATGATTTTGAGCTGTTTGTACGAGAGATTATAGAGTAATATAAACTCACGTGTGTTTTTTACCGATATAAATGAAGTTGGTACATTATATTCTATAATTAACTAGTATACTCTATCTTAAAAAAATATTCTATTTAAAAGTTAGTTACTTTAGAAAAACTGAAAGTAGCTTTTAGAAACCGAAAAGAACAACGCCCCACATCTGAAACGACATACACCATTCATAAACGGAGGAGGTTAACAGTACTACACTCGAACAACTAGTAACTTCAATCAATCAGAGCACTTTCGGCTAATTGAGTTGTGTAAGTCGTAACAACCGAGAGGACATACAACGCACCGAAAGCCGAAAGGGACGAAACAGGAAGGCAAAAAAAGCATCTGAATCCTGAGACACTAAAAGCTCTGTTATTTTTTGACATGTATCTAGGTGCTTCTACTAGGTTCTGAAGAGCTCCAAACAGTGCTGTTGGTCCAGGTTTCCGCTCCAAAATTTCTTGTAGTACTCGTCGTAAGTGTAGTTCCTGTAGACGGCCGGAGAGTCCTCGCCGATGAGCTTCTCGGCGGGGCCGATGAGCACGTTGTTGCACGGGCACAGGAAGGACGCGACGGACATCCTTGCTGTGTCAGAGTTGACGACGGCACGGTGCCACACGCTCTTGTATCTGCCATTACTTAGTGCCTGCAATGAAATTTTAGTCACAATTTCTGCACAACGATATACTCCACTAGTCCATTTTGAAAGTATCTAACTACCCTGTGTAAACCATATACAATGCCACTGGTCCATTCTGAAATTGCTGACATAGGAGCTGGACAGCGTATCTGTTTTAATCGCGCGTGCTACATGGAGATTTATGCTTCCACATAAAGTATCGCAATTTAATTATTGGGCTGTTCATCGGTCCTTTTTTTTTGCAGTTCTTTTGTTGTTGGTCATAGGGTTTATTCATATTAATTTCTTTTTTTTCTACTTATATAAATCAAAAGTTAATATAGACATCTAACTTTCCGAAGTGGTTTTCCCACTCCTTTCGCCCCGTTTCGCTCCGAAGATAAGAAAGGGTCACGGACGCATCACACCCCCCACATTTCTCTCGTTTTCGTCTCACGCACATACTTCTCTCTCTTTTCCCACCGCTCGTCTCTTCTTTTTAAAAATCATTTTTTCAGTTATTACTTATTTATTTTTAACAAAAACCATTAACCGTAACCAATATGAACACACTCATAAAGCTGAAGCAGATCCAACTATATTTTACTGCACTTCCGTAAGATTCATATAATAACTGCGTTTGTTAGCTTCGGTGAAATTTACTGAAAGAATACTTGTGCATCTCACCTGCAGTTGGTCACCAATATTGATCACCAGCGCGTTCGGCCGTGGATTCACCGCGATCCATTTGCCTTCCTTGAGAACCTGCAGTCCAGCCACCTGCCGGTCCATGAGAAGGATGGTGAGGGCGTTCGGGTCCGTGTGTGCCGGAAGGCCGTACGTCAGCTCCGGTTCCGGGCACTTTGGGTAGAAGTTCACCGCCATGTGCTGCTCCTGCTCACCAAGAACCTTCTTGATGTAGTCTTCTTCCAAGCCCAGGCTCTCGGATATCGCTCCATATAGTCTGAAGCCGAGCTCCCGAACTTCTTTGCAGTATGTACTTACGATCTCCCTGATGCATGCATGGCCAAGAAAATGCGCCTGGTTAACAACTTGATCACAAAACTTGCAAGCTGCTAGATATTTTCGGCAGTGATTTAGCTGATTGGTTCTGTTAAACATTTGTCGGGCCGTGTTGTGATTACTGTCCTTGATCTAGGTCCTACAGTCCTAAGCTCCTCTGTGTTGTCTATCTCCTGGTTTTTTTCCAAGCTCCAATGAGCTCCCAGTGAAATCCCCATCCCCATCCAGACGTTGCAAGAGGGGGGACTACGCAATCGGCTCAAGTGGATTCTTAGAAGGCGAAATGTTCCCAACAATCATCATGTGACCATCTCATCGTTTTTGTTGATGTGATTTCACGTGATTTGAGCACACGAAGACATGTGCTTTTGTACTAGAAAAAATGTGTTTTAGAGTTAGTAATCTTTAGTCGTATTTGAGTTAGTTTAGGTGTATGAGTAAGTTCGTATATGAGTACTAGTCAGTTTTCGAGTTCATGTCGTAGTCGTAGAGTCGGATAGGGAAACCGTGCGTACAGGTTTTAAAAGGCATGCAATCATGTAACGAGAGAGCGAGAGGAAGTGATCTGGGTGATCGAAATGAGAGGGAGAGAAATAAAGAAAGCGGAGTACTTTGGCTCTTAGAAATTATCGAGTTCGACGTGTTCGCGAATGTGGTCGTAACTCTCATCAGCTGAGGTTACGAGTACGTGGTCGGAGTACGAAGTCGTGATCAGAGCGGTCGGAGCAAACAAGAAGTGGTCGTAACGACTTTAAGTGTGGTCGTAACGACTGTTGAGTGGGCGTAAACTGCAACAAGTGGTATCAGAACCTGCTGATTTTGGTGATTTCTGAAGATCATGGGTTATAAGGCGAAGGCCCAGGGTGGGCTAATCTCCTTCCAGTACCCTCTCCTGACGACCGACAACTAACCGGTGTGGGCAATGAAGATGAATGCGAACATACGTGGCTAGGGAGTCTGGGGTGCAGTCGATTCGAAGGGGAAGGATAAGGAGGTGGACAACAAGGTGGATCAAGTGGTTTTGGCCATCATCTACCAGGCGGTGGCAGATGCGATGATGCATCAGCTCATCGGCAAGAAGATGGCACGGGAGGCGTGGGAGACGCTGCAGATGATGTACGAGGATTCGACTTGTTTCTGACCATTCAGTGATCGTCGATCTCACCGGTCGATGTTCGACTTGTTGTGACCACTTTGGTTTCTACTTTCTTACATATCTACCACTCACTGGTCGATGATCTTAACAATCGGATTTCATCTTGCTTCAAACACTTGGGTTTGTGATCACTCTCAAATCCTCGACTATGTTGGTTGTTCGACCGCAGACATTGGTCTTCGTCCACGTAGGTTACGATCGCATCGGTCTGTGACCGCGCTGGTTTTTTATCACTCATTGGTTCTCGACCACGCTGGTCTTTCAACCGCACACTAGTCATCGACTATGTCGGTGTTCGACAACGTTGGCTTTTGACAACATCGGTTTCGACCATGTTGGTCTCGATCACGTTGGTTACGATCATACTAGTTTCGACCACGTTGGCTTTCATTTTATAGTCGTAACTGACCACGTTATTTTCCGGACATGTGGTCGTAACTCGACCACGTGCTCTAATCTGGTCGTTCTCAGCTCTGTGATCCTTTGGTTTTCAAGTAGAATTTCTATCTTAATCTTCATAGTTTTATAGCTACCAGAGTAAAGAATAAATGAATATTTTGAGAAAATTTTTTAAGACAGTATTTATCTCCTCTGTTGTTTATCTAGTCTTACAAATCTATTAATTTAATAAATAATAATTAGCGAAAGAAGTCTAAAGTAAAAAGTCCAATGTAAAAAGTCTACTGAAAAAACGGGCTCGTAAAATCCCTGTGGGACGTGGACTCGTGGCCTCTTGGACCACTGCCATCTTATTTGTCTGTTCTGAACTTATCTTTTTCTGAAAGCAGGAGCTCTGTCTGTCCTAGAAATGGTTTAAAATGGAGGGCCTGCCAGTGCCTCTGTAGCACATGGTAGAGTCGTTCAAGGTACAGAGTGGCTAATCTGGTATTGTCAGATTTTGCTTGGAACATCGTTCAGTCTCACGAGGAAAGAAAAAAAAGATTGGTTTCTCTGTGAAAAAAAAATCAAAACCACTTGTACAGTGATAGACTCAGAATTTAGTTACACCTTAGACTCAGTGATAAAATAATCTAAGACTATCTGAGTTAAATCATGAAAATATTAATCAGACTAAACTAAATTTACGTACACTAGATATTTTTTTATATTTCAAATTGAAGTTTACCATGTCCGATGTGTTGCTCCGTCCCTGCGCTTGTATATGCACCGTACGTGTGCAGTATCGTGTGGCGTCCACATTCGTGCGAGGGACAGAGGAAAGAGACAGAATGGGGCATGAATATGGAAGCTTATTGGGCGATAGGAATAGTGGATACGGGTGAACGTAACGTTTGCGAAAACTGCTTCCGTTTCTCTGTATATATGTACAGTTGAAACTTGAAAACGTCACAATTTTGCTTTGGGATTCGTGAGTAGCGATTTAAGAGATGTGCATTTTCAAAAAAAAAAACGATGAAACACGAGGACTTCGAAATTATCATTGTGAATTGGAAAGGTAGTCACATAATTTGTCCTGTTCAAATAAGCAACACGTGTTTAGGGTCCCGCTCGTTTCGGCTTCAGCTTCTGGCTTATTTTTCACTATTCATAATTTCGTTTTTTTTTCTGAATTTTTGGTTTTTAGCTTTTTTGTCGGTTCTTTTTTTACAGTATTCGTTTGCGTTGTTTGTGATGGGCTAACATATTTTTTATATTTTTTAAATTTAATTATGCTAAATAAGCCTCTCATTTCTGGTGTTTTTTCAACCAACACTGGTGCTTTTCATAAAGCCACCAAAAATAAGCCAAAATAATCACCACCGAGGTGGTTCTTTTGGATCATGGGGGTATGATTTTTAGCTTAAAATTTTAAATTCTGACTGTTATTAGAGAGTATAGAGAGATACTATCGTGCGATTTTAGCCGATATATAAAAAGTTGGAACAGTAATATATTACAATCGAATTGTTGACCCACTTTGAAAAGATAATCCGAATCGATTTGTAGATCTATTTTAAAAAGATAATTCGTTTGAAGAAAGTAGTAAATGTGGAAAGCTACATCATAAACCCAAAAACTAGTAGTCAGTCTATTCTGTTTCTTTCAGAACTTATCAATTTTAGCAAGCAAGATCCAGTTATACCTACTTGCAGTCTTTAGAAGCGAGCTAGGAGTACGTAATGGCAGATGATACCTGAAGGATGGTGGATTGGCTGGCCATTCCGGGACGAACTGCTCAAGCGGGTGGCAGTGCAGGCGGAGGTAGTCTCGCCAGTTGCGCACGGTCTCCTTGCGCACGTTGAAGCTGGTGGACAGCCGTATCTTCTTGGCCGGTTCGTCGGAGTAGAGCTTGGCCTTCTCCTCCGGCGGTAGCCGGAAGAACTCGTGCGCCACCGCCATCACTGACAGCATGAGCTCTACAGGTATCCCATGGTTGAGCACCTGATGAATTACACACGACAGGGAGCAAAACAGAACACGGAGTCAGCTCAGCTCCACCCCTTCCCTGTCAATATCACGAGGAATCTTGTTGCGGCACGGAATGAAAATAGAAAGAAATGGAATGAGTTGTAGGTGTTGTTGGAACCTGGAAGAAGCCGTGGGAGCCGCAGGCGGCGCCGATCTGGGAGACGACCGTGGCGCGGTCGGGGTTGGCGAGGTCGACGACGGGGATGTGCGCGTCGGGGACGACCTCGTCCAGGCGCGGGCGCTGCGTCTCCGGGCGGACGTAGCTCTCGGGCAGCTTGTCGTGCACGGCCGTGGAGATGAGCTGGTCCGCCATGCCGTCCGTCAAGGTCGCTACTGCAGAACCGATGCACCAACGCCGAGCAGTATGCGCGTGTATAAATAGAAGATACAGAAGTCACCAGGCACGAGCAGAGGAAGCCATCGTGACGAGCAAACTGGTGTGGACTGATGGGCGCCGCGCATGTCAGCTAGCCGTGGCATGCGGCTGTGCGGTCGGAACGACATTTATGGAGACTACGCGCTCGGATGACTGGATAGGCGTCAGACGTCAGTGGTAGGGAAGGGCGTTAATGTCATGGCCGTGACGGCAGCGGCACAGGTGCGTGCGTGCGTGAGTATACGTCTTCCCTTTGTGAGCGATGCTTTGCCTCCTCGCCTAGAGTTGCTACATCACGCTTGTTGATGAGCACCGTCGGCGTGTAGCTTTTGTGCTGAGCTCTTACGTGTGATAGCACGTAGCATGCAGGGGTGTTCGGCAGTGAAGAAGTCGGTTGGCTTCTCGCAGCTGCTATAGTACCTAATTTTTAAATGAAGTATTTTTTCAAGATAAGGTCTACAATTTAAATGTAGTATACGTTAAAAGCTTAATATCTGTACCAGCCAAAATCGTAAGTGACTATCGATCTCTCCGTAATCTGTACCGTAAACAGCTAAAATTCAAAATTTTAACTAAAAATCATAAATTACAGTAAAAAAACAGGCTGACATTTGTGAGCAGGTTAATCTGCACGGATTCAACAACCACGTTCACGGGCAATCCATTCCGTCGACTTGCGTGCGGCGACGCTCAACATTTTTTGTCAGGACTGAAACGTACGGATCGGAGGTTTTGAGCGTAAATGAGAAGATCTTTCTGTTTTTGTCTACGCCGGATGTTGCACGGCACATTGTGTTTCCTCCCCCTTTTCTTTTCCGAACATTTCAGGTTACTACGGTCAAAACAACAGTCGAGATGTCAGGCATGCATTGATGCTTGTTTCGAGCATTTCCCCCCCAACGTAGCTGCTCAAGCCTTAGAGGTGTAGAGCAATGCCCATTATGTACCAGGTCTTCATCTGTGGAGAAAATAGATTCGGGAGCTCAATATTTTCGTCGCTTAGATACACAAGTAGTCAACATGTTTAACTCATCATGACCAAACTTGTTCACCTATTGCTACTTTGCTAGTAGAGACGACGGACTGACAAGGGGCGGATCTAGCTAAGGTCATCGCTGTTCGACTGAACACCCAAATATTCTTACAAATGCTTTGTATTTAGTATGTATATTATACATATATACATACATGTATATATTAATAATTAGACTAAATACTTCAAGCGAACGGCCTCTAGCGTAATGGCTAAAGCGCTCTAGTAACAACCCCCAGGTCCTAGGTTCGACTCCTAGTGGGAGTGAATTTCAGGCTGGGGAAAAAATCCTCTTGCCTGCTACCACACCAAAGCACAGGTCTAAGGTCCGCCCAGGTCATTGGTCGTTCTCATGCGGGCGATGGAGCCGCTGTGTAAGGGTGGAGCAGGGGTTCGAGGATTTTCTCGATCTGCGTGAGAACTTCTTCTTAAGCTAATGCCCGGGGGCCGTCTTACCCCTCGTAGGTCGAGTTTTTAGACTAAAGCATCGAGAATGGCGACTTGGCAATGGGAGAGCACTCGAGGGAGGCTCTCGAGCTTTGGTTGACCTCACGGCGATGCGTGAACAATGACAGTGCATTGGCAAGCACTGGCGGAACCAAGTCAAGGGGCCGGTGTTACATAACACTAGGTCCAAAAATATTTTTAATAGGTATCCCTAGCCTATGTATGAATCCCCTAGCCCAACTCAGTGCACCCGGTTTCTTCTTTAAACCCCAACGAAGGAGCACTAGCAGCCAAAATTCCCAGTAGTTAGTAGCAATCCACGAGGAGCCTTCACTTTCCCTCAACCCATGAGACAACTCAACAGCATGAATCCCTAGCCCAAGAGAGAGAATCGCAACAGTCCACAACATCCATTTGATCGATCCCAAAGCGTGTCATCTCGCAGTAGCCCTCGACGCCTGTTCGTCTCGCATGGTCAGCCAGGAGATGTGCACCATGTCCGCCACACACCCGCACCCAACCAAGCAGTGACTAGTCGCTAGAGAACGGGAGAAATCGGCACCACCAGTCGCCTTTGTCTGCCATCTCGCTAAGGCACCACCTAGTCCCTGTTGCCTCGCGCTCTCACCGGCCAAAGGAAGTTTAGATCTACCCAATCAGTATATAATGTGCTCTAAATTTCTCTTAATTCTTTCGATTTGTTTCAAGAATAGGGGCTAAATTTATGGGTTAAGGTTTTAATATGATGATTGTTTTTGTCGAACTATAGAGATAAGACTTAGGATTTCAATTTTGATTTTTTGAATACCAACATGACTCGTTGCAAATTGGAAGTAAAATTATAGTATTTGATCATAATGTTAAGTAAGCCACTATACATATTTTTCTATTATATTATTTTTAAATTGTTGAACATACAAATATCTAATTGAAATTTTCAATTAATTGATGGCAATTTCATGAATGATATACTTATTTGCTATATGGAGAAACAACAATTGATAAAAATTACCAATGATGTTGTGGTTCGTCACTTTATAAACTTGAAATAACGTAAATATAAAATGTATTGCATTAACTTACATTTAATCGTTCTACTTTTTTTTACTTGAAAACGTTAAGTAATTGTATTTTCTTTTAATAGACTATTGAGGTCGGATGATGTATTTTACCAATATTGACCAATTTTTGTTTATAATTTCGCCCTCAATTCATTCAGTTTGCTGTAACTAACTAATATTATTACCATGCTTCTTCATATTGGTAAGCATTTTAATCACTACTTTTTTATCATCATACACTATCATCGGTTATATTAAAGTACTGGTGTTAAAAATTACCAAACATATTATTATTTAGTGTAATATTACTTAAAATTATATATATATATATTATATATAGGGAAGTGGTGAACGCTATTCTTTTTCGTTCTAGTTTTCGCCTGTTGGGAAGGAGGTACGAGCAAGGTAGCAAGTGCCAAGAAAGCAGGGGACGAGTGGGGCCTTGCTGGGCCACCTGGGCAGGTGTGGTAGGCTGCATATGTCGACAACAGCAAAGGTGCATCCACATTCCTTAATCCTCGGTTTCACATCCCAAATTCTCAATTCAATTGTTTTTCTTAACTATTTAGTAATTTCTCTAAATTATTTGAGGTGTTGTCTCCAATACAAAGAATTTGTATTTTGATTTTTGCTACTGTACACCTTTATCTTTTCTATTAAACGATATTCTAACTCTGAACACCTATCCGAAAAATATTGGGTCCGTCACTACGGACTGTTTCTTTTGATCACGACTGATGATTTTTGCCTCTAAAGTGAGTACTTGTGCTAATGAACCGAATGCGAATAAGTCACTTCAAAAAATTGTCCCGATAAGCTGCTTTAGAAAAGCGATGAAGAAGCCGTCTTATTTGACTGTTGAGAGAAAAATAAAAACTATAAGCTGAAAAGAACGTGACGAACATCAAGAATAAATCCCTGCAAAATCCACGTGGCGACGAAAACGAGAGCCAAATAACCCATAATATAAGTAAATGATGTCTGCTACCCACCCGATGTCATCGCCATTCACCAGTATTTATTATTGTCGTAGTTTTCCACTATTCTAGACGCCGTCGGCAAAGCGCGTCAAAGCGGCTGCTTCCAAAGTTTGAATTGAATCACTCAACCTGTCTGCCCTTCAGTGATAGAACCTTCGTCTAAAGCAAACAAGCGGCTGCTTAGACCATCCCACAGTCAAATTTGTGTAGCACTTCAAGCCTTCAATTGTAACATGGTCAGAATAATCTTAATTAGCAACTTAGGAAGTTTCGATGGCTTGGCCGGGACTCAAATCTCACAGTCAAAGCTTTGTGATTATTTATGACATTATCGCCTGTGGTTAGCCATCACCGACGGCATTGTATTAGTCTAGGGGAAGAGGAGGGGATTTAACCGAGTGAATTCTACATGCAAACTTTCCAGTGGAGTGCTGGCAATTGTTTCTTGAGAAAATTGTTGTACTACTACTACGCAGCAAATGATTCGAGGAGCAATGGAGCATAGAGCAAGGTCGATTAGAATATGCACAGGACAATATATTTCCTTCATCCATCAATGTGTTGCCTACAGAAGTTTGTGTTGGAAATATGGGCAATATTTTAATTCTAAATTTTACTAGAAGATAAATATAATAAAAAACTAGTAATGCCAAACACAAAACTAATAGCAGGCTACTCATTATATTTCAGAAAATACCCAAAGAAAAATATAATGCTAAAGTCGATCGAACGCACGACGACTTACTGTTAGGCTTGATGAAGAATAGGAAATAGCGCAGGCTCGATACAGTGCAGGACGTCAATGAAGCAGAGCAGCGAGCGGTCACGCAGATGTGCGCTGCCCAGAAACCTTATTGCCGCCCCCGTGCAGGTCTTCACAACAGCAACGGCTCGAAGATACCGCTCCTCTTCTTCACAGTGCACGCCGGGAAGAAGAGTCAACGAGGTTAAGATGGTGCAGTACAACAGCACAAGTTCGCAAAAGTGAGAAATGGAGGCAGTGAGATTCTCTGTTATATACTTTGGACGTCTCTAGGTATATATATAGACAAACTGTGAACTGATAAAATTAAACAACCATTTACCCACTGGTAACTGAAACATTTAACCAGTCATTTACCTACTGGTAACTGCTTGTCATCAAAATCCAATAAAGCCTCAAATTCAAACGTTTGAATCTCATTCAAACAGAGAGAGAGCGGTGCGGTTCAAGAAAATAAAGATGGACTTGGTCGGTAACAATAATGATGGATTTGGTCTTCACACAAGTGGCGTCACGATAGGAAGAGAATGGATGCAATCATTCTTAAATATTTAACAAGCCAGAGAAAGAATGGTGGAATTGTTCGAGAAAGAATGGTGCGGTTTAAAAAATAAACAAGTCACAAATCACGCGATTTTTACGCAAAAGTACGCAAATGCGTGCACGCATGCGTACGCAATTAGCCAAAGCACTCCTCGTGCCATCTTTATCCATATTCAAGAAGTGGTGATGATTTCACCTTATAAATTAGTCTCCTTTATTTTGCTTCAGCAATATGATACTAAATCATACATACTTTGGAATTAAAAAAATGAGTTTAGCTCATATGAACTAATTTCTAACAGTTTGGTCTTGTGTCATTTTCGTGCAAGGTTGGCAACGACAATGGATTCGAAAAGAAACAAGCGCATCTACTCGTTTGAAAATTTTGAAAACAAAGTGTCACAGCCTGATCAGCTTTACCATCTCGGTGTACAAATTGTTCTCTTTGAAGAATGGATGGCGCTACCAGCAATCAGAGGAAGAACCGCGACGCGGACGTACGGGATCATCTTGGATTTGGCATTTTTACCGCACCGAGTGAACGCAAGCTAGAATGGCTGCGCACGCTGTCTCAATCGCTGCAAACGCGTACACTGGTCGGCAGGAGATGACATTATCTTGTCACTCTATCTTCTTCACTTTTGGCCGGATGCGGCTAGCCTACGGCCTCGCGACGGCTGTTTTTTTCTTTAGCTCTGACTCATGACTCTTACTACAATTTTCAAGATAAATTTATAGTAAATTATAATAGATATTATATCAAATTTAATTATATCAGTTAAAATTCTATACGATTGTTTTTCTTTACATACAAACAATTAAAATTCAAAATTTATAAACCAAAAACTAAAGCCACAACTTAGTAACTGTACATATAACGGCTAAGTAATGCCAGATAAAAAAAAAGGCACAGGGCAGAACGTGCGGTCAGAATCTATCACTGGTTTTCTTTTCCTTTTCGAACGAAAGATTAAGCCGGCACCGCCATAGGAAAACTTTGGTGCCCTGCAGACCATGTTCCATTTCCACGACACTGTCAAAGATTCCTCGGAATTTCGAAGCCTGTGGATTGAACTGGACCGAAACGTGCTTCGTGCATCGAATTCTCGAATCTGCGACAGGGAACCGACGAGAAATCATACGATCCCCAAGTCAAGGTGCAATGCACATCTCGCACAGTGCTACGATGCTTCGAGCCTTCCACTACGCTCTGCTCAGGGACAGCATGGGACGTTTAAATGCGATGTTTCCTGAACCCATTTCCAGGAAGTATCGTTCTGTCGATCGACATGCTCGAGCTCAATTGAACTATACAAATATTAGGGAAGCTGGTCAATGATCACTAGCCAATAATGCAACTGGGGCTTTTTTTATTGTGACTTATAATTTTTTGTTACAGTCTATTAGTTTAATAAAGTGTGATTAGTGAAAAAGGTACAAACTAAAAGTTGGCAAAAAAAAAAATAACGGGGCCAATAGACCTTAAGAACTATCATGAACAGCTTTGTCATGTGATGAAGGCTGTTCACGGACTACGGATATCTGAACTACTGTTTGAACACGGAATATTGATAAGTATTACTTGGGATCGGACCCATGCAAGGGAATTATTCGTTAAAATCATAGAATGCGCTGGTATTTGGATGTACACGCATATGAGATGGGATAGGCATGATCCTCGGCAATCCATGACTCGGCGCCGACCATCGTGGATAGATTTTATCACTACTAAAGGCTAACGACGTCGGCAATCCGTGTGGAATTTTATCATGTGCCCTCGCCTATGCCGAGAATCGTATACTCCTCCGTGGCTTTATCCACGAGTACACGTCAAAAGGTAGCAATCCTAATCGCCACGATTACGATTACCTTGGAAAACGACTGAAAATTCAGGTTTTTCCCGAAAGCAATGACGAAAATTCACGTTGTTTTTTTGCCAACCTTTTATTGCTGTTGTGAGACCATGTGATGGTCGTACATGTTGTTGATGATGAATAATTGACATTTAGTTTTATTAAAATTTGCATTTGTGAAAGTTCTGATGATATACTTCTGTGCTTGAGTTTTCAGGATGGTAAAACGACCATGTATGGTTTCAACCACGGATGGCTGGTCCGATCAGCCTTGTGATGACTGGTTCGATTGGCCTTGTGATGGATTGTTCGATCGACAGATCCGAACGACCACGGCAGCCTTCGACCACGGCAGACTTTGACCACGTTAGACTTCGACCACGTCCGACTTCGACCTCGTCAGTCTATGGTCGTAGCTACATTAAGTTACAATACTTGTCTACGGTCGTAGTTACAGTAACCGATCGATAGTCGTGGACTTTACTGGTCGGTACTCGATAGTCGTGGACTTTACTAGTCGGTACTCGATAGTCGTGGACTTTACTGGTCGGTACTCAATAGTTATGGATTTTACTGGTCGGTACTCGATAGTCGTCGACTTTACTGATCGATACTCGATAGTCGACGACTTTGTGATCGGTAGTCGTAGACTTTGCAGTCTTTTGTTGTTGTCTTAGACTTTTCGATCAGTTATCATAGACCTCGCGATTAGTAGTCGAAGGCTTTTGCGATCGGGTGCTGTAGGCTTCGCGGTCGGTACTCTTAGACTTCATAGTCTGTACGAGTGCTTCAACTTTTGTGATCTTTGAGTACTTCAAGACTCGTGTTGGATCAATGGTATGACTGGTTGGTGCTTGGTGGTTGGTGATCGGTGAACAGTGTTAGGAGGAACAATACTTGAAGGACTTGGTAGTTGTAAACTTTGCTAGTTGGTAGTTGAAGGCTTTGCAATCGTGGGTTTCTCAACTGTGGTCGGTGCTACATTACTTGGTGGGTACTCGGTAGCAGTTGTCGGTGAAGCAGTACGGAGTCGGTACTTGATGGTTCTATGGCCTGTAGCGATACTTGTTATTCTCGAGTGTTTTGAACAGAGCGATGGTAATTCTCAATTACTTGTTGTTTTCAAGTACTTGTTGAGCTAGTGGTCGTATTGAGTGGTTTAAGGTTGATTTGTGGAAAGCGATGGAATTTGTGGTCATGGACGACTTGGTTGGTGTTTGTGGGTGGTTAAAGATATGGTTTGAATGTGTACTGATAATGGTCAAGTTGTGGAGAACTTGTGCTGAAAAAATGTTCTTTGGTGTTTGATGTGCAGGTTGGTGTGGAGACGGTCATGGTCGATGAAGAGGAGGACTAGGACTAGGATGGGGAAATCTGAGGTCCAGTCGGTTGAGTATGTCATGCGAGATGGTCAGGCTCACACTGGAGCATGTGGAGATCAAAGATGGTGATTCGTGAAGAAGCTATGAGCGGTGCGGTCCAGGAGGCTTCGACATGAGTGGTGATGATGCGTGTAGAAACTACAGGAGGTGCGGTCCTGAAGGCTTTGACACGGGAGTAGATGGTGCGTGATGGAGATACAACAGGTGCTGTCCTGGAGGCTTCGTCACGTGTTGAGTTAGGAGTTGTGGATGGAGTCCATAACCGAGAACATTGAGAGTTTCAATAAAACCCGTGTTCGGAAGGGTTTTGGGTTCCTTTATTTGAGAAAGAGATAAAGTTTTATGTTCGTGTTTGAGTCAGACATGGTTGGGACATTAGACTATAAAAGCAGGGAGAGGCTAAGTGCTAACGTGTGGCTTGTGAGAAAGTTTTTAGTGCGCTTTTAAGAGGGCTTTCATTGAGTATGTTTTTAGGGGTGCTTGTGAAGGCACTTTGTAAATCTACGAAATTCCAGCAATAAAGATAGTCTTGAATCAATCTGGTTCTTAATTTGCTTGAAGTGTGCTGGTGAATGCTGGTGGTTTGGATCATACAACAATGAGCAAAGCGATCGAGCGAAGCGTCGAACAGATTGGTCAATCAAGCAAGCGGTCGTTAGCATCATCGATTGTTAAGAGAGTCTAAAAAATGATGATAATTATTCATCCCTCTCTGATTGCACTAGTCGATTCTACAACTGTCAGCCCATATAATCTCCTCAGACCGTAAAAACATCTCTTTAAGATTGAAAAATAAGCTCGACCCCGGCTTCAGCGGTTGCAGTGAATGAACAATGGACTAATGTTGCATGGATGAGCTCACCAACATCCCATGTGCTCACTTGAGTGAGATAGAACCCCCAAAGTTCACTACGTGAAAACTAAGCTCTCAAAAACCGGAAGTCTAACATGGCATATATGGCCCCTCTCTAATCGATTTCTAGTTCTGGCTTTTGCCTTCTAGAATGCGTCGGCTTTTTAATTTTATCTTTTTTTGGCTTTTGGATTTTTTACCTTTTCTTTTCCTTTTATTCTTTTGTATTATCTATGAAGATATACCTTTTTTATTTTTCTAAATTTAATTACTCAGAAAAAGCTAACAGTCGCTACAGTACAATTTTAACTGCTACAGTGCCAAAAAAACCAAAGAGCGATAAGCCCGCAGCTATTTGGAGCACCACCTATATATGTATTGTGGTGCTCACATGGGTCGTGAATGATGCAATCCAAATTAAAGTTGTTTACAAGCAACCATAAATTCAGGATAGCATTAGTAAATTTTTGTGTCACAGTTTGAGAAGTTTCTAGGTAACATCCTATGGACCAAAAACAAGTGTTTTAATCATCTTAAGCAATGCATACGACAAGTTAGCATCTAGTTAATCATGGTGTCTAGCATCTAGTTAATCATGGTGTCAGGCCCAACAATATGGTGCTTTGACACCATGATTTAAAATAGATATTTTCTCTTTGTATCACGTGCGAAATTTTTTGATTTTTTATATCAAGTTTAACTAGTTTACTAACTAGCTCAAACAACTTTGAATTAAAATTCAAATTAGAGTTGCTTTTTTTATGATACTTTGTTTGTAGGTATGTGCTGACATATATAAAAATCAGCAAAGCATGCGATAAACAATCGTTGAAAAATCTTTGAATTCAAGTATATTTTTTCAAAGGTATGCATTTTATTTGAATTATTATAGACGGGTATATACGCTAAAACTGGAAATTTCAAAATATATACCCGAATTTGGACTGAATTCGTCCATTTAAAATCATGGTGCCCTAACCAAACTTGTTAATACCGTTTCGATACTGGTCATATCGGTCGATATGTACCGTACCGTCACATAAACCAGTATAAAATAACGCTACGTACCATACCGACCTAAATACCAATCAGTACCGGGCATATCGACTTTGATACCGGTCAATATCAGCCAATACCGACGAAATTGATAATACCGTCTGTTGAACTATATGTTATATTTGATAGTATAACTATATATTTGGGATAATATTACAAGTGATATTTGGTGTGCATATAATTAAAAAAATATATACTTATAAATATATATTCATATTATTATATTAAATCCGCAACAATACGCCAGTATGGACCGGTACCAGAATGTATCATTCCAAGAACCAAACCGGTATGGCCTCTAGTACAGCATTGACAAGTATGGCCTTAACACCATGGTGTCTCATTTCGGCTTGTGTGTATAGAAAAATGATTCCATACTCCTATGAGTACGTATTATAATTTCTCATATACCGCTTAAACGAATAAGTTGTACCTCTTTATCCTTTTGAGCATACTCCGATAATAATTAAAAGATACTTTAAAGTGGGTTTCATAAAAAGTTTCATCAAAATCCAGTTTTTATAGCACAATTTATGTATATACGTTTTTATATATGAAAAGTGTATGTAGCCGAAAAAAATAAAGAGCTATGATGAAATTTTTTAACTATGTTACGTTGGAGTATTTTAGAATTAATATTTAAATATATTTAAAGTGTTAAAGAGCTATAACATATTTGTTTAAATAGTATATTAAAAATGTGAATATGTACTTTCAAAAGTACGGAAAAAACTTAGAAGAGTGTCTTATGTTGGACTTGTAAGTAGCTAGTTAGTCAAGCAAAAATAATGCTGGTATGCTCGCTTGTTGATCGGTGCATGATCATGTTTCTTAAAAAATAATTTTCTTATCTTTTATTCAGTGCTGCAATCTCCATCTTGCATCGCTAGAGAGATGTGTACGCGAGGGCTTTCTTTCCCTAGAAGGCGTAGACAGGGTGATGGTTTCTTTCCCTGTGAAAGACGCGTTGCAGGGAGAAGCTCAAGATTCTAGGTGCAGTTCTTGTTCACATTTGCGGACTTTAGGAGAGCCGATTTTCTTAAGAGATGACCGCGCAAACTTCTTGTTTTCTGACAAATCAAATCAGGGTAGTCCAGCTATCCCCTTCAGAGAAGAAAGCAAAAGCTTCGGCGCTCTGAGGCTTTGGCTGAGGACTAGAGGCTTTATGGGCCTGTTCTTTTTTGCTACGGTTTATGATTTTTGGTTGAAATTTTTGAATTTTGATTGTTTATGGTACAGATTACGGAGAGATCGATATTCACTTACGATTTTGGCTGGTACAGATGTTGGGCTTTTAACGTGTACTACGTTTAATTTGTAGACCCCGTCTTGAGAAAATACTCCGTTTGAAAGGTAGGTACTGTAGCAAAAGCCAAAAGCCGACCGGTTTTTGACTTGCCAAACATGCCCTCAGCTTCCTGCTGAAATCACTTTAGCAGTTGTTAGTTTTTTTTTAAAAAAACTGTTATATTATTGTAGACAATGCAAAGAAATACAAAGAAAAAAGAGTGAAAAAAGCTAAAAGGTCAAAATAAACTGAGATAAAAAATCAATGTATTTTAAGTGACTTTGTAATTTAAATAAGCTAAAAGCTAAAAAGATGAGAAGATAAAATTGTTTGAAACGGAAAGGAAAGAAGTATCGGAACTTACTTCCCCCATGCATTAAGGTTGTAGGTTGTAAATCAAGCGAGCGTTTGGAGTGGTTAGACCGCAGAAGCAGAAAGGCGGTAACAAAAAAAGAGGACGCAGAAATATATATTTTTTTCTTGAAGAAAAAGGGTACTGTTATGCAGATAATATTAGTAACTTCAAATGCCAGATCGATGTGATTGTTGCGGAAGTACTCCTTGAGAGCCCCAATCCAATAACTGGACACGTAACAATCACAGGCAGCCCGGGCCTGTTGCCTCTTGACCGGCCCACAGGCCAGGCAAACCAGGCAGCCGAGACTCAAGAGCGAACGAACCTCTAGCCATCAGCCGGTGTCATGGGCCGTGCCTAGTGGGCTCGTCGTCTCCACCTCCGCGCGCGCCCCTCGGGACGCCGCGCCTGCACGGCGGCACAGCGCACATACGACGTACATACCCTAGCAGCCGCCGGCCTAGGATAGGAGCGGGTCCGCGACGAGCCGACGGCACGGCTGCGACTCCCGCAAAACTCGCGCCGGTTGGTTGCGTAGCCCGGTGCCGAATTCGGAGACCACGCTCCGTGCGGCCGCGCCCGGCACGGCTACGGCGCATGTAGGCTAGAGCACGACGATTATCCCGTGCGCTGCGGTCCCGTTCCACAACACCGTACTGGGCGCGGGTTGCGCGATCGATCACCTGTTCACCCACCAAGGGGTGGACGGCCGTGGTGTCCCACCTGCGCCTCAGGCCCCGGTTTCCCTTGCGCAAATATAGGCTCCGTTTTTTTTGTCTATTGGTTTCTTCCAAGGTCCTAAAGTTAAACATCAAAATCATCTTCAAAACGACTTATCGAGTCCAAAACCGTATATACCGTTCGCATCGATATTTTTACCGTCCCCTACCATTTTAAAAAATACATACAAAAACTACCAACCACAGCAAGAGCCATCCGCTGCAGCCCAAAATAACAACCCATAAAACGCTGCCTGCGGCCTGCCTCGCATTTGGGATTGGCTACGGGTACACCAAATTCGTCTGCTTGGTTGGGCTTGGAGAATACCGGTGAGCGTCACGTCATACAGCCCAGCTAGGCTCATCTGCAAAATTTGGGCTATTCTCTTTTGCCTCGAACCAGTCCAGTGGACCCCTTACGCCGAATTCATGGATCACACGGGCTCAGCGTGAAAGCGTCTGTTCCGATGCTCCGTAGACACCCACGTTGTAGCCTTTTCCCAATATGTGAGGCAACACGGTCTCTGCTGCATGCTACGCAGGTTGGCAACAACGGCTAATCCACACATCTGCGTAAGCGTCACCGTTCCGACGCTCATCGCCTGATCCAACTCTCACGTACGCACTCGAGCAGCAGCAGAAAGAATTCCAGGCGCAAGACAGAAACATCGTCGTATCCTGCCGTGGTCGCGTGCGAAGGATCCCAAGCCAGCCGCCTTGTGAAAGCGGCCGTTCTCACGCTTTGTGAAAGAGACCAGAAACGAGGTAGCTAGGAGAAGTCGCCTCTCCTTCTTCTGCCCAGTCGACACGTTGGCCACCATAAAGCAGATATGACGCAAGCGCCCAATAACCGGATATCGAAACGTTGCTCCAATACCTGCGTCGAGGGAAGCCACGCACAGAACACTTGTCAAAGCGTTGTCTCCTGCATGTCTTCTTAAATTCGTTCGTCTTCTTCAGAAGATGCTTTCTTCTTCGTCTCAGAACATCAGCGCTGCAGCCAGGAAGCAACAATATATACTTTACAGATTTCGATTAAGACGGCGGCGGCAACTACAGGGTTTCTGTCTGCTGCTTGGTGCAATCTTGCATTCGCATCCATGGACAATATAGGTTCGTAAATACAACGCAGTTGATTTTAGGGTGTTATTGCTTGGCTTGCATCTCCATTCTCCACACAGAGATCCAGCTTATTCTGGGCCTGTTTATCAGGCAGGGATAGCCCGACTATCTGTTATCGCCTTGTCAGAGCGATACTTGCCAGGTAATCCAATAATTAGCTCAGTCTCCACATCCATGCGGTCGTTGTTCTGTTCCGGGTTCTCATCTTGCGCCGAGACGGTCATGGGAGCAGAAGTCACCAACGTAAGCTGATTCTTGCACTGCAGTTTTGAATGATCAACAGCAGCAAATCAGATACGTCCTTATGCTACAGATGTGCTAGTACTTTGGCAAATCTGAATTGTTGGCATGCACATAAGATATCACATGAGGTACGTCTTAAGTCTAATGGTAAGTTGTTCGTTTCATTCAAGCTGGCAGCTTCACTGTCTTTACCTTATCCCGTAAATCTTCATTTTCCTTGAGCAACGTCATCTCCTGCTCGATGTTGATGTAAGAAATTAACAACACAAAGTAAGGAACTAATATATCTGTTGTTTCAGGTTTTTGTGGAATGACAAGTTGGCGAGGTACCTTCTGTCTCAGCTTAGTGACATGCTCTTCCAACAGCAGAGTCTGCACGTAAGATAAGTAGCATAGCAGGCTGTAAGCTTCTGTGCATGGATAGATTCATTGTTGATAACATAGACTGTAGAGTTGGAAAATAGCTAACCTTCCTTCCCCTAATGCTATGGAGGCTTTTTTCAAGTTTGACTTCCAAACTGTGCAGTTCTTCAATAGAACATTCTTCCAATTTTTCACCCAAAAGTTTCCTGCAGCACAACAAAATTCGATGGTAACAACTGAGTTTTTGGCCGGTACAAGGACAAGCAGTCTTGTAAACCGATATGATTACCTTTTGTAACCTTCAAGAGCTTCAAGTTTCTTTGCCAAGCCCTCAGCATCAACTTTTACATGCTGCAATTCAGATCACGTAGCCTTTGAAATTGTCCCATTATAATAATCACATGTTATACCATCAATGAGGTTATGTATAATGCTCAAGTCTATTATACATTGCTCACTACAGAGTCTAGACATACCAACAGAATCTCCCAAACCTCTGCACATCCTTTTAGGTGACAATTGAATTGAAAAATGTTTGCAGAATACATTTGGCATAAGTTTAAGAAAATACTGAATATTCCTCAAACATGTGGAAACTTCTACTACATGGCTTTCATACAAGGTCTTATCATATCAAAATTACGATTTTTTTAAATATCAACAATATTAATTGAACACTGACGCTTCAGTCCAGGATGGTTTAGGCATTTTCAGTAGAAGCATCTATCATCCGCTGGGAAATGGGTTTGCAAACCAAACTGAGCCATTGAAAACAAGCTTCTCAGTGCTAACTAACTTAAACATCGACTGAATAGACAAAATCTCTTAAAGAAGCAACATTAACATCGGCAAATTGAAATATATACCCACGTATGACGACAAAGGATAATAGGTCTATCAAGCAGAATTATATACCTCTATATCTTGCTGTACTGTCTTGCTGCTGATTTTGTCCTTCGCGTGTGTCCTATAGCGTTCAATTGTTTTCTGCATGCTGAATTGAAAATAGAAAGGTAAATGTATGTCAGAATAGTATTGGTTCATTTAGAGAAGCACAAACTATTAGATATTTCATAAAAAAATATTTGGTGTTTCCTTGGTAAGGATTCATAAAATAGGGATCAAATATAAAGCGTGCAAACATGGATTGACCTTTCTGCAACTCATGAGGTTTTTTAATTTTTTCCATCTTGCTCTGATTAACTGGATAAAAAAAACTGCTAATTATGAAAAACAGAGATTAAGCTTCAACTATGCATCTTGTTATCTGTTTGTCTTTCGGGATATGCTAGGGCTCAATATATATGCTATATCAAAACTAGAACTTGTGGAGCATAAAGTGTCTTGTCTTCACAAATACACTGCCGTGTGTTACATATGGAATTAAATCAACTTCTGATTCGTAGACATTTTCTTTAATAGAATATTCATAATGAAGTTAGGCTACTCGATCTGTTGCATATTTTTAGCAGTCACTGCGTAACCTATCCAATTGCCGGATAAGTTATACAATTCAATTGTTGGATAAGCTACAGAAAAAGGCCATTCTACAACGCGCACAGTCCTGACTTCAATACAAGAGTTGATTGTAGGGCTTCTCGGTTGACACTTCAAGAAAATTCTGCTATTTACTTATTTAGCCCTTTATAGATAGTAGAATTAATCCAAAGTTCAGATATTGATATTGCACAGTCATCACTTCCATCAACTAGTGTGTTGGATATTTTGCCCAATCTAAAAAGTAAACCATCGTCCTCATCAGTGAAACCTTTTTTTTAAGGAAATGAAACCTAATTTTCAAATGTGGTAAATAGAAGTGGCAAAGAAAACACTAATAAAGTTAAGCATGACAAGAGAAAAGGTAAGTTAAATAATTGCATTGTTGCTGAACCAAACCGAGATCGCCATTTACGTTCAAATTAGACAGAAGCAAGAAAAAAAATCATGAAATGATAGCTAAAAGGAATAAGTTCAATTGACTCCCTTAACTATTGTTGGAGTCCAAAATCAACCCCTATCTTCAAAACGAGCATTTGACACCCTTTAACTATTAAAATTGTCCACTTTTCACCTCTAGGCCAGTTTTGTCAGTGGTTTTCACCATGTTGGTAGCCAAATCGTTAGTTTTTGCTGTGTAGAGTGTAGATAGCCATGTCAGTGCTGAATCACCTCCTAGTCAGCTATACATCTTCATGAAAGAAAAACGTCCACTTTTAGTCCCTCTAACTCCTTCTAGAGTCTAATTTTCACAATTAACTTCAAAACCGTTTAGTTTACATCTCCCAACTATCAATACCTGTGAATAACCCCCTTACGGTGGTTTTGTGGGCGGTTTTGCCAAGTTGGTTGATGACATCACTTGACATTGCCATGGGGGCAAAAAACACACGCCATATCATCATATTTTGCCACATCACCCCCTCTCTCCATTTTCCTCAAACCCAACCTCCACTAAAATCCCCACAACCACCAACTCCGCAATCAGCAGCTACTCCGATGATGAACAGGGCGGGGGCAAGATGGCTCACCCGGAGTCACAGGACACCAGGTTCAAACATCTTTTTAGCAGGGATTAGCACCTACAGCTCATGTGTGAATCCCCTCCCAAACTCGATGCACCCAGTCCCTTTCTTGAAGGCAGATGAAGGGAACACTACCAACCCAAATTCTCAATAGCTAGCAGCAGTCCAAAAGGAGCCTTCACTGTCCCTCAGCCCATGAGGCAATTGCAGCAAGCCAAGCCAGTCCTTGAGCCAGCCAAAGAGGAAGGACCGCCACCGCATCCATTTGATCGATTCTGAAGCATGTCACCTCGCAGCAGCCCTCAATGTATATTCGTCTCGCATGGTCGGCTAGGAGATGTGTACCACGACACCCGCACCCAGCAATGTCTAGAACGAGAGAAATCGCCATCCTCGCATTGAGTTGCATGCACCAACCAGTTCACCCAAAAGCTTAGCTTATGAGGAAAGATGGACAATTCACTTACACTCACCCTCTCTAGGCCTAGGAAATAGCAACCAATTTTTTAATTGCGGAGAACTCGGGACCTCTTGGCTCGATAAGTTGCGCACCACCACCCAAAAGCTTAAGCTTTTGGGTGAATCCTCTCAATAACCATCTTGCCATGGTGTTGCTTGGTCCCTCTTGCCTCGCGCCCTCATTGGCCAAAGGAAGCTTAGGCCTGCCTGATCAGTGTACCTTTCTCTAAATCTCTCAATTTTCCAATTTATTTCAAGAACAGGGGCTAAATTTGCGAGTTGGGGTTCAATGTGATGATTGTTGATTGATTTTGGTCTATTTGTAGGGTTAAGACCTAGAGTTTCAATTTTGGTTTTTGGAATACTGGCCTAGCTCATTGCAAATCAGAGGCAAAATTGTAATATTTGACTACAATGTCAAGTAAGTAAGCCACTAGACGTATTTTTCTATTATATTATTCTTGAATTGTTGAATATACAAGTATCTAATTGTATTTTTCAATTAATTGGTGATGATTTCATTAATAATAGACTTATTTGCTATGTGAACAAACAAGAATTGAAGAAAATTATCAATGATGTTGTGGTTCGTCGCTTTATGAGCTTGAAAGAACGTAAATACTAAAAGGTAATGCTTTTACTTATATTTGATCATTTTGTTCTTTTTGTACTTGAAAACTTTAAGTAATTTTGTTCTATTTTATAGGCTATTGAGGTCAAATGATGTATTTTACCAATGACAACGAACTTTTGTATATGATTTTGCCCTTAGTTCCTTCTGTTTGCTGCAACAAACTAATATTATTATCGAGCTTCTTCAATTTGGTAAGCATTTCGATCAGTACTTTATCATCGTACACTGTCATTGGTTATGTTGAGGTATCGATGCTAAAAATTTTCGGAGACATCACTATTTAGCACAACATTAGTTGGAAATTATATATGTTACCATGTATGATGAAGTGGTGAACCACGATCATTTTCATTCAAGTTCTGCTCTTGGTGACGGAGGGTCACGGGAGGAAGGATGACACTTCAAGTCACCGAGCTTGACCATGGCGGCAGCCAGCGAGCAGAGCATCAATCTTATTTCCTTGAGTTGGACGTCTTCATGGACGTGCGTGGCCCATGATCCCACTGAGCGACTACTCCCCCTCCAGCTCCCAGCACGAGGAAGAGGAAGCCATCGCCCTCGCTGTTCGCTCTGGCAAGTACAATGGCTACTCGTCCCCCACCACCGGTCCACCCTCGCTCTGTACAATGGCTACAGGTGAGGTAAAGTAGCTTCAACTTGTCTTTCTGCATACTAAATAATGATGTGTGAGGTGTGGGCTACAAATTTTTTTTGCCTTATAGTTGTTTGGCGTGGATTTTGATCACGTCAGGAATCATGCCTAAATCTCATGACCTTATGGCGTCCTCTGTAGAGGTGGCAAAAAATCTCAAGGCTCACGAGTTGGCTCTGCTCGTTTAAGGCTCGACTCATGGCATAAATGAGCCGAGCAAAGCCAGGGTTTTAACTCGGCTGTTTAATGAGCTAAGCTCGAGCTGGCTCGTGAGCCACTCGCTGGCTCGAGTGGCCCAATAGCGCCCTAGCCCATAGGAACCCTAGAGGCGACTGTCACCCAACCCATTCGCCCAAGCGTCCCCATCCATTCCATTCCCCATCCCCTTCTCCAACCAAACCCAAAGAACCCTAGAGAGAGGCAGCGACTAGGCAACACCGAAGTCCGAAGGTGAGCTCAAATCAGATCTGACGATGGTAGCGATTGACGAGCACGAAGGCATGACTCCATCCCTTGAATGTTCTCTTCCTCGGCACGGGTAGAGTTGGAGGGTGTAGAGTCGCAGAGAGGTGCCATGGCGCACACAGCCAAGCAAGCGGCACAGCTGCACAGGCGCCACACCGCCTCGTTGCCATTCGTCTCCGTCGTTACCTCCCCTCCTTGCCGTCCGCCTCCGCCTCCACTTCCCATCCCCTTCCCCATCTGCCTCGGTCTCCTCGCCGTCCGCCTCCGTATCCGCCTCCCCTTGACCTCTCCTTGGCGTTTGATGCATCCACATGCAAGCATGGAGTCTAAGAACCGCCGAGGGCGGAGGTCCTCCACCTTCGTCTCTACCTCTGGCTCTGGCTCCGTGTCGACCCCAGTGGTGAACTGCCTCGTCAACCCCTATCCACGACCACCTTGTAGTGCCAAACCTGCTCCAACCCCGATGGCCTCGGTAAATCTCTAAAGTTTTTGAATATTTCAATTATCATGATGCACATGTTATGTTATTCAAGAGTTCATTTTGCTCCTCTAGGTGGTATGAGCATGTTGGTGTGTCTGGTGAAAAGGTTTATGACCTGAGAATAAGTGATTTCTAATCGAACAAGCTAAGTTTTTTTAAAAAATATTAGACTTAAAGTGGTATGTTAGAATAAATAGGAGACATAAGATAGTTTGAAGATCAAGGTACGGTTTCAAAATGAGGTATATTTTGCCCATTGCAACATACTTTTTTAGTAACATGGTACTGTTTACTTTTAGTTGGTCATTGTAGTATCAGTGTACCACTCTTGGGGTAGAATTCTTAGTTGCAATGTTGGTATCATGGTGGTGTGCATGCTAGGACGGTTGCCAGATTAGAAAAATAAGAGATAATTTGGTTTTGCTTATTATGATTCGTTAAGTATTTGGGCTTTAGGGTGTGTTAAAATTAAATTTGGGGAGTTTTTTTCAAGAATACACAGGAACGTATCATTAATTTATAAGAGTTATACATATGACATCTTACCACAATGTCAAAACAACCCAAAATACATAACAGAGAAAAACCTAAGTCAATTGCCGCTGAAAATACAATCTGACTATAGAACACATTGTTTTTAAGTAGTACTTGTGAGGGTCCCATGTTTATGGGGAAGTTGTAAGTGATAAGTGCTCTTATTGTCGGCTATTCAATTTTGCAGTTTCATGTCAATTTGTCAAAACTAGATGGAAAATACTACACTTCCTCGGATTTCTTACTGTCAATTTGTCATGTGTGTTCTTACTAACAGTTGCTGGGCGACGAGTTAGAGTAGCATGGCTCCTCGCACACGCCTGATTTCTCAAATGACAGTGAAGGTTCACATGTTTCGCTGGATTCTCCAAGGGATGATGAGGTAGCAGTCGTGGTGGAAGATGACGGTGCCAAGTCTCCTAGTTCAAACAAAAGGGCAAAAAGGCAGAAGGGCATTGCAGTGTCTCCTTTCCAAGAAGAGCAAAGGAAATCGTTCAGATTGTTGGAAGCTTTTCAAGGTGGTGAATGTTCCATCCAAGAAGAAGAAAGGGGTGGCTGATACGAAGGCAAAGTGTTGGTTTTGTCACGGGATGTTTTCTTACAAGCTAGGGGAGCAACTTCACATCTGAAAAGGCATATTCCAAAGTGTGCACCCTATTTGAACAAAGTAGGAAGGCAAGAGGCTCAAGATACACTCAACTATGGTCCCGAGGGATCAAGTTTACCTCTTGTTATTACTCCTACTAAATATGATTATGAGGAAACCCGTGGACTACTTGCTAAGATGATAATTGTCCATAAGTACCCATTTAAGATGGTAGAGCACATTTGGTTTAATGTGTTGAAGTATTTGAATGCATCATACCAGTTTATTGGTAGAAAGGCTATAAGAGCTGAATGCATGAAGGTTTACCAAACAGAGGAAGAAAACATTAGGAAGTCTTAAAGGTGTGGACAACATAAGTTTAACTTGTGATTTGTGGACTTCGAATTAAAACATTTGCTATATGAGTTTGGTCGCGCATTACATAGATGCTAATTGGGCTATCCAATGCCGTGTGTTGAACGTTGTTGACACAAGGAATGTGATAGCTCAGATAGTGTTTGAATGTATAACTGCATGGAAAATAGAAGATAAGATTATAACACTCTTGACAATGCTACCTCAAATGATGTGGCCACTAGGAATTTGATGGCCAAGTTCATTTCTAGGGAATCAGAAAACTTCGTTCCTACACATTTTCATGTGTTCGTTATTGTTCTCATATAGTGAATTTGGTAATGAATGATGGCATGGCACCAGTGGAATCTTTGATAAGCAAACTTTGCAAATCTATCAAGTATATGAAGAAGTCTCCATCTCGCATGTACAAATTCTTAGAAATTTATAAATCCATTCTTCATTGGAAGTTGGAAAAGGGTTAAGTCTTGATCTGATTCCGATGCTAATTACAAGCGGCAGCCTTCGAATGAAGAATGGGCATTATATAGCAAAATTCAGCCAGTATTGAAGGCATTGGCTGAAGAAACTACTGCATTTTCAGGTTCTCTATACCCCACAAGAAAATTTTTCTATCCTTACATAGTGAATGTTAGGTTGAATTAAGGGCTGCAAGTACTTATAGTGATCAACACGTGAAGCATATGGGTACAACAATGTTAGTGAAATTCGACAAGTACCGGGCTGAAAAAACAATGTTATGGTTATTGCTACTATTCTTGATCCTAGGTTTAAGATGAGGTTTGTTAGTTGGTGCTTTACACAGATGTTTGACTCCTCCAAAGCCATTACTAAGACTGAAATCCGTGTCAAGTTGTTTGATTTGTATGCCACACATGAGATGCAACATCGACACAACAAAGCTACCAACAGCAGGGCCGAGTCTTCTTCAACCATGTGATCTAGTTCTATAGAACCATCTAAATCAGAATTACTCATCTATCTAGATGAACCTAGCAGACACGAGTTTTAAATTACTAGATTGGAGGTCGAATACTCATAGGTTCCCAGTTGTGTCAAAGATAGCAAAGAAATTATTGACAGTACCTACTAGCATCGTATCTTCGGAGTCAACCTTTAGTGCTGGCGGTAGAGTCCTTGATGATTATCGTAGTGCTCTGCACCCAGCTATGGTTGAGGCACTAGTATGTTGTTCTATCTGTATACGAGGTTCTGAAAATGACATGACACCTCCAATGTTTGTGGTATGTTTTCCCACACTAACTCATTTAGTTGTCTTTTTGCATATCCTCTTTGTTACTACTAAGTCTTAACTCAATTTTCTTTTGCAGGAAGAAGATGATGAGGATGATGTTGAATCCGTACCATTTCCTGAGGGTGTGTTGGCTTGCAACTAGGGCTCTAGGTACAGTCTTTGTATGTATGTCTTTTGTGACAAAGAATGATTAAATGTTTATCAGGGTGTCCAGTAATCCACTATGTTAGTAATATAGTTCTTTTGTGACAAACTATGTCATTAATCCACTATATTCCTGTTGCTTTATGCATGACCTCAATAGATTAAAGTTGCAGTTCCTTGGTACTTAATTGTACCTAATTTACACACACTATACTTGATGTCCTGTGTTCATCCTTTTATTGTCATATTTCCTTAATATTCTTAGTGGTGTGTAGCAAGGTTATTAAGGCGGTAAGGCGGTAGACGACCCGCCCCTCACACCTTTTAAGCGATAAGGCGTGGCGGCGACGCCACACACATCATAAGCGGAGAAAGCGGAGTTTAGGAGGTTGAATCGGAAGAAATTTAAAGATTCAAAGGACTTATAAGGATCTAATTGTAATTTCGTAAGAGTTCGGAGGTTGAATCAAAAGAAATTTAAAGATTCAAAGGACTTATAAGGATCTAATTGTAATTTTGTAAACATCGATGACTAAATTGTAACAATACCATATCTCATTTAACCTAACCCTACTACGCCTCGCTCACTCCACCGTAGCCTCCTCCCTCCTCCTCATTCCAGCGACGCCAGCCTCCTCCTCCCATGCCCGCCGCCCTCCTCCTCACTCCCACCGCCTCCCCTCCTCCCTCCTCCCGCCTCGCCTCCTTCCTCTCCTCGGCGAAGCGATGGCGCGCCACTACGAGACCGGCCGGCGGGCTGCGGGCGATGGATCTGGCGGCGGCGGCGGATCCGGCTGCGCGCACTACGGAGACCAAAGCCGGCGGAGCCGCGGCGATGGATCAGGCGGCGGCGGCGGCGGATCCGGCTGGCGGCGGCGGATGCAGTGGATCCGACGGCGGCGGCAATGATCCGACGGCAACAATAATGATCCGGCCGCGGCGACGACGGAGATGGATCCGACGGCGGCGGCGGCGGATCCGGCTATGCAGACAGCGGATCTGGCAAGGCGGGCGACGCATTGCCTCTGGGGAGCCTATCAGCAGGGCGTCGCTAGCGACGCCTTGATAAGCTTGGTGTGTAGCATGAAGTTCATTTGGTTTGATGGGGAAGGAGATTTTTAAGAAGGTATGCATTCAACGCTTGTTTGCCTATTTAGATCATCAACAAACACAAGATATTCATTTTACACAGCTTTCAGTAGAAAAATTGAGCTGGTAGCATGGGTGGAGCTATGTTTTGCTATTAAAACCTAGGTGTGCACTAAATTGATCATTTTTGCCACAGATTTAGGTGAGCTAGATGCCCATTGAGACAATGTTGAATTCAAGACCTTTTGTTTGGTAGCAACGATGAAATCAAGACCTTTTAGTCAACCTTGTGTGTTTTACTAGTTTCCTGATTTCTGGGCATTGATTCCTAATTTCTGGGTAAGCTTAGATTCTGATTTCTGGGCAAGCTCAGATTCCTGATTTATGGGCAAGATCTTTAGTTTCTTGTGATGTATGCATGGCACTGATTCCTGATGTCTGGGCAAGCTCAGAAGCTTGTTTCCCTGCAGTTTCTGCCATATTGGTTTCTATGGATGTCATGGTTAATTTAAGAATGAGAAATGCCGTCATTGTGTAGTTTGTCAGGACTTTTGGAATTCACACTCCAACATACATTTGTGGACTTGAAAGTGCGTATGAGAGATTACACCATTCAACATTAAAACATCTAGTTTATGCACACTATCCTTCTTGTCATTGACATACTGGCATTAGCCATGATATATCGATATATGATGCCTACTTTTACTAGTTTGAGTATGACTTGGTAAGATAGAATGCTATCACTTTGTCTGACCAACCAGTAAAACATCTATTCTGTACAAGCATCTATTCTCAATTCACCATCTTAAAACGAAGCCTAACGAGCCGCAACAGAGCCGAGCCACCATGTTAGTTCGTTAGCCTAACAAGCCGAGTCGAGCCGCTTGCCTAACGAGATTTTCTGAGCCGAGCTAGCTCAATATCCACACCTAGTCCTCTGGTGTTTGGATTTGGGAAGGAGTCCATAGCCTTTTTGCTTTGTACACGTTTGCTCAGCAAGCTATTGTCAGCACGCCACCAGCCAGCATGCAGCATGGCACCTAGCGCATATTGGTTCCTCCTTTGCCATGTTGCCACAACAGCTGGCACCAGAACCCCATGGCTCTTCACCCAAATCCGCCGGTGATGTGCCTTGGCCTGTCAGGATTTTGACCACCTGTCCCTTGCCACCATTGTGTGCTTCCTTGGTATCCACTCTCTGAATTTGGTGAGGCAGAGCTAGATATGAGGGAGATGGGCAAGACAGAGAGATTGGGGTGACATGGCAAAACATGCTGATATGGTGTGTGTTTTTCTGCCATTGTGGCAATGTTAAGTGATGTCACCAGCCAACTAGGCAAAACCGCCAACAAAAAGCACCATATGAGGGTTATTTGCACTGGTATTAATAGTTGGTGGACGTAAACTAAATGGTTATGGAGTTAGGAGTGACAATGAGACTACGAAAAGAGAGGGACCAAAAGTGGATTTTTTCTTTAATGAAAACTAATCCTATGGTTCATGATGTTTTTGGGAAAAAACACGTGTGATACTTTTTTGATTTAGTCACATTGGGCTGATTTGTAAGTTATGTCAATGTATCCAAGCTTACTGGTACGCCATGTCACAAAAACAAGAAAAAAACACAGTGGTTTTGGGCGAGGGGGGTTACTTCCTGATTTTAAGAGTTGAAGGGTGTCAAATGCCCAATATTGGAGTGAGGGGTTGATTTCCATACTTGATCAAGAGTTGAGGGGGAGGGGGTAGATGGACTTATTCCTAGCTAAAACTAGAAATCATGTGGTAAGTAATTGAAAATGGATGTGTCAGCTCTTATCCAACGTGCCAACTACCTCCATGTCAGCAAACAAAGGCAGAATAGTCTTGTGAGATTGGCCAGTGGGCCCGACCTATTAGGCCAGTTGGATAAGATTATGCAAAGTGAAATATGATTCCTTGATAATGTTTCTTAAATGTGTGGTTTTATGATAGTTTTGCTAAAGATTATGTGGTTTTGTGAAATGTACTCACCAAAATATTTTAACTTCGGGTTAATCCTTTTGGGAGATGTGAGAATACAAATCCAAATGAGTTACTATGCGAGCGTAGACTTGTCCTACAAGGCGGCCTATGCTTAAGTGAATTTTCAACCTTGGGGTGTTACATGGAGTCGCCTCGACAAGGTCATGCTCAACAGGGCACAAGGAGATAAAATCAAAGAGACAGAAAGTTACATGGACACATATGTAGATTGGATTTCAAGGGAGTGACTAATGCCGGTAGGCTAATAATAAAGTTGGTACACTTAAGAGAGTCAAGTTGCATATCTAAGATCCAAGGCTGGGAGGTAGTCGAACTGCTAGGGTCATCCAAAGTTAAGTACTAATAGGGTTATGTCGTTATCTTTTGGAGAGGCAATTGAGTGGGAAAAGAAGTTATCCACAAGAAAGGTTAAAGTAAAACTAAATATCCCCAAAGATGGTGGCATAGATAGTTTCATATCAAATGTCACATGCTTCATTCCATTTACAGTGAACAACTGAACTTCGACGACAACATTGGAAAAGTCTTGGTTATGGTTGACAAAGTTGCCTAGACCACATTGCTATTGATTGAATAATGGTTTAAGAGGCAAAACAAATTGGTACTAAGCTTAAGAAAAATGATTGTCGACAACATGAGTCAGTTATTAGGAAAGAACCTCCTGATGGAGCCTAAAAAGACATGCGGACTAAAAAGGTGCTAACAACCAACAATATTGAGTTTTTCCAATCAGCTATAATGAATAATGATTTGGCGGGACACTTATCATTTGATGTGGTGCATCTTTATCTTTCTATTTTTTTGTGTCAATTCTCTAATTTTGCTTATACTAATGCAAATAATATGAATGATGGAATGCTTGAAAATTAGGCAATACACTTGACCGTAAATTGCTACAAAACCCATGGTTTTGGAAACAAGTGTCAGATGTATAAACTAGCAATGATAAAAGAGAGGATTAGTGGCATAAACATGTAAATGTTGCTAGAATGAATAATCCATAATGATGAATATGATCTACACCAAAGAGAATACAAGAACTACCAAAGTCACTTTTGCCTTTGCGTCAAATCAACAATGCATATTGTGATTTATGCCTTCAACAAAAGGAATATTCAAGAATGCAACTGAATAAATTAATATTATGTCTTTGACATATTGTGATTGTTATGAATAGCGCTTGTATTCATTGAGGCTAATGGGCCAATACATATACACGTACAGGTATGGCATATATGCAGGAAACCTCCCACACAACAGGGTAAATACATAGCTATATAATACATATTTAACATCCCTCAAACTTATGGTGGATCAACAACATGAAGTTTGGAGAGGCAGAAGCTGTGTTGGGCTCTGATCTGCCAACTAAAACTCTAAAGGTACATACTGAAGAGCAACAACCTGGTCCTGCACCTGTGTCCGCATGTAGGAAGCATCAACATCAATATGTTTTGTAAGTTATGCTTCATCATATCTTTAGCAATGTTAATAGCACTTGTACTGTCAGACAAAAGAGGAATTGGTGCAGAAACAAACACCAAAATCCTCAAGTAACCACCGTAGCCAAGTAACATTTGCAGTCAACAAAGCCATAGCTTGCAACTCAGCCTCAGCACTGGAACGAGAAACTGCTGTCTGCTTCTTAGTCTTCCAAACGATAAGAGAACCACTAAGAAAAATACAATAAGCAGAGACCGACGATCAGAGAGATCACTAACGAAGGTGGCACTAGAATATGCCTGGAGCTATAAAGAGAGAGTAAGGGAAAAAGAGATGACGAGAGAGTTCCACGAAGGTATCACAGAACCCCCAGCCTCACCGATCGTCTCCGAATCTGGCCGATCTGTGGATCTTGGCGTGGTGGTGGACAGAGGCGTAGAGGAGATGGGAGGAGGCGGCGCGTTGATTTGATGGTGACGGCGTAGAGGAGTTGGTGCGGAGGAAGAGCAGAGGGAGGGGAGGTGGTGGGGAGAGGAGGCACCAGGCTGGTGGAGGCGGTGGTGGGGAGGGGAGGTGATGGGAGAGGCGCCGGGCGGGGAGAGGAGACGAGTCAGGAGAGAGAGAGGAGTCAGGCGGCTATCGTCTAGAGTTAGAAGTGTCTTTTTGTGATTAAGTCCTCAGAGTTCCTGAAAATTACGAGCAAACCCCTCTTTTAATGGATTTCTTCTAATTTAGACCTCCTGAGACATGATTATTTGGATAATTTGTGCTATTATGTTGCGTGGTTATTTAATTTTTGGTCATATAAGATATTATTTGTCGTCTAACTACTATCGTCTGTTTCCATGGCGGACGCCAAGTCGACTAGGCGTCCAGGCTTCCCGGCCTCGCCGCGACTTGCCAGAGCAGTGTGACAACCTTGGTAGGATCAGTAAGAGGCTCACCATCAGTGGAACAAAGATGAACATTAAGCTCCATGAGAGTCTCAACTGTGAGCTGATCAGTATGAGAGGCACGATCAAGAAAATCCTGCATATACTTTTCTTGGAACATATGAAAACACTCAGGAGTAGATATAGCCTCAATCGCAAGAAAGTAGCGAAGAGGACCCAGAGCAGACATGAGAAACTGCTTATGAAGACGCTCCTTGACAAAAGTGATGTATTGAGAATCATCTCTAGTAATGGTCATATCATCAACATACAAAAGGAGAAGCATCCGACCACGAGGCGAAGTGTGAATAAAAAGAGCAGATCGTGAGCACTTGTAGAGAAACCAGTTGCAGTGAAAAAAGAAGAGAAATGATCAAGCTAGGCACGCGAAGCTTGCTTGAGGCCATAAAGAGATCGGTGAAGGCGACAAACCATACCCTCGGGAACATAATACCTAGGGGGCGGCTGCATATAGACCTCACGCAACTCGCCATTGAGAAATGCATTCTTGACATCCAATTGAGAAATAGACCACTACAAGCATAGGCCACAACAATAAGAGTGTGAACGGTGGTCATATGAGCGATAGGAGCAAAGGTCTCATTGTAGTCACAACCATGCTCCTGCTGAAAACCATGTCATCAGAGTGGGTCTTAACCTTATAGACCCACTTGCATGTGATGGGAGTAACACACGTAGGAAGAGGAACAAGATCCCACGTGCCAGTACGCTCAAGGGAAACAATCTCCTTTGCCATCACATGCGGCCACTCCTGATGAACGACAGCATCACAGTAACAAGTTGGTTCAGCAACAGTAGCAGCAGCAGCAAAACCAAAACGCTCAGGAGGTTGAATAGACTGGCGATCGCGAAGAGCATAGCCAGAAGAGGTCGAAGAGGATTATCCATCAGAAGGAGAGGGCACATAAGAAGAATCCTCAACTCGTGGACGACGAGGATTGTAGAGAGGATAAGAAGGAAGAAGGTCATAAGTAACCTCGGGAGAGGGTGCCGATGGTGAAGTAGGTGCTGAATGGGAAGGAGGCACCGGAGAGACCAAAGGCTGTGGTGGAGTGGTGACTATGGGGGTGAAAGGAAGTCAGGACAGTGGAGGAAAGAGATACTGAAGTGGAGGAAAGACAAGGGCGAGGATAGAAAGGACGAGACTCATCAAAAGTAATATCCCGAGAAATCCGCATCCGTCGGCCAACAGGATCCCAACAACGATATCCCTTACAAGGTTCCAAAAACCGAAACCGGAAGAAATCTCAATAGTGGCGTGAATTCATAACCATCAGACATCTTGGAAAAAGCGGTCATAATTTGTGTTAGTCGCTGGACTCTTGCTCTTGGTGATAGCAAGATCCTTACTCTCATGGAGAGGATGACACTTGGATATGGGGCAATTATTCTTGGTTTATTTCTCGCACATGCCATGCCAACCCGAGGGTTGGGATACAAATTATAAGTGAGAACCGACCAAGCATATGCTAAGATGCTAGTCTAAAGCTGTCCTAAAGCTAGTCTAAGATGCTAGTCAAAACCATGTGCCCACCCCACAAAGACCACAGTACAGGGACTTATTCATCAATTTGAAAATCAAAACTTGAATTTTGAGATGTTTTGAAGCGGTAATCAAAAAAGCGGTAGATTCGGAAAACCTAACAAACCGCCAAAATTCAAAAATAAAAAATCATACTAGGCCAATTTTTGATTCTGGGTCTCCACCCAGAAAAAGCAGTAACCGGCATTCTTGCCGGGTAACCATCGGGATTTTGAACCCCGATCCCTTATGCTCAACACTATAGCCCAGAAAAACACACTCAACAAACTGAGCGGTCAGCTTAGTGCACTCACGTGGTGTAAAAAGAATATAGCACACATACCCAAAGAGGGAAAGACTGGAATAATCAAGAGTCTAGCTATAGAGACGCTCAACTAGGATCCCACCCTGAAGAGCAGAGGAGGGCTGCATGTTGATTAGAAAAGTGGCAGTAGAAACAGTCTCAGTTTGTTGACGATACAACATAACCAAGCATGAGAGCACGAGCTGTCTCAAGAAGATGACGATGCTTGCGTTTAGCCACACCATTCTGAGCATGAGCACCAGGACAAGAAACTGAGTACCCTGCTCAGCAAGGAAACCACGAAGAATTCTCGACGAGTACTCCCAGTGGAATCAGCATGAAAAACACAAATAGGAGTCAAACTGAGTACGGACCATGGTTACAAAAATCTTGTAGATGGATAGAACCTCACTACGAGATGACATAAAGTATATCCACGTATGCCGAGAAAAATCATCAATGAAAGGAGCTGGTCCCCATACATCATAATGAACAAGATCAAAAGGACGCTGAGACACCGACTCACTGGAAGGATAGGGGAGTTGAAGCTATTTGCCAAGCTTACAACCCTAACAATTGAGAGAAACATTACCAGACATAGACCCTAAAAGACCACGATGAAATAATGAAGACATATGTGACCCACAAAGATGTCCTAAACGATGATGTCCATGATCAGTGAGCTGGTCGGCAAATATGAGCTGCACGGTTAGTTTTGGAACATGAGAAACAACAGGAACATGAAATGATGACTTTGAAAGAGTGCCTCGTTCTGTAACAGAAAGAGAGGTACCATCTGCTGTTTGAACAGTGATAGGAGCAACTAAAGGACTAATGGAAGTAAGACTGGTGGAATTAGATGTCATATAAAAGGAAGCACCAGACTCAAGAATCCAAGGTGATATACCCGAGGAAGGAGAATTAGAAATTGGTCTCACCGGAAGACTGAGCAGTAGAACTAGCAGAACGGGACGATGCAGAAACAACCATGCAACCTAGTAGTGTGAGAAACTGCTAAGTGTCGAGGCACTAGGACTTCGCTGAGAGGTGGAACCTCCAGTTCCCCACTGAGGACGGCTACCATGACGAAAATCCTTCTTCCTGTAGCAAACTGCTCCATATGTCCATCCTTATTGCAATAGGTGTAGTGGAATCCCCTACCAACAACAGCTGTCACTGGTGGAGGCACAACTGGTGAAGGAGTAACCAGAGGCGCAGGTGTAGAAGCTAAAGGAGCTGCCAAAACCGAAGGAAACAACGGTGGCGACAGCAGACCCACACCACGTAGATGAATCTCCTCAGTACGAACAGCTGCAAGGGCCTCCAATAGTCACACGAGGGTGGCGAGCCAACAACTGAGCATGAGTCTGCTCAAACTCAACTCGGAGACGTGTCAAGAAGTCGTAGATGCGGAAAAACTCCAAGTGAGACTGCTGACGCTGATAGGTGCGGCAAACATCTGGCCCCAAAGAATCAATCTGACGCCATACCACGGACAACTGAACGTAGAACTCGTCCACAATGGTATCTCCCTGTTACAACGACTGCTCCTGACGTACAACAGCAAGGTACAACGAATCACCAGATGGCTCGTAGCGATTGCGCAGATGCGCCCACATCGCCTGTGCCGAAGCCAAGCCAACCACATCACCAGTGAGATGCACCTCCATGCTAGCAGCCAGAAAAGTCTCCATCTTGCTCATCGGTCTATCTTGTAGACAGCATACTGAGTCTGAAAAGTCTCTATGGCATCCTCAAAAGCCTCATATACCTTTGTACATGCGTCCTCAGAAGCATCCTTCGGGGGCACAGACTCAACAGGTGGAGCAAGGCAAGGCGGACAAGGCAACTCGCCAGTAAGAAACTTCTAAAGGCGCTGACCACGCATGTGGAGGCGCATGTGCTGAAACCAGTCCCGATAATTGATACCATCGAAGATCACCAGGCAACGAGGAACAAAAATAGTGGATGCAAGACATTTTTCTTTTTTTTAACAATTTCCTTAACTAGTCAGTCGGTTCAGAAACCGACTAAGACTTCAAAACCAAACGTCGTCGGTGGGATGGCGACCGGCGTCTTTCACTTAGGCAACTCCGGCAGATACGACGGTAGGCAGCGGTTCCGGTGGCTCCGGCTGACCACGCATGTGGAGGCGCTTATATTCAACTCTCATTAGCTCTATTTCGCAGTACCTACTACTCCACTACAGGTTATGGAATTTTAAGACATGTGATTTCGTTACTCAAAGAGCATATGGGAACACATATAAACTTCGAATAAAATGTAAGTGCCTTAATTTCAAAATTTTCTATTGCTAGGGCATATTGTATATTCCTAGGTAAAATGTAGTGTGATCTTAGATAACCCCCCAAAATAAATAAATACATAATAAGAATAATAACTAATCCAACATCAATTAGATTAGCAAATTTAAACACTAGATCAATAAACATAGTTTGATTGAAATTGGATAATTCCAACTAATGTCGATCTACATGAGAGAATGTGCATCTTGGCTACCTTAGAACTTCCAACTCTTCCATGAAAGGGATAAAAGATGGCCTTTTACACATTACTTCATAGTAGGTGTGGATAAAGTTTGTCAAAATAGTTAACATTGCCAAAATAGTTAACAAGTCCATTGTGTATTCAAACCAATTTATGTTTCAATTTATCTTCTAGTGGTTGATGTTGATATTGAATTTTAGAAAAGCCAATTATATTGTGCCTTTTCACTTCTAAAATAAGCACAATGTTATCATACATGTACCTTTGTTAGGCATTTGAGAAGATATAAGACTGAAAAATCGCAAAGTAGGTTTGATTTTGAAACTAATGATATTCGACATGCATTTGCGGAAGATAAATAATTAATTCAATGTGGCTGGAGGTCCATGGAATCTAAGTGTAGAATTATCTTTTTACACATAGACCTGAGAGGGTTTAGCTTTAAAAAGATGAACTTGACTAAAAGAGCTATGGAGAGGTAAAATCAATGAAGGGCTGATGTAATATTTGTTGGATGAAGATAAATTTTGTGCCCCTTTTTTGAGATTTGAAAATGGTGTATTATCATATATGTTGGCAAGGAAAAGTAATGAAGCTTTAATATTATTTGCAATATCATTATTAAGGATAGGTAGTGTGCAATATTACACAAATCAGCATGTACATCTCATAGCATACATTGGACCTTCTTTCTGTTAATATCAATATTGCAGCTTGAACATTACATTTGACAAGAGTCCCACATTGAACATCCCCTCTCAAGCAAAAAATTAACCATATATACATTAAGTTTTACATTTGTAGTTTGGTAATATAACTTTTCATGTTCTCTCATTTGACCCATCATCACCAATTTTGCATTAAGGCATGTCCAACCAAGATTTTGCATTAAGGCATGTCCAACCAACTATTGATTCTGTCAAAATCGATGCACTCCATAAGAATATACATAAAAGGAAGATGGAATGAACATAAATAATAATAAAAAAAATAATGCAATGTCCCAAAATTCCTAAAAGCTGTATAACTAATTTCAAAATCATCGTTTCTGCATTTCCTTGCTCTTTCAAAAAATTTATGCGGTAAAGTAAATGGTATTTCTTAATTTTCAGCTGCTAAAAATGAATTTACGAAAACAAATAAAACCTTACATGGACCTGAAATTAATTTATCTGAGTTCCAAATAATATAAAATACCTCCCCAAATATTTTCATAATTTTTGAAGTTGGTTTGCTAATTTTATAAATTCAAACCTAATTTCTAAAATCGACTAAATCTGAAAATAATTTCAATTCCAAAATCCTTCTTGGGCCAATTCTCCTCGCCTTGCCCTGGCCCATTCTTGTTCTGGCCCATTTCTGACCAGTGTGCCAACCTCCAGCCTGAGCCGTTTTCTCTCTTCTTTCTGTTTTCCTCGCACAAAAGCATATTTCCAGATTTACGCCTTCTTTCTTGCCTCGTCTTTGCTCTCGCTAACCGATGGGCTCAGGCCCCACTTGTCAGTGATTGTCTTCCACATCGCACCAACTCCCTTCGCCCGTGTGGTCACGCATTTGGCCGCGCAAAGACGAGCTCGTCCTTGCCCTCAGTCACGTCGTTGTCCAGTGGACCCTTGGGGCCACGTCGTAGTTGTCGACGACCACCTCAATTTTTGACCGTCACCCACCGTTTCATCGCCTGTCTAGCCATCACCTTCGCCTTGTCCCGTCCCATCGCTGCAGGCGCCATCAAGCCATTTTGTCGCCTCCTTTTGTCTCGTTCGGGCGGAGACGAAAAGCTAGCGTGCCCTCGAATTCTCACCATGTCCACAAGAAGTTCCATCCATCTCACACTTTTATCCTCTGTTTATAAGCCAAACTGTGTGCATCCTCTACCTTAGCTCACCATTCTAGAGTTCCCTCCAAGAACCAAAGCCTTGGTCTTGTTGTTCGATGGGAATGGCGTCGTCTTCCTTGGCGCTGGTGAGCATGCAACCTCGCCATTCCTTCTTTGGTGAGCTTCCTTGCTCGATGCGCGTGCCATTTTTTGTCGGGATCATCACTCATCCTCACCCCATGCTTGGTCTTGCAGTTGAAACCGTGGAGAGCTGCGTTGTCATCATCTCCTTCCTCTCCAACGAGCGCAACTATTTCGAGCTGCATTCCCTCTGTTATAGTGAGTTTGGTCTCGAACCACTCGCATCACATTGTGTTCCGTATCCCATTGTGCAAACCCCTCATTTAATTTTGTCAAATCCTTAGTAAATTCTCGGATCTGCACGACTTCCTCATCTCTAGCCACCACCACCATTCTTATTGATTCCCGCCATTCCGGTGAGTCTCCGATAGATTCCGTTCGTTTTCACCATCTCTTGCATGCGTGTAACCTGATGCATGGCTGCTTGTAGCTTTTCTTCTCACCGTGAATTTAGAAAAAATGGAATTTAAATTGAAAATTCATGCTCAGTGTTTTCTCCTTTCTTTTTTTGGAATTTCTCCATCGAACCAACTTCAAATATTCATAAGTTTTGCATATGAACTCCAAATTGAGTGAAACTTGTTTCTAAATTTTTATAAAATTGTGAACTTTTATAATATGCAAAAATATTTGAATTCACTCTCTGTTTAAATTTATTTGGTGTTTATTTGTGTATCGTGGCTTTTTCCCATTAGATACCTACATGGTGGATATGCTTCAGGTTGATCCCTAGCAAGAACCATTGTTCAATGAACAAGACAAGCACCCCCTTTGACCATGTATATCCCATATTTTCACTGTTCAAAATTACTATGCATACGCATAATTTCGGTAAAATTGTTATGTTGGAAAGGATGGTAGTGATGCCCAATTGTTGCATTAACTTTATCTTGATAAATTGATATCCCTGTTGTTGTCACCATATTATTACTATCTACTATTTGTATAATTAGTTGTGGAATTGTATATCAAGCGAATTAGTTTATGCTTAGCCCTGCATAACGGTACTAGTTGTGTTAGGATGGAAAGTTATCGAAATGTTCAAAAATGGGTAACACATGTGAAATGGTCTAGAGGTGGTACCTATGCTATTTTGGTTAATAAATAAACTTGAAAACCTGTTTTGGACTTGGGCGAGTGGTTGTAGAGACCGATGCGGTTGCACGAGACTTTGGTACGTGGTAGTCTTGCCTGAGTTACCAAGGACCGAGTCGAGAGTGTAGTTCGATCCAAGAAACAAGGTGCAAACCACATGTGACTCTTATGGGGAGGTCCTAGCATAATTAGTTATCATGTACGTAGGGACTTTGCGAGAACTACAAAGCTTACCAACACACATGAATTCTTGGTATTTTGGAGAGCTCTCCACATCCTAAGAAGGTATCATAGAGCAGTGGTTGTTAGGACCAGCAATGTAAAGGCTCTATCATAGACTTTCAGATCGGGTATCGATTGTATCGAGTGACATGTTTTGGCATGGTAGGATGTTTATGTCGTATAAGTAAAGCTATACAATCTCTACAGAGTGTAAATTTATTCGAATAGATGTGTCCCCAGTCATGAACAACTTGGTGAATCCTCCACCCTAGTAGTTTTATGTTGGGAAAATTTTGTTGGTGCCACTGAAAAAGTGTGCAATTTTGCTTATGCCATCTAAAATCTTGTCATTTAGTTTTTGCCACTGAAATTTTTGCCTCCATGCTGCCATTTCCACTACCATCAGCCAATGCCCTTTGATTGTTAGCTTCCGCTTGTTTGACAGGTGAGTGGACCGAAATACCCCTATCAGGAGAAGAACCATTACAGACGTTCCCTTCCCTCTCCAGCAGCAATTCTCCTCTCTTGCGCCCTCTCTCCCCTCCCTAAAGCTAATCCCAAGTACACCCACACATCTAGTCAGTCCACCCACAAATATGGTTATTTGACCCCAATCGGACTCCATCTTGCTTGAAACCATGGGTTGAGGAGTCGTCTGGCACATCTGAGAGGTGGATGAGATGAGCGCGGAGATCACCCCTGAATGGTAAGTGATTGTTGTCCCGACTCAGAGTTGTTTATTTTCTTAGGGTCTTACTAAAGCTTCGATGCTTTTTATGGTTGGTTCTTGGTTAGGTTGGATGCTACTCGAAGGTATAGGCTGGAGGTGAGGTATGTTGCCCGTCGCATAACCTATGCAGATGGTAGAACTCATGATGTGCCCACGTGGACATTCAATTGTGATGTAGAGTATAGCCATAGCTTAAGCGCTTTGTTTCTGATCTAAATGGAAAATATCCTTGGGGCATACATGAATATGTTGTTATCACATATTGTAGTAGTTAGGGAGTCATTGCAAGATTTGATTACTGATGATGATTTGGTTGCAATGTTTGCAGAGCATGAGTGAGGGAAGTGCATTTGCTAGTGAATGTGTATACAAAAGTACCCCATATACTTAAAAGACCAGCAGGCAGACCGAGAACTCAAAAGGATTAGACCAGCCCATGAAGGAGGAAGTAGAACTAGAAAGAATAAGTGCAAATTCTGCGATGGCTATGGACACATTCAGAAGACCTGTCCTCTAAAGTTCCCACAAGGTAGACCCAATACCAGGTAATAATATGAACATTTTGCCTCTCAATATTAACTATAAAGACTCATTATAATGCTCTATCTTCTTTGATGACAGCCACAGGAAGAGGTCTGGGGCTCTATCCTAGTCCATAGATGCACAGACCACCCAACCAGATATCTCATTTGCAGCTAGTGTACCAAGTACTGCAAGGTAATCTTATCTATAGTAACCATCGGAAGGATTTCTAAGGTCATTGGTACTAATCTTATATCTACATAACAGCTCAAAAAGCAATGCTAGAAACAAAAGACCTCGAATCCACAAAATCAAGATTTACCTATAAAAGAGCTAACAAGTTATCATGATCTCTCAACAACTTCATTTCCACATATCTTTAAACATTAACAAGTACAATGTTCTGATCGTTCAACCTTAAAATTGTTCGTTTTTGCATTAGCAACAGAGGACACTATGATTCGAGAGGCTACACGTGAGTATCTTGACCCTACGTTGAGAAGATCGGGGTACCCCATATCATCTTGGTATCAGAGCACGGTTTCCTCAGTAGGATTGTTTATCCCTAGCTTTAGATAAAATTTTAGTTGTGTTTTAATTCCTAAAGTCCAAGAAAACCGAAAACACAAATATTACCGAAACCCTAGTTTTTGTATCTGTTATTTTTGTGAGTTCAGTTAGGTTTTAATCCATTAGAATTTTTGTTTAGTGTTGATCTTAGTGTCCTTTTGTGTAGCTTAATCATTGTGTTTCATCCAAACCCTAAAATTCATTGGTTTCGGAACTCCTCAAATTCATGTTAAAAAGAAAGAAATTTCCGATCTGCTATAGAACCCGCGGCTGCTATAGCGCCGCAAGAGCTATAGTTCCTACAGTTGCTACAATACGCGCGCCTACTACAATGCCACGATCGCTATAGTGCCCCCGCGATGCATCAACAATGCACTATAGTGCCATGCGATGAACAGTGCACAAATAATTTTCTTCACTTATATCCTTCGTGAACCAATCGATTCTTGCAAATTCTTTTCATATTTTGAGACTAACTGTTGAATATTGCATCTAGGGTTGCTCTTGAGTATCTTACACCTTGCTAAATATTTGTGACTTGTGGAAAATCAGGAAGACAACCAACCCTAAGGTTCAGTCGGCCAAATAAGAAAAAGAGAAGGAAAAGACAGCTGCATGAGAGAAAAAGCCACGGCTTGAACAAGAAAAGAATATAAAAAAAGAAAATAAAAGTGAGCTTTGGCCGAATTGGGGTTAGCTAAGCCTAGTTCATAATTTTTAAATTGTGTATTTTTTTTGAGTAATCTTGTGCCCATATGTTCAGATTTTTGCAATTACCTAACGTCTCTTCTACTATTTGGTGCGAACGAGCAATTTTAACCACAATTTCAGATTGCCTCTATTTAGCTCATTCCATTATTTGCATTAAATCACATTAATCTTTCCGTGTGCGTTCATACATTTCACTTAATCCTTTGTATCAACACTTAGATGAAACATTCTACTTGGATTATTACTTAACTTTACAACATCAAGAATTCCAGATTGTATAGGATATACATTTTCATATCATGCTCCACTAAACAACCGTTATCGTGCAATTGTGAACACCACGAAATGACTAAGATTTTGAATGGCATAAGCAAAATTGCACACTTTTCAGTGGCACAAACAAAAATTTCCCTTTTATGTTTTGAAAAGTGGTTTAGGGAATGCGTGGACATGGATTCCTTGCATAGTTTGTACGGCGGAAGGGTTTCGCCATTGTTTCAAATTATATGGCAGTAAGCCATTTGTATAGATATGTTATTTATGCTCTAGTATTATTTTCTTGTCAAATTCAAATGCTCTTACAACTTGTGGTTATAATCTACTACTTATTATTGCAAATGAAAGCTTGCTTGGTGCAAAAATGGAAAAACTTGGTAGCATAGTCATCTTTCTTGAGATACCCTTGCATACTATATAACCTTTGCTTAAAATTCTTGCGGAGTATGATTTCGTACTCACGCTTGATTGTTGAACATATTCAAGAGATGAGGAAGAAGACTCGTCGTACGATTACTTTTACACCGCGGGTTTTGGCGATGATGATGCTGATCTTTAAGGTTTAATCCCAGTCAGTTGCCTGTGGTTGGGCTGAGGCATACTGGCTGACTTTTGTTGCCTCTTTATCCTTGTTTCCACCGCAACTTTATGTCATGTGAACCATTTGGCCGAGCAGCCCTTTTGTTGTAAAACTAGTCGCTTCTGACTTAATTTTGGTTGTTTATTATATCATGCTACTCCTTATTTAATCATGTATGGATGTGATATGAATATTGTTGTATGTGTGTGCTAGACACTGATCATGGGACTAGCACAATAAACACATAGGATTCGGAAGTAATTTCCTGGATCCGACAAATAGTCAATATCCTTACCACAATTTACATACATATAGCATTCTAGTAACCAAAACGTGAACAATGCAAAAATATATATCGAAGCCAAACTAATGTAAGGTAGAAAATTCTAAAAAAATGTTCAATACAATTGATTTTGTCTTGTCTCCAAATAATTCTTGACTCTTAAGCATTTTTTAAAAAGAATATAGTTTGTTAATTGGAATACAAGATTTGATGACTTGAAAACAATCACCAGTTACAGTGCTGAAATCACAAAGAAAAATATCAAACAAAAAGAAAATATTGCAATTGACTTGATTTATCCTCCATTACCTTGTCTGGTAAAATTGAGACTACATTGAAACACGTATAAGAACATGAACTTGAACGCTTTAGACTTCACTAGAGTTATGGCCATATTCATATTAGGCTATACCAATTTGAGTCATTTTGCTAGAAACTTAAAAGATAACCTTAATCTAATAACCAATAAGTTAGTTTTCATTAGAGTATTCCTAGTTTCTATTGTAAGTTATGAAGGATAGAGTTAATAATGTGCCCATGGAAAACCTATAATTTATATTTTGTGGGTGCTGATGAGTATACCAGTCTAAGATAAAAGTAACTATGTTTTAAGGTAGGGGTCATGCGATATGCACACTACAAGAGTACTAACTTTGATCGGCTCGTTGAAAGTTAATATGGGCTAGGTTAACTTTTATATGTGCAACCAATACAATTATTAGTAAATGAGACTAGGTTAAATAACGTGGATGTTCCAACTTTTCTAACCAATTGATTATTCAACATTTTGTGCACTTAGTATAGAATTTTAAGAATGCACGTGCACAAAGCTGCACCAATTCATGTTGTTGTAGACATTATCTATTGGTATCAATCACAGGCTTGATCATTAGTCTTTGTAGCCTACATTCAATGACATGCTATGGCCGAGTCTTTCGATAATTCAACTTGGGTACAAAAGGATATATGTAAGGGAAAATTGAATAGTATTACTTTTCTTAGACAAGTTTTCAAACATCCCATTTAAAGTTCCTATTAGTCAAATACCACCGAAAAATAATATATTAGCAATGGATAACTTTGGGAGGTAGATGAATGCTCACTTGAATGCTTGTGACCAACAATTGTGGGGCAGATAGGAAGAGGAACAAAAGACGTGCAACAGAGAGGAAGAGGTGGTTAAGAGGGAGAGAGATAGAGAGATGTGCATGTAGGGATGGAGGGAGAGAGATAGAGCGATGTCTATGGAAAGCAACAAACATGGAAGCTTCATTCTCGGTTTTGCCGACATCCTCACATTGCTGCTCGAGGAAACATATGAAGTCATCTCTTCCTCTCTTGGTCTCTTCTGTTCCTTTCCACTCTGTCAATAGAGAGGTTACTAGCAAAGCCACTAGTGTGATGACATCAATGCGAAATTCATGGCAACGACAATCCGAAGTGGGAGCGGGCACGGCTGGAGTCAATATGTTTAGGAGGTAAGAGACAGAGAGATATAGAGAAAGGAAGAGATGAGAATGAGAATTTTTGTTATCCCATTTTTCTAAGCACCAAAAGTCATAAATTATTTGTTGCTTAGCTAATTGCTAATATGGCAAATTTCGACAATGTCAATAGCCAATGAGAAAACCAGTATTGAGGGGTTAATGCTCTGATTTTGATAGTTTTGGGGTGTAAAGTAAATGGTGTTGAAGTTTGGAGTGGAAACTAAAGCGAAGCAATAGCTAGGGTGTAAATTGGAAACTTTCTTCACCAAAAATTCATGAGGACATTGCCTGGTGGTTGGGCTAACTACCACTTTTCTCCTTATAAATATTGGTGTACATTACTAAGCTTTAATATGATATACTAACAACAGAGCCCTCCCTTGCTGCATTCCCTTCAACAAAAAAAAAGTCCCCCAATGGGTTGCTAGGGGTAGGAGGCCTGAAATACATGTGACAACACTCCCTTAAACAAAGAGGGGGCATCCACTCATCTTTCTAGCTAGTAATACTTTTCTCTTTTATTGTTATTGCCCACTATTGTTGGGCAACAACCTTTAAGTGGTAAAGATGCCATCCATACTTGATCACATCCATTATGTGTGTTGGCCTTGAAACAACTGTTCACAATGGTTCAACCAAACTAGGTGATCCTCCTGGTCATACATTGGGAATTCAAACTTGTGCTTACAAGGAACCCCCATGGGATCTAACCATGTTGATGGCGTTGGCTTTGGTGGACATCGACATCATTTGGTGTCAAGAGTGGTGGCTTTGCCCCTATCGGCGCGGGTAGGAGGTTTCACACCCCCACCCATTAGGAGGGGCCTAAGGTGCCCAAGTTTATGGTGAAGGTGGATTAGTCCCACATTGAATGTTTGAAATGAGTTGAACTAGTGTCTAATGCATGTTCGTTCCAAACATAGGCATGTGGTACCTCTAGGTCAACCCTTTTGGGCAAAGCGAGGACAAAAGCCTAAATGAGTTGCTACGGGTCCATAGGCCCATCGATGTGAGAGTTAGGCTTTAAGAAAAATTTGGGCGAAGGTGTAACAATATGATGTTGAGCATGTGATGTTTGAATGCTTTCTGCTCCTATGTAATCAAGCATGTGCTGGTGGTAGTAGGGTCCACCTGTGATGGAACCTCCAGTGCAGCAAGACACGCCGACCATGCCTCCAATTGAACACATATCTCAGCCCATTCTGAGACCATGATGTGCTCATTTTGCACCTCTAGTGACTCGAGGTGCACATTGAACTTTGCATCGAGTGGGTTGCTGAGCTTCTTGTCCATCATGGTTAACATGTACGACAAAAGGGCCTGGATATCAAATTGATTGTTGGTGGAAGACATGGCAAGTAGCACTAAAACAAAGTTGTCGTGTTCCATGTGGAGGGAATGTAAATGATACTATGGGAGGTATGTAGATGCTCGCTTGAAGGCTTGCGATCAGGAGCCATGGTGTAGATTGAAAGAGGAAGAAGAAACATGCAATAGAGAGGAAGAGGAGAGCGAGTTCGATAGAAAGAGGGACAGACGTCAGGGAGGGTAGAGATAGAGGTAGAGTGGAAATGGTTTTTTGTATGCCTGCAACATATAGACCCTCATACATTACGGTCCCTAAAAATATATAACTAATAAGATAGGGATGCAACTAAGAGATATGATGCTAACAACTAAATCTACCGTTGTTGTTGTTGTGTATGGCATGGGCCTATCATGGCACCATGATAGAGGGAGCGAAGCTCGAATGAGTATGACATGACAATCAATGGCAAAAGTTGCACTTGAGGTGCTAGGTCCTTACAACATAAGGTACAAGGTGCAAAAAATGTGCGCCTGAGAAATATTAGGATCCCTATAAATGGATTGTTCCATGAAGTTCTTAATGAAATTTGAAAGAGGGTTGTTTGCATGATACTCATAGATACAAATGGCTAATCCACTAAAACTATACGCAATATTTATATCACAAATATCACATGCAAGGTAGTTAACAAAAAAGTTAATAGTTTACCAAAGATTCACTATATTTTAAGAGTTAAGATCACTCGCAAGCCACATCGGCTAACCAGTGTAAAGCTATGCAAAGCCTTGCAATCCTCATCGTGTGGAAGATCGAAGAATATTTCATGGAGTGGAAAGGATAGGATGTCATCATATCAACAATCAAAGATGAGGCAAGATGTTGGAAGGGGACCGGTGTGCGGCACCTCACCTACTAGGGCTAATATTACAGCAAACCCCTAAAGAAAGCTCAGGCCGAGCTCAAGCCCGAAGTAAAGGCGCGTGCTTTTATTGAGCCGAGCTCGAATAGCTCGGTTAAGCTCATGCATACTCAAATCCCACATGTTTTTTTTGCAGCCCACCTTGCTTCGTAGCCATTCATTTCACCAAAATCCAATTTGTAAGGCCCAAGCTAGCAAACCCCATCATGAACTCTCCAAGGCTAAGCACCAACACAACACAATCTCAAACCCTAGCTGTTACACATCCTCAGGACCTCAACTTCTCATTTTCTTATGCCATCAGGCCTTGTGGCCTCTGGCTACCCCCAAGATTTCGCCATGGATGCCGCCACCTCTCCTCACGATGTTGACCAGGACAACAACAGGCTGACAACAACACCCCTCGGTTGGCTCATGCTGCAATCCAAGCCCTCCTCTCCTTCACAACCATCGACTTCGTTATCACCAAGGACCCCAAGTAATGATCCCGTCTCCTCCCTCTATGGCTGCACCGTGACATCTCCTTCCCTCTATGGTTGCACAGTGGCCCCCTCTCCTCCCTCATGGCTGCATGGCGACTGTCTCCAAGTCTCCAGTCTGAGTATGTAGGACGGATCTCATCCCTTTCTATTCTTTGGTGAATGTGACTTGTTCTTGATGTATGGGCCGACTCTTGTGAATTGTAATTGGATCAGATCTCATTGCTGAATTTTGAGCACCTCACTTGTGTACTTGTTGGTTGCAATGTGGAACTATGGATTGTGGAAGACAATACACTGTTACCGAGCTTACTCGAACTTCGACCGAGCCGAGCTTGAGCCTAGCTCCAAGCTCGAGCACTAACCTAGGCTCGCTTGAGCTCGGCTCATTTACAGCCCTACTTACATTTAGTTTCTTCACCATTTTCTTGTGCTAAAACCTCTTATGATGATAGGTATGCACGTTGACACTTTAGCACCATGATGCTAAAAGCGTGCACCTGAAAAGACATGCACCTTGTGCAGCTTAAGCCGCCTTGTGCCACCTCACTTTTGTGCCTAGGTGTGCACCTTTAACTGCAATATGCTCAAGAAGAAAATTTGTCCAATGGTTGTAAGCATCTTAATTTTGTGGTTTTTATGGTTTTTTGGCTGTGCAAGTTTGAGCGGAATGTCGTGAAAACCAAAACAAAGTGGTATATAGGCATTGCCCCTATAACTATGAGGATGGCATTATTGATAACACCAACAGTTAGCTATAAGGGGGAGAGATCAAAATAGCCTTAGGAGACAACGATCAATTAGCTATAAGTGGTATCTAATTGTTTTGAATTAAATAGTTTGGAGCTGGTTTAGTCCTCCTTCCTAATATTTGAATTTCGTTATTATTCTTTCATAGAAAAGATGATGGTATTTAATATTAATGTTATCTACCAACTCATGTGTTAATTCATGGTGCCAAAGATCAATGGTGAATATCTCTTATAATAATACCAAACTATAAAATTCTACTCTTAGTTATAAGGCACCAATTTTCGCTATTTGATAGTCTCATTGTTTATCTTATGTTCTTAGACATTGTTGACTTATTATTTTAAAGATATCCACCAATATATAAACATGTCAATTTAAATTAAAGCAACCAACCAAGCAATGAAAAACATAAGAACTATCACTGAAATATTCTTTGAGATGATTTAAGACAAAAAAATCATATAACTATTTAATGAGACATTATCTATAAGTAAATATGAAAAATGTGTCAGTTACCATCAAAATACTTGTGTGACCGTTGATGCATGATGGTTAGATGAGAAATTGACAATAAATTTAGAAAAATGGATAGAGGATAGACGAATAAATTATTCGTATGGGTGTTAATAAACCAAAGTGACTAACACAAGAGGCAATTAACAAAACTAGTGAGTCTTAGTACGGCTTTGGATCCCCCTACCTCACCCCCCTCATATTCTCCCTATATGGATAGCAAATCATCTATTATTTGTGCTAAACCTTGTAAAGTAAATGCCCAAGATAAAGCACCATATTACAATTTGTACATAAAATATAAGTATTTAACCTTATGAACTTGATTAAATCTAGGATGACGACATTGAATTGGTGATTTCACTTTTTTAACCAAACAAACCATATATTCAGTCTCCATTGTGATAAACATGCAACAGTCACCAATATCACCAAAATACCCTACATGCACAAAAACCAAATAATGGTTGGGTATATTCCTATGACTAATGTAGGTATAGCCAATATACGCAATTACCAAATGTAACAGAGTTGAAATTTAGCCATGTGTCTTCTCGTTTCTTATTTATCCACCTCAATTAGTATTGGAGTCTGTCTTGGTAACTTTATCCAATCCAAACATGGTAACATCGTATATCTGTATGGATGTGTAGCATGTCTAATTTATAACCAAAACCTCAATCGAAAAAATACAAAATCATGCAACTTCAATATAATATGTATTGTTTTCAATATATTTTAATTTTTCCGCTATGTAGATACAAAGCATAGAAATTGAATTAGTAATGATATCCAATACACAAAAAAAGAATCCAATTCAAAATGGATGAAATTTGATTTACATCCTTATTCACTAATAATACCAATACCCTTAGTATTTACCTTAACAATACCCAGATTTGATCATGGTGTACAATTCAATTAGGAATGGACATTGTTGATAGTGGATCCATATATGATTTGTTCGATTTCATAACATAATCATGAGAGCAGAATTTGAATGATTGATCGCACATAGTAAAAATGTCTATGCCTAGAACTATTTATTATGACAAAAGGTTGTGCAATGATCTAATGTGAATGATCATAGCACCATTGAAATGTAAAATGTTCACATGAATGTGATGCATAAGTAACGCAGACACATAGGCAACTTCGTCCAGTGTCACACAAAGAAGTATTCTAGGCTAATTAGAAAGGGGATATGAAAAGGGACACATATATGGTCAAGACCTAGATCAACATGTCATAAAAAATGAAGCAATATAGATATAATTTTTGCATAAGCTCTTCACGAGTAGTAGCGAGGCCATCGTAGAACTAAGTAAGCAAGGTGAGAGACCATAGCAAAATGGAACGCCTTGTACGAAAGGCAGCAAGAAATATTTTTTAATGTGTCACACAAGCAATCTAATGTGAGACTATATGGAGGTCACCCCATATTGTGTTATAAGTACTTGACTTTACTTTGTTGTCAAAGTGTAATATTCTGGAAATATCCCTCTCAAGGACCTACGTATAATTAGAGAAAAATGGATACGGGAAAACGGGATGGTTGGAAAATTGAGAGAGGGAGTTGTCTTCCTAGAACGAGTAGTATAAGGAGTTGAAGATCTAGTTGATCTCATGCCGTGATAAAAGGGGTTCATTTGGGAGAGGAGAACCTAAACCCTAGCCGCTCGATTTTCCTTTCGCTCGGTGCCGCCATCGCCAGTGCTCGATGCGCTACAGGGATTTTTCCTGGTGCCATCGCCATCATGCCGCCGTGCTTGCCTCACACCAGTGCGCGTCGCTGTCATCCACTCGCCAGCAACCGCGTTCTATCACCACGCGCTGCCATCCACAAGCCAATAGTCGCTTTCTCCTGTACATGCAACGTCGGCTGCCCGCGAGTCTGTTTGTCACCTGCAGCATGAGCATAGCCGCTCGCTCCATTGACCGCGCCTGCCTACGCGACACCAGTTGCCCGTGTCACTATCGCTAGCGTTGTCGCTCGCTAGTTTTCCTACCAGCACACGCCACCAAGTGCGTGCCACGTCCACGTGCTGACGCAACCTCGTTTTGGCTGGCTGGCGGATGAATTGTAGAGCACCATCCAGGAGAAATCAAGGGAGAAAAGAAGGGCTACGACAGGTAAAAAGACCAGGAAGGAGAAGGAGAGCAAAAGTGAGGGAGGGATCATGATCTGGGTATTATTCACTTGGGTAACGATATGGATGTTTTCATCTTTGTTTTGCTAATCTTATTAGAGATTAGAATCAGGATTAGAAAGGAAAATAGCAATTGATACTAGATGCAGTTGTGGTAAATTATTAAGTTGATTGATTAGATGGCAGGATTGAATTTTTGGCATAACTAGAAAGTGGTAGATAACTTTCTGTAGTTTCTAAAATGTCATGGTCTACTATATTTGCATGAGCAGATTAATAGATATGAAAATTTTAGGTCTACTGTCCAAAATATGACATATCTTCTGGGTTAAAAACAGAGAGTTAGATGATTTAATTTGGACATGTGACCAACTAACAAGTTATAGGGAATTTTGTGTACAATTCAGAACTGGTATGGTTTGCTATGATAGGACTTGGGGCTGGAAGTTATATCATTTTTAGTACCGGGACAACAAAGGGTAACTATCCGGTAAAAGGGGAATACTGTGGATTTCAAAAGCGTGTAGGAGTGTTGTTGATTAATTGTTGACTTGTATTGTTGTGGCTTGTATTAAGTTTGGATATTTACCGTAGGAAGGGTAGCTTCAGAGTTAGTGTCATCCTCTAATCAACCCAGTCATCGCAACTAGAAAAGACAAGTGCATAGTAGAATGATAGTTGATTGTTGATATTTGCTCATTTTTATTGAATTATTCATGTCATGCAATAATTGATTACCCTTGTGTTCAATATGATATAATTCAATGATAAATATGATGTGATAAAATGATAGAAGGTTGTACTCATGGCATGACATAAGCATACGAGGCAGAGTGGTAAGTCAAATAGCTATGAGCAAAGCTATTTGACTATTCTGGAGTGCTCTTAAGTAAGACCTATAAATAGGCACCGCCACGGGATGGAGAAAAGGACCTATCTCGATAGGCACCTCCACAGGATGGAGGTAGGTGAACATCGACGGGTGTTCACTCGCTATACCAATATGAGCTACAAAAGAGAAAAAGATATGCGCATGAGCATCTAGGATGCCCCGATACGTGATACGGGTACGACGATACGGGTACAGCGATACGGCAATACGAACATTTTCAAAAACAAAGATACGTCGATACAGAAATGTATGTATGTGTGTGTATATACACACACCTAGTTGGACAACTCTTGATCCAGGCTGCAAGACTTCTTTTAATACATGCTTTGACCTAGGCAAACAAAACTACAAAAGTATGATCTCATATTAGTTGAATCCTCTATCGCTAACATTGTACATGATAAATCTTAACAAAAAATGCATTAGTGAACATTGAATAACTAAATAACGGCGGCGGCTGCTCTGCTTTGCTCTGGGGGTGGGTTTTGGGACCTGTGACTGGATGTAGGTCACATGGTCGGGCTTTAGGCTGCCTCTCTATAATTGGGCCAACGTATCGCTACTGTATCACAGCATATCGGCGCCGTATCGGAGTTTTTTTTCTTTTTTTTGGCCGAAATTCACCGATACTCTGTCAATACCGTATCACCGCGTATCGGAACGTATCGCCGTATCGGACACGGGTACGGCAGTTCAACGAAGTATCGGTGCTTCCTTGACGAGCATTGCATTAACCGAAAGAAAGATGAGAAAAGAGAATGGTGGAAAGTGATAAGTAATATGATTATGTTGTTGTACCTATTGTTTTATTATGTATTTGTTGAGTCATGTAATCACTTATTTGTTGTTTTTAGGTGAACGTTAGAGGCGACATGCATCGGTGGAAGTAGAACATGTGATCTTACACTTTTGTAGCCCTTCACTTCACCTAGCGATCAATAACTTATTGTCATAATAACTTAGTACTATCCATGCAATAATTAGATGATTAATGGATTCCTTTAGCTCTTTATGGTTCATAATATTGCTACTTGATGCGTTTCTTAGTTTAACTTCATAATTGTTTCATCTTACTGGTTAATTAGTCAATCTTAAGTTCAATTTATTAATTACCGTGTTGCTGAAATCTTCATTTATTTTTATGTTGAATGATTATACCTGAAGCCTAGTTGTTGACGATACTTGGTTAATGATTTAAATTGGTAACGATGGTAGTTGTAGGTGACATTCTGGGCTTTGGTTAAGCCAAGGTGTTACACAAAGTTTGAGTTTAATTTTATTTCATTTGCACTTTTGGTTTCTTTGTCGGTGCTCGGTGGCCCGGCCGGCTATGGGTGGCGATCTGACCGAGCGGTCGACCCAAGCCATGGGCGGTGGTCCGGTGTGACCGATTTGTAGTTGGTGGTGCGTTTATTCTAGAGAGGTCTTTGTTTTATTGTGCAATTTTGGGAGTGGTGCGACCGATCGTATGACATACATGGTTTCCACGATCAAACCAGTCACCTGTTACCAGGATTTGACTAGGGTTAACTCGAGTAATCTAACCGGCCATTGTTAGTGGTCAGATCGACCAGTACAGAGTTGAGTGAGTTAAGTTGTGTCTCAGTTGTATTGTTGCTCCAGGAGATTTTTAGGAGTCCTTGAAGAGTGTTAGTCATGGTAGAAGTCAATGGAAGTGTTAGTCATGATGGGAGTCCATGCATTGTGTTAATCGTGGCCGGGAGTGCTATGTGGTGTTTACTAACAATAGTCAAGTGCATATCATTTGTGCTCAGTATGATTGCTTATTCTTTGATGAGAAGGCACTTGGTGATTGTTGGCAGTCAATGGCAAGACCGAGACTAGGGGAGGAGTCCAAGGCCTTGGAGGGTCACGTAAGTCTGAGTAAGGCTACATCTCAAGCGGAGAAGTAATAGGACAAAGACAAGAATCGTGATAAGGTAAGTGCGTGCATGTCATGTGTCATTGGACTTGGGACGTTTCAAGTGGAGACGATCCAGGAGGAGGCTGGAGGCATATAGGCTTGGTAGCAAGTCATTGGGCATTGCGGACTTCGTATTGGAGTTTGCTTCAAGGAGAAGCATTGTGAAAGCCAGTGGGTGGCAATTGCATAAATTGTTCAATACCAGGTGGAGAGCCGGTTTACAAAACTGTGATGGTAGCCTAAGGTAGATTAGGTCACGTCATAGAGGATGAAGCGTATTATCGGACTATTGGAGCCATGAAACCACGCTTTGAAAAGCATGCAAGTGTGTTTGAGTGTAAAACCTATTTGTATGTATGTTACTATATAGGTTCCCTAATTGTAAGTGGATGTATCTTGTAAGTGGTTGTATCCAGTAAGTGTAGGTTAGTTGTTAGGGAGAGGTGTGAGATGGGAAACCTCTACTATATAAGCCCTTGTATATGTTGAGAGAAAATATCTCTTGTGCTAGATGAGAGGGAGTCGGGGTTTGGTTTCCTTATGTTAGAACCTTTGTGTGTGTGCTCTTGTGAGAGCTCTGTCCTTCAAGGTGTGCAGTGGCTATAATCCTTCATCCCATCGTGTTAATGGAAGATCAAACTTGTTTATCTGTTTGATTTCCTTGCTTTCTAGAGGTGCTTTAAGGAGTTTTGGTCTCTCTCAGTTTCTCCCTCTTGTGTTGTAATCTAGCTTGCTATAACATGTGAGAACACATACAAGGTCATGTAGATCATCAAGGGCTCACGAGCATGTGCAAATTGAAGCTTCTCTCTTTTGCCCAGTTTTGGTGTAATCTTCCTTGTTTTCGGTAAAGGTCAGAATTTTGGCTATGATATTCACGATTAATGATTGGAATAGGTTTCTAACATTTTAGGGAGAGTTGATACCAAGTTTCATCTTGTTTAGATCAGTGGTTGAAAAGTTAGCCTTTCTCTTGTTCATGGGCAGTGTTGTTTTTGCCTTTGTTCGTAGATGCCATGATAACAAAAATTGTCTACGTAGATGCCACGTCATCAAAACTGGGGTGATTTTGGTCTCAAAGGGGTAAAGTGAACGATATTGATAGTTAAGAGGCGATCAATATTTAGTTTTCTAATTCATGGTTGATTTCCAGACTTTCACAAGAGTTCAGGGGGTCAAATAGACTTATTCCAAAATTTTAAGAAGTCATTCACCCCCTCTAACTCGCCATACTAGATCCTGCAATTGGTATCAGAGCACTGTTCGCTCTTCTTCATAGATCCTAATGGGTCTTTTGAGTAATGGCGTCGGAGAGGTATTATAACAAGTCCCATGTCTTTGATGGGGTTGACTATTCCTATTGGAAGACAAGGATGGCGATGTACATCCAAGCTCAAGGCCAAGCCATTTGGAACATAGTGGGAAATCCCTTTGTCGTGTCTGAATGCTACCATGGCAACTAAAGTTGAGGCAAACGCTAAGGCACGCAACTTCTTGATCCAAGGCCTAGAGATAAACAAGTTCAATATGGTGATTCATCTTGTATCTGCAAATGAGATCTGGACAACCCTCTCAGATTACCATGAGCTAGAGATGGAACCTGGAGAGTATCGATTCCTTCTTTGATAGGTTCTAAAAGATCTTAAGTGATCTAGGTCTATGGGAGTCACTTATTCAAATGTCGACAGTGCAGTTCATGCTCTTAGTACTCTTAACATGAGTGTTTGGGAGATGAAAGTCACATCCATCAATGACTAGACGGACTTGACAACTATGACCCTTGATAAACTGTATTCGCGGCTTAAGATTTATGAGATTAGCGCCATAGCCAAAAAGTCCAAGGCTCTACAAACGATGGCTATTGTGCCCGATCCTGCCAAGTGTGGTTCTTCTTGTGAAAATGATTTTTCTGGCTTTCCTTGTACACTTTTCAAGCAATAAGTAACTTGAGAGTCTTGCCATAGATGATTTAACCCTCATCACTAGTAGATTTACCTAGCCCTCAAGAAAGTAAGAAAGCGTAGAAGAGATGGTCCAATCATTTGCTTTGAGTGTGGTGAGATGGGTCATGTCTAGGCTAGTTGTCCTAAACTTATGAACAGGGGAAGAGATGATTGCGTCAAGGACTATAATAAGAGGCCTCATCGACCCACCAAGCATGATGCTGAACTCAAGAGGGCCTCTATGGTAGTGCTCTCGTCTCTCTCTAATCGATACCTTAGCGATGTTGATTCTTGGAGCGATGAGGAGAAGACGAAGCAGAAGAAAAAGAAGAAGGCCATCGACTTCACCGACGTGTGCTTCATGGCCGTGTCCGAGGATGATCACGACAGCAAGCATGATAAGGATGATCTCTACATCAACCATGATGAGGTAGACTCTTATGATGTTATCATGATTCAATATTATAAAGTAGTGGCTGATCACTTGAAGCAAGTTGAGGGCATGAAACATGTCATGATAAGAAATGGCAAGCTAAAATCTAAAAATGAAATCTTGAACATGGAAATTGCTAGGGTTACATCTCTTAGTACTATGATGATAGTTGTAGCTCTTTCCTTATCTTGCGTGATGAAATTGAGATAATCTAGGTCATCCTTGCTAGAACAACTATAAAGTGCTAGGGCTAAAATTATTGGCATCAAGTCTAGTTAGTGTTCTAGTTGCTTAGGAGCTAGTGCTAGAGCTTCTTTACCTTACTCTAGGTGTGAGATGCTTGAAAACAATCTAGCAATTTAAACTAAAAAACTACTTCAATTTGGGCCTAAACATGCTTGTAAAAATTGTTCTACGCTAACCATTGAAATTGAAGCTTTCACTAAAACCTTGCAAGACAAATGTCATAAAGAAAATCTTGTTTCTATGAATTCTTCAAAGATAGTTGATTCAATTACTCTAATAGCTTGTGCATTTTGAGCTAAAATTGGACAAGATTTAGATAATGTGCATGAGAGAGTTAAGATGGATGAGCGGTTGCATAGAATCAAGGATGCTTCTTGTGTGTCTTATGAAGTTTGAAGATACAAGTTGTTATGCATAAGGAGAGATATGCTAGGGCAGTTAGGAGCCAATCCTATTGAGTCTTGTGACACTCTAACTAAGGAGAAAAATTATTTAAAGAAAACCCTCACGAAGTTCTCTAGTGGCAAAAAGAACGTAAACATGATTTTGGATCAATCTAAAGTGAGCAAAACCAATAGAGTTTTAGGGTTCAACCACTATAAGAAAACCCTCACGAAGTTCTCTTTTGGTCTTTTGGTGCTTTGACTTGCTATGAGAATGGTCATGTTAAGCAATTGCTCTTTCTCTTGGACCATGAGCAAGATTTTGTCTTTTAAGAAGCTTTTGATGTGGATTAGAGATTTTGTTGAAAACTTGCTTTTTCTTGGTCTTAACATCATTCTACATCTTGCCCCATTGGTCATTCTCATTTCTCACTTGAAAATGGACCACTTATGGCTCTTGCAACTTGTTTACTTTTCTTGTCCAAATTCAAACACAAATTCTTGCCCTTCGGTGTGTTTGTCAAATTAATCATCAAATGGGAGATTCTGAGACCATGTGGTCACCCCATATTACATGATGAGTATTTCACTTTGCTTGTATTTTATTGTTGAAGTTTGAGTTCGATTTTGGGTCATTTGCATTCTCTAGTTTTGCTGTCAAGTGCTAAGCGGTCTCACCGACTGTAGGTGGTGGTCTGACTAGATTGTTGTGACTGATTTGTAATTGGTGGTGCGTTTATTCCAGAGAGGTCTTCGTTTTGTTGCGCATGGTTTTGAGAGCGTTGCGATCGGCCGTATGATGGCGGTCTGATCGAAGGGGTGTCAAGCTGTCTAACCGGCATGGTTGCCGCAGTCAGACTAGTCCCCTGTTCCAGGGTTTGACCAGGGTTGACTCAGGCAGTCAGACCGACCATTGGTTGGCGTTAGATCAGCTAGTTCTGAGTTGAGTAAGCTAAATTGTGTCTCAGTTATGTTGTTGCTTTAGGAGCTTTTTAGGAATTCTTGCAAGGTGTTAGTCATGGCGGGAATTCATGCAAGTGTTAGTCATGGTGAAAGTCCATGCATTGTATTAATCATAGCCAGTAGTGCCATATGGTGTTTGCTAATGAGAGTCAAGTGCGTGTCACTTGTGTTAGAGACAATTGTTTGTTCTTTGATGTGCAGGGCGCTTGATAATTGTTGGCGGGCAAGACCGAGGCTAGGGGAGGAGCCTAAGGCTATATCTTAAGCGGAGAAGTACGGGAAGAAGACAAGAATCGTGATAAGGCAAGTACATGTATGTGATGCTCCATTGGACTTGGACCATTTCAAGTGGAGACGATCAAGGAGGAGGCCGGAGGCGTATAAGCATGGCGACAAGTCGTTAGGCATCATGAACTTCGTATGGGAGTTTGCTTCGAGGAGAAGCATCGTGAAGGCCAGTGGGCAGCAATTATGTAAATTGTCCAATACAGGGTGGAGAAGCAGTTTGCAAAACCGTGTTGGTGGCTTAAGGTGAATTAGGTCACGTCATGGAGGATAAAGCGTCTTATCAGGCTATTGGAGCCATGATGAAGCCGTGTTTTGAAAAATATGCAAGTGTGTTGAGTATAAAACATGTTTGTATGTGGGTTACTAGGTTCCCTAATTGTAAGTGGTTGTATGCAGTAAGTGTAAGTTGGTTGTTAGGGTTAGGCGTGAGGTGAAGAGCCTCCACTATATAAGTCCTTATGTGTTAAGAGAACATATCTCTTGTGCTAGATGAGAGTGAGTGGGGGTTAGGTTTCCTTGTGTTGGAACCTTTGTGTGTGCTCTTGTGAGAGCTTTTTCCTCCAAGGTGTGGAGTGGCTATTATTCCTCATCCCTTCGTGTTAATAGAAGATCAAACTTGTTTATCTTGTTCCCAGTATGTTCTTGTTTGATTTCCTTGCCTTCTTGATGTGCTTTATGGAGTTCTTGGCTTCTCTTGTTTCCTCCTTTCATGCTGTGATCTAGCCACCCATGACATGTGTGAACACATCTAAAGTCATCTAGATCATCAAGGATTCACAAGCAAGTGAAGATCGAAGTTTCTCCCTTTTGCCCGATTTAGGTGCAATCTTTCTCGTTTTGGGTATAGGTCAGAACTTCGGCTATGATCTTTATGATCAATGATTAGAATTGGTTCCTGACATTCTAGGGACGGTTGGTACCAAGTTTCATCTTGTTTGATTCAGTGGTTAAAGAGTTAGCATTTTTCTTAGTCGTAGGCAGTGCTGTTGTTGCCTCTTTTCGATCAGACCGCTCTTGAGATCTGGTGCGACTTGCCGTGCAGTCAGACTGCCGCCGACATCTAGTGCGACCGGCTGAGCAGTCTGACCACCTTCTAGTCGGCGGTCAAACCACTAAGCCGATTGTCTCGAGTAACTTTGTGATCTTTGGATCTTGACTTTGGTAAAACTTATGGGCTTGTATGTTTCACTGCACTGTATTGCTAATACTAGGGGAAAGATTTTAAGAAGTCATTGACCTCAGCCCCCTCTGACTCGTCATACCCCCCAATCCTACACTATTTAATCTTAACAATACCCAAATTTGATCATGGTGTAGTTCAATTATGAATGGCCATTGTTGATGGTGGATCTACATATGATGTGTTCTATTTCATAAACAATTCATGAGATCAGATTTTGAATGATTGATTGCACATAGTAAAAATGTCTACGCCTAGAACTATTTATTATGATGAAGGTTGTGAGATGATCTAATGTGAATGACCATAGCTCCATTGAAATGTAAAATGTTCACATGAATGTGAAGCATAAGTAACGCAGACACATATATAGGCAACTTCGTCTAGTGTCACACAAAGAAGTATTCTAGGATAATTAGAAAGGGGATATGAAAAGGGACACATATATGGTCAAGACCTAGATCAACATCTCATAAAAAATGAAGCAATATAGATATAATTTTTGCATAAGCTCTTCACACGTAGTAGCAAGGCCGTCGTAGAACTAAGCAAGGTGAGGGACCATAGCAAAATGGAACGCCTTGTATGAAAGGCGGCAAGAAATATTTTCTAATAGCCTGGGTAACATGCTAAAGAAATCACAAGATAGGAAAATATTAGCCTGCCCAAAATATTAGATTTTTTTTTAAAAAAAAGTGCATCTTTCTTCTCCATGTAGTAGTATATTTTCTCATAACTACATAATGTAACATATCCATTTAGGGAAAGGGAAACCCTTGATATTCCCTAAGTAAAAAATAAAAATTCTGTTATTATCACATGCTTGAAATCAACACAGATAGCTCCTCTAGTATATGCTTTCAATATTAATCTGAAAACAGATATGCCTATTGATTTATATGTCATATTTTTAAGAGATAACATAGAGGTTCTTCACTTTGAAAAAATTGAGAAAGAAAATCAGAAAATAATCATGTAGTTACCCTTAATATTTGGGTAATATCAACTCAAAAGAACAATAGATGGCATGATAATTGACATGTAAAAGGTCTTTCTATCTAGGCTAAGGTGACTTCATAGTTATTTTGAGGCACTCGTTGCAATAACTATAAAGAACATTGTTGAACTAGAAGAATTTATTTCAGGTGTGTGTGTGTGTAGCTACATATCAATGGAGCACTAGCCACGTAACAATCACAATTTACTACGAACATTTCAGCATATATAGATCCCTGCAAATTGGTTATCTTTTACTTTTTCATAAAAATCAGAACACACTTAGAATTGTGTACCAATTAGGGAGATGTTTTGCTTAAAATAAAGGAAACCAACCAGATAGCTGGTATCCAAATTAGCCCACATACAATTGAATCATAAATTGTTCTTTTGTGGCCACCCTATGATAGTGGGCATTCATATATGAAACATAATTTGGACATTCATGTATGAAACCTATGACCATGGTCTGCATTATCTGAATGATAATTTGGTTCTTTAGCGGACACCCTATGATCATGGATTGCCTTGTCCGAATCATATGGATGCAATATATACTTTCACTAAGATGCTAATCTACAGACAAATTACCTCAAAATCTAATCTGAAAGATTGCCAATATGAATTTTCATCATCTCCCAACACTACGGTGGTACTCAAATTTGGAGTCCATCGGGACATAGGTCTTCTCCCAGTCTACGATCATCTTATACATGCACATATGCACAACAAGATCACTGCCGCATCCTTAACCATTGCTTCTATTGGCCCAACAATCCTAATAACGCTTTCAATTGCCTATATGTTCAGTACTTTAATCCCTGCCATGAGTTCAGTTTATTTTTTGTTTCAAGGTTGAGAAGCAAATGGACAATGCAAACATGCCGGTGCAGTACGTTTAACAATTAACTAGCATCCATTAAGTCATCATGAGGTGGACCGGGAAATTGATAAAACCAAAACTTGATAAATTGTACTTCCCTCCGTTCAAGTTCAAGTTCATATGACGTATTTTTTAAATGACCTTATCTATAAATATAAGATATAATTCATATTTCAATGTAAAATTAATGACATTTTCCTGTATACCCTTAATAAATATCTAACTTTACTCTATATTCTCTATATACATATATTGAATACAGTGCTTAGAGATAATAATTGTGGATAGTTTAGTTATTTTTAATATCTTCTTGGTCTATATGAAAAGAGAAAATATGTCTTATAAATTTGAACGAGGGAGGATTTCTTAAGATAATTGATGCCAGTATGTGGATACCACTGAGAAACAGTAGAGCACCACCAAATTAAGCAATTCCTTCTGTGTAACTATGTGATGAAAAGTGCACACTCCATAGTACACGCGTAGTACACAATATCGCATGCATCGATTTCGTTTCTGAACAGCAGAGAAACACGAAGAATTAACAGCCACACTACAAACAAGGCCGAAGACCTTGCAAAACAATCTCCAAGTCGCTAGATAGCACTTGTAAAATGGTGCTAATTAACTAGTCCAAACCAAAAAAACACACTGAAATCTTTCTTCAGACAATCGTGGAGTGCGTTCTAGACACAATTCTAGCCTGGACTCTATCGCCGCTGTGTAGTATAACTTGTGCAATTTTTTGAGCCCGAATTTTCCTATTGGCTGCGTCCATTAGTTTTATCGGGGCAATGAGTTGGCTACATGTACTAACTGTCCTTTCGGACTGAGACAGCTTTAAAGTTCAATCCAAATCGTAAAGGAGTAATAAGGAAATTAAAACGCACTCCTCGGCAGAACCAAGGCAAGATTTTCCGGCCAGGAGATGTGCAGGAGGGGGCAAAACTTGAAATCAGGGATGAGCACGAAGAGAGGAGGAGAGAGAGAGGCCATGGATGATGGCGTCTGCACTCACAGTGCAGATGTATCTCTCCCATAGGCACAGGCCGCAGCACCAGAGGCCAGCTGGATGCTACAGGAGTTGGCGCAGGGAGAGCGCAAAGATCCATCAGATTTGCAGGCTTTGGTCCCCCACACCCCCATTCCCCACCCCACCCAGCAACAACACCAAGGAGGAGGGTAAAGAAAGACCAAGCAAATCAAACCGGGGGTAGGGTTTACCTGGCGCTGGCGAATTCGTAGAGCTTGCCGCGCGGGGAGAAGACGACGAGGGCGACCTCGGCGTCGCAGAGGACGGAGAGCTCGAAGGCCTTCTTGAGCAGGCCGTTGCGGCGCTTGGAGAAGGTGACCTGCCGGCTCGTGGGGTTCTCTATCCGCTTTATCTGCGTCTTCCCCCGCACCATCTTGGATCGACGGAATCCAAAAAAAAATCCTCCCCAATCGGCCGGCCTGCCTGCGACTCGGAAGAGAAGATAAAAGGCACAAGAAGTTATCCCAACTGGGGCGGCGGGCGAGGCAAAAGTGGAAACACGAGGAAGGGGATCTGGGGAAGGCAAGGGGGGACTGACCAAAAATGTCCAGGGGGGCGGTGGTGGTGTAGGGTTTGGCCGTAGCAGCTTCAATTCTTGCCCACTTACCTCTCTCCTCCTCGGCTGTCCTTTTCGGTCCCTGCCGGCGTTGCCGTGACGACGCGGGCCTCGTCTCGTCTCGTCGTTTATGAGTTGCGGTGGGGAGGAAACCGGGCGAAGGAGCAGCGATCGATGAAAAGGAAAGGAATTTGGTGGGTGGGGTGGCGTCGCCGTTTTATGGGGGTGCGGGGCGATGGCGGCCGAGAAAGGGGCCAAATAAAGAAGGAAAGCAAACCGAGCCCAAAATTTCCCATCCGAGGACAAATATATCATCTCTCGCCTCGCCTGGCCTCGCCTCATTGGGTTGTGGGTTCGGTAGGCACCGTCTCTTCTCGGGAAGGGAAATTAGAGCATGTACTCTCTCTCTCTCTCTGCAAATATAAATTACTTTTTATTTCTTATGATCTTCTATATAAAATTTTGACTATTATTTATTATCATAACATACTAACAAAAATAATAAAAATTATATATTATGAGAGAATTTTGCAAAGAAAATCTTAATGGTCAAAGCTTGACCACATGGAACCAACGACGACCCACATTTGTGAATAGAGGAAGTACCAAGGCGCTTTTGCATTTCACCACCCGGGAGCATGCGATATTTGCGCTTCGGTGCTACTACACGCTTTCACTCTATGCGCATGTCAGTTCCACCCACACCAACATGGGCATGCCACGACGGGGGGACGACTTGGCTTGTGGACTGCTGCTGCTGGTTCTCTTTTTTTAGTTTCTAAATGTTATTTTTGACTTTTCTACATTAACTAGCTTTCAAATAAGGTGTCTTTTTAAGACGGGGTCTATAAATTAATTGTAGTACACACTACAGTAACGTTATTTATATCGGACAAAACCGCACGTGAGTTTTTGTTACTCCATACTCTCTCTCACGAATAGCCCAAAAGTCATAAGTGAAACCAAAAAGAATAGGCTCGCTGCCACCTCACCACGGCGTGCGTCGTAGTGCAGCCTAGCCGACTTTGGTTTCCGCACTACTCCAGCTTGCTGTGGCGGCCCAATCAAGGTGAATATGTTCCTTTTTTTTGCTTTTCAGCGGCTTTTAGTTTTTTATTTCTCTCAGTTATTACTATTTATTAAACTAATAGTCACAGCAAAAATCAATAAGCCACGGTCTAAAAAACATACCCTATATATGGAGTTTGGTGGTCTTGTTTGACAGAGTTGAATACTCTCTTTCACTATATATGGAGTTCACCTACTCTACCTAGGATGAAAAAAAGCTCTAGGGCTCAAATTATTAATGTGTTTTCCAGGATGAACACCCCAAGACAAGTAAAAGAGGGATGCAAAGGGCGTGGATCCCTTTCCTTCCATTAGCGAGGGCATATCACTTTCCACCGTACTTAATTTGGTGATAAGGCGTCTAGCTAGCACTATCACATCCGCGGAGTCAAAGAGGGAGGAAGGAAGGCTAAAGAGGACGAGCGGGAGTATATACATGTGTGTGTGACCTGAATCGCGCGCGTGAATACTGACGTATGGTTTTTGCATGAGTGAGCGCGGGCACAAACGGTGCGTACGTATGGGAAGGTTAGGGGTTATGCTCTTGTAATCGGGATTTTAGTTTTTGCATGAGTTTTACAAGCATATATAGAAATCGCCTTGATCTTGGCAGACAAGATGGACAGATGGTTATCGTGTTCTTGTGAATTTTACCGTGAGTTCTTCGGGGACTTCATCTTTGTTGATCAAGTTCACGTGTTGATCGTCGTCGATCTACTACTTCGTTCGTATGCTGAGGTGTTTGCGGGTGCAGAGCTACCTAGGGTTTGGTGCGACTTGATCTGGTTGGCTGCCAAACTTTTCTATTTACATTATTTGCTGCTGTTGTTCTTGGTGGAGAGCAAGAACGAGTGGATATGTCGCTGACTTCTTGAACGAATTAAGGAGAGATAGGGCTGCGAATGCTACTGTTCATGTGAAAAATACCGTGAAAGATCCATCGTACTTACGTCCACTAGTTTACTAATCGGGCGTACCATTTGGTCTTGCAGCCTTATTTCTCACTTGTCTTAATATGTATTGTGCTTTCAAAAATGAGCTGAAATGCTTTATTAATTAGTGGTTTGTTCTTGTCACATGGAGAGAGCTGTACTGGAAAGTGTGGTTCTAGCTTCAGAAATTTTGCTGCTTGATATTGGTTTCTTTTTTTTTCAAAAAACATATTTCATTGGTATTTTTGTGTGTGTGTGTGTAAGGCATCGATCAGTTATTAGTTGTGTATCTTTTTGAAAATGAGCCAATAGTATCTTAGTTTCTATGACTTGCCTCCCAGAACAATCTCTCATCTTTTCTTTTCTTTTGGGAGGGGGGCATAAAGAAAACATTAGTAATTATGTGCCTCAGCAACATGTAGCTGTCCAAATTAAGTCAAATGAACAGCATAGTGATTCACATATTGTCTCTGATGTTGAATTGTGAATTCCAATGACATATGCCCATTCTACCATTCCACCTTACATTGTTTGAAGTTTGAAACTATCTTAAAAGTTATTTCCTCATTTGTATCTTTTGACATTGGAACGACTAGAATTTTACCCCTGCAAGCATTATTCCAACAGTTACTATAATCCCTTTTGTCACTAATGGAGAATTAGATGGCAAATAAAAAAACTGAAAAAGAACTTCGTTCCGTTTGTCCAGAGCACAAACTTGATACTTATACTAACCAGTCACCTGAATTCACCCAATTTGTACGTTTATGTTAATTTGGTTAAGACTCGATCGAGTATATACTAACGTTAGCTTTAGCGGTTTCTGGATAGATTACTATCATGTAGCAGAGATCATCCTTTACTCCGCTCGGTTGGGCTGAAAAGCTGTAGCTTATGACTGAAATTACACTGTAGCGGCTGAAATTTTACTGTAGCTGAAGGTGGCTTATTTAGCGTAATTAAATTTAAAAAAATTTAAAAATAGAAAAAAAATGCTAGCTCATCACGAACAACATAAACGAATACAGGAAAAAAGCCGGCAAAAAAGCTCAAAAAAAGCTAAAAATTCAAAAAATGAAATATATAAATAGTGAAAAATAAGCCAGAAACTAGAAGCTAAAGGGCCATGCAATTTGACATTAGAGTCATTTCCTTCATGCCTCTCGTTTCTTGGACAAACAAGGAATATATGCCAGACCCAAAAAAGGAAAAAGCTATATATGCTGGAACTGTGGGGACGGAAGGACAGCTTTTTCTAAAGCCCTGGCAATGATCATTACCACGCATTAAGCCCATGACCAGATAGGTTAGTGAAAAAGTATGGTCGGTTCTTTTCAATTTATGATTTATAGCTTCTTCTGAATAAATAAATGAGATGATTTTTTCATCACTGTTTCAAAGCGGTTTATCAGGATAATCTTTTTAATGCGGTTGTTTCACTTATCAATATCTGGTTCATTCGAATAAACACTAGGACCAAAAGCTATCAATCGCAGCAATAAACTATCAGTTCAACGATAATGGTCTAATGCGGTGTTGTGTGTTGATTAGCTCTAGAACAATGAAAGGCACTGTTTGAGTGGTGTTCTTTTGTTTTGTATTGATTACACATTAGAACAAGATAAACACTATGTACGAACAGGATAATACTATTATGGTATATGCTGGTTGGAGTTAGGAGAATTGGAAGATATATCAGCCCTAATTTTACTGTGGTTGATGATTTTTAGTTATGATTGATAGTTTTTGTCTGTGTTTTTCAAGACGACAACGAACGGCGAAGACGCTAACATGGACGACCCACATGGTTTTTTGACTCGGAAAACTGTTTGAAGAATTCGCTTCAAGAAGATGTCTCATTCGTTTTGACATTCACAGAAGCCAAAAGACAAAAAGCCCAAAATAACAAGGCCACACAAATTACAATACAGTCCATCACCAAAGTAGCTTAATTTTCTCATCAAGAATTGCAAAGTGTCATTTCAAGTAAAAAAAATCATATAAAGGGCATGTTCTAAGCGGCTTCTAATGACGGATTTTGGTTTTTGCTACAATAACTAGATTTCAAACAGTGTTTTTTTCAAAATGGGGTATACAAGTTGATTACAGTACACATTATAGTGACATCATTTATATCAGCCAAAATCGTACGTGAGTTTCTGTTACTCCGTATTCTTTCTCATAAACAGTCAAAAAGCCATTAGCCATAGCCAAAAACCATCAGCCACAACCCAAAAGAACAGGCCCAAATATAGCCGTTTGCTCAACACCTACTTATGTCGTTGGAGAATTGTACCTGGGTGTACCACATAAGCATTACATACATTGACTATGTAAAAACACTACATATATTTGTTTTTTATACCACTATAGAACCACTTCTCTATTTTTCCCTTTTTGGCAAGATAGAATAGGGGTCAAAACAGGATGGAGGTCCTAAGGGAGTCCTCCGCGGTCCCATCCCGACCCCTGCTAAGTCTACCGGAGAGAGATGGCCCCGTCCCCGGCCCCCACGGTGATCGTACCCTCACGGGGATCTCCGCGGGGATTAAAAATAGACTAAATATTTTTAAAAAATAATAACGTGATTTTATTTATTAAAATATAACTTAAAAATATTTTTAAAAATATATTCTAATATATATATTCAAGTTTTAGTCAAATATATAATAAAAGAATATAATTTCTCATATTAAAAACATATAATATTAAAAACCTTGATGGGAGCAGCGGCCATTGGCCAATCCTGAGCGAGTGGGGCCCATCGCCGTGTACGAGGTGGGGGATCGATCGAACCAGCGTCCGTACGGATGATCCACTTGGAAAGCGCCACGTGGACGAGCCTCGACACGTCTCTCGCGGTGCGTGCCCACTATGCACCCCGTAATTGGGTGGATCCTCTGTGAACGAAACTTTTCACGTGCCTATCCTCCTGCTAAGGACGACGGAGGGATGGCCCCTCTCATAAAAAAGATTTGTGAAAGTGGGAGCAGTGGTACGACCACGTAGACATAGAATTCCTGTAGATTTCTATACGTGGCTGTTTTCGAATGGTTGTATAGCTATCAATCACTCGATAATATTGTTAATGTCAGTGGCTAATATGGAACATGATGCTGCCCGTATCCTTATCATAAAGATATATTATTGGAACAGTCGATGGAAAGTGAAGTCAAGTTTTGTGGTTTGAGTGGCGAGCACACCATGTGTTCTATACTTGCGAGTGGATAAGTTATGATCAAAGACTTCAAAGGTTAAAAGGCCATGGGGTTAATTCTACGATGGCCTACATCTAACAATCCATCTACATCATGACTGCCGATTTCTTTTTACAAAACATGTTATTTCATGTATAATGTCACCATACTATCTAAAAATATAATAATATTATAATTTGTTGCGGAACCATACTATCTGCATCCTAGCTGTTATGTTAATATCTTAAGCTGAATGAAATTGAAAAGGATCACCTCAGTGCGTGATGGATTGCTATCATAATCAACCCATTGAACGTTCTAAAAAAATCAACCCATTGAGAAACCTTAATTTCTCCAAAGAAGCATTGATTTTCTCTTCGACGCTGCAACAAGGTCCATCCAACCGTGGAAGGCTTGCCTTATTGCCTACTAGAACAAATTACTTTCTCGCCAATTCTTTGGGCCATCTTATTTATAATTACATGCACAAACCCTGGAGTGCAAACAGTTTTTCGCCCGTGAGTACTCTTCTTTCGCCCATGTCTGTCATTTACTTTGCCCACGTCTCTTTGTTCGTCCTTCCTGTCCTAACTTTGCACGGATCGGCTGTTCAAAAGCGGTGAAAACTAATTAAAACGTGCCGTAGTACGTTGGTCACAGGTTTGACCCTCTTCTGAAATCATTCGAGAAATAAAAAACATCGTAGAAAGTTTTCCAATTACGCAAAATAGGCATCGCGTCCGAAATATTGGAACTTGCATTGTTCAGTGGCTACACGATGTACTGACTAGTAAGGCACGAGCTTGCTGCGATACGTGGGTTCTTGAGCGGATGCTTGCTTGAGAGTTGATATGATTTAACTTTTTTTTATGGTTGTACGACCCAGGTAATAAAATATGGGTGTTGATAAACATTATCCGGATATTTTCTTCCTAACTATCATCTAGATTTATGACCATTGAATTAGATATCCAACGGCCATGAATTCTCCACAATCCCCTCCAAAAAAATATCCCTCTCAAAAAAAAGTAGGTCATTAGATCTCTAATTCAACGGTCTCAAATCTGGATGATTGCTAGGAAGAAAACATCTAAATGATATCTAGACATACCCATAAAATATAGATTGTAGTGTATTGTGGAACGCTGTCCACCGACTAGGGTAAACTCTTTTTTCCTAATTATGAAATAATTGTTTAAAGTTTTTTGTTTTGCTGTTGTACTCCAAGACAAGATGATCGTATCTTTTGAATGCAAATGTGGGAGAAGTGATTGGTCGTAACTCCAACATGTAATGGCGCACTGTGCTTGGGAACAAGTTGTGGAGCTTTAGGACCGACTGCTGCTGGGTAAAAACCTGTTGGTCACTGTTAACCATATTCACAGTGACTAAAAAAATTTCCTCGCTACCTATGCATGGCGAGTGCAAAGCAGCAGCAGCGAGGGGGCGATGAATAGTTCTATTTGAATGTGTGGAGTATGGATACGAATAGGTTACATGGTTGATGGTTTCACTTTTTTCTGCTTTTGGTACAGGGTAGGTGCCCTCGAGTTTTTTTAATTTGGCCTTGTAGTATCACTTAAGTTTGAAATTAATCTTATGCATCACAAAATTACAAATCTAGCTCATTTATCGAGCACGAAAGAATACACCCCCAGCGCGTCATAATTTGATCGGACACGGCAGGTGACCGAGCCCTACGGTGATAGCGGAGCCCCACAGAGATGCCGCGCCATTAGGCTGCGGCAGGGAGCAAGAGGCTGTCGTGTTAGGGAGCCACGGCAGCAGTGCACAGTACATCAATGTGGCATTGGAAATTAGGAATATTCTATCTTTGTGCCTTTGTGTCGACCTCAGCCTTTTTCATCCTTTGATGACTTGTGAAGGATGCATGATTCTTTGTATGTGACGCCATTTGAAAGATTTTTGTAGGTATTTCCCTTTCATCGATGATCTTTGGTCAGCTGTGCAAGAAACGGAGACCGGTGTAGGTTGTGGCATCATTTTACCATATTTTTCCGTATTTTACTGGTGAAGTACAGTTCCATCATCAGGTTGTATAATCGAGATTATGTTATGTGAAAGAAGAAAGAACAACAAAATGGAAGTCAACCTATAGGAAGTGACAACTGTGCCATTAGAATGATGCCAACTGTAGTCCTACGCTGGAGCATCTGTGAGACTGTGACGAACCTTGTCACGTGCCCATTCGTTGAACCTTAGCAAGCAGCGTGCGGCAGTCGCTGCCAGTGGTGGTCACGACCCACGACGGACTTTCACCGTTTCGGCAAGGCTGGCCTCAGATCGCATCGCATCGCGTGCGTGTGTTGCTGGGCCGAGATTTTTTTCGTTCCCAATCAATCAACTTTTCTTTCTTCTCTGCGTCGATGACGACGACTAGCGGCAAGCCAGTATTGAGCAGGCACATTTTTAGGGCCGCTCGAACCGGCTGAAAGGTTCAGTTTATGGCAGTCTACTTTTTTTTGGCTTAGATTGAAATTTACCTATAGTAGCGATTAACTTTTTTTATGAGTCGTTCAATTAAAGAATAATAAGAATAAATAAATAAAAACACCGCTATATCTCCACGAACAATGAAAAGAAAAGGAAAAAGCAAAAATACCAAAAAGGCAAAACAAAACCTAAATTAGAAGTGATATGTTCCCAGTGGCTTCTGGCTCAAATAAGTTGAAAGCCAAAAAAATCAGAAGCTGAATACATTTAAAACAGGGCCTAAAGTTTCACCAAGTGGACCTTGACCATCTTCTGGTTGGAGAAGCGCTGAGCCACGGACTCAAGCAAAAGAGTGCTTATCTCCCAGCTCCAACCGGTTTGAAGTCCCAGTTCCTGGTTTGTCATAAGCCAACAGCCGAGGCTTTTAGCTAGCTGGAGCGGGACCTAATTAATGGGAAAATAGATTATTTGCCACACCAAATATTGTCATTTCATGAAATGCCACACAAAATATTGCCCTTTATGAATTGACATACTATTCACTAAAATAGTCAACTTTTGCCACAAAATCAGTATTTTACCATTATTCCTTTTTTAACTGTACCACCGAATGTGCAATGGCAAAAATGCCCCTTACCCTAACCAGACTTGAAATTTAGTATGGACAAACGAATAATTCGTGCTGTGATCCTCCTTAGTTGCACCAACTGTTTTGGTGGCTTGACATGAAACTTTAATTGTATAATTAATTGTTGTTTCCACATTTTGTGGGAGTGTAGGTGACATCTAGGTGCCACTCGGTTGGGCTGAAATAAACTGACTTATGGCTGAAATTGCACCGTAGCTAATGATGGCTTATTTGACGTAACTAAATTTTAAAATTTTTTAAAATAGAAAAAAATAGGTTAGCCCATCATGGACAATGCAAACAAATACGGAAAAAAATAACCGACAAAAAAACTCAAAAAAGCCAAAAAGACAAAATTTAAGAATAATGAAAAATAAGCCAGAAGCTCAAACCGAAATGAGTGGTGCCCAAGATACCAAATTTATGCTAACTTTTTAGAAGCTGATGGGATGTCGTCCTCCTTGCGGCATGTACATTACTTGTTTAGCTACTCAGAAGTGATTTCTTCAGTTTATTTATCCGAAGCACCTAGCTAGATAAGATTATGGGGACATTCGTATTAGCTTTTGCTAATGGCTTTTGGCTGTAGTTTGTGGTTTTTGGCTGAAAATGAATAGCAGTGGTTGAAAGAAATGGCTTTTAGAAGGAGGAGGCGAGCGGTGCAAATTAAAAAATGAGGGAGATATGTGTGCATGTGATGGAAGCGAGAGGAGTGGGGTGGGTGATGCACCTGTGACCCCTTGTCTTATCCCCAGAGCAAGACGACAACGAAAGAAATAAAGAAGCCGTTTTGAAGAAACTCGGTGTTTGTATTGGCTTTTAATTTTTCTAAATAGAAGGCAATACAAACAGGGTCTATAGTTATATTTGTCCCCTAGAGGGGGCCGAAGCCATAACAGGATTATGTAAGAAGCCTATTGTACGGATGTAGTGTGGTATGCATGCATGTCAGTTTGGTTGCACTTTGATGCGATTCATTGTCGGGTGGTGATGTAACGTTAAAATACCATGTGAATGCAATATTCACAATGCATGGTTTACCCAACCTTAACATTTTATTACTCCATCCATTCTTTTTTAAGTGAAATTTTTTATTTTTTACGGTCTATGAGACGTGACTTTGACTATTACTATTTGTAACTTATCTTATTATATATCAATAAAATTATAATATTATAAAAGTATTTTTAGTGATAATATAGATAGTTTTAAATATATTATCAGTCAAATTGAAAAATTTTAACGACATGAATTTTAAGATGTCTGTTAAAATTTTAATGTATGTGGTATGGCGAGACAACGAATGTAAGGATGCGTGCCAAAAGTTACGTAGCGGCTGCGGTAAAGATGTGCATCTAAGGAAGCGTGACACGGCAATTAGGAGCGTTTCTAAGGAGATATGGTACACATAATGTGTATATTCAGTGAAAATGTTCTAGCTTCACCGCTGGACTTGTGCCCTCCGACCTCGCCAATTGTCTTCCTCGTCATAGTTCGGTCAACACCGCCGAGCCGAGCCGCTGCCGTCACTGCGTGCGCAGCAGCGTCGCCATGCTCCTCCTCGAGGATGGCCACCGTCGCAATCCTCCCTTCTCTGACTTGGCGGTGCCGCCATCGCCTGGTCTCCCCACATACACTAGTCGCCATCGCCCTGGCCTCCGTGGGCCAATACGCACGGGGCGTGGACTGTGAGTTGTTTGGGGAAAATCTTCGTCACCCACATACACTACCAGGCCGGCCCGGGAAATTTTGCCACGGGTGAGATGTTCCCAAACAAGCCCATACAGTATGTACGGGCCGGCCACAAGGAATCGTGTACAGTGCATTTACGGAGTAGCTGCAACCTTGCACACCAAAGTCCAAACCGATTTGACAAAGCTAGGATCAATTAATTACTATCGCATTCACAACCCGCAGAAGAGTTTTCAGCAATCAACCAATGGGGGAATAGAGAATCGAAAAAACTTTTTTTGAGAGAGAGAGAGAGAGGAGACAAACGAAAGCAGCTGAACAAACACTACTACAGTAGTGCAGTAGTTTTCCTGAGGAACAGTAGTACGATAGTACTCCATACTGTATGTTTCTTCGCACGCACGGCCGACTACCGCTCTAAAGCCCAAGGCGGCCCTTTTAATACTCCGAAGTCCGCAGGACGTCACCATGTCAGGTTTGGGCCTTTAGAGTACTGTGCACTTCTTATGCACGTGCTGAATTGTTCCACTTGGCTTGGGCTCCATCGTCGCTGTTCTGTGCCAGATACCACTCTAGCTTGGCCCTAATACTTCTTCACATGGGTAGCCTTATCTTTGAGCTCCCCGTGAACAGGTGGAATAGGAACTGATTACACATTTGTCAATGTAGCACAATTTTTTCCTTACAAATTTGATCTTCAATGCTATTTTTGCAAATCTAGCCCTGTCCCTGATCTTGGGAGGCGCGATAGGGGAGAGATGCGGTAGGCGACATATATCTCCCACCATACCACCAGAGCTCGACAGGAGACGGTGACAACGGCAGGTGTGTTGAGTGCGGCAGGTAATGACAGGGCGTGTGAACTAGAGGGGCCCATAAGGCTGCCGAGTTCCCTTGGCTCGGTAGCTCCTACCGAGTTGCCCTAGCTTGGCAAGTGCTACCAAGCTGACCTAACCTCGGTAGGTGGCTAGGTGGCCGATCAGCCAAATGTGACGTGACGCGACACGCTCGGTTGTGATTCCTGTGACCTTCGACAGGGCTTGGCACTGGCATCGTACCCGCGTGGCCATGTCGATTGCCAACGCCTCCCCGCGCGCATAAAATTGCTCACCTCCTTCTTTGTTCTCCTATCCAAAGCTACGCAGTTGAGTTTCTTCCCTGTCGAGCGAGAGAGAGCCGAGCAAGAAGAAAGAGTTAAATTAGTTTTTCGAGGTGGTTTTGCTGCGATTTAGGAGATTTCACAGTTGAAATTAATGTAGATCCGATAAACACCTTCAAGAAGAGATATATTTCATTCAACCGTGAGCAATGCGTTTAATATATCATTAACATTTCATTAGCATGTTGGTGTTTGGTAGTGCAGAATACGCTTTGTAACCATGTTTAGCTGACATATGTATTTAGTTCATATGAACAATTTTTTGTAATTCGTGGTGATAATGACGTTCTTTGTAAATAGCTGAAGAAATATGCATTGTTGTCATTGCCTTTGTAAGTTAGGAAGAATGTATGTATGTATGCACCCATATATGTATTGCTCTAGTGCCATTGTAAATAATGTAGAAAATGATTTTAAGATTGTAGAATTATGCACTGCATATATGCATATATGTATGTGTATCTGTATTATTAGCACATGGCCTTAATCATAATTAGTAGCTCAACTATATACATGTGCATGATTATTTTGTATCATGTTTAGTTGTATTTAGCATCGTTTAAAATAAGTGTATTTCGTCTGCATTGGCGGTAGGTACCTGATGTCAGATATGAAACATTTGTTCGTGTTCTATGGGAAGCGTGTCATATGGGATGGATCGTATAGGGCAGACCTTCGAAAATGTGAACAGACAGTAATCCAGGGCTCCAAAGCTAAAAGGAGATGGGTCTTTCTAAACTCAAGAGATGTGTATGGCGTGTATTTGATAGGGAGAATGGCAGGAAGAAGCTTGTCATCGAGGTGGTGATGCCGCAATGGTTGGACCTTCAAGGGAGTGTTTTTGGGAGACACATGTCGATTGCCGAGTTCAGGGATGATGCTAGATTTGTAAAAACAGTGTCCGAGGGTTAAATTTGAAAAAACTGTGCTACAGTGTCAACTGTGTGTACAGTTCATGGAATACAGCACTAGTATACTGCTGTGTAGTAGAAAGAATAATTTTTTTCCATCTAGAAAACAGAAAGAAAAAGATTTGTACTACCATAAATACCAGCTGTGCCATGAAACAGGAAGTACTGCTACTACCGGAAGATATTATTTGGGCTCCAAGTTCTCATGTCCCAGCAAGATCTCACCCATTCAATTTTGCACGAGCTAGGAACCGGAGTATTCCATTCCATTCTGGGGCCATTTGCAAACAGGAAGATGACATGGAATGCGAACCCAAACCTAATCTGGGTGGGTTCTTCTCAATTATGGTTGATGGTTTATGACTGTAGCTGATAGTTTTGATCATAGCACGAGTAATTATATGAACAAACCGAATATCTATAAGCCGTCTCGAAAAACCATACTGATAAATCGCTTTGAAAAGATAATGAAAAATACTCCGCTCCAAACGGCTTCGACTTGTGCTTAGCCACTTGAAACACGTCGGATTCTTAATTTCAGTTTTTTTGTGTTTGATTTTTTGTTTTTTTTGCTTTATTCCTTTGCGTTTTTCGTGACGATGTAATAGTTTTTTTATTTGTTGACTCTAAAAAATTAATAACCGTTAAAATATATTTGCAGTCAAAATTCAATAGACAAAACCAAAAGCTGAGGCTTTAAAGCCGATTAGAGCAGGATCAAAATCTTTATATTTATTTGTTAAAAATACCGTAGACCATAAATCATAATATATAAACCGAAAAAAGTAGACTCGATCCGATCTTTTTCTCGTCCAGCTGGAGCACACTGCACTCCATCAAACGTTGACCCGCCCGAAAGCAACCACCCATCGCCCATTCATCGTGCGAGCCTGGGAGGAATCAGATGCTACAACGACAAAATAAAATTAAAAAATGAAGCACTTTATTATTAAGGAAAAAAATTCCAAACTTACAACCCAAGGAAGGAAGCAAGAAATCCAAACGGCCTGTGGTCCCCACCGCACAGCGTGATAAATGCCCATGCCGCGCGCCCACCAATCCCAGGTCACCCGCGCCACTGACACGCCGGCCCCGCAAAAGTAGCCCCCCTTGCCGGAAGGAACCGAAAAAAAAGAAGAAAAGAAAAAGGAGGAGAGGAGGGGAGACAGAAAAGAGGGCGGAGTTAAATACGAACGAACGACCGCACCGCTTGACTCCACTCGCCCAAATCCCGAAGTCCAATCTCCAAACCCCAAGCCGGAGGCAGGTCGCGAGGGGAGCCACCGCCGCAGCCGTCATGTCAGGGGGAATCGCGCGCGGCCGCCTCGCCGAGGAGCGCAAGGCGTGGCGGAGGAACCACCCGCACGTCCGTTCCTCTCGATTTCATCCGCCTCTTGATCTGTGCGAACATGTTGCCTCGCCTATTCGGGTGCCTGATCTGATTCGGTTCGGTTCTGTAGGGTTTCGTCGCCAAGCCGGAGACGATGGCCGACGGGACGGTGAACCTCATGGTCTGGCACTGCACCATCCCCGGCAAGCAAGGGGTAAGCACCGCCCGATTGAATATTTAGGGAATAGTATTAGCAGTAAGACCCGAAAACCCTAGCTCGCCCAAGTCTTCTCGTTCGATTCTAGATCGGGATGGTTTGATGCTTCTCCTGTTTGATCGGTTCTCCTGCGGCGAGATTGTTAGTATCGTGGCCCTCTTGTGGAGGACATGCTAATACGTTTCCTAGTATGTTGGGGGATTGGGATTTGGGATTAGGGATTGTGCCGTGGTTTGCATTCTGTAACCGCGATGCCTTCTAAAGTTGGAGACGTGCATTGTTCTTAGTCTGTTGAATTGAATAGGTTTTGCGGTGGCGTTTCTTGTTGCAGATCAGGATACAGTTCGTTGTATCCTTTAGTACATTGTTGCAGTGGCCTGAATTTAGTTGTGGTTTATTTATGCCTTCACCATGGGGGAAAATGTTTCTTTTTAGGGCGAGTCAAACTAGTAGTCACCTAACTGCCACCATAAATCAAGTTGAGAGAGGGCTGGTTTTGCATGAATAGTTTCTAGACGATTTGCTTAGATGCTTCGAAAGGAGTGTTCTGTGTTTATTTCACTAACTATGGCATACCATGGGTTGAAGGGAAAATGCTTAAAATGATCAGCGAAAAGGTGGACTGGGAGTTAAATCCAGCTTATGCAGAAGTTCAATTGAATTATACACAGGAGACTTGTGCAAGTTCTGTTATCTACTTGGCTAAGTTACTAAGTAGGGATTGATAAAGTATTGAAGTAACATTATATCCTATGCACGTTAGCATGCTCTCTAAGAACACATACCTTTTCATTAAGCAAACATCCTGTGTGTTCTTATGTGTATAAGTATCTCCAGTAACTGTACCCTATTCAGGGTTTCAAAATCTAGAACCCAGTGAGTTCTTGCCAGCCAACTTGTAGTGAATCCTGCCATTCTCCGGTGTCAACCAGTCCGATTTAGTTCAATTTGAGGTGTCAACTGTCAACAATGAAGATGAACTGGGCTAGAATACTTTAAAACATGCCCATGAGTTGGTGCAACTGCAACAAAACTGTGCAAAATGTGTTTCTTCTCTGTTAGTGAACTAAGTTGACTGCTTTACATGATCTCTGTATTGGATGCCTTTAGTGGTTTGGTTGAGGTTATGTTATTGAATTTTTGCACATGGTCTGCAATTCGACCAATCTTATGTTATCATATGTCAAGCTTGTCATGACCTTACAACTATTTTCTTATTTTGCTTCTCTGTTTGTATAGACTGTTTGCAATAAGACGATCTAGCTTTCACTAGTCCCCATCTTTTTTTTATGGTAGACCGATTGGGAAGGTGGATACTTCCCTCTCACCCTTCATTTCAGTGAGGATTACCCTAGCAAGCCTCCCAAGTGCAAGTTCCAACAGGGTTTCTTCCACCCAAATGTCTATCCTTCCGGAACAGTCTGCCTGTCAATTCTTAATGAAGACAGCGTAAGTTTTCCAACCATTTGTTAGGTTTTATGTAATGCCAAACTTGATAGCATGGTCTTACTGTTCCAATTGTATCCTTTCAGGGCTGGAGACCAGCCATTACTGTCAAGCAGATACTTGTTGGAATTCAGGACTTGCTTGATCAACCAAATCCTGCTGACCCTGCTCAGACCGATGGTTATCACCTTTTTATCCAGGTTAGATAAAAGTGACCAACCAGGTTCCAGCTAATGTTTACTGCAGTCTTAACTATTTACCCTAAACATTACTGCTTACAGTTCAGATATTCTGTTATGACCAGGCATCCGTGTCTGCTGGCAGGAAGCGCACGGAACTCTACAAACCGGCTAGTAGAAAGAGTCCTGGACTCATAAGTCCTTTCCTCATTAGGTTTACTTCTTTGCTTTCCATAAGTATTAGAATCTAGATTGATTTGTTAGGGAGGATAAATAGCCTCACCAGAGGATTGAATAAACAAGCGAGCAACATCCGGTTGCGGGCTTCCCACCGCACCCTTTCCTCTGTTCCAAGAGCCCCTCGCCTCACGGCTCCCACACGCCAGGGGCTAAGGCCGAGCCTCTCGCCCACACCCTACTTCCTCCAAAGTCTCGCCATCCTCGAGCTCTACCAATTTGGTATCGAGATGCCGGTGGGAGAAGCGGCAAGCAATGAAGGAACCCATGCCACCAACCGATCCGTCGCCAAGGCACCGACCGAGCTCGTCCGGCAGATGGCGACCTTCTCCAGTAACTTGAGGCCACAGAGTCTCGGCCGGCCGCCCACCGCCGCCGCCACCACCGCCGATTCCACATCAAACCCCGCCGCCCCCACATGCCGATTCCTCCACCGGATCCAGTTTCCCGCTCGCCGTCGCCACTTCCCACGGGTCCACGCTTCCCAGCGGCCTTCCTTCCGTCCGGTAGGAGGCGAGCTCGGGGTGCCGCACCGGCTGGCGCCTCGTTTCCACAAGCTTGACTTCCCGACCTCGACGGCAGGAGGATCCTCTCAATTGGCTCAGCCGGTGCGATCAATTCTTAGTGGCGGCCGCACCTTGGCCTCGGATCGCGTTGGCTCGCCTCATACCATCTCACGGCGCCGCCCGAACATGGTACTATGCCTTGGGCGGGGCGAGGGCATGCCATCATGGGGCGCTTCAAGGGTTGTGCCACCTCCGTTTGACCCTCCTCTCGCGCCAATCGCTGGCGTAACTCGCCCGACCGCTTCTTCTTATCCACCGTCCAAGATTATCGGGGCGCTTCAATGCGCTTCTGCGCCATCGCGCCACGGTGACGCCAACCCGGAAGGTGGAATTGTTCACCGGGCCTCCCTGAACATATCAAGATCGACGTCGAACTGCGTGAGCCTCGTGATCTGCAGACGGCCATGCATCTCGCGAGAGCATATGAGCGCCGCGCCGAGACTACACCAATGGCGTCGGCCGCAACGGCCGCCCGCCTTTCCAGGCCGCCGTACGCGGCCCTTCCTACACCACCACGGCGTGCGGCATACCTTGTACGCTCAAAGACTCCTACCACCGCTGTCGCCCGGCCACAAGATCTCCGACAAAGACCGCGGCTGCTTCGCCGTCTCTCCCTACCGAAGGCGACGGCATCGAGCCGTGGGACTCGCATAACTGCGATGGCGATCGTCCGTGACCACAAGTGCGGTGGCTATTTTCATTGAGGTCACCGATTATCCGACGGGCGACGACGCCCAGCGACTACGGCGGTGCGGCGGAGATGAGGCTGCGTCGATTTGCGGTGGTATCCCTTCATGCGATCGCCGGCATTCGCATGAGGACACCATGCACCTCCACGTCAATATCCACGGCCACGGCCGGCGTTCTTGGACTCGGCTCAACCCACAATTTTATCAACACCAAGCCTGCCGCAACTTCATTGGGCGACAACGAGCGGTGCCAATATGCGGGTGGCGATGGCCAATGGCGACCGGGTCCCTGCAAGGGCGTGGCTCGCGACGTCGCCATGAGTGTGGGACCCGAGGACTTCGCCATCAACTGCTACGGCATCGACCTAGGCGGCTACGACCTCGTCCTCGGTGTTGCTTTTCTCCGAACCCTGGGACCCATTCTTTGGGATTTCGAGGACCTCTGCATGTCATTTTGGAGGCGACAGTAGCGTGTTTTGGAAGGGCCTTGGCTCCCACGCAGAGACATTCCACAAAGGCCCTTAACGCCATCACCGGCGCCGCCGCACCCCTTTTGGATCACCTTATGCACCAATCGCATGATCTTCGAGGAACCAAAGGGCCTTCCACCCAAGACGACCATACGATCACCGCATCCACCTTCTCGACCGCACGCGCGGTGGCCGTCCCTCCCCTACCGCTCCCTCACGAAGGATGAGCTAGGCGTCGATGTCGCCCATCTTTGGAGCAAGGCATCATCCGACCAAGCACTTCGCCGTTCTCTGCGCCGGTGCTCTTGGTCAAGAAGGCGGAACAACTCTGGCGATTACGCATCGACTACCGTCTGTTGAGCGACAAGGCGTCCAAAGACAAGTTCCCAATACCGGTGGTTGACGAGCTACTCGACGAGCTCCATGGCGCTCGATTTCGCCAAGTCGGACCTCCGTTCCGGCTATCACCAGTCGCATGAACCCGACGACATCGAGAGACGGCTTCCGAACCCACCACGGCCGCCGAGTTCCTCGTCATGCCCCCGGCTACCGCCCAACGCGCCGCCACGTTTGAGCCCTTATGAGCGACGTCCTCCGTCCGCTTCCTCCGTCGGTTCGTGCTCGTGTTCTTGACGACATACTCATCTGATTCCTCTGGTCCGAGCATTTGCGGCCACGTCCGCCTCGTCTTGATGCACTCGCGCCAACTCCTTGCACCTCAGCGCTCAAGTGCTCTTCGGAGCGTCTTGATCGCCTACCTCGGCCATGTCATCTCCGCCGAGGCGTCGCCATGGACGGCGATAAGGTGGCGGCCGTCGCCTCGTGGTAGGTGCCCAGCTCAACCCGGGGTTTGCGGGTTCACAGGCCTCGGCGGTTACTACCGGAAGTTTATCCGGGATTTCGGCACAATCGCCGCTCCGCTGACAAAGCTCCTGCGCAAAGACGCTTTCACCTGGTCGGACGATGCCGCGGCAGCATTCCAGGCGCTCAAACACGCCTGACGACGGGACCGGTCCCTACAGATGCACATCTTTGATCAACTTTTCATCGTCATTGCGGCGCCTCGGCTGGTTTCGGTCTGCCCTCCACCAAGATCTGGGCCCTCGCGTTCTTCACCGGCCGTTTGCTACCCGCCATCTCAAGCTCGCGGCGTATGATGAGCGGAACTCATCGGCCTCGTGCGGTAGCCGTTCGACCTTGGCGGCCGTACACAATGGGACGCCGCTTTCTCATCCGCACCGATCACTTCAGTCTCAAGTTTTTGCTGGACCAGCGCCTCTCGACAATTCCGCAGCACCAGTGGATTAGCAAGCTGTTCGGCTTTGATTTCACAATTGAATACCGTCCCGGGCGTCTCAACACGGTCGCGGACGCCCTCTCTCGTCGCGACTCGGACTCACCAGCGCTCCATGCGATCTCGGCACCATCATTCCATTTTTTCGACGAGATCCGAGCCGCGACAGCCACCGACGACGAGGCGAGCCGGCTCTGTCGGCGGCCAGCGAGGATGGCACCATTGGGAGCCACGGCGCCTGGTAAGCGGACTCTGCTCTGACTCGCGCATCTTCGTTCCGACGCAAAGCGATTTGCGCGACGGTGCTCTCCATGGCTCATGCGACCAGCCACGAAGGCATCCAGAAGACACTCCAACGACTGAGGGCGGATTTCTACATCCCCATGACGGGGCATTGGTGCGGGACTACGTGCGCTCTGCCTCGCCAACAGCAACAAAGCGAAACTTCTGCGGCCGGCGGGCCTGCGACCCTCGGCGTCCCGTCCAGTGCGGGCCGACATCTCAATGGATTTCATCGAAGGCTTGCCGAAGGTACACGGAAAATCTGTGATCCTCACCGTCGTCGACCGTTTCTCTAAGTACGCGCACTTCATCGCGCTCGGCCATCCATACTCAGCCACATCCGTTGCCAGGGCCTTCTTCGCTGAGATTGTCCGCCTTCACGGTTTTCCCACTTCCATCGTCAGTGACCGCGACCCAGTTTTCACCGGCCACATGTGGCGCGACCTATTCAAGATGGCAGGCGTCAAACTCCGTATGAGCACGGCCTTTCACCCCCAAACGGACGGCCAGTCCGAGGTTGTCAACAAGACCATCGCCATGTATCTACGCGTATTACGGGTGAACGGCCCGCGCTTGGGTTGGCCGCTACCGGTGGGCGGTATTGCTACAATACTTCGTTCCACACCACGCTCAAGACAACTCCGTTCGGTGTCGTCTCGGCCGCCCCCGCCATCTTGCCATACGTCCCCAAGACCGCCATGACGGATACGGTGGACACCCTACTGCTTAACCGTGATGACTTTCTCTCAGTCGTCCGTGAACGCCTCCTCCAAGCACAACAGTACGCCAAACGCTACTACGACAACCATCACCGCGACTTGACATTTGCGCTGGGTGATTGGGTGTGGTTGCGCCTCCTCCATCGACCAGCACAAACATTGGAGCCTAGGCCCAAAGGGAAGCTCGGGCCACGCTACGCGGGACCTTTCAAAATCCTGGAGCGGATCGGAGAGGTGGCCTACCGGCTCCAGCTTCCGGAGGGCGCCAGGCTCCATGATGTCTTCCATGTGGGACTGCTTAAGCCTTTCCACGGCAACCCCCCGTCCACGACGCCTCCGGTGCCCCCTACGCACGACGGCCGACTTCTTCCCGCCCCGGAACGTGTCCTGCGAGCCCAGCTTCGCCGCGGAGTCTGGCATGTCTTGGTCCAGTGGCGCGGGATGTCCAGCGACAACGCCACCTGGGAACAACTACCGCACTTTCGAGAGATTTACCCCGACGTTCAGCTCGAGGACGAGCTGTTTGAGGAGGCAGGGAGAGATGTTATGACCGGCATCCCGTATGCGCGCCGGAAACGCACGGGAACTCTACAAACCGGCTAGTAGAAAGAGTCCTGGACTCATAAGTCCTTTCCTCATTAGGTTTACTTCTTTGCTTTCCATAAGTATTAGAATCTAGATTGATTTGTTAGGGAGGATAAATAGCCTCACCAGGGGATTGAATAAACAAGCAGAGCAACATCCGGTTGCGGGCTTCCCAGCCGCACCCTTTTCCTCTGTTCCAGCAGCGCCCTCGCCTCACGGCTCCCACACGCCGCCAAGGGGCTAAGGCCCAGGCCTCTCGCCCACACCCCTACTTCCTCCGAAGTCTCCGCCATCCCTCGAGCTCTACCATATTCAGTCCTGTATTAGTAACACTTCTTTTTTGGTTTGCAGGATCCAACGGAATATAAGAGGCGTGTTCGGCTGCAGGCCAAGCAGTATCCGCCATTGGTCTGAGAACATTGGCTGCTTAGTTATCAATGCTGCACATCCGCATAGTTCTTGCTAGATCTTAAATGAATGCCTCTGCAAATATGGAATTAGACCAAATATAATGTGGAAAAGGGTGCTTTGAGAAGTATTTATCATCATTGCGGACCAATTGTGATGTAGGATCCGTCCTGGATGTAAACGGTTTTCGTAACCGTTCGTGTGCTTGTTTTATGGGATAATGTCAAACTTTGGTTTGTCCAGTCATATCAAGAGAGTTGCTGTGTGTTATTCTACAAGTCTAAATGCGAAGGAACATATTTGTTTGCCCCAACATTTGCCATCTACGAAATTTGTGTTATTTTCTTCTCTGATCTGTATCCTTGGTAGGCGTAAGTGTCAGCAGACTGCACCTACTGTGCTCTGATTTTCTGAAACCTGGGTATTGTTGTTGCTTGCTCATCTCAGGGATTAATACCTGGTAGCCGCTGAACGTGCTATGCTGCAAGGTATCATACGCTATATCAATAGTTTTGCCATGGTCCAGAAATGGTTGATAGTACTATTTATTTGGTATTTTTTGTGGCAATACAAGAGGCTAGTTTTTTCGTACTAAAGAGCTAGTGTTGACATTCAAACTCATCTCATGTTGTGTCGCTGTGGACAATTTTTTTATATCTAGTCCCTCTGTTTTCCCTTAATTTCGTAATTAGCCCTATATAGCATAACGTTGCAAATCTAATCTACTCGCTGAGCACAAAAAAAAATCAGAAACAGACACGTGGCTCATACCGTACCACTCGAGCACGGCAGCATTCGGCCACTACAGTACCACCGACAAGCGCGACATAGGTGGTGATCGGTTCGGCTGAAAGCTGAAAGCTTATTTGAAAACACTTGTGGTGGTGAAAAAACATTGTAACTGAGAGAGGTTTATTTAATATAATTAAATTTAAAAAAATTGAAAAATATAAAAAGTATGTTAGCCCATCACAGACAACGCAAACGAATACGAGAAAAAAAAGAACCGACAAAAAAGTTTCAAAAAAGTCAAAAATTCAGAAAAAAAATGAAATTATAAATAGTACAAAAATAAGTTTAAGCCATAAGTTTTAAGCCATATTAAACGCTGCCTATAGTCTGGCTAGGGCTAGGCGCGGCAGACGGCTGAATCCACGGAGATTCCGCGCCAGCCGGCCATGCCAGGGAGCCGGTGAGGTTCCGCTCCACCCGATGCCTATACAGATGTTTAAATCGTGACTCTTCTTGTTAGAATAATGATTCTCTGACGTATCATTAAAACATAGTCAGTCACTACTGAGCACAATGGAGATGCCATGTCTTGGTTTTGTTTTGCACATGTACGGTGGGTGGGTGTTACGAGGAAATCTGACTGTTGTTGTTTGATGGTCTCGTTGTCTAATCGTCTGGTGGTGGAGATGCTGTTATGATTGGATGTCATGATAGGAATCTTTAGTTCTTTTGAGCTCGGTAAGAGAGGTAGATTTATAATTTTATGTTATATGTGTTTAATTTTGAAATTAAAGTGGCACAATAGAATCTAATAAAAAGCTCCACCGCAGACTCCACAATAGAATCCGATAGAAACCTTTAGTTCTTTTAAAGTTTGCTTCCATTCTAACTAACCAAGTAGAAATTTTGTTCATATTTGAACACAGAACACATGAACAATTTGCTCCACCAATTGACAAAAAAAACTACTTTCAAAAAATGCTGGTCCAAATCCACTCAGGCTAAAATCAAGAAAACCTCTACTCTTTTATGTACATCCACAGGTTCTCGTAGAACCAAAAAACAATTAATGAATTTACCTCAAAGCTACACCAAGATTGCAGACCACAAGATGCTCAAGGCCAAGCTTCCCATCACAATTGTTAAAATCAAGTAGAAACCTCTAACACTTAGATATCTCAACGATTTCCCTAGCCATGATTGGTAAATTAGCATAGCTGACCCTAAACTTCTAAGTTCTAAACTTTGATACATTCAAACATCATACAAAATTTGAGGATCATGCTCACCAAGGGAGGCTGGAGCGTGGAGGTGTCATATCAAGTGTGGAGGCGGTGTGGAGGTGGTAGGTCTTCGTGCTTCACAGTGTGGAGGCAGCGGGCCGGGGCTGGGGCCGGAAGGGGAGCCGACAATCGGACGGAGGGAGCAGTCGACCGGAGGGAGCGGGCGAACGGATGGAAGGAGTCGGCGATCAGACGGAGCAGGATACCGGAGGGAGGGAGCTGGTGACCAGAAGGAGGGACCGGGCAAGCGGCGGCACGAGGATGCCGCCTCCACGGGCGGGAGAGACTCGTGAGATGTAGGCGTGAGGGTAGGGTGGCCGACTCGAATTTTCCTGTGGATCCCAAAGGAGGTATGTAGTTAGGTCAAAATGTATCGGGGGAGTATCCACGAGATATCAGAGAAGTATCAGAATTATTTTCTTTTGAATATTCATAAATTAACGGATACATGTATGATATGTATTGGAGAAGTATCTGTATCCGATACGGTATCTGATACTGTCATGTGACTTTTGGAAAGTATCCACGCAACGTTGGTTGCACCGCACATGTACTGTTCACGTGGAGAGTACACTCATGTATTTGTTGCGCTTACGGTCTCTTTGCCTTCCCATGTCCACATCATGTATGATGTTATGTTCAGTTGCATTTTTTATCCTCAGTTCAGTCCTTGAGTGGCTGTGCATGCTACATCACTGTATATATCATGACCAATTGGAAGACTGATAAAGATTTTAAAATTTTGGAATTCCTTCCATCCTATCTCTGATATTTCCTTAGGTTATGGTGCAAATTTGTTATTGCTGCTCTCTCTGAACTTAATTAACTATGAGAAAACTGAAGAAACTTTATAAGTTGAAACTTGCAACGAGATGTCTTTTCTAGTTCGATTTAACAAGGCTGATTTTGTTCTACTATGTCATTTCAGTCAGACGAAGTTGCCATGAAGTCTCTTGAACTTGATGGATTCAAAATGTAAGCTTGACCGTGTGCGTGTGAGTTGAGTATGAGATGCCTTCCCCAGCCGAGGGGCCCTTTTTCTGCGAGAAATTAGACATGCGCCATTGCCATGTTCGGACCCTGTTTGTGCTGGTGCTTGTGCATCCAATGATTCGCACAGTTTTTTTTTTCCGAACTAATTTTGGAATCGAGAAACATGCCTACTTAGATTAAAATTGGAGCCGAAAATCTAGAAATTCCATGAAAAGAAAACAAAGGGGCATATGATCTGTTCCTAGGTATCGATCAGCGTAGGCAGAGCACGTTGTTTTCGTTGATAGCCTGTCTGTGAGGTATGATGTGCTGCATTTCTCACAGCTGCCCGGCTGGTTTCTGCTTGAGTAGATGATTTGATGTAGATAAATTTCTCATCCGGGTAGACAGATGCTGACTGATGAATTCGATCATTTCGGTCTCGTCCAAGAAAAGGAATCGGCCAGCTCGAAGCCAAGGAGATAAGCGTTGGTTTGGAGTCTGGACCCGGTTCCTGTTCCTCCTCGTGCGTCTATTTCGAAATTTGGACGTTTTTAGCACCTTGATCACCAACAATTCCCGAAACAGCCCCCTCCTAAAAAAATTTTCCGTTCTAGCCCCTGCCGACCGCACGACTCGCCACGGCGACACGTGGCGATCGTCGCGGCCGGCGAGCGCACGACATCGCTGAAACATCTTGAGACGCCGAGTCGTGCGGTCACCGACCGCACGACTCGCGCCAAGATCAGAAGACGCGGAGTGGTGCGGTCGGCGACCGCACCACTCCATCCCATCACCGCCGAAGCCACCCATGCGCGGTGTCAATCGTTCGAGTCCGGCCCCTACCGCCTGCACCGCATGCATGTGATTCATTTGTGTGATAAAGAGGAAGAGGCATGTGTATTGCAGACGGCCTCATTTGCGTTTGAGAAAGAGGAAGAGAGGAGCAGCCGAGAGAGGAGCAATGAGAGAGGAGGGAGAAAAGAGAAGAACGGCGACGGTAAACACCGATTGAAGCGATTTTGAAGGGATCAAGTTTCCACAATTGTGAAAGTTGTAGATCGCGTCGCGAGCTTCAAGTAAAGGTAAATATTATCTCCATGCGTGTATGATGTTATTATGTTGATTAGTCCGTAATTAGCGTAAACGTTATTTACGGAGTTCATGCATATCATTTTTTGATGCAATGTTTGTAGTTGTAGTGTATTGTGTTATGTATTTTATGGGAATAAATTTAGTAGTGTTGTTGGAGTACGATTTAGTTAAACCGAGTATTATGTAGCTTTAATGTTGATAGGTCTTGTTAGGAATAAATTGTATGATTAATTTATGAAAGAAGAATATATCGACATATGAAATCTTGTCATGCATATGGTTTAAAGAAGCATCCTAGTGACAATGTGTAAAATAATTTATACTCTTGGTTCGTAAATAGCATGAAGCTTGGGCGTTAGTAAACCAACGTGCAATCATTAATCATCATATGAAGCAAAACACAAGCATAAAATAATAAGTGAGCAAGTATGGTCTCATCATATGCAAAACCATATGATACATATGATTTATGTAGAAATTTATACATAGTACATTACATTGGTAATTTCTTTTGCATAGAAATTTATTAGCGCCCTCCATGAAAGAAATAAAAATAGATTTACAAATGAAGATGAAAATATTAATGTTGTATGTGGTGGGCGGTAGATATTGAATGATGGTACATTTGTTGCATGTTATATATACTAAGAGGGTTCGAGATGGACTTATGTTAGGTAGGACATGGGTGACATCCAAGACTTGTTCGTGTTCTCTGGCGGTGGTCTCGTCTGTGACGCGACGTCAGACGGGCGACTCGCATAATTGTGGACCGGACCGTGATCCGGTCACCCAATCTGAACACCATGAGCCTGGCTGAGCTACGGAGATGCGTGCGTTCTGGCTTCGATCGGGAGACCGCAAGGAACAAATTACGGATCGAGGCAGTGTATGCCGCAGTGGGTGATGCAGGGGAGACAGTGTGTCAGCTTATAAAGGTGACGAGTGACGCCTTATGGACCAACTACATGGAGGTTGTGTGCAACCCTGACGCAGCGATTTATGCCAGGCCAATGGTGTATGTTCAATTTGTGGAGAGGACAGAATCATCTGCCATGGGTGGCTCTGGTGTTGTTGGCGGAGATGTAGAGCACTGCATTACTCTCGGCGGTCATGAAAATGATGGTGAAGTAGGAGTGAATGCATCAATGGGAGATGGAGACTGCGGGCGTGGACAATTTTCAGCGAATGAAGGTGCGAGGCCGATGGTGGGCCTCCCGAGTTGACCGCCACGAGTACCTTCCGACGAGGTGGAGGAAGTGGAAAGCGAGGAAGAAGAGTATGTTGAAACAGATGCAGTTCGTAAGAGGAGGTGAAGGGCAACCTACGGCGGGAGGTGTGTTAGGTGGTGTTGTAACCACGGACGGTGCGGACGTCGTCGTCAAGATTGGACGACATCGCTGCGCAATCCCTAGTTACGCCACAGGCGGAGGAGGCAGTGGGGATTCAATGAGGGCACACCGCTTATAGGGCGGTGCTTCCGTAACAAGGGTGCTTTGGCAAGCTATTGCCACGTATGCCGTCGCATCGGTACATATCGGGTGCATGTGTCGAACCCCGACACCTACATTGTGAAGTGCGTCGACGGCTCATGCCACAGCAAGGTCCGTGGGCGCGGTTCGGGCGCCGCCACGGAATTCGGATAATCGTGGTGAAGGATCACATGTGAGCTTGCGGGTCCACTACAGAGCACCGCAACATGACGTCGTCATATGTTGCGGGCGATAAGCCATCTTGTTCGGCAAATGTGTGTATTTCTCCAAGGTTCTCATGGCGGATGTGGCAAACACGGTGGGGTTTGATGTCACCTACAAGAGGGTATGGCGGGCGAAATGTAAGGTTCTGCGGCAGAAGTTTGGGACATATGAAGAGGCATATGATTTGGTCCCAAGAATGTGCATCAAATTGCGAATAAACCCGTGAAGTTACATTAACAAGCAAGAGCGGGTTAATGAGGCACAAGGGCCAAATTGTTTTGTGCTTGACAGTGTTCGGGCCTTTAGGCGTGCAATTGAAGGCTTCAAGTGGTGTCGTCCGGTGCTAACGATGGACGGCACATTTCTATCCGCAAGTACAAGGGTACCATCCCGACCAGCGGTTGTAGGCGATGCAAATGACCGATTACTCGGTGGCATTTGCAATTGTAGAAACGAGAATACGGATAGTCGGTCGTGGTTTCTTGCCAACGTGAAGCGGTGTAGTTCAAGATCGGCCGAGGTGTGTGTCATCTCCGACCGCAATGCGTGCTTCTTGCCCGCAATGCGAACGATGCAGAGGGGACGATCCACCCTTCAAGTGGAATGACATGAAGAACCGGTGGTGCATGAGGCATCTTGCGCGAACTTCCACGAAGGTTCCACAAAAGGAACTAATGAAGATGTTCAAAAGCTTTGTATGCGTAACCGGAGGAGGAAGTTCGAGGCCTTGTGGAGGCACCTTGACCAGAGACCGGCAAGCATGTTCGGCGTGTACAAAGCAGGATGAAGTCTGGGGCCGTGGCGGGAGGATCGACGAGTAGGGAGTTCACACAATGGGTTAACTCAATGCACCGACTTGGAGATGTGGTCTCTCTTGCATGACACCGGCGGGCAAGGTATGGAATCATGACAACAAATATGTCCGAGGTGTACAATGGAGTTCTAAAGGCGTCGATCCCCGCCTATCACAAAGAATCGTTGAAGAGACTTGGAACCGTTCGGTTGGATACTTAGTCGAATAGAGCAATGATGGCGAAGAAACATCCGGACGAAGGCGAGATTTCTGAGGTAGCGCATGCCTACATGCACAAGAAGATGGAGAAGTCTCGTTCGCATATTGCTCAACCCATGGATGGCTTACGGAGAAAGTTCGAGGTCCGCCTTAGATGCAAGCAGTATATGATGGGGCGAGTAGAGGGGACCGTAAGCAAGTATGCACGATTGATGAGAGAGCATCATGCACCGCAACAAGCCACAATCGCGCACAAACCATGCTCACATGTGTACGCGGCATGCGCGGTATGGCACCGACGCCCACGCATTACATGTCAAGTACTATGACATCAAGCACTGTTTGAAACATGGAGTCTGAGTTCCATTCCTATGGGGTGGACATGCATTACGGGAACTATGGCGGGCGGTGAAGTGGGTGCCGAACGCAGCCTCAAGCATGTCGGTAGGGCGACGACAAAGCCTTCAATTCGAATGACATGGATGATAGCCGTGGAGATCGTGTTCGGCGCCCAAAGTGCGAGAATGTGCAAGGCTGTGGCCATTCATTTAGGCATTGCCCAAACAGGCCGACGTCAAGTAACGCTCCATAGCTGATTCCGTGTTTTGTAACTATTGTGGGACTTTGTTGTGCTCATCTTGTGTCTGCGAGCACATGATCATGCATCCTTCAAACTGTGCTGAATGTATGTTATGATATTATTTGCGTGTACAATTTGGTTGAGTTATTTCCTGGAAGTTATGTTGTCATTTATTTGATATTTCGCTGTCATTTGTTGTCATCTGTTGCACATTATGTCTTCATTTGTTACACACTTTATAGTCATTACGTACATATTTGTTGTCATAACGTACTAATTTGTTTTCATTCATCGGCAGGAGATGGCGTACGAGTTGCTTGAGCCCTTTGGGATGAGCATCACCGTCTGTGAGCGTGGTCATCTGGAGCCGGCCCTCAGAGTTTGATCCTTAGGAGCCCCGAGAGCACCGGCCTCTAGACCATCGGTACATCCCATTCTTGCGAGACACCGCCTTTGCCCATTGCTCGCATGGTGGATGTGCCATATGCCTTGCAGTTCGATGCGTCGTTGTTGTCCGCACTCGTCGACCGTTGGAGACCGGAGACTCACACCTTCCACTTCCGGTGGGCGAGATGATCGTTACACTTGGGACGTGTCCATGCCGACAGTCTACCCATCCGTGGTGCGGCAGAGTGCCACCCCTAGAGCGGCGAATCGGAAGGTCACCCTAGGTGCCCGTTCGGTGACCCGATCCCGCCAACGTGTCGGGGTGCCACATTCGTGGCTACGGCGCTTCATGACCCGCCTGTGGACGCCGCCGAGGGGTCGTGCGGACGCACCTCGTCGCGTACCTCCTTTTTTGTTCGGTGGGTCTTGTTTCCTCGACCACCGGAGACTCGTTCATCCTAGCTACATACACCTTGCGGAGTCTTTGGCGGATGCATGGCCCGGGCAGGTGCCGCAGTACAGCTGGGGATCTGCTGTTCTTAGTGCCACGCATCGAGGCTTGTGTGATGCCTCGCGATACTCTACCCGTGGCGGTCTTGGCGATGTGCTACGTGCTCCTCTGATCGGGTCTTGGGAGCACTTTCCTGTTGGGAGGCCTTACTTTCAAAGTGCCGTGCCCTTACAGTACTGACCGGTGTTGTACGATATGGTCGAGGGCGATGACCCCATTAGTGCGCCGACGATGGGGACGCGTTGGGCACATGGTCACCGGTGGGCGAGGAGAGACCGAGACAGTATATCCGAGTTCCATAACGATTCGAGACTCGCATGAGGCGAGATAGTATGGTTGCCATGGACTGCACAGTTTATCCATAGCATAGCCCCCTATGGGTTGTCAGCTCAGTGCCACCAAGACCACACGTATTGGTTGACTACGTGCCACCTCGTCTTCTCCCACTTCGTCGAGCCATACAACCCGCAGAGGGTGTTGAGACGGTTGGCCTTCACCAACACGTGCCACCCTCCCGGACGGCCACTATCATGGAAGGCCCACCAAGAAGTCATTGCACCAGAAGCGTACGCGATGTAGTAGTGTGTCATTTTTTACTTATTGTGTAATGGGTGTACTATCTTGCGTGCAAACCGAAGAGGCACCGGGGCGATCGGAGGGAACACGGCGGCCGTGGGCGGACTGTGGCATGACTCGGCGACCACGGAGGTTGTCGATGAGACTCGGCCGTCGACCTCCACACCTACAAGACGTACCTAGAGTGGTACATTCCACGGACCCGCGAAAGCTTCTGGCTCGCCGGGCCGTCTCGCCGAGATCGCGCGACGAGGCCGCCATACAGCGGGGCGGACCGTCATCGGGCGGACGACACGATGATGCGATGCGAGTACTTTAAGTGCGTATGTTGAGTACGTTTAACTCACTTGTTATTTACCGCGACGAGAGCCTTCATCGCATCCAGGCGAGGCGGTGCGGCCCTCCGTCGTGGGAGGGCGGATCGATGGACCGACTCTAGCTTCGTTGCGTACCATCTACGATGACGCACGGTTGGCGATCGAGGCCATGAGTGTAGTCGGACCAAGGATGATGTAAATCGCGACGCTGCGAGAGGGCGGCAGCACCACCGCCGGAGGCACCGCCGTCGACACCTCCATCAAGACGTCCTTCGGTCCGGCGTTCGGCCCGGCGGCGCCGCTCCTCCGCACAGCGCCGGACCTGCGGTACAACGTTTCGCAATAGTTTGTTGTTCCACTCAATTGCTACTTACGTAACCAATGTTTTCTCCTCGCGGACTTGCGACGCGATAGCACGTTGATGCGCCATCGTCTTCACGGAGGCGGGCGAGGACCGACGGGATCCTCTCGGGCGTGGGATCCTCCCAGTGGCGAGGATCCCTCTCCGAAAGCGACCACGACTCTCGGCAACAACCGGCGGCGGCGTTGCCCACATTTGCGCATGGAGGTCATCCACACTACGAGGCGGGATGAGTGGTCCGCGCAGACCTACCAAGGTTACACGGCCCGAGACTACATGCGTGATTTGCCTACGCCGTCGCTCGGACAACAGTATGCGGTATGTACTAACGTCGCACATAACATGTGTATTTCAATGCCATCTAATCGCCTCGGAAAAAAATTGCAGACATTCACGGAGCAACAGGGACACGATGTTTACGGAGGGCCATCTACGTTTCAGACTCCCCAGGTAAATGCCTTACGATACTACTACGCATTACAAATATTTCATACTTTTCATTGCCTAATTCAGCTGTTTGATCCTCAGCAGGACGTAGACACCTCCTCCGATTGGCTGAGCTCTATTTTCGGCCCTTCATCGCAAGTCTCCACGGAGTTGTACCCACCACCGCCTCCGTCGCGAGCCTCGCAGATCGACCTTCGAGATGCACCACACTCTCCTAGCGGTGTTCACGTTCTCGGAGGATCGAATCGACGTCGAGGAGGCGAAGACGAGGTGGACAATGAGTTTTTGTGTTTGTAATGTACTTTTGTTGTGTTTGTAATATACTGTTCTTTTCACCTTGCAAAAGACTTAAAAGGCTACGAACTATGAATTTATTACGAGACTACATGCTCTGAAAAGCCTACATAGGAACATTTATTCTTTGAACCGGAATCGAAAAGCGAAAATATTCGACGACACCCTCTCCATGGACTATGCCCATCGCACTGACTCACGAGCCTACATAAAGGCCTCCCATGTCTTCCATACCACATCTCCTCCTGAAGCCATCACAATACTACTACACAACAATGTCTTCCGGAGTTCGACCCATTTGAGTGCCGGAGTGGCATGGCGCCCGGTGCTATGCGGCTTGAGCGATGTTGGGAGTCCGGACGGATCGAGTCCAACGAGCCAAATCACGGCCGTAGGTTCTTCAAGTGTCCGCACGGATGACGACTTCGTGGTAACGACGACAACTAAATCATTTGTTTCTCGTTATCGTTTTTCAACTTGATCCATGACACCTACCACGGCACACATAGGCTTGCACGTTCGTCGAATGGGTTGATCGGGTGTCGCCGGCATGGCCAAATAACCGGGCGGTGGAGGTGGAAAACAAAGGACAATACTTTGTTAAGATGACTCGGGCTCGCGGTGGCACGCCAGATCGTCTTGAGCAAGAGCGCGCGTGATGGTGGCACAAAACCGTCTCAAGGCCAAGGAGGATGCGCTGCAAGCTCGTGAGGCGCTCTCAAGAGCAAGAGGACGGGATGAATGAGGCGGAGCCATCCTCGGGGCCCAATAGAAAGGGAAAACAACTACGCTATACCCAAGAGACAAAATGTAATAGACCCACGCTATATACGGTCTATGCAATCCTATTATTATCTCGTGTTTTCGCATTCAATGATTCCTACGTGTTACATATCACTTTCCTTCCTTTCGTCCAATTGTTCATATCACAGTTGTCCTCAAAAAACGAGACAACTTCCTACGTGCTAATCAAATTTCTTCCCATAAAACAACATAACATCATCGAGAAAAGTGTTATTGCAAGTTTAACATATTTTCACGATCGACATTGTACAAAATCACAAATACACTAAACCGACCGCCCGTCCGGTTCGAAATGAAATTTTCAAGACGAAGAAATGGAGCTTGTGTGTTCGATTTATGAGGTTCTCTGCGTACAATGTCATTGGACCCCAACCGTGCTATAAATACCAAACGAGAGAACTTCCTCCAGTGACGAAAAATGACAAAGAGCCCAGCTTTGCCCAGTCACATGGATGCTTTGCCCAGTCACATGGTAGCTATTCGTAGTGACACGACAAAAGAGTGCAGCTTTTAGCAGTGACATGATAACACAGGGCAGCTTTGCTCAGTGAGATGACAAAAGATGCGGCCTTGCGCGCTTGCATGACAACACGGGCGCTTTCATCGGTGACATGATAACACAGGCGGCTTTGCTCGGTGAGATGACAAAGATCGCAGCCTTGCGCACTAACGTGACGACGCAGGCGCGCTTTCATCGATGACACGACAATAGATGCCGACTTTGCGCGATGACATGACAAAAGAGTGCGGCTTTGGTCGGTGACATGACAAAAGAGGCTTGCTTTGCTCGGTGAGATGACAAAAGGCTGCAGCCTTGCGCAGTGACATGACAACACGGGGCAGCTTTCATCAGTGACATGATAACACGGGCCAGCTTTAGCTTTGCTCAGTGAAATGACAAAATAGGCCGACTTTACTCACCGATATGTCAAAAGATGCTACCTTTACTCGGTGACAACACAAAAGAGGCCACCCTCGGTGATAATGGACCCTATAAATTGGTGTGCATTCCATTTCGCACCCACACCGCACTTCCAAACACCACACTACACGCGCTTCCTTCACCTCACCGGATGGACAAAAAAACCGGAAGAAGCAATGGGACAAGATGGTGAAGGAATGGGAGGACACCGTGACCTAGCACGATCATTGCCGCTCGCGATGAGAAAATAAAGGCTATTGCGGCCGGGTAGAACAAGCCCAGTGCTAAAGGTCGACTCCCGCAATGAGCGGCACAGAGCAACAACCCAATCCGGACGTCCCCAACGCGTTCGCGCAACTCCCACCGAGGGGAGACACCCCTTTGTTGGTGCGGGACACGTGCAAGTTCGTCAAATCGAAGGAACGCATCACCGGTATGCGTTCGGGGGTGCATAAACTACTCCGATGAATACCCCAACCGTCGTTATGACACCTCATCCTATCGGCAACCGTGCGAACACATGCACCATTTTCCCAACACCTCCTCCTTCACATCACGTACTAACATTCTCTCCCCTCGTTTTGCAGTCTCCGGAGCCCCTATGTACCTACCGCAAATGGATCGATCTTGAGATCCACCCTGCTGACCAATGGACCCTCGACTTCGAGGAGTGGAATGTCAACCAGGACAAAGAGCTGCTGCAGGAGGAGCGCCGCAGCCACGAGCACACCCTGCGTATACAACGCGAATCGCAAGCCCATCTCGATGCGTGCACGCGGAGGGAGCGGGAGGCTCGCGAGAGGAGCCTTGACGAGAAAGAGGGAAATAGCGGCTCGAGCAAAAGAGGTCATGGAGGAGTTCGACGTCGGCGGACAAGGAAGGAAAGTGGCCCCGGTCCACACAGAGGTCGTCTGACGATTGGGTACATTAGTATGTTATGCATGTAATAAAATATACGCGTCATGTAACTCCCAAATGTATTGTGAAGCTCATTTCTATTCAGCTAAGCTTATTATCTCGTGTTTTCGCATTCAACGATTCCTACGTGTTAAATATCACTTTCCTTCCTTTCGTCTAATTGTTCATATCACAGTTGTCCTCAAAAAAAATTTCTTTAAATTTCTTCCAATAAAACAACATAACATCTTGAAAAGTGTTATTGCTAGTTTAACATATTTTTCACAATCGACATTGTACGAAAATAACAAATACACTAATCGTTACTTTTCACAAAATTGTTAGTACTCTACCAACCTAAATTCTTTTTTCGTAATTGCAAAAAAATTTACACTACCGAAGAACCGCACTCCACATCAAATGGATTACATGTATATGCATAATATTTATCATTACAAAGATTTATTTAACTATCTAATAATACAAAAATCGCTTAAATTATGAAAATACAACGATCGGTGCAAACCCTAACCCTAGCGGCAGAAAGTGCGGTGGTGCGGTCGGGCGGCGCACGATTAATGGAGTGGTGCGGTCGCCGCCGCACCACTCGGTCTTCTGATGTTTTCGGCGAGTCGTGCGGTCGGTGACCGCGACGACTCGGCCGTCATCTTCGCCGCCGCCGCGACGATCGCCACGTGTCGCCCGTGGCGAGTCGTGCGGTCGGCGAGGGGCTAGAACGGGAAATTTTTTTAGGAGGGGGCTGTTTCAGGAATTGTTGGTGATCAAGGTGCTAAAAACGTCCAAATTTCGTCTATTTCGCCGTGAGTGTTTTTTCTTTCCGTGGCGGTGCTACGCTACGCGACATGTCCCCTCTCGGGTTCCATCAATCCGCTCGCGTCCTTCTCTCTCTTCACTCGTTTTTTCTTTCGAAAATAGCCTTATCTTAAATTTTAAAAATACTCTCCTATTTCACCGCGGAAGAAGTATTGGACGACACGTAATATCTAATATGGTCTGATACTATATTAAGTGTATGGTACACGAGAAACGAGCAGTAGACCATCTGCCGTGCTCCGGTACGCGATGGTGTATTTGAGTGAGAGGGGGACAATTTTTTGAAAACAAGCGAAGATGGACTAGATGTGGGAAGGACTCTCGCTTGCCCCCACAACAAACCCATTGTTCGGTATAGAGCAATCGTCTGTCATGTTTTGAGCTCTCAATTGGCATTCTCTGGGTTCTAACTACTCAAATGTTCTCCTCGATTTCTATTCTCAACTTCGATTAATTTTTGTCAGTTTTCCTCAGCTAGAACAAACATTTAAATGATCTTACTCGATCAATTAACTAATGTTTGTTTTTTAAACCTACAGTTTGTTTCTTTATGCAGAGAGTTAGTTTCTTCGATCGATGTGCTATATCGTAATTTGTTCGTTCGCTATCTATATGATGTAGCTCAAGCAAAAGATAGTGACTGGAGGAGAGGACAACATACTTCTAGCCAGTTCAATTAGCTTCACTAGTGAGACTCAGTTAGTAGACGGATGTTCTTTCTACTCACTTAATTAGCTGAGTCATTGGTCCAAGATTACATACAAATAGCACACCGATGTTCAGGCGGTGTAGGAATCATGTTGGCTACATATTTCATAATAACTATTTGTTTATTTGTCATTTATTTTGAACCAGTTGTCATTTAAGTACTGCCAATATTCATCCTTGTACTTGAATAGTTTCAAAAGAATGAAAAGAGAATTAAAAACAAATGAAACAATATTCATTAGTTGTTAATCTTGAACTAAGCATTAGTAACCAACGAAAGGATATGAAAATAATTAAAGAACTTGTACTATCAGCTAATGGAGCCTATTTGTGTTGTAAAAAGAGTGTCATGACTTATGACATTGTTAGCACTCCGTAGTAGTCAGATGAGTGCTGCAACAACACGTGAGCTTTCAACTAACATAAGAGTAGTTGATAAGTATTGCAATAATATGTGGGCTTTAAACTATACCTAAAGAACTAATAATGCAACATTTTTATCTGCTTCATAAAATGAATGCATATATATAATATGCATGTATATTATTTATGGTGTAGTTTAAGTTCCTAGTAACATACCAGCACTCAATTAGTAACAAAGTAGAGTAAATATGATCGTGTTAAACGTAGTACATGTAAATGTATCATCTCTCCGTAATCATGGCTTTTGGAATATTCGCAAGAGATAATATGAAGTAGTGGTTTTGGCCGATATAAATAAAAATTTTATAGTATATACTACAATAAATTTATAGATTCTGTATTAAAAAGATATTTCTTTCAAAACTAGTTGCCAAAAAAAACAGTTTTTAAAAACAGTCCAGAAGCCGGTGTAAAATTGGCTGGGAGGAGAGGGGCAGAGAGAGAGAGCGCGGGGGCGCGCAGCGCAACCGCAAGCGGCGCAGCCATCACCCACCCCTCCTCTCGCGCATGGATCATCACCACCCGCCGCCGCCGTCGCCGATGGAGAACTCCGCGTCCTCCAAGCCACCCACCACGGCCTCCACGCCCTCCTCGCGCTTCGCCTCGGCGCCGTCCTCCCGCCTCTCCTCCACGCCGCCGCACCCTTCCCCGACCTCCTCCGCGCCCACGCCCGCCTCCCGCACCGTCTACAGCGACCGCTTCATCCCCAGCCGCTCCGGATCCAACCTCGCGCTCTTCGACCTCGCCCCCTCGCCCTCCCACGACTCCGCCGCCTCCGCCGGCGCCAATGCCCCCGGCACGTCCTCCGTATCTGCGCCCGCGTCGTCTCCTTACTGCGCGCTCCTCCGCGCCGCGCTCTTCGGGCCCACCACGCCGGACCGGGTGGCGTCGTCGGCCACCGCGTGCTCGTCCTCCTCGTCGGCGGGTGCATCGCCGGTGGGGTCCCCGGCGAGCAGGAACATATTCAGGTTCAAGGCGGAGGTGCCGCAGAACGCCAAGCGGGCCCTCTTCGCCGGCGGGGACGACGAGGATGTGCTGTTTCCCGGTGTGATCACGGCGAGGGGCACCGGGCCCAGGAAGATCCTGAGGTCTCCTTATAAGGTGATAAGGGCGCCTTCCGATTTCATTGTTTCTTGATTTTCTTTCCTGGGTGTCCTCTGTTTCTTGATTGAGCCTCTGGTGCTTCTTGTGAGTCTGGATTATTTGTCATGCATAAAGAGTCGGATTTTGAAGGCTTTGTACTGAAAATGTTTGATCTTACGGGGATTTCTTGCTGTTGCTTTTAGGTGCTGGATGCGCCCGCATTGCAGGATGACTTCTACCTGAACCTTGTGGATTGGTCCTCGCATAATGTCCTCGCAGTCGGATTGGGGAATTGCGTCTACTTGTGGAATGCATGCAGCAGCAAGGTGAGCAACCACGGCCATCCTTGCACGATTTCTTTTATGAGGCTTGTAGAGAGATTTTAAACAAGTTTATCACTGCGCAGGTCACCAAGCTCTTGGATTTGGGGGTGGACGACACTGTATGCTCCGTGGGTTGGGCGCAGCGTGGTACTCACCTAGCTATAGGGACTAACCAAGGCAAAGTTCAGGTTAAATCATGGTCCCATCTGGAATGATTAAATGGCATGTTCATGATCCATCAAAATTTAGAATGATACTTAAAGCACTTTTTTTTACTGAAAACGTCCAACACAAACATAAAATAGTACAGTTGTACAGTGAGTTATGAATATTTCGAAAATTTTGCAACACTATTACCAGCTCACCAGCAGGCCTTGTGTTGTGGAACTTTTATGATTTAGTATGCACTCGATCTTTTTAAGAAAACTTCATGGCTGTACACATGACCAATTTATGATGTATACAACGGAAATTTGTGGATAACTTGAATTAATGTAAACACCATCTTCATTTATGTGTTCAATAAATAAATTTGTTCCAGTTTAGCTCATTTCTCAGTTTATATATTTTTCCAGTGGTAAAAATGACTAATCTTGTCGGCGTTTGGCATTGGTAGGCAAAGCTGACATTCCCAAGGTGTCAGTAATTCTGATTGTCATCTTGCATTTTATCTTATGTAGATATGGGATGCAACTCGATGTAAGAGAATAAGAACCATGGAAAGCCATCGCATGCGAGTAGGTGCTCTTGCATGGAGTTCTTCATTGCTTTCTTCTGGCAGTCGCGATAAGAGCATCCTTCACCATGATATCCGTGCTCAGGACGACTATGTTAGCAAACTTACTGGGCATAAATCTGAGGTAATCTTTTCTTAACTGTCCATATAATATGCCATGTTGCGTACATCATTAAGATGATCTTTTGTGGTTTGTCCAATGTATGAGTTATCCTATTGGTGCTCCATTTTTCAATTCCAATAATGTAAGTCTACATATTTCTAAACATTGTTCAGGTCTGTGGGCTCAAATGGTCTTATGATAACCGTCAGCTTGCATCTGGCGGTAATGACAACAGAGTAAGATGCCTGTCCATACATTTCCATCATAATGGAGTGCATGCCATGTGGAATTCACAATCTTATTTTCTTCTGCTCATGCTAATGTTTTCCTTTCCAGCTTTTTGTTTGGAATCAACATTCAGTGCAACCAGTACTGAAGTATACCGAGCACACAGCAGCTGTCAAAGCTATTGCCTGGTCACCTCATCTACATGGGCTTCTTGCATCTGGTGGAGGAACTGCAGATAGATGCATACGATTTTGGAATACGACCACGAATACGCACTTGAGTTGCATGGACACAGGAAGTCAGGTAGTTTGCTACCTATCTAATTTCTCAACAATTACCTGGAGCCCTTGTTTATGTTTCTGAACTTTCCTTGTTTATGTTTCTGAACTTTTATTGATTTTTGTTGATTTATACTACCATATTCAAATATCATGATGTCTATAATTAAGCATGATAACTCTCTGAACCTTTGAGCACCATTACTGATTGAACAGTTTAGTCGTATCAATACATTAGTTATCAGAAAAGATCTAGACCCTGTAGGCTGAGCTCTACCTACAAAAACTAAGGTTTTCACCCATGCCTACACAACTCACAAGTACTCACTTTCATCGTCATAAAAAACAAAATAGAGGAAAGAAGAAAAAGTAAGGTGTGTGGACTCCTATTGGGAAGGCCGGTTCACATCATAAGGTTTCTAACACCCTGCTCTTGTCAGGAGATTTTAGCCAAGCTTTCTGGGCATTTTAATTGCAATGTTTCTCTGGCCGCAGAGAAATTTCTGCTTGTAATTGTTCATGTCTGAGACCTTCACGGACATCTCTTGTCATGAAGGCAGGGATTTGCCTATATAGAATTGCGGAAGGGATAAGAGTTAAACATGCTGTATATAGAATTGCGGAAGGGATAAGAGTTAAACATGCTGTTTGTTGGTATGTACTGACGATGCTAAATGACTTTACAGGTCTGTAATCTTGTATGGTCACAGAATGTTAATGAGCTTGTTAGCACCCATGGATACTCTCAGAATCAGATAATTGTTTGGCGATATCCAACGATGTCAAAGGTATGCTGCAAGCTTATTCTGTAGCTCAGTTATGCCATATCTTTTCTCACTTGTATTAATGTGTTCATTCTCTCTATTTGTAGCTTGCCACATTGACAGGCCATACATACAGAGTATTATATTTAGCCATCTCCCCTGATGGACAGGTGAACTTCTATCTCGTGTCTTGGTGACTTAGATGAGTCCTGTTTGAGGTACCTAGTATAATTTTTGGCCTCACTGTTTTTCACTGTCGATATCAACAGACTATAGTTACTGGCGCTGGTGACGAAACACTCCGGCTTTGGAACGTGTTTCCGTCTCCCAAGTCCCAGGTACTTCCTTAATCTTGATAGATGGTTTCCTTGTGTATATAATTCCACTCACACACAATTTCCTAATTTTCTTGGCCCATACTTTATTGCAGAGTTCTGACAGATTAAGTAGCATTGGAGCAACATCATTCGTTAGGAGCTACATCCGGTGACTCAGTGAAATGTAATTTTACCATGCCCGTAAGATTATTGCAGCACAATCTTGATGATCATCGACATCATTCCATTCCGCTTGTACCACTCGCCCCGTCCCACCAGTGAAGTTCATCAACCATCAAAGCTAGCCGAATTTTAGAGAGAGCACGATGCAAAATGGTGGACTGGCTTGCGGATCCGGGTGTGGCTCGTTTGCTGAAAATTGTACATATTTATTCGACGGTGTTGTAGGAGTGAAGATGGCAAATGTACATGTCGCGGAAACACCGACTATCCGCACTGTTGCATTTGTAAGATTACGCCCTCTTGTTTTTGTTCCTGTTGGAAGTCATGTTCGAGCTGGAGTTGTGTAGTGTTCTGGCGATTAACCCATCAAAAACATTAACTAACTCATGACGCCCGTTTCATTCGTGTTGTTCCATCTGTCGTCGTTTCTTGCACTTTCACTGATAGATGCTCTATACATTCAGATCCGTCAGAAATTCAGAACTGAGCCTTGCCTACTGACTGATCGCCACGCCAATGCTCTATGCCTTGACGGTGCCATTGCCTCGTACATGGGGGCAAAGCGTCAGCCCCTGGCGCTGCGGCGGACAATGCCCCTGGAACAAGATGCGCCGGACGTAGCGCGGCTTCCGCGCACCAGATCAGAGTGGCTAACCGTCATCCCTTGCTCGAACGCTGGGTTACTGAACGAACCCTCGCGCGCCATGAACTCCAACAAAACTTCAGAAAGATGTGTGCGACATTGGAAAACTACTATGAACACAAGCTGCAAGGACACAGAGAGGTAGTTTTACCTGCAATCATATCTTTCTGAACCTGAATCAGTGATTGTTGATTTATAATGCAAAATTCAGAGATCAAGACATACACAATTAAACGTGGAAACTTTGGTCTGCTCAACAAACCAATGAGGCATGATTGATATCTCATCTCTTTTCAGTTATCACGTATCTCTTTACGAATCCATATCCTTCAAGCCTTTCAGGACATCATCATCCCTGCAAAAATGAGAAAAGGTCTAGGCTATCCAGGTTGAACTTTATCTCAACACCTCCACGAGCCTAATCTCGATCATCGTCGTTGGCCACAGTTAACTCCAAACAACCTTACATATCCAAACATAAAGAATCGTTTCTGGGCACAAGTTCTTTACAACTTGACCTACATTAGCCAAGACGTGCATCATACAACCTTAATCCAATGACATAGGTCATCCAAACTCGATCTATGACTCAATTCCTTAAACCCTATTTTCTGAGAAAATCAGAAGCACCACGGCTAACACGTCGGTACTTCCGCACTGTGTTACTACGGCCTTTCAAAACAGTACTTCCATACGCTAAAAACCTCACATGGAACTCTCTGGAAAAACGTAACACAACTTAACCCGATACTTCCGCCAAACGGTACTACCATACGGTATTTTTGATTTTTCTAACACTCCAAAAAATAGTCCAAAGCAAATACAATCTTTGCAAAACCAATTAATCACTTTATAAATATTGTAATGATCTATTATAATAGTATCAGGAACCGTCTCACATAATCCTTAATAAACAACTTGGTGTCTTAGGTGTCTTGCCCATCACGTGTGAAGACTAAGAAAGCAGAGAAGAAACAAGGCGGGGCGTCCCATCGACCGGACGCACCACGTCAAGACTTGGAGGCGTAGTTTCTCTCCAGCGTGTGCATCACGAGGTGTTTTGGAGGAGTGCATCAACAGAGGCAAAAGACAAAACAGAGCAAAAGTACTTCAGTTTCCAACAAGACACCGGGTTGCTTCCGTGTTTTTCTTTTTGTTTATTATTTCGGTACAGTAATCTGCTGCTACAGTAACATACTGTTTGGTACAGTAAAACCAGAGTTTGCTACAGTACCGGATAGGAAAAAAATAACTTTTCCACTCGCTGTGTTTTGTTTTGTTTTTGTTTTTTAATCAAAAGATAATAGATTTAAAAAAAGTTTTCGCTGTGAATTACAATTATTCCCCTCATTTAATTGCCATCGCCGATCATACAAAAACCAAAGGTTAATATGAATATCCAGTTTCTCGAAGCGATTTCTCTATGTCTCTCGCTACCGTCTAACTCCGAGCATAATGCAGGTGATCACGGATGCATCACACACTCCACTGCTTTTGCTCTCATCACACGCACGTATTTCTTCCTTATTTTTTCCACCATCTGTCTCTCCTTCTAAAACCATTTTTTAACAACTACCTATTTATTTTTAGCTAAAATCTATAAATAATAGTTAAAAACCATCAATAAAATACCATGCAAACGTCCTTTACAAAGACAAGCAACCAGTCGTGGTTCCATCGCGCGCCATGAAACGTGCTTTTCAACAAACAGTCAGAAACGATCATATCATCAAGAAACGTATGTGATGTCAGGATGCTTTTTTTTTCATCTAACGAAGACAGAAGCGACATATGTACGGGCACGAATCGTCTTGTCACCGAACCAACAAAGCAAGTGGCAATGGCATGAATGCATGCCATTGCGAGCGCCATGAGCGACCAGACATCACCACTGCAGGGAGAAAAAGAGTAGAGTAGAGATGCATTCAGTTTTCTCTGGGCCGCGATGGGACGAAGAGTAGAGTAGAGTTAAGGCCCGGCAAGAAGGGAGAAGAAGAAGATGAAGAATGGTTAGAGTAGAGGAAGTAGGCAGATGATGCCTGTAGATGGACCAACCTACCGATTACGACATCTCTACGGCCCCAACCAACGCCTCTCGCCAACCGAATTATTTCTCCTCCTCCATTTTTGGTGCTCCTCTCCTTCTCGTCCACATACTTTCAACACGCGGATACGGCCATACACAAGATGCTAATTTCATCTCATAGACGAAAGGACTCGGGTTTGCTGTAGACGGTAGGTGTTGAGCACCACACGTTACTAAATTATACGCATGTGTCATGCGTATTGTTGCAAAAAAAAAAAGTATACAGGGAATGCTTATTGTCTAGCAAATGTTGCAGTTCGTACAATCTTTGAGGCGAAGCTAATGAGTTCTGTGAAGTCTACAGTATGGTGTGATTGTCAAAGCAAGCAAAGACATCTCTGGATGTTGTTGTAGATCGCTTTTTATATTGAACCACGATTTGATGAAGGAACTTGGAAGTAACCGGGTGCTACATCAAACGGTTGCCCTACCAAATGGAGGTGTAATGCAAGCCACCTAGAAAAACTTCGTGTCACACCACCCTCTCTCTCTCTCTGCTCTCTCTCTCTTCACCTTTCACTTTAAAAACTTTGCTTTCCGTAAAGTTTCAGGTCCTACTATCCAAATATTCCAGAACATGGAATGTAAAGAGGCATCCTTCCACATACTGCCATGCAATCCAAAGTCTAATGCTTTATTCTAAATTTTCCTTTATGATTCTTTCTGGCGTGTGTAGAAGCGTACACACTAACTAATTTGATGTGGCGACCATTTGTGTCATTTATATGCCCGCTGTGGTAGCACTACTAGGCTTGTAGTAATCTCTATTCAGGATAGCTTAAGCAGGGCGGAGGTTTGGGGTGAAGTGCTGCATCTTTTAACTGTTCTTTAATGTGACATACTAATGCATAAAACTTAGCCTGTTATTATTAGAACAAAATTCACAAGTATATGATCTGCTTTGCTCATTTATCCTATTGTGTAGAACATTTTTAACTAGAACCATGTTTGTAATGTAACAAGCAGGTTGAATTATTGAAAACATGTAGAGTTATAGCTACATTATTTTTTGACAGAGAATTATAGCAACATTATATTCTCCAACAACACAGATGAGTGTTTTTCATTGCATAAATGTAGGAGTAGCTCCCTTATGAAGTGCAAAACCAGTCATGGAACAGACCAGATCATCCACATGAAAGCTAACTGCCAACTGTTGCCCGAGATGATCTCGGGAAGATCTCCCTTGTCTGGTCAATCCTACACAAGAAGCACAAATTTGGAGCAAGATTCCGTCGACAGATGGAGCTTTTTTCTGGTAGTTTTGAGGATTTTTTCCTTTGCTTTTGTTAGGAAAGAGGCAAATTTTGCGGCTCACTTTTGCGCTAAGCGTGCTTGTTCGCTTGGTTATAATCCTCACTCTGTTCTTGATTAATGAAAGCTCGTGGCTCCCCTCCGAAAAAAATCGGAGCAATATTCCGTCGACGGATGATAAACAAAGCTCTTATCAACAAGCATCGTTCGGGGATTGATCGACTGCCTCGTTCGTACGATCGTGTGACGCGGACGCGTACGTGTCTCACCGGATTCGATTGCTCGACAGGGACTTGGCCTGGAAATATAGGGGAAAGTTTTCTGGTACCTATCAGCTTGAACGGTCCTGTAGCAACAGTTCTTAGAACAGGTCAGCTGGACATGGAAAATTTTAGCCCGTTTGATTAGAATGTTTGTTTGTTCTGCTCTCTTTCCAAGCAATCGATGTATCGAGTAGCTAGGGCGTTTTGTACCTGTATCTTTAATCTTTGTGAGGATCGACAACGGCGCGCCGGCCGGCTCGATCGACCCAACCCAACGCTCGCTTGATCAGTTGCGTTCATTCGATCTGTGTGCATGAGTAGTTTCCAGGGAGAGGTACCCTCCACCATACGCGCGTAGAGGTCAAGGACCCCCTGCACACCGCACGCGTTTGCTGCGTACAGATAGATGCGAGTGAGTGATGCGCTGATCGAAAACCGGACCGTAGCACGGATGCACGACATCTCCCCGAGGAAAAAGGAGTGCGAATCGCTTTGCTTTACCGGAGGAGAAGCCAAGCGAGCTTCGGTGTCTATCATGCTCCCAGCCGAGGCTGCAGCTGCAGCAGGTCCACTCGCGCGCGAGGTCCCGCACCTCTCGTGCGCGCGCCGACGAACAGTGGAGGCGGCGGCGGCACTGTGGCAGTACCCAGCTCGCCACCCCGGCCCGTTGAAAACAGCTGAAACAGTGCAGCAGACTCGCCTCGCGCACGGTCTCTCTGTCACGCCGGCGACGACAAGCAATTCTTACTCTTTCAGAAGCTGCCTTTCGCAGCGGCATGGCAAGAAAGCTAGCTAGTGTAATTGATCTGGAGAAGAAAGTGGGTCTTGACAGGAGGTGGTGGAGCAGCGGCAGGCGCGTGCGGCGGCACCGACGGCCGGGCGCGCGGGGTGGCTGTGGCGCGCACCGCGTCGCTGTCGCCGAACTCCAAACCCGGCCGTTCCCCGCACATGGATGGGTTTGATTAATCTCATCCAACTACCGTGCCGCGCCCGGAACCCACGCCATGCGATCGCGCTAGCCGCGCGCGCCCCCACCCGCGCGTGGAGGACCAGTCAGGCCAACCCCTACCGACTTGGGCGGAGCCAACCGAGGTGTCCGTAATGCTCGGGCACCTCCAAATCTTTTCAAAACTATCTATGTGCTCTTTTTTTTTTTGCTCAAATGAATTTAGACTTCGTTGTAATTTGATAATGATAGAGAGGATTAGATACAAACTGTATCGCATGCCCTCTATTTAGATTTTGTACACAGGTCGACATATATTTTTCTCTGCCTATGTAGCGAATGTGAATGGTGTGAAAGTGTTTTATTTTATTTTTTTCGATTACCTACAAGGAAGTCTAACACGTGCACACACCACTACACACACGTGAGTGTGCCCTCTTAGCACACGTCTAGGAAGACACGGATCGAGATAAATCCGTGACCTCATAAAATTTCTACTAAAGTGTTAGGATTTGAACCCTAATAGATTTGAGTCGTACACCCATAACTCTACCATGCCACAAATTCCCACTTCTCTCGCTCCTAGGATAAGGCAGGATGTCACTCTACTGAAGTGCTAGGATTTAAACCCTAATAGATTTCTGAAGTGGCTTTCCCACTCCTCTCGCTCTCAGGATAAGGCAGGATGTTACGGGTGTATCACGTATCCCACTCCTCTTATATCCATCTCGTGCACGTATCCCTCTCTCACCGTTCATCTATTTCTTCTAAAAATCATTTCTTTCAGTTATTACTATTTATTTTCAGTTAACCGTAATTAATATGAATATATCTACACATGCATTTGGGCTCTTGCATGTAGTGCAGCCAGCAGCCAGCTGAACTCTGCATATGGGTATGCGGATATGTAGTGGATTCATGCTCGTGTGTACCTATGTTCTGCACAAACATTTCCTCTACAAAAGCTGCATACAAAGGATAAGTGCGTTTTGTTCAGTTGTCACTTTTCTACAGAAATTTAAGAAAGAGCAAAGAAGAGAAGGCTATGCCAGTGTAGAGTAGTAATCGGGTCCGGCTAGAGCTTAGTTATAGCCTCACCGAGGTGTTTATATTGATTACGGTTAATAGATTTTAGCTATAATTAATAAATTTTAATTAAAAATAAATAGTAATAATTGAAAAAAACGTTTAGAAAAATGTCACGAGCAGTAAGAAATGTGTGTACGAGATAGGAGTAGAGTACACGATGTTCTGTGACTCTACTTTATCTCTGAAACAAGACATGAGCGAGAGAAGTAAAAAAATCGTTTCAAGAAGTTAGATATTTATATCAATTTGTGATTTACCTAAACATAGGCTAAAGTAAAGAAAAAAAACAGAGCCGGCGCGCGGATGCCATCAGCCTTAGGCCTACCCGTTAATCAACATGCCCAACAACCGGCGAATAATCCCGTGCTAAACGTGGGGCACTTTTAATTCGATCACAGCCATCGGTCGACGATTACTGTGGTCCTCGATCGCCTCGCACGCTCAGGTCGGTGGCCCATCGATCCTCTCAGCCGACCAGACCGAATGGGCATCGTCAAGGTGACCAAAAGTACACGTACAATCCGATCCCATCCGATCCGTTCGACTTGACTGACCACTGGCACGACTGATCAGCTCGTAGCTAGCCTGCCCTGCCGTCGCCGCCGCCGCCGCCGTAGAAACCGTAGCCCGGCCATTATGAGATCTCTCAGCCGCGATATATGTTGAATACAGTCAAGTACGTACGTCCCAGAAAAGACTTGTTTTATTTAGCCGCCTCTCGGTTCGGTCTATGTATTATTGAGCGTGGTGCAGACGCACATCAGGTGTGATCGTTACAAAACAAGCCCCTCTGAAACATTTATCATAGAAAACACAGCGAATATGAAAACACAATAAATAATAATCAAGATCACAAGACAAAAGTATAACATAAAAAATTCTTGCGAGAAAAAAATCACGAAAGAACTATCAACAAAATCACTATACGGAGAAGAAGTGGAAAACACGATAAATAATAATCAAGATCACAAAACAAATATATAACATGAAATATCACTATATCGAGTAACCACGTCTGACTCCAGTCGGCGCAAACACCTTTCGATACCATGATGGTGAAAATCTGTATAGAGTCCATCACAAATATAAAGATGATCTCAATTATAACATTCGACCAATCATACTAGTTGGAATATATCTTTGAACGAAATTTTGTCGGACTCTTCAAGTAGTTGTACCCGACCAGATTTGGATAATAAAATATAATAATCTCATCCTTGAGCTAAATTCTTCCTACATCGAAAAAGAACAAAAAATCTCGAATAGCTTGTAAAACACTTCTCTTGCGTCAAATATATGAAAGAAACACTTCTCGTGCGTCAAATATATGAAAGAAATAATGAGTAATACCAACCAAATCCGAGCAAAGCTCAAATTTGGCGGTAGAACCGGCTTTGTCATCATATCAGCTGGATTATCATGAGTACTAATTTTGTAAACTTTAACATCACCTTGATAAATAACTCATCGGATGAAGTTATATCTGATATCAATGTGCTTTCTTCTCTCATAAAATATTTAGTCTTTTGTAAGACAGATAGCACTCTGACTATCACAATGGATGTTGATGGAAGATGTACTTCTACAAAGCTCAGTGTACAGATCTTTTAGCCAAACAGCTTCTTTACAGGATTCTGAAATAGCCACGTACTCAGCTTTAGTGGTCAAAAGAGCAACATTGGTCTGTAGACAACCTTTCTAACTTACGACACAATCTCCAATAGTGAATATATAACTAGTAAGATATCTTCTCTTATATAAATCTCCAGCAAAATTAGAATCTACATTTTCGACTAGTACAACGCTGGTCTTTCTAAACTGAAGATCCACTAGTGCCCCACAAATATTTAAAGATCCATTAAACTGCTCTCCGGTGGCCTTTCCTTGGACTTGCCATATATCTACTAACAATACTCAAAGCATGAGGTAAGTCAGAACGAGAGCAGATCATGCGTACATAAGTGATCCGATTACACTTACATACGTAATACTTGACATATATTCAACTTCTTTAACTATTTATAAATTTAATGCTGAAAAGAATTTGAAGTATATAGCTAACGGAGTGCTGACCGGTTTGGCCTTAGGCCATAGTCCGGACGCTGCACCGTGGGTTGGCCTGGGCAATCGGTGGCTTCATCGCGGCACGCGGGTAACAACTAACAAGGCAACGTGCGTGGGTCCGTAGGGCATTGTGAAGTATGTGCAGCAGTGCATGTGACTTCGTTAGATTAGACCGGTGCGGTTTTCTTTCTGTATGTGCATGCTTTTCTTTTCAAGGATTCTGTTTGTGGTGTTTGGTGGAGCTAGTGCAATACGTTGTAGTTACTCCTTTCTTACGAAGGCTAGTGTAAAGTTGAGACTAGCGGCAATTGAATCTTATACATCTGCATTTTAAAATAATTGTGTGGCTATATATATATATATATATATATATATATATATATATATATATATATATATATATATATATATATATATATATATATATATATATATAAATAGCTTTATATAGGTACATTTGTATACTAATTATAAGATACTCCAATAAGGTACTAATGGCGATGTGGATCATACGATCTAGATTGTGTGGTTCGGATGGAGGTGGGTGGAAATCCTATCCCACTTAAACGCTTTTACAGAAAATCCTCTGCGTTTTTAACAAAAACACATCAGGTCCACCATTATTTTGTATATTATAACGTTTCCATTTAAGAGCAAAGCACAGGGGTTTTCTGCAAAAGTATTTAAGTGTGATGGAGTTCCCACCCACCTCCATCTGAGCCACGCAATCTAGATCAGACGGTCCACGTCGCCATTAGCATCTTAGCACTGAAATAACCATTAGCACTAGATATGCTCCCTATATATATAATAAAAATACATTTTACTCCCAGGTGTAATTACACCCATCTCTAATATACCATCTAAAAAAACTTAAAATACTCCTTTATCACTGACATGAAACCGAATTGAAGGCCTAAAGTTACAGTAACCCTAAACAGAAGGCAGCATGTATGTCATTATCGTTTTGTTAAGATATGGTAAAGACAAAGCTACAGAAGCCGGGCCCTACCATGGACGATTATACAAACAGCTGTCAAAAGCACGCCCAACCAATACCATTATCATACTACTAATATAATCCGACATGATTAACGCTGTTGATCTCTCTACTAATACGCTGCTTCAGGACTAACAAGCGTTCACCTGCAGGCTGTGTAAACCCAATAATGGAGAAGACGACCAGCAGCAGCAGCAGCAGCAGCAGAAGCCCATTCCCGACGCCAACCGCAAGGTTGGTAGAGGCAACCGAAACTCCCAAACACTACCAATAGTATTTCCTTTCTTGAAACCAACTCCTAATTATTCACGTACCAAATTCTAAGAACAAGTCAGGATTGGTTAGATTATTTTATATGGATGGATGCTATGCGCGACTGAAACTTCAGTTGTATTCAACAAAGCCCATATATACATGAACGGTACTGCGACTAGAAAGTATATGCCTTCGTTAGATAAAAGTAAGGCAACGATTTAAGATTTAGCTTATAGTTTAAAAAGCCAAATTTTATCTGAAATATATCGGTTCCTTAATGTAATTTTTTTTTTTTCTTTGCATTATCTATAAAGATATAACGTACTTTTCATTTTCCCTATTTTTTAATCGAATACCTAAAAAAAGCTAACAACCGCTATAACATCATTTCAACTAAAAACTATAAGCCACAACACTTTGGAACAGAGCCTATCTCTAGCTAGCTACATCATTTTGCACTAGTGTACTGTACATTAGAGTGCTTTGAACCATGGCGGCTGACCTAACCATGAAAGAATTGCAAAACGATGATAGAATCCTCCATGCAGTTCGAGCTATGGTTTGAGCTATTTTTTTAAAAAAAACAAAGGAAAACATGATCTGTGCGAAAAGTTCCTACGCACGACTCTACCCCTTTGGGACTCCATGGTGCAATTCTGTAGGCACCTTTCTTTAGCTTGGACATCACCCTCCTCCCCCACCTTCTCTCTCATCTCTCTTACCGCAACCCCTTTTTCCCCTATCCTCTCGTACCTTAAACCCCAAACTTCTCTCTCTCTCTCTCATCCTTTAGCTAGCAATTCAAGCCAGTTCCCCCCTAGCAGCTAGCTCTTCTCAGCTGATCGTCAGCTCGGTCGCCTTTCTTTTCAGGTTACCCCCCACCATAGGAACCCTCGAAAAGACCCCTCACCATCTGCTTTGTGTCCTTGCTAACCAACTCCTCATTAAATCGCCCTTCCTCTCCGGCATCTCGCTGGCCACCTAGCCGCCTACTGGCTTAATTAGCTCGCTTCTTGTTAGCTATACATATCCAACACCGCACAAGCGCACGCAAACGCGCACACACCAACCGAGAGCCAAGAAAGCTCTAGGTGCGTGCGGGTGCGGCCGAGAAAGAGAGGAGGAGGAGGAGGAGATCGAGGAACCAAGGTCGGCCGATCGATACATGCAAGGTGGTGATCAAGGAGGAGGGAGCGCAGGCATGGACATGGGCGTCGGCTTCACCGGCAGCGTCGGCGGCGGCGAGTGCTCGTCCTCGTCGGCGACCGCTGCCGCCGCGGCAGCAGCCGCCGCTGCGGCGGCGGCGGCGGCGGCGGAGGAGCGGCAGCTGCTCAAGGGGGAGATCGCGGTGCACCCGCTGTGCGAGCAGCTGGTGGCGGCGCACGTGGGGTGCCTGCGCGTGGCGACGCCCATCGACCACCTCCCCCTCATCGATGCGCAGCTCGCGCAGTCCAGCGGCCTCCTCCATTCCTACGCCGCGCACCACCGCCGCTTCCTCTCCCCACACGACAAGCAGGAGCTCGACTCCTTCCTCGTACGCACTAGCTAGGCTTATTAAGTCTGCATTCCTAGTATCCTACCCCCTTCGTTCAATTCTCATGTCCCACTAGTACAACATGACTATGCCAAAATAGGCTGAATTTTGCATGCATGGATGTGTCAGATCATGTGGAGTGGAGAGGCTTGGGTTTGCGCATGTGCGTGCATGTGTTGTAGAATGCATTCGCACCGGTACCTAGCTAATTAATTCCTTCTTTGCATGACGATATTGCAGGCACAGTACCTGATGCTGCTGTGCTCGTTCCGCGAGCAGCTGCAGCAGCACGTCCGGGTGCACGCCGTGGAGGCCGTCATGGCGTGCCGCGAGATCGAGCAGTCCTTGCAGGACCTAACTGGTAAATACATCTGCGCTATACCCCCCCTCCCTCTTGTGCCAATTACCTCAGGATTTGGTGCAATATAATGTTACTCCTCTTGTCATAGTTGCTAGCTAGTTTGAATGGTACGCGTACTGGTTTATCTAGTTTGTTGCCGCTTGCAGTTGCGAGCGTACAAAGGTAAAATTGGTTGTAGCGTCTTCTTCCATGGCCTAAGGTGTGTATGCTGTGCCTTGCCTTCTAAGGCTTCCTCTCTACTGGTGCGTCCGGTGAGCTTAGAGAAATACACAGCCACGTACCAAACAGCAACTTTATTATACTCGAATCAAATCAAATGGAACAAGAATGCAAAATTAACAAGAATACACTTGGGCTGGTTATTAACTAGGACTGGGTTGAGATGGTGGAGGCCCACATTGTAAAGCCCAACGGAACAACCGTAGAGATGGCAAGGACATGGTAAAGCCCTACCAGATCCCTCTTTTTTTTAGAATAAATTTCTCTTTGTTAAAAAGAAGCACAATCTCTTTTTTTTTATCTTCTTTAGATGCCTATTTTTTTAGCATAAATTTCTCTCAGTTAAAAAGAAGCACAATCAGAGTCTAGGTTTTTAGATGCCCTCTGTTTTGCCACACTAGCTGTGGTAAAACTTACCATTTCAGACATTGATCCTCATGCTGTCTATTTTGAATTTTTTTTCTGGAAATATTAATTGAGAGTTCATGGTACATACTAATTGAAATAAATAAAATTTTGATACCGTGTCAAAATCAACAAATAAAATTTGATACCATGGTACGAGTAGGCACAAAAGTGAAATGATCCTTTCGCTCAGAACAGAAGACTGCCGCTCGATATGGAACTGGTAAGTGTCTCTCCTAACTAACTGATTCAGGCTAGGGTTCTCGCTTCAGTATCACATGACCCTGCAGGAAAGAAAAAGGTGTGACATGACATGACCATACTCTTCGTGGCCGTCCTCTTATTATGAGAAATCAGAATTGTGATATGTCGGACTTCAATTATATTCATTGCACTAGCTCCCTTGACAAGTGCGATATATATAATTAAACAAGCTTTGAAAAATACAAGTAGATTGTAGTTATTGTGGTCTATAGGTAAATTATAGTAGACACTGTACCGAGTTCAGCTATACCGGTCAAAATCTTTTCCTCTGCGTACTGTCTCTTGCGAATAGACAGAATTCAAAAATTATAAGCTAAAAGCTAAAACCACAGCCTAAAAAATCCACCCAAACTTGCATGGGAAGCAGAGCGTCGCCATGCATGCATATGTTGTACCAAAATTTATGTATGTATGTATATGGGCGTGTGTGTGTGTTCAGCTTGATTATTTGGAGCCGATGCTATGTTATATATCTACCTGTGCAGATTAAACCCTACTAGTTCCCCAGCGCTATCTCTCTTGCATCTGTTTACATAAAGCGACTAGCTGCAAAGTTCCAAGTGCATCTAGATATAGTGTCAAATCATCATGTCTTTTAATTGGGTACGTACCTTTCAAGCGGCCATGCGCATAGCTGGTACAATTGTCTAGCTCGATCTCACGTTTCAATTCTCGCGTGTCTCGCCGACGTCGACAAAGCCTTCATGCATGCCTCCGTACTGCCCTAGCTATATAGCTCGCAGTAAATCTGATGAATACCATCGAACTACTAGCTGATCTCTTCATCTGCTTTAACCTATCTTCTCCTATGTATGGCAATAGGTCCGTCCATGATTAGCTCGAGATGCATATCAATTAACCAAGAAAGATAAGTTAACAAGGCAGTAATTAATAATGCTGTTGGTTTTTGACTGGATGGATGGATCAGGTGCGACGTTGGAGGAAGGGACGGGGGCGACCATGTCGGAGGACGAGGAGGAGCCGCAGATAATGGAGGGGGCGATGGATATGGGCTCGGATGCGCACGACATGATGGGCTTCGGCCCGCTCCTACCGACGGACTCGGAGCGCTCCCTCATGGAGAGGGTCAGGCAGGAGCTTAAGATCGAACTCAAGCAGGTATATATACATACATACGTAATGCATGCATGCATTCTTTCAGCTCCCGTTCCCATTCCCATGCACATATACATATGTGACATATGTATATGTGTTTTGCGTGCAATATATATAGAGAATGCATGGCGCGGCTAGAGAACGATTCTCATTGACAACATGCTAGTTAGGTTTGTAGATTTTCGTATGTGATTTCTAGGATTTGATCACGTATTTATGCTCGATAGCCAAAGTTCGACTCACGAGTTAATTTCTATATTGTACGACATGAGAAGCTTGATTACATGCAAATTCATCTTGCACTACACTGCTAATTAATTAGATCTTCTTCGTTCTTAGCATGCGTGCATGCGTATATATATATACATGTTCTTGATTCTTGACACCAATTTCTACGCTCTACATTTAGCTTCAGTACTGCGAAACTAACAAAAACGCTACTTTTTCAAAGCTGACGCACGTAATGTCAAATTCGTTGCAGGGTTTCAAGTCAAGAATTGAGGATGTGAGAGACGAAATATTGAGGAAGAGGAGGGCCGGGAAGCTGCCTGGGGACACCACCACCATACTGAAGCAATGGTGGCAGCAACACTCCAAGTGGCCATACCCCACGGTGAGTACGTTGTACCTATCATGCATGCGTACAAGAATGCAACTAGCCATCTACTACTAGCTAGTCGCCCTTGTTAGCTGTTCTCAACCTGTTGGTTAAGCTTGCTTGCACGAAAAATGCTTCCATTTTGGTGCCTCACAATATTACCTGTATGATATAAAATATATAGATACTTCATTAGTAGCAAGATTTTTTAAAAAACTATATTTTTAGTTATATATATGCATGGGGAATTCAGTAATAATAGTTGAGTGGTATTTTCTGGTCACAGGAAGATGATAAAGCAAAGCTTGTTGAAGAGACCGGCCTGCAGCTGAAACAAATCAACAACTGGTTCATCAATCAGAGGAAGCGCAACTGGCACAACAACTCTCAGACATCAACCCTTAAATCAAAGCGTAAAAGGTGAGCTAACTATAATATCCAGTGATTAATTCGTTTCTCTGTAGCTTACTCAATAATATTAATATATTCACCCGGTTTCGGTTAGGCTATAAGTGCAACGTCTAACACGATGTTCTTTTTTTTTGACTGGATATATATATGCAGGTGAGATCGAGCTGCAAAAGTATATACCTGACGTACCAACTCGCTAATCAAACGAAGATCATGGTGACACACAAATAAGAAGATCGATCCAACTGTATATCTAGTTACTAGTCAGAGGTGACAAGTTGATGACATGTATACTAGTCTGACCACTGGCATATGCGTTGTAATTTTTGAGCTGATATACTCAAAGCAAATTCCTGTTATCGGTATAGTTTTGTTGTTGGTGTACGTACATAATCCGAAGATTCATTTCCTGTGCATATATATATTGATCACTCTATGACCTTCTACGAGCCAAATGAACCAAAAAAAAATGCACACCATTGCATATGCATATTTGTATGTCGTCTACAATTCGTTTCAGAAAATATATAGTTGTCAAAGCTAGCATTCAACGACCGGGGATGACGCATGGAAGGAACGGAATCTCTAGCAACGTGTGGGCCTTGTATTAATTAGGTATACCAAACTGGAATTGGATTGGACTGTTGGGAGATTAATTAATTAGACAATTAGGCCTAACCAACACCACAAGACAAATTAACTAAGGCTGGCAATAGCCTCTCATGACAATCCCAAAGTTTTCCAGCGTATAACAAAGCCTTCTCGCAGCAAGGGCACCAACCATATATGCATTATGCTTCTGATTATTATTTTCTGGTTAGTATCGCGTCATCGTCAATTTGTCATCTATACTATATGATTATTGAAGTCCTTCAGATAATTATCGTTATGCAAATTGTCAAATATTCCAACCAATTAATGCTGGAGCTAGCGCACAGCTAGCTACGGCTCAACCAGCGAGGACGACTCCGTTGAGACCTCACTGTCTTGGGATGATGCTCGTCGGTTCCCTGAAAATTGTGCAACAGCAGAAAAATAACACCGATAAGCACAACTTGAGGTTGCTGTCTATCTATTCATATCACCCTGTGGTGACGTACCTGAAAGATACCACTTGGTTGAGTTTTTCTGTTCTTTTTAAAGTGCATATTAGCAATTTGTGCAAAAATGTACATAGGCAATTTCATTCATCTGCTACATTCTCTACTGTCAAAAGATTGTAACTCTTATGAAAAATGAAGTCAACGTACTTATGGCCGTTTACAACAACACTGTTACCCGTTTAAGATTGTCGTCTTGCGCATGCAGCAAACATTTGCTGTTATTTAATAAAATGTTAATTTTCTCGCCGTCTCGAGTTTAAGGTTCTTGTGAAAAAGACAAACAACTGATGCGACGGGGTCGCTCACAGCCGCAATATTCAGGTCCAAGCCTAACATCACTCGCATTCACGCTCCAGTTGTTGATCATTTGCTAAAAAAAAGCAACAATCGCCTCAATGTTATCACCAAATTCAGACAAAACTTTTCAGCATCCGAGTCGCAAACTTTACTGCCGTTCCTTTATTCGGAGAACAATGTACTCGAAACAGAAAGATCAACGTACACAAAAAGATGGTAATTTTACTTGAGGAAATCCAAATGGAGTTCACAGTTTACCACCCAGAGGAAATCCAAATGTAGTTCACAGTTTACCACCCAGACCAGTCACAGATCGAGAGTACCTTAACATCACCTGTAACACTACCACAATCCTACTGTTTACATGTTCACAGTATTTCGGCTGCCACACAAAGGCATCTCTCCAATTGCTGCACGTTCTTTACTTGCCATAGTAGCCCTGTGGAGGGTAGGAACCAGGTGGGGGGTAAGAACCAGGTGGAGGGTATGCACCACCCTGGCCCTGGGGGTAACCTGCTGGTGGGTAAGCAGCCGGTGGGTAACCTTGAGCAGGCGGAGGAGGTGGATAACCACCATAAGGCTGCCCATATGCTGGTTGTGGTGCATATCCAACTGGAGGCGGGATAGGCTGATCGATGCGTGACATTTGCTGCACTGGAGGCACTGCCATGGGCTGTGGGCCAAACTTCCCATCCCTCTTGTCCATTTCAATTTTGTGTTGTGTCTGCACTTGCATTTCAGTGACATAAGATGGATATGTAAGGGTCAAGAAGAGTGATTCATTAGGTTACTGACAGATATGGATGTATATTTACCTGCATACAGGCGCAAACCCTGCATGGCAAAAGAATATCAACATTGGGGACTTGCATACGGATAAGAGAAAAGACCAGAGGTATTATGAGAGCCTTACGTCCAGTAGACCAAATCAGACATGCAGGAAAGGATCTGGGAAGCCTCTGAAAGTTCCTCGCTACCAACAATAGCTGCAACTAGAGAGAAGATGCAAGCAACTTGTTGAAGGCAGAGCATGAAACCCTGCAGTAAAAGGTGGTATTCAGTAGAGAGTAGTAAAAAAAGGCAATAGGAACTATAAATAAAAGTTGGGTAAGAAAATGCAAGGGTAGGAGAGGGCAGTGACCGTACAATGATGCAGTTGTCACACTGAGTTGTCTGTATGTTGAATTCATCTTGCAGCAAGAAGCGGGTAGAACCAACTGAATTACCAAAGCACAGAAACACCTGAAAAGAAAATATTAGTTCAACTTGGACACAAATCTAACCAACGTTAAAAGTATAGTGACAACATCAGAGGTTTGACTCTCGAGAAATTGAGCTTTACATCATTCAAGACGTGCATCGTTCTATTCTACAATGATCATTCTATTGATCAAATAGTCTAAAAATCAAGGCTGGCTAAATAATCTATCTCAAGCATGATTGAGCTGCAGTGCTATTTCATACCAAAAAAGCAATGAGATGAAGATATTGTCATACTGCACTGTGTTTGAAACTATCAGATATGCCATTAAATAAGCAAGTAATTTGAGCCTAGAAAATATGAAAACTCAATAAAATTTGTACAAAATACTGGTAATCAAATAATCAATAGTTTGAGCCTAGAAAATATGAAAACTCAATAATATCAGTACAAAAATACTGGTAATCAAATAATCAATAGAAGGAGCCATCAATTATCATATCCACATGAAAACTATTAGATATGTTGCATACGGAATCCAACCGCATCGAAGTCATCAGCTAAGAGGTATAGTGAGAGGAAACTGCAGTGCAAAAGCACAAAATGGGCCTTGTACCTCAGTTGCAAGACAGAACTCTGGGCATCTGCTTTCACCACACCTCCCACTGCACGGCATATAGCCAGCACAACAGACATATCTACAGCACACAGGAGCACAAAGGGAATCAGGGGATCGAACTACAAGTTTTCGCTTCTAACCGTAACAAGTACAAAATAGAATGCATGCTACCTCGACATGTCATTATAGAGAGCCCTTTTGCGAAGCATGTATGACACACATGGTCCACTGAACAGAAAAGGAAAATGCAGCATATTAACAAGTGGGTAAAAATCTTCACATTTCAAAATGCTAATTCTGTCTACCGAATGCAACCACATTATATTGTTCCACATGCCAGAAGATCACTGTACAAATTGATGAAACATACTGGAGGCCAGAGCCCTTCCTTTCAAAATGCAATGCCCTTAGAAATGCTGGGTGTCCCACAAGATTAAGTTGTTCATATGATTTGTTATGAATAATTACATAGTCTGGAATGAACTTAAAAGCAGAAATTGGACTGAAAATGAACACTACAACAACTAGTTTCAGGTGGATAAGATAAGAAGAAGCTGAAATCTTTCTTTTTTGGCTTTGCAGCTGCTGCATGGGCTGTGTGAACTAGTTGCAACGATAAGGTACTCTTATGTGAGCATAAACCTGCTGAACCAGTGGAATTCGGCCTTGAAAATGGTTTATTCCTTGCAGCTATGGAGGAAACTTATGCCAGTTGAGGAGGTAATTGCTTGCCATGCTTCAGTTTAGTTCATCCGTGAATTGATTTACTTTTGTGTGTTGTTGTTGTTGTAAATCTCATGTATCATGGGCTATTCGAACCACATATGTTTCAAGAAATGCCTCATGTCATATTCTAGGTCTTACTGCTTAAGCCAATCTGAACTATGCACTCCTTTTAGACTTTCAGTTTCTTTTGAATAAAGGTAGCTCGGACCTCTCGCTGTTCTTCAGTCTAAAATGCTAGACGGCCACTAATTATCAGACGCATGTTTGGCAAAGGTCCATCCGTGAATGTATGCTCCGATATGTCTTCTATGTCACGATCTATTCTTAACACACATAATCTGGCCTGATTTAGGAGATCAAAACAGCCACATAACAACCAGACCTGCCTAGTTCTTAAAGCATTCAGTCCTGGCCTCCTGGGCATTTCTACGGTCGCTAGTAACTCCAATAGCACGATGCAGAATCAACACAGAGTTGTCATACTTGAATTCCCCTTAAACCCTAAATGTATTCTCAAATAACACGGATAAATTCTCCCAGATTGGGTGTTCAGAATTCAGAGAATGGAGGCGGATCGCTTACCACCACAGCGCCAAGCAGCAGTCTGCAGGAACAACAACGGCAGAAAAAATTAATCAAAAAATCAAATCCCCCAAAGGAAACCACCGCTGGACGAATTAGAGATGGTGGGTGGTAGTTAGTTACATGGGAAGTCGGCCTGGATGGTGCTCATGAGGTCGGTGTGCCAGAGGTTGCGGTAGCTCTGGCGGAGCTGCATCTTGTCCAGGTTCGCCTGCGACGAGGCCATCGCTGCCGCCTGCACGCGCGCGAGGATTCCGGTGGTGAGATCGGGGCTCTCTTCGAACCGACGGCGGTGGACTATGCGGGTGGGGGAGCGCAGCGGCGAATGAATCGGGGGACGAGGGGAAAGGGAAGGAAGGGCGTCCGCTTGATTCCAATCTCCACCTCTGGGATGCCCCACAGGTCAACGCGGCGGAGTCGTCCAAGGTTTTCCACTTTTTTCCCCTGTTGATTTTTTTGGTTTCCCCATGGTTTCCCATGATTACTCTGATGTCTTTTTAAAGCAAGCCATCAAAACAATTTTTTTAAACAGCTTATCAATTTACTAGTATTTAATAAAAAAATATCAATCATAACCGCAAACTATGGTCGCAGCTTATCTGTAAATGTATGTTACATAGAATTTTAGGTGATGTGGAGGAAAGAGAAATATGAGAGAAAAATATTATGTCTACTATTTAACAGACGATCTTATATACGACTTTTTACTGTCTATACCATTGTATAGACAACAAATTAAGGGCATATACAGTGGTACAGATAGATGTTGTCTATAATACCATTTTATGTTATATGTAGACAACACTAAAGACACATTCTATAATGGGTTATCTATAAATTGTTTATAATAGGTTATCTGTAAAATATAGACAACATTGATACAATGTCATGTAAGTTATCTATAGCAGGCTATTTTCTCGTGTTTCGACTGTCTATAGAATTACGATCAACCTCATTCTCTCTCCTCTTTCTCTTTTATCCACCTTGGCAAAATTTCTATGTGGCACCTCATTGCTATCTATACTATTGTACATGCTCTTCTCAACAACTTATGTCACCCTATTGTACATGCCCTAATTGCATGTAACTATTATAGACAACTATATAGACAACATATTGTATGCATTCTTTAGTCCCGTCTATAGATGACATGGATTACAGACTACCGTTGTCATACCATTGTACATGCTCTAAGGGCGCTCTAAGTGCTGTCGGTTTTTGTTTTCCAACATCTAGAAGTTAGAAGCCACGTGAAATATGTCAGCTTCTTATTTGGACTTTTTTGTTTTTTTATCTTTTTTGGTTTTTCTTTTTTTCCCTGTTTATTTGTGTTGTCTGCGAAGATATAACCGTGTTTTATTTTTCTATTTTATTTTTAAATTAAATAACTTAGAAAAAATAACAGTCATTATAGTACAATTTTAATTAAAAATCAATAGTTATGTTCAAAAGTTTAAGCCCATTGGAACAGGGCCTAACAAGTTGCGAGCTGCGCGCGGCCCGGATTCCTCCGTTATTTGTGGCCACGAAACCGGAGCTCCACGGCATCAACTTTTTTCGCCAAATTCGATCAAGACCTTGGTGATTAGATCGCAAGAGATAAAAGCTGTATCATGCTTCTAATTTCACTGTTGCAGGTAAAGCCTCTTGTTTGCATTCGACAACCGGCACCGCTAGGAACTGATTCTTGAGGCGTGCAATCCGATCCTACCTCAGACGGCACGCTGTTCCATTGTGCATGGAACTCAACCAGTGTACGAACAGACCGTGGGAACAAAGAAACGAGGGGAGGAACGGACAAGAATGCCTACTCTCCAAGACGAACGAACGGTGCCGTACTCGATAAGTCCTCACTATTTCTTTTCCTCTCCGTCGGAACTCAGAAGAAGATCTTGATTGATTTTAGCTTCTGATTTCTAGTTTACTATTTCTTATTTTTTATTTTGTTAGGATTTTTTTGTTTTTTATCTTATATTTATTTGCATTGTCCATGATAGATTAATATGTTTTTATTTTTAAAATTTTTAAATTTAATTACGTCAAAAAAAACTATCAGCGGGTACAGTACAAAATAAGTCTAAACCAGCTTATTTCAACCGAACTGAGTGGAGCAGTGTGCAACTTCCTCCCAGATTGCCATCGTGTATGAGGTCATACGTGGAAATCATGTGGGAAGCCATGGTGGCATGTGATCTAATCTGTAGCGGTTCACCCACCTCTTGCTTAATCCTGGGGTGAAGTAGTGATGTTACTTGCACCACATGTGTCGTTATACCGCTTGTTTCTTATTCTCGTCGTACCTCTTTCCCTGTGTGGGGCTTGGTTTCTCCTATGCGTTTCAAAAGGAGTTTCATAAAAATCAGTTCAATGACTACATAAATTAGGAAAATTCCTATGTCCTAAATAGAGTTTAAATATGTTATTTGCATCAGTTCTCCTTGTTCACATCACAAAGGTGTGTTCTAGTGACCAACCAGTTGGCGGTCCAACTGGTTTGATATCTAATTACTATGTTGTGAGACCACGTGAAAGTTGTCTTATATTATATAATGAGTATTTGACTTTGTTGTATAAATATCATTGAAGTTTGAGTTTAATTTTTGGAAGTTTTGCAATATTCATAGTTGTTGTAAGATTTTAGGTAGTCTGACCAGGTTAGACCAGTCATATGGCTTTTAGAAATTGCACAGCAAACACTTGTGCAAGCGTGTTTAACGATATGTTTGTACTATGTGTCACTTAAAATAGAGTTCTGAGTTCAAACTAGATAGAGTTTAACCAAAATTTTAGAGAGAGTATTTTCTCATGCTCTTAAGTGGTCAGATCTAGCGGTTTGACCGGCATGGTGCCAGCGGTGACCGACTTGATAATGGCGGCCAAACCAGCTTTTGGCGAATTGGTATTGGAATTGTGCATTTTTTTTAGGTTTGGTCCTAGGATTATGACCAATGTATGAGCATAGTTGAGTGTATGCATGGTATGGATACCGGTATTTTGTTGTGGTGTGTTGTATGATACATTGTTTTGACGTCAAGTGCATGTAAATTGTACTTGAGATTGGTTTTTGGCCTTTGAATATGCAGGTGGTTTGAAAAACATTAGCAGTTAATAACAATAGACCAGAACTATACGAAAAAAAATTGAGATTTGTATAGTCATATAAGTCCAGGTGAAACCGCCCAGCCGATCAAATCGGCCCTAAGCGCCTACGTGGGAAGTGGTTGGGGCATGTAGAAAAGGATCCTCATCCTTTTGGGGTTTTAAGAATAGAAAAACAATCGTCGGATAGGAACCAGATTCGGACTAATCCTAATCACAATCTAGAAGGACTAAAAGTACAGTATACACAGAAAAGAAGCTTCTTAACTCTAACTTGGTGGAGTGGATGCGAAGTAATGCAATCCAAATCGGAGTCTCGTGGAGCAGCCCGTGAATAGATCGAGGAGATGTCAAAAGGAGAAGCAGATAAAAAGACGTGACACAAGGCGCACTTAGTTCAGAATTTAAGGTGGGGGTGACGTGGGCTTGTCTTATCCTCTTATCATCCTCCATTTGGCCTGACACAGAAGAAATATCCAGCCTAGCCTGTAATATTCCCCCTTTTTTTGGTTGAGAATATCAAGCATGGAACGTCCAGTGTAACGTCGGCACATGGAACGTCCAGTGTGTCTGTCGTGATATCAAGCACAAGCTACCCCTCCCAAATGTCAATGTGATCATCAACGGAAGCTTCTTCCTCTTTTTTTTTCCCTTTGAGGCATCTGCGGAAGCTTCTTGATGAATTTTCAAACGAGAAACGGATCGGTGGTTTCGTCAGCCGGAATCTGTTAATCAGTTGTCAACTCAACGAAACCAGTCCGTTATTTATAAGAGAGAGAGAGCGCAGGCACAGGCAACAAAACCCACAATTGCGCATGCTTCCCCTAGGTTACCTAATTTGTGTAGAATACACACCTTGATTAACTGACGTGTGAAAGCAAGTGAAGCTACGAGCTAGCTATTTTTTGGGTTTATAGTTTATGGCTTATGAGTCATATTACAATAACTAACTTTTAAATTATGTGTTTTTTAAGATAGTATCAATAAAAAAATTATAGTAAAAAGTGTACTGAGTTCAGCTGTATCGGTCAAAATCACGTGTGACTATTTTTCTTTCCGTATCATCTCTCACGAACAGATAAAATTTAAAAAATTAAATCAAAGCCATAGTCTAAAAAACCACCCAATATAAGCCTCGTGTGTACGTACAGTATCCGTGATGATGATTCCAAGCTAGGCGATCGATGCAGTGCTAGTGCTACTATTATCTGCCGAACTGATCGGGTCAACTCACCAGACAAGCCGTCCAAATCGTCAGGTCCTAGAACTCGAAACCTTCCAAAATCCTCGTCGACGGCTGAAAAGAAGAACGTGGATCAGGGCAGCGCAGCGCGCGCCAGGGATGACCGGCTTTTTTTAGGATATGGACGCGTGATTAGCAGCCGAAAGACGGCCGTTAACGGTTACTTGGTGCATCTTCCACATGGCGAGAGAGCGCGCAAATCACGGCGTGTGAGCGAGCGCCTCTGCTTGTCATCCGTTGGTTTCGGTCAGCCTGCCTCATGTGATTTCAATCTTTTGGGCAAGTTTGGCACAAGGACGTCGTACCGCATGGCGGCCGTGTGTTCCGCTAGAAAAGCGCGGGTTTTCTCATGCGTCTTGCCTGTCTTTTTCTGGCTATTTGTGGTCGAGTTTTTCCATATCATGCATGAGTAAATTGTAGTGCTGCTCTTGTAGCTCTTGTTCTTCTAGAAGTTGTTGAAAAAAGCCTTTCTTTTCAAGTAGCAATAGATCCAAGTCTCTTCCAAGAACTTGTGTTCTTGTTCATGGCATGTTGCTTTTGATTTGCTTGGTTTTTGCTCTCTCCTTTTCTCTTTTTGATCTTACTGGTTGTCAAGAATGTGTAAGTGATGGAAATACCTTTTGGAGAGACATCCCCATAGCAAAATGTTAAAGTTTGCTTAATCTTTACCTAGTTTTGAGGTGGTTCTTAGGAGGATTTATTCCGTGAGGTTTTGTTTGGGTTCTTATTGTTCTCAGGCTTGATAGGAAATATGGGAGGTGATCCTAAGTGGTCGTGATCATCCTCAATCCATAAGTAAGCTTTAAGCTCATATTAGGTTTTTGACTCGGTTTTAATGCAACTTTGGCCATTCTAGGGAAGATGTGTTTCAAGCTTCAAATCATTTGAAACTCTGGCTCAAAAATTGGCTCAAATTTGGTTTTTGAAATCGTACTAATTTTATTGTTCAAAAGTTAAGCAATTATATCGCTATTATTGCTATTATTCACCAATCAAATAGCCTGAGGGAGTACATATCACTTCTGTGACAAGCCCTCGAAATATTGTACGGGTGTTTATGATAGATACGTACGCTGAAGTGTCAAAGGTTATCAATCCACATTAAGATTATCAGTCCGTATATGTATTTACGCTCATTTAAAAGGATGATGTTATATATGGTTCATATATACACTCTCTATTTTTTAAGTTATAGATAGTTCGCAAAGGATTAATTTTAGAGTGTTGATAAACATCACCCGGATGTTTTGTTCCTAACTATCATCCAGATTTATGACAATTGGATTAGAGATCCAACGACTATGAATTCTCCACCCACCCACTCCCAAAAATCCTCCTCCTCCAAAAAAAGGGTCGTTGGATCTCTAATCCAACGGTCTCAAATCTGGATGACTGTTAGGAAGAAAACATCCAGATGATAATTTTAATTTTTTTAAAAAGGATTACATAAAAGCAGGCTCCAGTCGCCGAACGGTTGGGCCACTGGATGAGTTGTCACCTAGCGGTTCGGCAACAGAACCTGCCGTCCGACTGTTGGGCGACCGCATCAACTACTGCCTTCATGTCGCTCGGCCATTGGACAACATGGGCCGGTTGCGCAACGATTCAGCGTTAGGAGGCTACTTTTGTAAAAAAAAAATCGCATGTATAATTTTGTATTTCAGAAAAAAAATGAATTATTCAAAAAAAAATTCAACATTCGCCTCCCACAATGCTTGTTGCACCGATCCTTACAGAATAGTAGCAACTTCTCTTCTTTGTAGAAAAAGATGCTCATTCCATTGAAAAATTCAATTTTTTTTCAATAAAATAGCAATCTCTTGTCGACGTTCGAGATAAGATTCGAACAGCAGCTGAAAGCATACAAAAATACAACAAGTTCCCCGATTAAACCCCAAACGAATCGTGGCTGCGCTGCGCAGGGCGGAAGCTTCTCAACGCGCGCCCACGCAGCGGCTGACGCGGCGGCGCCACCCGGGCCCGCCGGGGCTTGAGGAGGCTGCTGCCGTTGCCGTGGGGGCCCATCCGGTCAAACCTTCCTCCTCGACCATCGTCCCTGACCCCGCGGCGTACCAAGACCCCCCTCCCCTGCCGCCCCAACTCCTCCACCTCCGCGGCTTAAAAGCTCAGCTCCGACCAAATCCACTCCTCCCCAAACCGGCTGCCGAATTTATCAAAACCGCTATACATATATAGAATTAGTTGTTCACTAGGCGGATTCGACCTAGTAGTGGCTCGGCGACGCAACGTGACGCGCTGTGATCGATCGATCAGCTGCCGCTGCTCATGATGGAGAAGAAGCTGCCGCTGCCGCTGCCTCTGGTGCACAACGAGCGGCTGTGGGCGCGGCCGTGGCGGTGGGCCAAGACGGCCTTCTTCCTCGTCTCCATGCTCGCCTCGCTGCTCCTCGTCTGCGCGCCGCCGCTCCTCGTCGTCCTCCTGACCTCCTCCTCCCGCCCGCGCTCCTCTCCAACTTCCTCCGCGCCGCCCACCACGCGCAGCTCAACTCCCCATCCCTCCTCGACCAGGCCAGGGCCTTCCACTTCCGCTCCTCGCTCGTCGACCTGCCCGCCGTCTCCGCCGCACGATCCCTTCTCATCCTCTGTGAGTACCGTACCCCCCACACCGTGCGCGTGCGGTGATTCACTTCCACGATTGATTTGGCTGATGAGTGCTGCTGTTTGGGGGGTGCAGGCGCGTACGCGTCGTGCGGCGGAGGCGCGGCCTACTTGTGGGTAGCGGTCGCGTGCAGCGTGGGCTCCCTCTGCTACGTCCTCGCCAAGGCCGTCGCGGTGTTCGGCGTGGCGGCCGAAGGCAGCGTGCTGGAGCTGCAGGGAAAGGGCCAGCTCGTGGCCGTCGAGGCCATGTTCCTCATGTCGCTCGCGCTCGCCGCCGCTCACCTCGCCATGGCGTACCGCGCGAGCTGCCGCGAGCGGCGCCGGCTGCTCGTCTACAGAATCGACGTCGAAGCCGTGAGTCCTCCTTTTACTTCGTCCATATTTCATTGCAATTCAACTTCATGCTATGTGCGTACACAACAAAGAAGAAACAATTTTGCGTAGTCGTTCGTTGTAGCTAGAGGTTGAACACCATAGAGAAGCGAGCCTTGCAATTCGTGCACAAGAAGGCAAGATTCTGGAGAACAATCCAGGCCAGGCCCCCGTGCTTTCGGCCAAAAAACCAGGGAAACAAAATGTTTTGTAGTCAGCGAGCGCGTCGACATGGTATAATCCTTCCTAGGTGCGCCATGGAATCTGTTTTCGCCTGCCGGCCCAACCGTATCAACCATAGCTTGTGCAAAGGACGAAGGAGGAATTCTGCTTGGGGATTCCTGATTCGTTACACAAAAGTAGCCGAGCAAAGTTTCTACATCGACGTTAATTCATCTAGTTGTACTTAAGCCTGCATTATTACTAGCTAATTCTGATTGGTTTGGTCGCTCCTAGTCCTCCAAGAACAGAGAGTCAAATTCAAACAGCTCCAACCCTCCTAAAATTTTCAGGACAGCCGCATGAAGAAATAGTCCAATTACTCGGCACATATTTTCCGCGCGTTGGGCAGCGTGGGGGCTATTGATCAGGACAGAGCAAGATGACGCCCCTCTAGAAATATCTGGAGAATTGCGGCCGTCCGTGAACAATGAGCTCAACTGACATCACGACCGCAAATTTTGGCCTGTCACTATCGCTCAGTGCCTAGATGGTTCTTTTGGCGTGATGTTCATAGCAAGAGAGAATCTCCGAGACTTTGTCAAATTTCAGCTGCCATGAAAGTGAACCAAAAAAAAAAAAATCCAACTGTTCTGTCTTTGACAATTCCTAACACATGGTTGTGGGCAACTCCATTAATTTTGCACGATTGTCGGAAAAGAATTCTCCATTGGATTTTCTTACTAAACTCTGATTGGTTTATGCAGGTAAGGCTAAAGGGAGGCCAAACACCCAAGGCACTGAAGCAATGCACTGTATGACAATCATCCGTTCCTCAACACTTGGATGGAATCTGAAGACACGGCAGGCTTCAGTTCAGACAGCAAGGGCTCGCCCTTCCGGTCACAAATTTTGGTTACTCCGATCGACAGGTCCATGGACTTACACTGTCTCCCAAGTGGACATAGTGTAAAGCTGTAAATATGAAACATTTGTGCCTCGGCCTCCTGCAGTCAATGCAAAATGGATGAGCCGTGCGGCAGATGCTTGTTGCTGGTGTGTTTTGGGTTCCCGGTATGTTACGGAAGAGGTGAATTCCGTGTACATACAGGCCTGGAATTGTGAATTGTCACTGGCGGACAGAGGTGACAGTCAGTGAACATGCTTCAGCTCGATTGATGATTGGATTGATCGGACTATCGACTCCGATAGAACACGGGTTCTGGGCGAGATCTTTAAATATAACTAGCACGCGTATTTACGTTTGTAGTATCAAAAAGTTTTGTGTCTGTAGTATCAAATGATATATTTAGACGTTTGATAATACATTTATGTGTCCGGTAAGCTATTTCGATTTTTAAGACATTGCAAACATTCGAAATGACAAATGAAGCTTGGAGGAAAAATAATTTAACGAATGTAATTAAAGCTATAAGCTTTGATGGAAGAAAATCATTCAATTCAACAAATTATTGGGGTTCTTAGAAACGTAACTATTCTCTATCATGCATAGATTATGTAACTGCATGCCCCTATTCTTATTTCATTAGTTACTATTTTCTAAAATGTATGTATACATATATACCTCTATTTAATCTTAAGCAATATGTTGATTGTATGGCAACAAATTATCTTATTAGTTTATATAGTATTAGAGTACCTTATTCACGCATACTCCAATACAGCATGGGAGACCTACTTCGAACTTATCTTTCTCATACATCGGTTTTCTTCTATCTCTTCTCGCTGCCACAACTTTTTTGCTTTAAGCTCCAATAGCAAGCCCAATTCTTGATTGATCACTCTAAGCTACTACCCCTTCTAATTTAATACTCTACTGCATGGTTATATTATACTTCTATCCAATTATTGCTTAATGCTGACTATTGCAACATCAATACGCATACACGTGCAACCGTCGTTGATCCCTATAGAGACACCCGTCACACTCTCTCTGGTGGCCCCGAGCCTATTCCCTACGGTTGCATCATCTCTACTTTGAGCTCTTTGCTCTTCTACTTCTATACATCTATATTCCTATTCATACAGATGCATTATGTATATACACATATATAATATTATACGTGCCTGATGTCCTCTTCTCCCGTGTCACTTACTCCTCTTCTTCGACGTTAGCTAACTCAACGCTCTCTTCTTCGACGTTGGTGAACTCAACACTATGGCGTCCTCACTAACCACGACAATCTCCTATCTTCACTGATGCTGGCATTTCTACTTTAGTAGTTGTTTAATGATATGGAGAATCTTCTCGCCATCACCGATTACGTCGTGTCCTCACTAGCAATGGCACGCTCCTAGCTACCTGATGGCCCCATTTCATCCATAACTCATCTTTAACGCATATTTTCATCTCTTCTATACTATCTTCAATGCAAAGTTTCATCTTTTCTATGCTAGAGCTCCCCATCATTGAGATTCTTATGCAACTTCTTTAACAACATCGACGCTTACCACTCGTTGTCGTGGCACTTGACTTCTTGGACTCTGGCTTTCATTTTTAACAACTTCAACGAGCAGCACAACATTGTCTTTATCTTCGTTGTCGTCTCGATTTTTCACTTCTCCGTTAGTCAATGTCTTCTTGCATAACAAATCAACTCCAATTGCACTCTTTCGTGGTCTCCTCCAACACTATTGGTGCTATCCCTATTATATTTTTTATTTTTATTCATTTGAATTTTAATTATTTAGATATTTTACTTTACAATTCATATGAAAATTCTTTTATTTTTTATTTCAAACTTCAATTATGTTTGGTTGGAATTAATATACAAATCCAATTGCTAATTCTTTTATTTTTATCTTTTCAATTTTAGTTATTTAGGAATTTTGCTTTGAAATTCATATCAACATCGAATTGTAAATTTTATTTTATTTTATATTCTGAATTTCAGTTATTTTTTATTGGAACTCATATATAAATCCAATTGCTATTTTTGTTTAGTTTTTATTCTGAATTATATATATTTAGAGATTTTACTTATATATTAGTATGGAAATCAAATTACAATTTTTATTTTATTTTATTTTTTTTTCTAAATTTCAATTATTCTTTATTGAAATTTGTATACAAATATAATTGCTAATTTTCTTTAATTTTTATTATGAATTTCAGTTATTTAGATATTTTTACTTTGGAATGCATATCAAAATCGAATTGCTGATTTTATTTTATTTTTATTTAGAATTTCAGTTATTTTTGTTGAAATTCGTTGATAAATCCAATTTCTAATTTTTTTACTTTTATTTTGAATTATATTTATTTATAGAGTTTACTTAGGAATTCGTGTGAACATCATATAGCTAATTTTATTTTAATTTTCATTCCTAATTTCAATTATTTCTAAATGGTATTTAGCCATGGACTCTTTGTTTTGTCTTGACAGTCGTAATTTGGACTCATCACAATCGACGGTGTACATTTTTGTCTCTTTTACCAATTAACGTGGGAATTTCTAGTCTTTGTGAAACATGATGGCTTCTTTTTCTATTATTTTAATAACGTAATAGAAAGAGTGTGTTTGAGAAGAACGGATGCCAATATCAATTTTTATTTTTTTAAAAAAAGCTGTCAAATTCAATCTGATTTCGTTTCAAAGAACACAGATATTCTAGTACTGTCAGTTTCTCCTGCCTCGGTGATCAAATCATTGTCTTATCATGCATATAAAATCCGAATTCACGCCCACTTGACAGCAAATCTCACGATATTTCAAAATCACAAATCTCACCAAAATTTTAGGAAATCGCTCCTGGCTCGAACCATAAAAATGACCATCAAATGGATAGCCCTGGTTGAATTAATCAAACGAATCTGGTGTAGCCCCGACAAGATTGAGTACCGTGTTTCACCTAACAGTTGAAAACATCGTCCCTTGCGCAGAAATTTCAGACCAACGAGTCAATGACGCACCTGACAATTAAAAAGCAACCTTTACGAAGAGTAGGGTCAACAGAACGGAGCAAGTTTTCCAGTTGCCCAATAAACTAACGTTCTAGAGCTTTGACCATGGCGAAAAGAAGGTTTTGGCCTGTTCTTTTCGGTTTTTTACTTCAACTTTTTTTAGTAATTATTATTTATTAAACTAATAAACTATAGCTTAAAAGAACACGGGATTTGATTTGTGGCTTCTAGTAGAAGTCTGGGCCACTCACCTTGTCAAAAAGCAATGTATCATCCTCTAAGAAAAGGGATCTGCAAAACATTGTGCATCAGGACTCAGAAGGGGCGAACGTGGTTGTGGTGCATTGAAAAAGGACATCCAACAAGATAGCCCAGTTGGCCCACTTAGGTTGGGCCTACTGAAGCCCACAAGATATCCACAATGCCTGTCATATGGAATCCAATTAAGCGGAGTGCGACCATGGGAGTTTTTTTTTAACACTGAACACCGGGCAAGCTAGCTTCTCCTAAAAACAAAAGAGTGTGTCTAGATATCATTTAGATGTTTTTTTGCTAACAATTATCTAAATCTGAGACCGTTGGATTAGATATCCAACGGACTCTTTTTTTAGAGGGGGGTATTTTTTTTAGGAGGGGGAGATTTTTTTTGGAGGGGGTGGAGGAGAATTCATGACCATTGGATTTATAATCTAATGATCATAAATTTGGATGATAGTTAGGAAGAAAACATCCAGATGGTGTTTATCAATTCCTAAAACAAAAGACAAGCTAGCTGAAATGAAATACTATCATTTGAAAATGGAACCACCAATGTACCGCTCAATTGCTTTCGCCTTCTCTCTTACGTGACATCAGCCATCAAGGCTGCTCACAAAAATAACACTGCGACTATTTTTTAAAAACTTAACTATTAAATATTTATTTTTATAAATTTAGCCCTCTCTTCGAGCAGAACAGCTATAGCAGGCGACACGTAGCACTTAGTATGCTTTAGTAACTCAACAGGTCTTTCAAACTTAGTAACCACGACAGACAACATATGTTAATATTCAAAACAACAAGTAAAAAAGAACGGAGAGAATGGATCTGCAATGTATCATCTTCTAAGAAAATGGATCTGCAAAACCTTGTGGTGTTAGCAAGGTTTAGCCCCAATTTTCAGTGGGGCTAGCAAAGCAAAGGCTTAGCTTTCCAAGCAGCAAGTCGAATCGTAAAGTGGCTTTCCTTCCAATCCTGGTTTGAATTTACAAGCTAGGTTCAAAAGTCTAAATTGAAACCCAGACTAGACTTGAAAACATGCGGTAAAAGAGAGGAGATGCATGTACTTACATACATCCGTCGGCAAGCGGCGAGAAACGCGACCAAATGCAGCCGCACCACCAACAACTAGCCAGGCTAGCTTGTGGTTGAAGCGGGCGATCGACAAGAGCGCTCTCCAAAGCAAGGCTGAGCTCGTGTGTATTGTAGCACGAAAGGTGCGTCCCGGCGAGTGTTCCCCGAGCGCGGCACATACATCATGGCGACGTGAATCGGGGCATGTGAGGCCGCTTTCGTGCTCCCGCGGCGCGCGAATGGAGCGTTGCCACCACTGTCGCCCCGCCCCGCCCCGCCGACGGCGACGCCTTATCGATCGAACACATCCATCGTCCGCACCAAAAAAAAAAAAAAAACGGTTTTACGGATCCGTTTATATTTGCTCTTAGCTTCGGCTTTTGATTTTGAATTATGCATAGTACAAGCTTGTAGAGAAGCTTTAGAGGAGACACTTGCGTGCAATTTTAGCCGATATAAATGAAGAGTGTGTCTAGATATCACCCGGATATTTTCTTCTTAACAATCATCCAAATTTAGAACCGTTGGATTAGAGATCCGACAGCCCCTTTTTGGATGGGAGATTTTCTTTGGAGGGGGAGAATTAATCCAACGGTCACAAATCTGTATAATAGTTAGGCAGAAAATATCTGGATGATGTTTATCAACACCCATAAATGAAATCACTATAGTATGTACTACAATCGACTAGTAGACCCTGTCTTGAAAAGACAATCTGTTTGAAAACAAGTTACTGTAGAAAAACTATTTACGGTAAAAAAACTTTTAGAAACCAATGCGTGTTTCGTTCATCATGAACAGTCAGTCTCATCGTATTGTGACTTACAATTGTCTAACCTGCATGCAGGCCCATCACAACAAGGGGAGGCAGCTCCTGTGACACCTCCAGTATTGTCCACTTGTGAGCCACAATCATCAACCTCTGATTCTGACACGGCAAGCATGGCAGGTATTTTTGATGTTGTCGATGCTTTCACGCCAGATGCTATCGTGTTGGATGTTGCCAATGCTACCGCAACAACACAATCTGATGCTACCATGGCAGGAAACTCTACTGTCGCGACAAGTGGTGCTACTTTCACCTCTGCAATAGAAGAAATTCAAGCTGTCGTCCCTATTGGCCGGTGCATCAAATGACGACCAGGTTGAAGGACAACATGTCTCCCCAAGGAGTATAAGGACGGTATGGTTTGTTACCATATAAATCAATGAACTTTCTCTACTGGTAGAGAATCGGTTGAATCGACAGTACATGTTGAAGCTCTCCAAGATGAGAGTTGGAGACAAGCTATGTAAGAGGAGTACAAGGCATTGCTGAAAAATGAAACATAGAGACTAGTCCCTCCTTGTCAAGGAGTGAATATTATAGATTGCAGTGGGTATTCAAACTCAAGAAAAAGACAAATGGAAATGTTGAAAGGCATAAAACAAGATTGGTTGCCAAAGGTTTTAAATAGTGCCATGGTGTATATTATAAGGAGACGTTTAGTCCTGTAGTTAAACCAATAATGACACGACCTATTCTCTCCATAGCTATATCAAAAGGATGGCATCTCAAGCAACTAGATGTACAAAATGCATTTTTGCACGGGGATCTTGAAGAGGAAGTTTGCATGAGGCAGCCACCTAGATATGAGGGTTCTAGGTATTCTAACTATCTTTGCAAAGCAGAGAAGGCATTGTATAGGCTAAAGCAGGCACCTCGTGCATGGTACTCTAAGCTGAATCTGAAGCTTCAAGAACTTGGGTTCATGGCATCAAAGGCAGACACTCACTTTCATCTACATGCACTATGGTATTGTTAGCTATGTCCTTGTTTATGTTGATGACACCATTGTTTCTTGTTCATGCAAACAAGCTACTGAGGATCTTGTTCAGGAACTTCGGCAAGTTTGTTGTGAAGGACTTAGGTGAGTTACATTACTTTCTAGGAATAGAGGTGAAGAAGGAACAAGCTGGGTTGGTGCTATCACAATGCAAGTATGTGCTCAAGCTGCTACAAAGTTCTAACATGTTGAATTGTAAGCCTGCTACTACACTCATGGTTGCAACAAAAAAACTTTGCAAGTTAGAAGGAGAGTTGCTAAATCGAGCAGAAGCATCAAGATATAAGAGCTTGGTTGGAGGACTACAATATTTGACTATAACCAGATGAGATATTCCTTTTTCGGTTAACAAGGTATGTCAGTATTTGCATTCCCTAACATAAAGTCACTGGGTTTCCGTCAAAAGAATACTCCAGTACTTAAAGCTTACAGTCGAGCTAGTCTGCATATACACAAATCAACATCGATTGAAAACAGTGCATTCTCTAATATGGATTGGACTAGATGTTTGGATAATCAACAGTCCACTAAAGGATATGTAATATATTTCGGGACAAAATGTTCTCATGGAGCTCTCACAAGCAAGCAACCGTCCCTCGGTCTAGTACTGAGTCAGAGTACAAATCCTTAACGAATGCAATACCAGAAGTGAACTGGATACAATCATTGCTTCGAGAACTTGGGATATTTTAGAGTCATCCTCCTTGTCCTTGGCATGATAATTTGGGAGCTACATATCTTTATGCAAATCCTGTATTTCATGCCAGAACAAAGCATATCAAGGTAGATTTTCATTTTGTGCAAGAGAGAGTAGCTCAGAAGATAACCGAGATCAAGTTTATATCATCCTAGGATCGGGTTGTTGATATATTGACCAAACCGTTGGCTAATCAACAATTCTCAGCACTGAAGCACAATCTCAACCTGGTGGTACAAGGTTGTGATTGAGGGAGCTTGTTAAACGAGCAGATAAAGATATGGTAGATATTTTTATTAGCTAGATAATGTTCAATGTCTGAGATAAGCACTGAGTCGTTTTAACCGATCCGTGTAATCATATGTTGCTGCTATCTACTGTTATACATCTGGCACATGCATATAAATACAGAAGTTCGGCTCCTGATGAGAGTACGGAAAAACCTAAATACATCTTCCTTTCATACAATTTTACAGTGAGGATGTATGTAGTCGTGTTGTTGAGTGTGTATACCGGAGCTACTGGCAGTGACAGTAACGCTGGTTGACAATTCAGCGATATAAGTGATTTTTTAGGGGGGAAAGCACCTATTTACTTACCTACCTACCGCTACTATGATTGGGGGGAGGCATTCAATCTGGCTTCTGGCTGTTGGCTGAAATTGCATTGTAACAATCGTTAGCTTTCTATGAGTCATTCATTTATAGAAAAATAATAAAAACACTGCTATATCTCCACGGACAAGGCAAATAAAAAGGCAAAAAAGATAAAAAAAACAAAATTAAGAAGCCGACGTGTTCATTCCGGTTTCTGGCTTCTGGAAGTCAGAAGCCAGAAGCTCAAGCTAGATTAAATTGTCATACTTACTGTGGAAGTCAGTTGTATTTAGTTAGTAGGAGTACCGAATAAAACACTGTAACCACTTGTTGTACGTGCGCTTGATGAACTATCAAGTATTGCAGTTGCTGTGTTGATGAAAGCTAGCACCATGGAAGAATAATGGAAGTAGTTGTCTTTTGTCCTCCCAATTGGATGGGCTCGTTAGGCTGTAGCTTATATCTTATGATTTAAATTTTTAAATTCTGTCTGTTCATAAGAGCTAGTAATCACATTAGATTTTAGCCGGTATAACTGAACTTAATATATTTTTATATATTTTTTATTAATACTATTTTTAAAAATATTTTATTTAAAAATTAGTTATGATAGTATAAATCATAAGACACATCCAGCACGAAAGCTGAGTTCTCGGAGACAACTCGCTCGTGTTCGGGGCAGCGCGCCCGTACCCACATATATAGATGGGTACAGTGCCTTTCATTATTCGAAGTACATATACAGTACTTGAGGCCGTCTCCTTGCATGTGTAGTTGTCGTACGAACTGTACGCGGCCCACAAGCCAGTGTCATCAAGTAAGTACGCGCCGTGTACGCACACATTGGATCGGTGCGCGTGCAACGCATACAAGCAAAGCGAACGCCACCAATCAAAGCCAAGATGGCCTAACGGTATCTAACGATTAGCTTGGCTTGTTTAATTTTGCCAATAAGAATTCCTTGGGCTGTTGTTCTTTCTTCTTGCACCGCATGTACTTTACACTACGTCTGAGGCAGCGAGACAAAAAAAGAAAAAAAGAAAAGGGAATGGGCAACGCAACCATGACGTGAATCCGATGGAAGAGCAAGGGACAGAGCTAGCTCACGGGAGTGCAGAGTTTTTGTATGATATGAGAGGAACGACATGATTTGATGACACAAAGCGGGTGAAAAGTTTTGGAGAAAGTGACGGGTTAGATCGATTAAGTTAGAGATTGGGTAGATTGGAGGTGTAGACCTTAATCACTTAATCTATATGGAAGAACATACAGAGCAGATTTTATGGCCGATAGCTGCCATAAATTTCATTGTAGTTCTTCTTGATGAGTTTTACGATCGATCAGTGAAGCTAGATGCAGGGGAATAATCTTACTGTAGAATTGATGGAAGGTGTTACAAGATGTAGCTTGATTACTGCGAATGAATTAAACATATATACGGAGAAACCAACGTAAGATAGAGGTAATGCTTGTGTTTTAGTTAGCTTCATGTTTGGTCGTTCTTTTTTTTACAGGAGCAGTTAATTATATTAATAAATAAGAGAAAAAAGATAATTACCTGGTGTTGCAATATGTTAGTTAATTTTGCAAAAAAGAACTTCTGCCAAAAATACTATTTAGGTACTACGGCTAATTGACAATTGGTGTGTGCGTGTGTGCATTGTATAGTTCCCAATATTGTTTCAAATATGCGACTAAACTCACCCATATTAAATTATATGTAATCAGTATCCCAATACATGTTTATTGTTGTACTGAGACTATAAATGATTGGTGAGTGGGGAATTTTTGGCATTTTTGGCATATTTTGAGCTTGTATTTACAAAAATAGCTGTAGTTACATGGAAATGTCAAAAATAGCACTTCTATCGCTGGGTCACCGGACGGCAACAGCGTGGAGCGACACGTGGGTCTGCCGCTCGCCATCGTCGGCTCCACTCGCTGCCACGCCTCGCCACCGACGCAAGATATAATTAATATGGCTAATTAGCTGGCTTAATTACTTGCCTTAATTAGTTGATGGCTGAAGTGGTCGAGTAGCCGTGGTCGGACGTGGTCGAACGGCTAAAGTGGTCAAATACCCATAGTCTGATGACTGGAGTGGTCGAATGGCCGTGGTCGAACGGTTGAAGTGGTTGAATATCTATGGTAAGGCTGCTGAAGTGGTGGAATGGATGAGGTGGTTGAATCTACAGTAGTTAGAGATACAGTAGCTGATCGATAGGATTTAGGTGGTCAAAAACTACAGAGTGCGAAGAGTGGTCATGACTCGAGAGTGATCGGGAGCGGTCGGAGTGGCTGTGGTCGTGAACGACCGTTGTCGAATACGACAGTGGTCGGGATAACGTGGTCGGTGGTCAAAGGTTGGAAAAGCGATTGCAATTGGAACTACTAACTAAGGCAGGTAATTAAACCGGCTTAATTACCTGCCGTCTCGTGGCAGGGTGCCAGGCAGGGAGCCACACGGTGGCTAGACGGTAGGCCCACGTGTCAGTTCCACGCTGCTGTCGTCTGGTGATTGGATGGCAAACGTGCTATTTTTTACTATTTTGATGTGACTACGACTATTTTTTATAAATATAGATTTAAAATATGCTAAAAGTGCCCAAAACTCATGAGGGGGAGTAGTAGTATAGGAATCAATATGCGAGTGTAAAACAAAAAGAAGGGAAAAGCAAGCAAAGTGGGATGTTGATGGTCCCACAGATAGGCATGGTTCCACCACTCTTTTTTGTAGGCTGTTTTAATTGCAATTAGTTGGAAACTGTGGACCACTCTTTCCCCACTTGGCGTCAGGCCCTACTTCCGGACTATTTTGTGGGGAGGGAAACCATTGGAGGCTTGGAGCACACATTTGCCTTTTTAAGTGTTTTTGCCAAATTCTTTCTATATTTTTTTGTTTAACAGAATGATTGTACTGCAATGTACAAACAGTCATTTTGGTGTACAGTTTACAGGCATTTCTGCCTTCTACTACTCGCTCTTCCTCCGAATAGAGGAAGCGGAGATGGGATTTTTTTTTTACTTCGACTTATGACTTGTGGCTACGGTTTATGATTTTTTTAGCTATTCGTAAGAGAAAATACGGAGTATCAGAAACTCCTATGTGATTTTGACCGATATAAATAAAGTCATTATAATATGTACTATAATCAACTTGTAAACCCTTTGTTAAAAAGATACTTAATTTGAAAGCTAATTACTATAGAAAAGTCAAAAAATAGCTTTTAAAAAGTGAAAAGAACATGCCGGAAATCAAGTACAAATCAAGGAAAATGGGCAATTTAAAACCTTAGCAAACTTAGGTAAAGAACAACGTTTCTAGACTCTTAGTGGAAACAGCAGAAATCTAGGTTCTATTTGGAATAAGGGTTTCAACTGGAATATTTATTGCGTTCCAAACAGTGCTCTATTGTATTTATTCAATTTTATGGTGATTGTCTATTCAGGGTAGCCATCCAATCAAACGATCAGCGAGCTAATGTCGAGCTTATTTCTTTTTTTCAAGACATGGAGTTTGTGGATTGAACACCGAACCGATTGTGTTTGGATTTTACGCGTGCGAAGAAATTGCTTTCCTCCAAAGTTCATCTTAACCATCCGGAATTTTTTCCTATTGAACAAATAGTACATAGAACAAATGCATCCTAGCGAACAAAATGATCTACAGATTAACTACAGCGAAGTATTGTATCAAACCCAAGGAAAAAAAGAAGGCAATAATACATTGATTAGAGTGAGCAGACGCGATTACGCCCACACAATAAACCCCCCAGCCCTAGAAAGACGAAGACCGGTGGTACTCCAGATATTTGGACGGGATAAGGCAGCGGCGGAGAAGCAGGCACAGCGCAGGCAGCAGCTGCTGGCAGTGCGAGGCGAGGCGAGGCGACGCGAGCTTGACGCGGCAACCACCACCCACCCCGGCCCGGACCTCGCAAGCTCCCATGTATGCTTTTTGTGCCATAGCCCGCCTTTTTTTCTGTTTCCTGCTCGCTTGCTTGCTTTCCCTGATGAGATCTTTGGTTTGGTTGGTTTCTTTAAGACCCGTGCGTCCAAATCACCATGGCTTTTGATCTTGTTTTCCTCCTTTTCCTCGCCCTCCCAAGCCAAAGCAAGATTCTTGTGCGGGGCAAAGGGGCCGGCCGTGCTAGCTACCTAGCTAGCTAGCTCCTCTTGGATTGCTACCTAGCTTGTTCTCGTGTGTGTAGTAGTAGTAGTAGTAGTACTTCTCACTTTCTCATCCGTGGTGATTAGCTCGATGGATCAGTGTGCTACTGCTACTAATTACAACCTCGCATATCTTCTCTTCTAGTTCTTCGGAAAGATTTGGTCGTCCAAGCTCTCTCTCTCTCTCTCTAGCTAGCTACTTCGCACAAAAGTGAGCAAACTCTTTCGTTGTTCCTATCCTTTTTCGCTGTTTGCGTTGCTTTGCATTGCTAACTGTTGTGGTGTTTGCTTTAAGCTGGCCTTTTGGTGTCCTAAGGTAGATGGCGCATGATCCGAGCCTGGGGTTCGCGGACTACTTCTCGGCGGCAGATGCCACGGCCGCGTCGGTCGCGACGCTCATGCCGGCGATGGACGAGGGGACGCCGGAGCTGTTCGGCTTGCAGGCCGGGGTGGATCTGCTCGGCTGCATGCGTGGCCTGGCCGCGATGCCCGGCACGGCGTCGGCCGCTGCTTCTGCTGCTCACAGCAAGGCTGTGCTCATGGACGCGGGAGGAGACGGCGCCACCATGCGCTTCCTCAGCGAGCAGCAGCAGCATCACCAGCCGAGCCAGGCGCCGCTATCTCTGTCGCTGTGCCGGCCGGAGGGCGTGTTGCACCAGCACCTCGGCGGGTCGTCTCGGCAGCAACCGGCGCCCGCGGCGTGGATGCACGACTCGTCGGAGCCGCACGGGCACGACGCGTGGCACCTGCGCAGCTCCAGGTTCCTCGTCCCGGCGCAGCAGCTCCTGCAAGAATTCTGCAGCCTCCCCGTGGACAGCACCAAGCGCATGAAGGCGCCAAAGCCACCGCAGCAAGCAGAAGACGGCGGCGACGTCACCGGCGGGTCGTCGTCGTCGGCCTCTTGGACCCCGTCGCTGCAGATCCTGTCCATGGATGCGCTGGAGCTGCAGAGGCTCAGGGACAAGCTCTACATCATGCTCGAAGAGGTGAGCGAGCTAATCCAGACGCACTTAGTTAGGCACTGCACAAAGCGAATCTGAAAGGGAGCAAAGTTACAGCAGGTAATAGGAGTTCAATTATGGCTGCCCGAAGAGTGCACCTGGGACTAGGGCAGGGAAGCGAGGCTATTCTGGGGCCTCACCATTTGCTTTTGGAAACCTCTATTCCCTTGCCTATCTTAGGTATCTACGCGGGGGTCCCCTGCCTAGCCGGCCGGTCATACATGCAGCCAGGGACTCTCACACGCAGACGCAGGCACGGGCCTGCCATGGCTCTGCGAGTGCAAGCTGCTAGCTTTCTGCACGCTGCTCCTCCACTGCCTCTTCGCCCATCCCCTCCTTGGCCTCGCTATTCAATGCCTGCCTCAGCTCATACAAACAATTCCTACTACTGCACTGCAGCTGATCGAGCCTCAGTGGTTGCGGAGTTCTAGCTAGCTAGCTATGGTGCGCAAAAATAGGAGCGCACAAGTACTAGCCACTACAAGTTGCAGCACTGACGGTTGTTACCGTTTCACTATTACATTGCCCGTGCATCTCGATCTTTACCGAGTATACGGCCGCGCGTTCGTTTGGGCTTTCAGGTTTTGGTTTTTAGCGAATTTTTCAGGTAGATTTCTACTTGCTTAAAATTATTATATATGTCATTTGTGTCGATGTATTTGTCCTCTGCTACCATCTCAAAAATACAGATAAAAACCATTAATCGTAGTAAAAAAAAAGATGACGTCTATGTACGTACGTACGTTTCTAGTGTCTGTACTCTGTACTCGCACATTAGCTGGACGGATAGAGTAGGAGGCGAGAAGTACGCGTGTCTTTGAGCTTGGTTACTGTGTCTGAAAATATGCATGGCGCGTGCGCGCGCAGGTGGACAGGAGATACAGGAGGTACTGCGAGCAGATGAGGGGGCTGGCGGGCGGGTTCGAGGCTGTGGCGGGGGAGCGTGCGGCGGCGGCGTACACGGCGCTGGCGTCGCGGACGATCTCAAGGCACTTCCGGAACCTGAGGGACGGGATCGTGGGGCAGCTGCAGGCGGTGCGGAAGGCGCTCGGGGAGAAGGACGTGACGGCGCCGCGGATGACGCGAGGCGAGACGCCGCGGCTGAGGGTGCTCGACCAGTCCATCAGGCAGCAGAAGGCGCTGCACCAGGCCGGCATGATGGACAGCCACCCGTGGCGGCCGCAGCGCGGGCTGCCGGAGCGCGCCGTCACCATCCTACGGGCCTGGCTGTTCGAGCACTTCCTGCACCCGTAAGTACTGGTATTACTATATACGCGCCATGCATCCAACGACTCACCTGATTAATTAAGCTTCCATGTGCTGAGCTACCGATCCATGCATCTTGGGATTTATTTAAGCGAGCAAGCTTGATGTAAAACGACGCATGCAGTAGTACATTGTGCGACAATAAGTTCAAGTGCTAGCTAGCTAGTAGAATATTAAGCCAGATTAGCTATAGTAATCGCGTAAGCAAGCATACATCTCAGTGTGAGTAGTATAAGTTTTCGCGTGACACTTAATTGCGATGGTCGATCGTTCTTAATGAACTTTTTTTTTCATATGGTTTATTCCATAGCATTGTTCTTTCCGGACCACATTTGCCTCGGCATCAAATGCTCGAATGGCCATTTTTGACATATTGCCACCGTTTCTACTTAAGCCCGTGAATGTGGTGTATGTATGCACAATGAAGAAAAGGATATAGCTACCTTATCAGTGTTGGGTACAGATATATGATCTCACGCATCTTTCTTTAGTTTGATTTGTTAATTAATTAGGGTGGTGTGTTTGGGTCTAAATGTTGTTTTTTAATAAATATTTTAAAATTTGTTTCCTCGCAGCGTATTTAATTTTAAGGTTACAAGCATCCATCCATAACAAATTGGACTAGTACCGGGCTAGCTGTTTAACAATAGCGGATGCATGCATATATATATACAAACTATACATCTCTGTTCATGTACGTATATTGTCTGTTTCAATTCAGGTATCCAAGCGACGTGGATAAGCACATTCTGGCTCGCCAGACGGGCCTCTCACGGAGCCAGGTACGTTTCGTACACGTACATATATACGTACGCCGCGACCAGCAGATACATCGATCAATTGATCCCCCTAGCTAATTAAATACATCAATCGTTTGAGAGTAATGCTAAGAGTATCGCGCCCACCGATTCGATCCCCGTCGTGTAGATGGTACATCAATTCATTGGTTGCCATGTCAAGGTCAAGCCATGTCCTCTTGTGCTCGCAAATGTTTCGGAAAAAGAATCTTGTTTGGACATCCACCTCTCTTTACAGCGACATATGCTGCGCGCGCGTTTTTGACGGGGGTTCGCACGTACCGCAGGTGTCCAACTGGTTCATCAATGCGAGGGTGCGGCTGTGGAAGCCAATGGTGGAGGAGATGTACGTGGAGGAGATGAAGGACCAGGACGGCGGCGGCAGCGGCGGTGGACAGGGAAGCCTAAACCCTAACCCTAGCAGCCACGCTTCCGACGGCCAGCAGGTTGATGGAGGTGAGGGGGACGGCGGTGAGCAGAAGCCGACGCGTGCGCAGCTCCTCCACGACGCGGGCTCGCTAGCCTCCGTCGTGAACATCGGCAGCGTCGCGCGCGCGGGAGCACGGATGGAGAACTTCGGCATCATGGACCACCTCGACTTCGACGCGTACGACAGCCAGGGGGGATTCGGCACTGGCGGCGGCGGCGGCGTGTCGCTGACGCTGGGGCTGCAGCAGCACGATTCGCACGGTGGAGGCGGCGTGAACATCGCGTTCGGCGCGCCGTCCGCGCACGGCGGCGGCGCCGGGTTCCTGTTCCCGGGCGGCGAGCAGATGGATGGCGTGCATCCGGGCCACGGTCACCACGTCCAGTTCGGGGCGGCCATGGACGGCGATGCGAGCCATGGCCAGGAGCATTACAGAGGCCTGAACGCCGGGTTTCACCTGCTCCGTGACTTGGCCGGGTGATCCATCGCCGGCCGCGGGTGGAAGCAGCTGGGTTGCACGCATGCTTGGAGGTGATTGGGATGCCGCAACGGCACCCGCTGGGGATCGATTGCACGTGCACGCTCCCGTGTCTTGTGTACATTGCTTTGGCTAGCTGCTGGTTGTTTTGCCTCGTACGTACGTACGTATCTCTCTCCATGGGCGCGCGCGCGGCAGGTCTCCGTCGACGTTCGCCGAGCCGAGCTAGCTGACCATGGATTATTGTTGCATATATTTGCTTACACCAGCAGACGATCGAGCAGACGGCGCTCTCATGTGGAGCGCCCGACACAGCTAGCTTATTTGTAGTTCGAATTAACTGGTGGATGATTCGAGTTGATTATCCCAGGGTGACGCTCGTTACTTGCTTCTCGATCAATGTATGTTTTGTGGGTGTCGACCATGCAAAATGTACGGCACTGCGGCATATATACATGTAGTCGATCTGTGGTGAGAGTGCTGTGTACGTACGTACCTAAAGATATTTGCGTGCTAGAAACAGAACTGTACAATACCATTGTTCTACAGGATTTGGATAAAATTTGAGAGGCTATGTATAAGGTTTAATATACATTTGTGATTAGCAATTGGTACTTTGGTTGAATTGAATTTGGATTTTATAAAAATTTCAGAAAATTCAGATTTCAACTTGTGTTGTCGTGGTTCAATCGATCTGAACGCCATGGGTCGGCGGTCTGACCGTCATGGGGTGAGCGATTAGATCGCCATGGACCTTTAGGAAATTGAACGCTAAACACTTGTATAGATTTATTTGGGGATAAATTTGCACTTGGTGCCACTAGAATCAGAAACTGGAGTTGAAACTAGATAGAGTTTAACCGAAATCCAAAGTGAGTGTTTTCTGCTGTAGTTAAGTAGTCAGACCGCCCAATGGCCGGCGATCTGGCCGACATGGTGTCGATGGTCAATCGGCGATCCGCCGACATGGTGTCGATGGTCAATCGGCAGTGGTCCGACTAGGTAGTGGTCTTGACCACAAATCCTAGTTATGGCATGAATAAGACCCATTTCTATTGGCGAATTATCTTGAATAAGAACATCTATTTCACAAATCAATTAAACATCCATTTCACAAATCAATTAACTGAAATAAAATAAATTATCCACCCATAAACAAATACACACATGTACAATTAAGTCCAATGTTATCCCAATCAAATTCACTCTATATTGTGGAACTCCCAATTTTCTTTTATGATTTTAGACATCAAAAAGTACGCACACTGTCCTCGAATTTATTTGAGGTCGGCCTATTGCAATACAGTTGTAGCGATGGACGCAACTTGTCAGTAGGAAGATCAATGTCGTGCATACATATATAAATTGATAAGTATGAAATAATTATTACAAAATTGACAAACCTGAGGATCATTGGTCTTCGCAGAACTGAGTGGGTGCATGTTGTGACAAACATAGAATCCACAGGTATTGCCCGACGACTACTGGTGGTACTACAAAAATAGAATTTGTTAGTTCGAAAGGCATTACTACGAAGTATTATATATGATTAATGTGTACTAGTGACTACCGAGAAATCTAGATCATGTCGCAGGGCATTGATCCCTCCCTTAGATTTCCGTACCTCTGCAGCGTACGTGGTGAACGACCTACGTGATTATAAAAAGTTAACCTTAGTTATTGGGAATGAAGGAAAGACTACAATAGAGTTATCTATAAAGAAAGTATGTTTACTTATCGATTAATTGTTAGATAACTGTGTAGTCGGTTTTGTTCTTCTTTAGGTTCAAAAAGTATAGCCACTAGTGCAGGATTTACCTCTAGTTGTATGGCATAAATATGAATTTCCTTGTTGCGGTAAGTCACCAATGTCTTCGTCATGTAATTCTTGATGAAGGATGCATCCCCCTTGATGATATCCATGGAGATCAACGTGGGTCAAGGAAACCAACTAGTGATTTCGTTAATCTGGTTTCAGTCACCATGCATCCATATATATACAAAAGCAATGAGTTATATATGATATTTACCAGTATTACATAAACGTAGACCGTGATTGTACACACTTACAGTGTCCAGCATCAAATGAGTGAGACATCAAGGGCGTCGAGTGTGAAAAGAAAGAATAAGTCCTCGAAGATCAACCTAAAGACACAGTCATGAATATCGTGCTGAAGATGATGCGGCCTGAACTTGACCGTAAAGAGGTGTAAAGAAAAAACTAGAAATTCTCATAAAAGCAAAACATCTGGATTTTAATATGGTGATCCCTAATTAAAGTAGATCTATAACGGCCATTGGATGTTATTATTACTTATATCTATTATTCAAAATTTAAAAACAAAAAAGAAGATATCCCTTACTCCTGTAAGGCCAAAACCTACCTCATGTGTCTTGTTATATACTAAAAACTCATGACATGTGTATTACAACCGCTAAGAAAAAATATAAATATTTTAGAAATTCTCACAAAAATAAAAAGCATATGTCCCTTAATTAGGTGGGTCATAATTAAAGTTTTATAGAAGAAGGGTCATAATTAAAGTTGAACCATAGTAGCCAATCGAAGTTATTAAAATAAATGCTAAAAATTCTAAAAAAACCAAAGCATATTCTCAATCTAGTGGTCCCTAACTAAAACTGAACTGTAAGGGACATTGAATATTATTACTTAAAGTATATATTACTTCATGATTTAAAAATAACAAGAGAAGATATCCCTTACTCGTGTAAGGCCAAAACCTACATCATGTGGTGGTGCTTGTGAGCCAAAAAAACAAAAGAAATAGAGAAGAGAAGCCTAGGTGGTGCGTGTGAACCAGGAAAAAAAGGAACGCCAGGCCTGTACTACTATATAGTGTACAGATACGAGGATAAATGAACCGTTGGATCTTTCCGATCGGACGGCTCGTACAAAAGGGATTAACTTCCATAACCACGTGGCAATACACACACCGTTGGATCTTCAACCCAACGGCCGGTATCTCAGGGTTTCGTAGTCAACCGAACGCAGCTCCCTATTGGATGACATATGTACCATAAAAATATTTTATGTATCAGTTGTAATGTGGGCCTACACAACATAGAGATGGTAGGTATAATTTATCTTTTCAAATTGTTCCAATTTTTCTAAATATTTAAGTTTATTGACCAAATTTAACGTTCCAACGTAAAATATAAAATAATTATTTTTACGATTACAAGACATACACGCACATACATCACACGAGTGCCCCATAGCATATGCCTAGAATGACAGGGTAAGGATAAATTCACGACTTCACAAAACTTCTTCTGAGATGCATTCATGTGTATATAAAGATAAGTATAAGAATTTGTACCATGATAGGGAGAATCGTACACATATGACTTCACCACCTTACCTTTTAAAATAGATGTGTCCCATAAAAAACGAATGGTTATATGGGTAAAATACGATGGCAAAGACACTCAACCATCACTGCGTTAACTTCTTTAGCATGTTTCGTAAACAAAAATGTAGCCATGTGGATTCGACATACCAATTTACTGGTATGGAAACAGTTGGATGTCTAAGAGGATACAATATCTTAATCCTGTATCGGATATCATGCACAATATATTAGAAAAATTAGAAAATAAAGCCATCATGTTCTCTCTCAAAAGCTATAAAATATCACGTAACTCGGAGTAAAACAAGAAAGATCTACAGTTGGTACACGTTTTGAAATACATCAGTTTTCTTAAAACACATGCCATTTTTCAATTCATACATATTTGTGGTGTTACTAGACAAATTTTCTCTTATATTAAAAGGTATTCTAAATTTCTAATACCTAAGTTGGAAATACTTCGTAATAAATTTACCCGTGTGAATGGGCATGTCAGCTAGCTAGTTACATTAAGTCCAATAACGGCCCATGTGAGCCCATGTGAGTCAAACAGTGAATAGCGCCTATTTTGTGAGGGGCATCAAATCATGCTACCTTTACTGCAGGAAGAAACATTTAGAATTAAGGGCATGATTTTTTTCCATGTTATGTCTTATAGCTATGGTTTATGATTTTTAGATTATTCGTGAGAGTATAAAGTAATAAAAACTTACGTGTTGTTTTGATCAATATAAATGAAGTCGCTATAGCGTGTACTACAATCAACTTATAGACCCTGTCTTAAAAAGACAACTTGTTTAAAAACTAGTTACTATAGAAAACCGAAAAACAGCTTTTATAAGTTGAAAAGAAGAGATCCTTAGAAGAGTTCGAACACAATCAATTGTTAGGCCTCGCTCCAAGCTGCTTTAACTTTTTGGCTTCTAAAATTCGTTTTTTCTTCTTCTTTTTTTCTCACTTATCCTTTCGTATTGTCCCAAAAGATTTACAATGTTTTCAATTTTTGTGAACTTTTTTATTACGTTTCTTATTTTTTTTTAATTTATAAAAAACTAATAGCTGCTACAGTAAAAAACCAGAAAAATTTTCAGCTAACAAGGGTAGTACTGGATCGCAACAAAACAACCAGCAGGAGCAAAGAATCTACAATACGCTCTCTTTCGGCCGAGCACATCGGTTCTCAGTGGACGGCTGCACCAACCGGACAATGTGATGACCCAATCACTCCAGTCCACCACGCGCTGCCCACCATGACCATCATCCTATCGCTCACGCTGTCACGCACCTTCCACAGTCCACCTTCCCCGTGCCCGACTCCACACACCACTCCGCACCCTTCGTTGTTGCCTCACCACCACCACCACCACGCGCACTCATCCCCTTCATCTCCTACCACCCCGCATGCGGCGCAGACGGGCACGCCTCCACTACCCGCCGTAATGGCCGTCCTCGTCATCCTCCTCCTCGCCCCCTTCCTCCCGTACACCGCCCTCGCCGCCTTCTCCCCGCCCTTCTCCTTCTTCATCTCCTGCGGCGCCGCCTCCAACATCTCCTTCCCGTCCGATGCCCCCGCGCGCACCTTCATCCCGGACACCGCCTTCCTCTCGCCCGCGCGCGTCCCGGCAGTGACCAGCTCGAACTCCAATCACACCTCCCCTCTGTACGCCGCCGCGCGCGCCGCCCACTCAACCTTCTCCTACAGCCTCGCCTACCCCGCCTCCGCCGCGCAAAACGCGTTTCTCGTCCTCCGCCTCCACTTCTTCCCCTTCCCCACCTCCCGCCCCCCCGTGAACCTCTCCTCCGCACGCTTCACCGTCTCGGTTCTTGACGAGTACACCTTACTGTCCTCCTTCTCGCCACCGAGCGCCGGTGTCGTCAAAGAGTTTTTCGTCCCGCATGGCAGCTCCGGCGATTTCCGCATCACGTTCACCCCGGACGCTGGCTCCGCCGCATTCGTCAACGCCGTCGAGCTGTTCCCGGCTCCGCCGGAGCTGCTGTGGAACCACTCGGTGACGCAGGTGGGCGCCGCGGCGGGCGACAACATCGTCCTGTGGCAGCAGACGGCGCTGGAGACGGTGTACCGCCTCAACGTGGGAGGCCCCAAGGTGACCAAGGAGAGCGGCACGCTGTGGCGGACATGGCTCCCCGATGACCCCTACCTCTACGCCGTCGAGGTCTCGGGTTGAACAGTACCTCCATCCCGATCGTCTACGACCAGTCGGCCGGATACACCGTGGAGGTGGCGCCGGACATCGTGTATAAGACGCAGCGCGCGATGAACGTGACGGAAGTTCTACTGGCGAGCATCTCGGGCCTAAATTTCAACGTCACGTGGACCTTCCCGGCGGAACCGGGGTCCGACTACCTCGTCCGCCTCCACTTCTGCGACTACGAGGTCCTCAGCTCCGTCGTGGGAGTTGGCCTCGTGTTCAACGTCTACGTCGCGCAAGCCATTGCTAGCCAAGACCTCGCGCCAAAAGACTATGCGAGTGAGAATATGCCGAACCAGGCTTTCTACGTAGACTACGCGGCCAGGGCGCCGAGCGCCGGGAACCTCACGGTCAGCATCGGCAGATCGGTGAAAGGCAGCCCGAGCGAAGGCGGCATACTGAACGGGCTGGAGATCATGAAGCTGCGACACGCCGATTTGAGCTCGGCCGGCTCGCGCGGTAGGACGAAGAAAATCCTCATCGTCACGCTCTCGGCGGTGCTCGGCGCCGCTGTTCTGGCTTGCGCGGTGCTCTGCTTGTTCTCCATGCTGCGGAGGCGAAGGCAGATGCCGCGGCCCGCGCCGGAGGAGAAGGAGAGCACGCAACTAACGTGGTCTCCGTACACGCAGGGCGGCTCCGGCTGGGTTGACCAGTCGAGCCGTTTAGGCGAGGGCACGACCGGCGGGCAGAGGGTGAGCACGCAGCTGCACATCTCGCTGGCGGAGATCAAGGCGGCCACGGACAACTTCCACGAGCGCAACCTCATCGGCGTCGGCGGGTTCGGCAACGTGTACCGGGCGTGCTCGGCGACGGCACGCGCGTGGCAGTGAAGCGCGCCATGCGCGCCTCGAAGCAGGGGTTGCCGGAGTTCCAGACGGAGATCGTCGTGCTGTCCCGCATCCGGCACCGCCACCTGGTGTCACTCATCGGCTACTGCAACGAGCAGGCGGAGATGATACTCGTGTACGAGTACATGGAGAAGGGCACGCTTCGGAGCCACCTGTACGGCTCCGAGGAGCCGCCGCTGTCGTGGAAGCAGCGGCTGGAGATTTGCATCGGCGCGGCGAGGGGCCTGCACTACCTGCACACCGGCTACTCGGAGAACATCATCCACCGCGACGTCAAGTCAACCAACATCCTCCTCGGCGACGGCTTCATCGCCAAGGTGGCCGACTTCGGGCTGTCGCGCATCGGCCCGTCGTTCGGGGAGACGCACGTGAGCACGGCGGTGAAGGGCAGCTTCGGGTACCTGGATCCGGAGTACTTCAAGACGCAGCAGCTGACGGACCGGTCGGACGTGTACTCCTTCGGCGTGGTGCTGTTCGAGGTGCTGTGCTCGCGGCCGGTGATCGACCAGAGCCTGGACCGCGACCAGATCAACCTCGCCGAGTGGGCGGTCAAGTGGCAGCAGAAAGGGCAGCTCAACAAGATCACCGACCCAAGGATCATCGGGCAGGTGAACGAGAACTCGCTGCGCAAGTTCGCCGAGACCGCGACGAAGTGCCTGGCGGACTACGGCCAGGACCGGCCGTCCATGAGCGACGTGCTGTGGAACCTGGAGTACTGCCTGCAGCTGCAGGAGACGCACGTCAAGAGGGACGCGTTCGAGGACAGCGGCGCCGTGGCCACGCAGTTCCCCGCGGACGTGGCTGTGCCGCGGTGGATGCCGTCGTCGAACAGCTTCTTGATGGATGATGCGGACGACACCGGCATGACCGAGGTGGGCGTCGCCAACAGCAAGGTGTTCTCCCAGATGAGCAGTGGCGAGGGACGATGAGCTAGCTGGTGCACCAATTGTGCAGCAGGCCGTCGTCACGTACTAGCTATAGTGTCTGGTTAGATAACCAGGAGTACGTTACGTTGTTCCTTTACCGTTCTCTGCATCCTCTGATTCCCAGGCATGTCACGGCAGCCGAAACTTCAGAATTGTTGTTGAAACGTGCATGGCACACACCGTAATCTGAAGCAACATGTGGCGCATTTTTCTGTCCCTGCAATCTGGACATAAGATTGACTGAATTTATTTTTTTGGTGCTCTGCATTGTTCGCATGGGAACAAAACACTTGCCTTTTCTTCTTTCCAAGCGGCCACACGCAGCCAAGCTATAGTACGAACTGATAGTACTATGGTGGGGGCCTGACAGAGAAATCTTCTATGAGGGACGTGTCAGCGGTCGTTCTAAACGGCTTTATGGTTTATAGCTTATTTGGATTTTTTTTATGATTTATGGTTTATTTTTTATTACTTGGTATTGTAGCTGATTTATTTTATATAGTAGTTGTTGATGGTTTTTGGCATAATTAAATTTAAAAAATAAAAAAGGTTAGTCTATCATAAATAATACAAAGAAATACGAGAAAAATAAAAGACAAAAAACCATAAAAGACAAAAATGTGAAACTAGATAGTTTGTATTATAGTGGATGTTGGTTTATTCTACGTAAAAAATATTATATCAGTACGGACAATACAAAATAATAGAGAAAAATAAGAAAACATAAAAAGCTAGAAAAGGTAAAAATTATAAGCTATAAACTTAAAAGTTAGAAGCTGAAAGTGTTTAGAACGGGCGTATGTGTGTTCAGCGTCAGTCTGATGCGGTTAAATTATCCTAAGCATGTTCCACAGATCGGCCACCTAATTCTTCGGTTAGATAATGATTAGCTTATTGGTTGAACACTCGTTAATGGGATAATAAACTACTCGCTTTAGACTCAGGTGGTAATCCAATGTTCCAACCTGAACAGTATCACATCACCCCAAAGACACACTAAGAAAGTCAAAAGCTGTTTGGAAACGTGTTACTTTTTAACATTTCTTTTTATTTTTTTGATATTATTTTAATTAAATATCTCATAAAAATACCGGTCACTACGATATTAGTTTAGCTAAAAATCAAAAGTAACAGCCTTTATAACAGAGCAAGTTGCTTTCATTTTCACCGATTTGAATGCAACAAGCTTAGCAGCCCTATGAGACAGACAGGATGGCTTAAACCACGTACTACCATACCGAGTACGGTTCTGTTTTTTCAAACTAAAATTGTTTTTCGCTTTTATACAAAGAACTTTTAAATGGAGTATTTTTTCAAGATATAGTCTACTAGTTAATTATATTACATACTTTATTGACTTTATTTATATTGGCAAAATCACATATGAATTTTGTTATTCGGCTCAATTATGCCCTACATCTATCTAACAAACAAAAAGCATGAAGATATATTGCCGCGAGTAGACCATCATGTTGGTTACACGCAATTTCAAAAAATTGAAGGTAGGTTTAATTATTTACCGACTAAACTAAGATAATTATAACATTTTATTTTATAGAATTTTAAATTCATATAAAATTACATAATTAGAGATAAATAATGAAAAAATAAATACAAAATAGGTATTTCGACAATAGATACTCCCCCATGCATCATGCGTATGTCCTAAAGGAAACCGCAGGCATGAAGTCATTGGAGGTGTAAATCCACCTTAGCAGCAGCGACGCCGAGCACCTTAGCCTAGAGAACTTCGACAAGCCATGCCCTTTTCTTTAAATTTTCACGTCATGTTGTGTTCCCAAACAACATTAACTTTTACCTTAACTAATTTTGCATTTCTTGCAACTCTTCGCTGGGATTTCACCATCTTCCCCTACTCCATTCAAACCATCACTGATTTCTTCATTCTTCGTGAGCCTCTCTGCAATTCCTCACACCTACACCGTATCCACCATCCCGTCTATCTAACCTCCACTCCAATTTGGCTGATTCTTCACTGTGAAGCGTCGTCGTCGTCGCTGTCGCCCCACCACCTCCGGCTCCCTCTGGATGCGCCAACCTCACCAGACGACTCCCCTTGACGTCTTCCTTGCTTTTGCGCACGCTAGTTCTTCTTCTCTGGTGCTGTCGCCGTCGCCCCACCACCGCCGGCTGCCTGCTCGCCACCCGCGCCTCCGCTGTTCGCAGTCGGCCGTGACGCTGCCTCTTGACGCTGTCCCAAGGCCCCTCCAATCCATTTTGAGCATCTCCCATGCCCGCCGCACCGCCGATCGCTGGAGCCGTTGCCGCCACACCGCCTCCCTGTTTCTCCCTCTCTCTCTCTTGATCTCTTTCTCTCTGTCTCACTGCCTGTGAGACCCAAGAAAGGCAGTGTAATATTCTCTCTCTTGATCTCTTTCTCTCCCTGTCTCACTACCTGTGGGACTCAAGAAAGGCAGGGCTAATATTGGTGTTTATTCAATTTTATGTTTGGAAGAAAGACTCTGACGGCTATTTTGGATGGCAAATATCGCGATGATGGTATTTTTCATATTTTTTGGGTTTATGATAGTATTTTGTAGCCTTTCTCTTTTACGATGATATTTTTTAATCACGAATTTTTACAGTGGCGCCGAACAAATTTGCTCAAAAAAATAAGGTGGACACTTTTTGGTCGTAACCTGGTCGCTGTTGCAGGCGTTGCTTTCTTTTATTTCTCTTGCACGGTTACAAGACTCAGGTTTGCCTTATACACCAACACCACCAGTACTTTGGACTACGAAACGGACTCGACCTTGTGCGGCAAGCAGACTCAGGGCCTGTTCTTCAGGCCACAAGCCGGCCGACTTTTAGCGATTCACTGATTCAACTTTTAAACGAAGTATTTTCTTAAAATAAGGTCTACAAGTTCAACGTAGTACACGTTAAAAGCTTAACATTTGTATCAGCCAAAATCGCAAATGAGTATCGATCTCTCCGTAATCTGTACCGTAAATAACCAAAATTCAAAAATTTTAACCAAAAATCATAAGCCGCAGCCAAAAAGAACAGGTCCTCAACTTCGACTTGCACTGTACGCACACAGCATGCAGTCCTGGACGCACACGGCTAGGACAACGGCCACAACTCTTCAACGTCTTAGACTTCTTTCACGGGCACTTTGGGCCAAACCGTGCACAGAGATCTTCCACCCACGAAGCCCAAAGAAACCCGCACGCCGATGACCAAAAACCACGGCCCGAAAGCCTGCGGTGACCGGCGCGGCCACGACGCGTGGGTCCCGCCACCGCTGCCCTCCAGTCCTCCTCTTCCACGCGCTCGCTGAATTCCCGCCGACCTCCAGCTGTTCCCCATCGCCATTTCCATTTGATTTCCCCAAAAACTCCAAATCCCCACCAAATCCGCCTCCACCGCCATGGCTTCCTCGCCGAACCCTAACCCTCTCGCCGTCCTCCTGCTCTGCCTCCTCGTCTCCCAGTCCGCCGACGCCCGCTTCGCTCCTGTGGACAACCACCTCCTCGCCTGCGGCGCTGCCGCCCCGGCCGTCCTCCCCGACGGCCGCCGCTTCGTCCCGGACTCCGGCTGCGCCTCCACGCGCCTCCGTTCCCCGGCTCCCAGCCTCCCCTCCGCCGCCCCCAACGCGCCCCCGCCACCGTCCCCTCTCCACGCCGCCGCGCGCGTCTTCCCCTGCCGCGCGTCCTACGACTTCGCCGTCCGCCGCCGCGGGCACCACATCCTCCGCCTCCACTTCTACCCCTTCGACCCCGCCCTCGCCTCCGCACGATTCCATGTCTGTGCCGCGGGATTCCTCCTCCTCCACAATTTCACCGCCTCATCCCCCATCGTAAAGGAGTTTATCCTCCCCGTGCACTCGGACGTCCTCGTCCTCACCTTCGTCCCCGAGTCCGGCTCCACCGCCTTCGTCAACGCCATCGAGCTCGTCTCGGCGCCCGAGGAGCTTGTCGGCGACATCGGCACCCTCGTCGCACGTGGCGTCGCCGACCGGATCGACGGGTTGTCGTCTCAGGTCTTGGAGACGCTCTACCGGATCAACGTCGCCGGGCGCAAGGTCACGCCGTTCAACGACACGCTGTGGCGGACATGGGCCAACGACGGGCGCTTCCTCGTCAACACAGAATCGTCCAACACTATGGTATGGTCATTTGGTGGCCGGATTGCTTATCCCAAGGATAGCAGGTTGATGAGCCGAGAGGTGGCTCCCGACAACGTGTACGACTCGGCAAGGTCGGTGAGGTCAGAGGGCAATGTGACATGGGCTTTTCCGTGCCTGCTGGCAGCAGGTACCTAGTTCGCATGCACTTCTGTGACATTGTGAGCAAGGTGCTGTATGAGCTCTACTTCAGTATCTATGTCAATGGGCATCTTGCAGCGAAGGACTTTGATATTTCCAGTGCCACTGGGTTCTTAGCCTATCCTTATTACATTGACTTTGTCGTGGATGTTGAGGATGAAGGAATGCTGAAACTGGCCATTGGTGGCTCAAAGAAGAGCCGACCTGAGGAAGTGAGCGGTATCCTTAATGCACTGGAGATAATGAGGATGAACAAAACGGGTGGCGGTATGGATGGGGATTTCCCAGTTGCTCTGGACATGGAGTATGTGGTGAGTAAGGGGATCGGGGAATTTGCCCGCTCACTGTTTTGTGGTTTAATCTTTGCGGGGTTGTTGTTGGTTTTGGTCATGCTGGTGCTGAGGTTGAGGACCGAGCTGAGGAATGATGGTACAGCTTGGTCTTGTCAGCCAAAGGATTCTGGTGACGGGAAATTGGCTAGAGCGTATCAGCTTGTGCCCACTAAGACAGACTATTGAGCTACATGAGATGAGCATCTTTGAGGAGCTTCAAACTGCGGCTGTTGTATGTATCTGATGACAGAATGCTGTGCTTCAGTTGTAAGTATTGTAGTTTTATACTTTTACTCCAGTCACGGTTGATATTCGATTGTTTGAGCTTGGCTAATGGAGAACACGGTCATTGTGTTGTATTTTACTTTAGATATGTGTTTGTATTACTATTACTTTACACACTTGACACTCCTATCCAATTCGTGAAATATGCTTGAAGGAATGCCTGTAATATTTCTAGTTTTACTTATGGTGCCAATGTGTCATAGTACTGTAATTTCATTATGCCATTAGGAGTACCCCTTCTCATGGAAATTATTACTTGACACAAAGATATTTATAGAATTGCAGAAACAAAAGGCTATCTTATGATTGCAGCATAATTTAGTTATTGCAAGGGGTGAAGGGGCAAGCTTTTGTTCAAACCAATAAAAAATAGTTGCACTGTTTCCTGTAGTTTTACCCAAATTTCAAAAGAAGACATCATTCTCTGTTTTGTGCTGCCACCCTACTTTGGCCCTCATCACTAAGCGCAATCCGTAGTCCGGACTAGTTTTACCCATCTGCCACAAAATTCATGAGATGAATTGTTTGTTTGACTGCTTGGTGGATTCAATCCCACCAGCTTTACCATATGTACCAAGGGATGGTGTTGCATTGTTCCTTTTGAAGTCGAACTTCTACAGAATCTTTGCCTGCCCATTCGGACATGCTTTCTATATTAAATTATTCATGATGATTTATTTTTACGCATATTCCTTCTATGTTTTAAAAAAATTCTACAACAAAGCTATCTCCCTGAGAATTTCACCATCCTACTCTGCCTATTGATGTTTTGATTGCAGTGTGTTTCTGTAGTGCAGAGTTACTTTGTAGTATCTTGATCTATCTGACCACTGGTAACAACAGAGGAAAATCTTTCTATCCTAGCCAGTAATGTTAGTCCACCTGATGATTTTTTGCGTTTGCAAAGCTCGCATGCCTTTTCTGTTAAGAGTTTTAGGATATTTTCCATTCAAAACTTTTCTTAGAGAGTGGTGTACTTTTAATTGGGTTTGATGACTAATTTGTTTATCATGTTAATCAAATAAGAACCTTGAACGTATTAACACTAGTAGATCCCAACTTCCCAATTTGAACAATACTTGGTCATTGATGTGACAAAACTTTATTAGTGGAACTTTCTGATACCATCACTTGGTTGCGCACTTCTTTAAAGTCTCATTGGAATCTTCAGCAACTCAGTGTTGCTATACTGCTGTGGGTGGCTCTTGTTGTGAGATTGCTTTCGTGAACTGCACGGTGTATATGGTTCACTGTCAATTATCATCTTCTGCTTCGTTTGTTCAGCATGATATGTGCCATTTCCAACTCCTGAATAGTAATAATCCGTTGTGATAAGAGTAGTTCTAAATGCGGTTCCCTCTTGTTTCTGATTCTCTTGCATTGTTAACATTTTTTTGGTCACGCCATATTTGAATGATTCTTTTTTTTTTTCAAATAGGAACCTCTTATGAATGATTTTGCATACTCCAAATTGTAGTGCATTCCCTTGTTGACATTTCCAGTAACTGCTGAGTTGGTAACTGCATCTTTGAAATTTATGCTGAGCACCCTTTATTGCCTGCTTTGATGGGTTTCCCTCATCTCTGAATCCAAATAACAAGGTATGTAGATTGATCTATTTATTTTAGGGTCCCCGAATATAAATTGGATCCGCCCATCTAAGCATGAATGGCCCATCACGACCAACTGGCCCGACCCATCATTCCCCATTAGACATGGTTCTTGTAGTAGTAGATTATGATGGTGTTGTATACGCCACAATTTTAATGTTATGCAGAAAGGAACAGCTTAGGGGATAAAATTTTCGCGGTAAGTATTCCCAATACTTTTTGACAAGGTTGCAAATAGCGTATAGCGGCATTTAGCAGCGAGGGGTCCGCTTAGCGTTCCACGATATAGTGTGATATATCGGCCGATAAACGTCAAAAAAAGTCATGATTATAAGATCAATTCCAAAAGTATTGCATAGTTAGCAAAATAGAACGCTCAGGATGACAAGATACATCTACGATATTGTAACATCCTAAAACGGGAATATTGTAATTACAAAATTATAAAAATCTTTTAATTTTTTCTCACTGTATCTTAATTTCTTAATTTGGATTCTTGCCAAAAACTCGACTAATAAAAATCAAAACCTTGGAATCAAGAACCAAGATTAAAAATCAAATTAAGGAAAATCCAAATTCCCTTGGAAGTCTTAAATTCAAAGCTAAAAAAATTGGAACCCGGATATTCAAAACCAAGAATAGAAATTGAAACCAATATAAAATCTTCCCATCCAATTTTCATGTCCAAAAATTCAAATTCTGAAATTTAAAAAAATGTATCTCTCAAAACTCGACAAACTTAAAATTCAAATGTTGAACCCAAAATTTTGAACCAAGTTTTCAAATTCAAAACCTAATTTTGAATCTAAAACTGAAATTCAAAATTAAGAAAATCTTCAAAAATCTTTAGACCTTCAACCCACTTTTCCTCCTGACCTTTTTCCTCCTTCCCCTTCTTTCCCCTACTCCAGGCGCCCACGGCCCACCCGACCATCTCATGCTTCCTCCTCCATCACGCTCGCCTCTGGCTGCTTAGCCGAGCTAGCCAGCTCCCGGCTCCTCACGTCTTGCTCGCCACCGGTCTAGCTTCTTCCTCCTCCATGGCCTTTGGCCCACCCCAGTTTCCTCCTTCCTTCCCCTCCTCCGCTCCTGCCTTTTGCTCGCCTAGGCTGGCGGCCCAGTTCCGGCTCCCTCAAGTGCACCTGCCACCGGTCTAGCTTCTTCCTCCTCCATGGCCTTTGGCCCACCCCGGTTTCCTCCTTCCTTCCCCTCCTCCGCTCCTACCTCTCGCCGCCCAGTGGCCAAGCCAAGATCGCTCGCTACTCCTCACTGGCCACCACCTTGATTTCTCGTCACCCCCGGTTTTCCCGTCACATCCGAGCCCTGCGTCTATGTAACATCCCAAAATTTGGATAACCAAAATTTTGGAATTTCTTTTAAAACATTTCTTAAATTTTTCTGGCATTCAAAATTTCTTTTGAATATTTAAATCTTTTAGGCTTTGTGGTGTGCAAATTAAGATATTAAGAAATATTATCCAACTCTAAAAGCAAAGTTGGTGTTAATAAATAAAATAGAAAATCAAAGGATCTACACACAAATTAACATTAAATATTAAATAATGGAAATAAAATCGAAATCAAATTACTTAGATAAAAGAGAAGAAAAGGTGAATAGCTAAAATTTAAATTCTAAAATTCAAAGGTCATGCAAAATTGAAAGCATTAATCTTAAATGTAAAATAGAAATTTAAATTAAAATCCAAATCCTACTTGTGCCTTCTTTTCCTTTCCTTTTCTCCTCACTTCCATGGGCCCACTTTTTTCCCTCTCCTCCTTTTTCTTTTCCTCCCATTTCCTTTCTTTGCCTAGCAAGCCAACCCACCGCCTCAGACTGCATTTCTTCCTTCCCCGCCCACGCTGCCCCACCCAAGGCCGCAGCCGCCTCGCCACCAGCCCAGCCTCACGCCCCGCCGCCTCCAGCAGCACCGTCGCCGGCCCCACCCCTGCTCCCCTCCTTCCTCCTCGCCTCCTGCTTCGCCCGGCCCCCGCCGCCCATTCGCCGCCCCGCCGCCGCCCGAGGCGTGGACCCCAGCCGCCGCCTCCCGCGAATCCCGCCGACGCCTCCCTCCGCACGCCGAGCCCTCGCGCCTGCTGCTCCGCATCGCGTGCGTCTGCCTCGCCTTGTCGCCACCTCCTCGCAAAGCCAAGCCCCGCCGACACCACCGCCGCACGCCCGACGCGACCGACGACCCTCCGTGGGCGTAAGTGAGCTCCGCGCCTCCCTTGCCTCCCACCGCCTGCTTCTCCACCCTCCGTAGCTCCAGTCATGCCCCAACCGCGCGGCCGCCGCTGCCTCCTCGCCGTATCCCACCTCCGGTGAGTCCCTCCAAAATTGAGCGCCCTCCGTGCCACCACCCCGCCTACTCTCCATCCAAATGAATTGAAAACATCACACGAGCTAGCCGCACGGCCTTCTTCCCCATTCTCCGGCCGCCGCCGCCATCTCGCTGCCGCCTCCTCCTCGGACATTCTCCTGATTCCTGGGAAGCATCCTTGAAGACCCCGAACTTCCCGGCATCGCCGAGTTTCTCCCCACTCTAAGCCGCCGTGCCGTGAGCTTCAACCGCGCCGGTCCGTCCGCGCCACCAAGACACTGTGGACCCTCCTCGCCGACCAACAGGGGGTGAGCTTCCTCTGCCTCATCGCGCTAGCGCCACGGATACCCTCTCCCATGCCGGCCGCCGCCTTTTCCACCCTCTTCACGGCCGCCGGCCGCCGTCCGCTTCTCATCGCCGCCGCCACCGCGCCACCTCCCAAGGCTCTTCCCTTCCCTACAGGACAGCATTTCTCCGCCCCGCCTTTCCCCCACCGCCGCCGGCCGGCAACTCGACGCCGAGGGCCGCCCGAGCTCCTCCGCCGGCTCCTACCTCGGCTCAACTAGCATCACGCCTCCATCCGATCGGTAACATCGAAGCTCTGCTAATCACGCGACATGTTCGCCGAGCGACCCGAGTTCGAGTCCTCCGTCATAAAGATTGGGTGGATTTTAGAAAACAAAATTTTGCCGCCAATGTAAGGAAAAATCAGGAAAATTCAGAAAATAAATTATAAAAGATGCTAAAATTTATTAGAATATAAATGAGATTGTTTAAGATTTAAACTTCGATTAGCTATCACATGTGAATGACGTGGTTCGCATAAATAAATTAAAAGATTAATTATTAATTAGGGCATTGGTTATGTTGTGACCTGGATGGATAAAGATCTCAACTATAAATCCATTCAAGTTAAATTTAAGAAAAATAAATTGGGTATTATATTAAAACTATTATGGCAAGGCTTAAAAGGAAATAATACCCTTGCATGAAAAAGAAAAATATATGCTTTAACAATTATCATGTCATCATTAAACAAATCTCCTTAGTAGATTTAATTAAAAGGCAATATTAAAATATGAACCCATGTAGCAAGCCTTGCTAGTTAAATAAATTTAAATTAAAAATAATAGCTATGCCTAATAATCACTAAAGTGTAGGCACAACAATAATAATAAATCTTAACACTAGATTTAATAAATAATAATGTTTAGTATGGAATAACAATTTAAAACCCATACAAATAGATCCTAATCCCAATTAAGCTATGTCAAGTAATAACCATAGATACATAATGTATCATACCACAAAATGCTATATACACAGACTATAAGACTAACTCGGTAGGTTAACAATTGCATACATCGCTCATATATCACATAAGCCCTGAATATTAGCGTTCGACAAAATAATACATGGCTAGACTTGTACACCAACTTATAGGTCTAACCTAACTCATGGAACTTCCTAAATAAATGTAAAATGATAAAAGAGATTACTACTAAAAAGATCAAGTCATCATATTCTACCCCGGCTATGCCTCAAATCACTCGAATCACACATTAACCCAGAATAAAACCAAATTGAGTTTGTTCGGATTTATTTGGATCTTTTGAGTTATTTGCCTTTATTTGAATTCAGTCATCTAGCGCGTAATTAGAAATTGGAAACCGTGAAGATTCAGAGGTCGAGCTCGAAGAGAAGATAGAGACCAAAAGCTCAAGAGAAAGCATTGTGTGAGCTCAAGACCGCATGTAAACCGCACCAAAGTAGTCAATACTTGATCATGTTGAACCTACATTTTCTACAAATTACTTTTGTTTAAATTATCAAATTGCATGCTGTTATTTTATGTACAAATACATGCTTAATTCAATATTCTAGTTATATGCCCATTGTTTGCCTTGATTAATATTACACCCCCTTTGTTGAATATTTGAATATATGAACCTTGTCGCCCTAGCGAAATTATGATAGTAACCTTTTGAAAATAAGTCCGTAATTTATACGCCATGCGTAGTGTTGCATATGTATTCATGGGCGAGAAAATTCCCAAGCATCACTTTTAATCATGAGAAAATTTGGTTGGGCGTCATGGTGGTAATGACGGTATATGTTCGATATGATTATTTTGTGATCCCAAAACCCTACTTGCTTGAATATCCGGGCGAATGGTTCGATGGTGTGTGTGTGAATGGTGCAAAGGAGGCACAAAGTGGATTGTGGTAGAATCGCCCGATACCATTAAGGACTGAATCTTGTCATGATCTCCCACGAAAGCAAGGCAACCACAAGTCCAGAAGTACAACTTGGCTAAGTAAATTTATCGAAACTCCGGACTCATCTCACCGGTAGTGGAGTGAAGTGGATAAGCAAGGGCAAGGGGAGGCCTAAAGGGACACCAAGGGGAGGGTGAAGTTTTCCAGCTGTTCTAAGCGTTACGGGAAGTGGAGCCCGGCTGCGTTAGTAACTGTGGAAAACATCCCGCATAACGTATGGGACCCACCGCACGTGGATAAGCCCATTGGGTGAGATGACAAAAGGAACTAGATACTTTGAACAGTCACTGTGATGGTCTGCTCAACCACATGACTAAGGAATCGTGTGGGGCAAAGAGTTGATTGTCTCTTGTGGTGAAAGTGTACAAACTCTGCAGAGTCAAAACTATTCGAATAGCCGTGCCCACGGTCAAAGGCGGACATGGGAAACTTAACCAGATATAGTTCTATTTCAAAAACTTTGTGGGTGGGAAGGAAAAAGTGAAGGGCAGTGCAAGGCCCTGGTTTGTGTTGTCCTGGGTGTCGCCCCAGTGATAAGTTAAGCGGCTATAACGCTGAAGGATTAAGCATATGGTGCAGATGCCATGTAATGGTGGACGGAATATGAATCGCTACTGTTATTGCATTCTCATATATATTACGGTTTGTTCAAACTGCTAAGTCTCAGGAGGTTTTCTATGTATTATATTTCAAAAGCTAAACGATGATAAAGCTTCGCTTTTACAAAGTAAAGTGATAGGAAGATAAATAGAGTCGAGGAAGAGTGGATGACTGTTGTGGTAAATACATAACGATGATTGGTGGATTCATGCCGATTATAAAAGAGAATATTAGAGAGGGTTTATGAGAAATAAATCGGTGGAGTCTATATGAATGGATGGGTTAGAAAGATGATTTAAATGATTTTGGAAGATTAGAGTGCAAAAGAAATTGTTGGATTACAACACTAATATAAATTCTTGAGAGATGTTAGTAATAATGTGGTTGATAGGATTTGATTAAAATATCGAAGGATGAATTGAATTTTGGGTACATCGGAGGAATAATAATTCAGAGTATAATCTGGATCAATGATTTTGGAAAATTAGAAGAGTGTAAAGGCAATTGTTGGATTTGATGGGATTAACAGAATTGATCTAGATAGATGATTTGAATTTGAGGAAATTTGGAGATATGATAATTGAAGCATAAACTAGATTAATGATATTCTTGGTGCGAGGTATTGATGAATTAGTTAGAGATAAATAATGAAAATAAGGGTGATTATGAAGAGAGCAATTTATGGTTTTGGATCATTAGCGAAATGATTGATTTGTTAGAAAGTTCGATATGAATGATGACGGTGGATTAAAAAGTAATCCTATTAGGGAATCATTGGAATTGTATAGGGAGTTGGGGAATATTGATTACAAGATTGGACTAGTATGAATTCGAATATGTGAAGACATTGGTGGATTCAAAAGGAATGTATATATATAAAGGGTTTGATCGGTGGATTAGCTAAATGATGCCACTCATTGTTTGGAGTCTTAGACGACATTTAGTAAGAAAATTGTGTCTTTGGGGAATTAAGTCAATTATGGCATTTGGGGAGTGAGTCAATTTGGCAATCGCTGGGAAGTTTTAGGTAGCGATAATGACATTATGGTTTAATAATAACAATGCTACCAAAAGCGTTTCCTGGCAAATAAAACAACCCGAGCCTTTCCGTTGCTAAGCCATGCATACTATATATTTGCATTCTGTATTGGCTCATGAGCACGGTGGTTAGTGTGCTCACACGCTCTCATAACAAAATCCGCACTCGTGAATCGGATCACTACGCATCGCAATACTTTGGTCTTGAAGGCAAGGAAGGTGAAGACGCCAAAGGCTAGGTCGCGAACCTCCAGCTGGTCGCTCGTGGGCATGTCTCAAGGTCCCACCTGTGCTTCGTTCTTCCGCCGCAATTTTTTCGATTTCGCCTAATCGCCCCATGAGTAAGTTTACTATTTTATTTATGCTTCCGCATGGTATGTAATTGATATTCATTTTCAGAATCGTGAGCACTATCTACCGATCCGTGGAATAGTGCATTAAATCACTGGGATTCCGGATAGTAAAATCGGGGCCCTACAGCTACCACCGCCTCGCCGCCCCCACGCCTGTGCCCCCGCTAGCCTCGCTGCCGCCCGACGCTACCCCTCAACGCCACCTCCGCTCGGCATTACTCGCTGCGCTTGGCTTCAATGGCATTCAACGGCCGACCACCCTCCCGGCTATAAGAGGTGCCCTGGACTTGTCTCCTCACCCTATTGTGCCTTCCTTCTTCCCTGCGAGCTCGCCAAGCCGCCTCGGGTTCACGCCGCCATCGCCACTGCGTCGCCTGCCTCTCCGGTGACCCTCCACAATCGACCTCGCCACGGCGTGCCCTCGAGGGCTCCTACCTTCTCCTCGACACTGACACCGGTGCCCCCGCCAGCCGCACGACTGCTCTTCCTCGCCTCGCCAAAGCCGACTCCACCGCCGCCATCTCCTCGGCCAGCCCTAGCCCGATTCCTCACTGTGGAGCAGCTCCTATGTGCCAAGCTCCCCAACTATATATATATATATATATATATATATATATATATATATATATATATATATATAGAGAGAGAGAGAGAGAGGGGGTAAACTACATAGGTACCGGTGCTTAGGCACCTATGTCAAGAATCGTCTGATACACATATATGATTGATATATTTTTTGGAGTTTGAGTATGAAAATATTTTATACCTCTGATATATTTATGGTAAGTGAGTTTTGAACTCATTTCAAACTAATTTGAACTGCTTTCAAATTTAACGTGACTATAGTGAGTATATACCATGAAACTAGTTAAACTAAAGTTGAATTTATTTTTGGGAGTTTGATATCTCAAATACACTTTTTATGGATATGTGAAGATACTCACATCAAATGTCGCTAATCTCAAAGCACATCAACGAATATTGATTTGGGTGCCTAGTCACCATGGTGTATGCACATATGTGCAGTATGTATTGGGCCTTAGTAGGCTAATTAGCCTAGGCTAAGGCCCCTTCAAAACAGCTTTTGGCTTAGTTTCTAGAAGTCAAAAGTCATTTTGATCGTGTTGGTTTCTTAATGCAGTTTTTTTTATCTTTTTCCTTTGCATTCTAGAAGTCAAAAGTCATTTTGATCGTGTTGGTTTCTTAATGTAGTTTTTTTTATCTTTTTCCTTTTAGCGTTCGACAAAATAATACATGGCTAGACTTGTACACCAACTTATAGGTCTAACCTAACTCATGGAACTTCCTAAATAAATGTAAAATGATAAAAGAGATTACTACTAAAAGATCAAGTCATCATATTCTACCCGGCTATGCCTCAAATCACTCGAATCACACATTAACCCGAATAAAACCAAATTGAGTTTGTTCGGATTTATTTGGATCTTTTGAGTTATTTGCCTTTATTTGAATTCATCATCTAGCGTAATTAGAAATTGGAAACCGTGAAGATTCGAGGTCGAGCTCGAGAAGATAGAGACCAAAAGCTCAAGAGAAAGCATTGTGTGAGCTCAAGACCGCGGTAAACCGCACCAGGCGAGTCAATACTTCGATCATGTTGAACCTACATTTTCTACAAATTACTTTTGTTTAAATTATCAAATTGCATGCTGTTATTTTATGTACAAATACATGCTTAATTCAATATTCTAGTTATATGCCCATTGTTTGCCTTGATTAATATTACACCCCCTTTGTTGAATATTTGAATATATGAACCTTGTCGCCCTAGCGAAATTATGATAGTAACCTTTTGAAAATAAGTCCGTAATTTATACGCCATGCGTAGTGTTGCATATGTATTCATGGGCGAGAAAATTCCCAAGCATCACTTTTAATCATGAGAAAATTTGGTTGGGCAGTCATGGTGGTAATGACTGGTATATGTTCGATATGATTATTTTGTGATCCCAAAACCCTACTTGCTTGAATATCTGGGCGAATGGTTCGATGGTGTGTGTGTGAATGGTGCAGTGGAGGCACAAAGTGGATTGTGGTAGAATCGCCCAGATACCATTAAGGACTGAATCTTGTCATGATCTCCCACGTAAAACAGTGCAACCACAAGTCTGTAAAGTACAACTTGGCTAAGTAAATTTATCGAAACTCCCGGACTCATCTCACTGGTAGTGGAGTGAAGTGGATAAGCAAGGGCAAGGGGAGGCCTAAAGGGACACCAAGGGAAGGGTGAAGTTTTCCAATGTTCTAAGCGTTACGGGAAGTGGAGCCCTGCGTTAATAATCTGTGGAAAACATCCCGCATAGCGTATGGGACCCACCGCACGTGGGATAAGCCCATTGGGTGAGATGACAAAAGGAACTAGATACTTTGAGCGATCCTTTGTGATGGTGCGCTCAACCACATGACTAAGGAATCGTGTGGGGCAAAGAGTTGATTGTCTCTTGTGGTGAAAGTGTACAAACTCTGCGAGTCAAAACTATTCGAATAGCCGTGCCCACGGTCAAAAGCGGACATGGGAAACTTAACGATATAGTTCTATTTCAAAAACTTTGTGGGTGGGAAGGAAAAGTGAAGGCGGTGCAAGGCCACTGGTTTGTGTTGTCTGGGTGTCGCCCGGTGATAAGTTAAGCGGCTATAATCAAGGATTAAGCATATGGTGCAGATGCCATGTAATGGTGGACGGAATATGAATCGCTACTGTTATTGCATTCTCATATATATTACGGTTTGTTCAAGCGCTAAGTCTCAGGAGGTTTTCTATGTATTATATTTCAAAAGCTAAACGATGATAAAGCTTCGCTTTTACAAAGTAAAGTGATAGGAAGATAAATAGAGTCGTAGGAAGAGTGGATGACTGTTGTGGTAAATACATAACGATGATTGGTGGATTCATGCCGATTATAAAAGAGAATATTAGAGAGGGTTTATGAGAAATAAATCGGTGGAGTCTATATGAATGGATGGGTTAGAAAGATGATTTAAATGATTTTTGGAAGATTAGAGTGTGCAAAAGAAATTGTTGGATTACAACACTAATATAAATTCTTGAGAGATGTTAGTAATAATGTGGTTGATAGGATTTGATTAAAATACTGGAAGGATGAATTGAATTTTGGGTACATCGGAGGAATAATAATTACCGGAGTATAATCTGGATCAATGATTTTGGAAAATTAGAAGAGTGTAAAGGCAATTGTTGGATTTGATGGGATTAACGAAATTGATCTAGATAGATGATTTGAATTTGAGGAAATTTGGAGATATGATAATTGAAGCATAAACTAGATTAATGATATTCTTGGTGCGAGGTATTGATGAATTAGTTAGAGATAAATAATGAAAATAAGGGTGATTATGAAGAGAGCAATTTATGGTTTTGGATCATTAGCAGAAATGATTGATTTGTTAGAAAGTTCTGATATGAATGATGACGGTGGATTAAAAAGTAATCCTATTAGGGAATCATTGGAATTCAGAAGTAGGGAGTTGGGGAATATTGATTACAAGATTGGACTAGTATGAATTCGGAATATGTGAAGACATTGGTGGATTCAAAAGGAATGTATATATATAAAGGGTTTGATCGGTGGATTAGCTAAATGATGCCACTCATTGTTTGGAGTCTTAGACGACATTTAGTAAGAAAATTGTGTCTTTGGGGAATTAAGTCAATTATGGCATTTGGGGGAGTGAGTCAATTTGGCAATCGCCGTGGGAAGTTTTAGGTAGCAGTAATGACATTATGGTTTAATAATAACAATGCTACCAAAAGCGTTTTCTGGCAAATAAAACAACCCGAGCCTTTCCGTTGCTAAGCCATGCATACTATATATTTGCATTCTGTGTATTGGCTCGCGGAGCACGGTGGTTAGTGTGCTCACACTCGCTCTCATAACAAAATCCAGACTCAGGAATCGGATCACTACGCATCAGCAATACTTTGGTCTTGAAGGCAAGGAAGGTGAAGACGTCAAAGGGCTAGGTCGCGAACCTCCAGTTGGTCGCACTGTGGGCATGTCTGAAGGTCCCACCTGTGCTTCGTTCTTCCGCTGCTGCAATTTTCTGATTTCGGCCTAATCGGCCCATGAGTAAGTTTACTATTTTATTTATGCTTCCGCATGGTATGTAATTGATATTCATTTTACGTAGCGTGAGCACTATCTGCGATCCGAGAATAGTGCATTAAATCACGAGGATTCGGATAGTAAAATCTGGGCCCTCGATCTACCACTGGCCTCGCCTGCTCCCCTACGCCTGTGCCCCCCGCTAGCCCTGCTGTCGCCCGACGTTTACCCCTCAACGTCACCTCCGCTCGGCATTACTCCGCCTGCGCTTGGCTTCAATGGCATTCAACGGCCGACCACCCCTCCTGGCTATAAGAGGTGCCCTGGACTTGTCTCCTCACTCCCTATTGTGCCTTCCCTTCTTCCCCAAGCAGAGCTCGGCCAAGCCGCCCCTGGGTTCACGCCGGCCATCGCCACTCCGTGCCGTTCCGTCTCTCCGGTGACCCCCTCCACAAATCGACCTCGTCACGGCGTGCCCTCAGAGGGCTCCTACCTTCTCCCTCGATTAATTGGACACCGGTGCCCCCGGCTAGCCGCACGACCATTCTTCCTCGCCTCTGGCCAAAGCTGACTCCACCGCCGCCATCTCCTCGGTCAGCCCTAGCCCGATTCCTCGCTGTGGGAGCAGCTCCTCGGTGCCCCGAAGCTCCCCCAACTATATATATATATATAGAGAGAGAGAGAGAGAGAGCGGGGGGTAAACTACATAAGGTACCTGGGTGCTTAGGCACCTATGTCAAGAATCGTCTGATACACATATATGATTGATATATTTTTTGGAGTTTGAGTATGAAAATATTTTATACCTCTGATATATTTATGGTAAGTGAGTTTTGAACTCATTTCAAACTAATTTGAACTGCTTTCAAATTTAACGTGACTATAGTGAGTATATACCATGAAACTAGTTAAACTAAAGTTGAATTTATTTTTTGGGGAGTTTGATATCTCAAATACACTTTTTTTATGGATATGTGAAGATACTCACATCAAATGTCGCGAATCTCAAAGCACATCAACGAATATTGATTTGGGTGCCTAGTCACCATGGTGTATGCACATATGCGTGCGTATGTATTGGGCCTTAGTAGGCTAATTAGCCTAGGCTAAGGCCCCCCTTCAAAACAGCTTTTGGCTTAGTTTCTAGAAGTCAAAAGTCATTTTGATCGTGTTGGTTTCTTAATGCAGTTTTTTTTATCTTTTTCCTTTGCATTCTAGAAGTCAAAAGTCATTTTGATCGTGTTGGTTTCTTAATGTAGTTTTTTTTTATCTTTTTCCTTTACATTATCTGTGGAGATATAATATTTTTTTCATTTTCCCTGATTTTTTTTTTTTAATTGAATAACTCAACCAAAAGCTAATAGCCGCTACAATGACTATTTCAGCCAAAAATTGACATCTACATCCAAAAGTCATCAGCAAAAGCCGTTTTGATGGATATTGGTGATATATCGTCGGTACAAACATGATAGATGACAAAGAAAGAAAAACGCTAGTTGCGATATATGCATGAAATTCTAGCGCGGGGCCCTAATTTTGACAATATAAGGCCATGTCGCCATCATATGGCTGCTATTTGCAAGCTTGCTTCTTGATAATTGTTTTTGTCACGAGTTACAACTGAACCAAGCTCATATAACATGCATGTTAAAGAGGGTTCCGGACACTGGCTGTAACCTACTTGGAATATTGGTTTTGTTGCAGAAACAGGAAATCCTGGCTGTCTGATAATAAACTAGCCAGTTTTGCAGTGCCTTCAAATTTGAATTTTGGAAATGAATTTTCATACCTTTCAGAAAGGAAAAGCGTTTAGGAAGAATTTTTTTTCATCAGATGATTTTTTATTATTATTTGGCTGCAGTAATCGTTTTGCAGTGCCTGTGTTCAATATGGCTTAAGCTTATTTTTGCACTATCCATAATTTCGTCTTTTTCTGAATTTTTGACTTTTTTTTAGCTTTTTTGTCGGTTTTTTTTTCTCGTATTCGTTTGCGTTGTCTGTGATGGGCTAACATATTTTTTATATTTTTCAATTTTTTTAAATTAAATTATGTTAAATAAGCCTCATCATTTCAATATTTTTCGGATCATTAATATGCTTTTAGCTTTCAGCCGAACCGATCACCACCTTAGTATTGTAGTTAGCCATGTAGGTCTTAAATAGTACTATTTTCACTGGATTTTGCAAGCTACTAGGCCAGCATATGACCGGCATCGCTTATTTCAGAAGGAAGACGCAAAGCACGCTTTGCGCTTGCATGACCCATAGGAGCGTGTAGTTGTACCAGTTAACAACCATTAGTTGACAAAGCGTGCTGATTACCAGCAAAGGTCAACTGCAAACTTTTCTTTTTGGAAACTACCTGGAGACTGAAGAGCAAAACTGCCAATATGCCATTACTATTTACCATGTTCAACTATCAAATTCATCACACCATGAAGGCCTTTCCGTTACCTGCTGCCTGCTGGTACCCTGGCCCTGCTAGAGAGCCTTTTCTGTACACCCAGAGTATAAACTCTTGTTTTTAATATATCATTTAAACAAACATGTTATGTCTCTTGATCACTTTTGAAATACTTAAATACTAATTCTAAGATACTCCAATACAACTTGATTAAAAAGTTTTCATCGGATCTCTTTATTTTTGCTATATACCCTTTTTCCATGTATAAAACAAATAGATACACAAATTATGTTATAAAAAAAGTGGACTTTGATGAATTTTTTTTATGAAACTCACTTTGGAGTATCTAATAATCATTATTAGAGTATATGATCAAAAGGATAAAGAAGTATAACAACATCATTTAAGCGGTATATGAAAAGTGAGAGTACGTATTTCCAGAAATATGTAACCATTATGTGTGTGTTGTGGTTTCATTTTCGCATTTGGTGAAAAGTAATTTGATTTGAATTCAATCTCTAATCTCAAACTTTGGTTTACCTGTCTCCCTCCAATACCTCAACTATGTAATTAATCTTGTAAAAACAACTAAACCGCATACCCCTTATTCTGTCTAGCTCTATAATGAGTGTTTAATTTCTTAATTTGGAGATAGTATGTTGGTAATGGTTCAGTCTAGAAAGGAATGTCGGCATGGATTCTCTCTCTCTCTCTCTCTCTATAGTATAAATAACAAGGATAGTATGGTGATCATGCTCCATGATTGAGACTTTCTATTCATGATGATTCAACATAATAAATTAATAACTTTTTTCCAAATTGATGTCTTTTTGAACTAATAAATGTTAACGAACTTGCCTGATATACTATATATCATTACACTTGTACGCATCTAAAAATAATCCAAAGACAGAGAGACTTGATGCTAGACTATATATATATATATATATATATATATATATATATATATATATATATATATATATATATATATTCCCAAAAGTATGATGTAAAGTGCTTTGAGTAAAGAGACGGCATATCGCAGCTCCTAGAAAGCTATGACCTGGTGGGGGCAAAGTGTACTCCAATGTTCCACAAAAGGATTACCAGAATGTGTCATGTTGAAGGCTATGGTCGGCGCTTACTGATGTGTAGTTGTGATGTTCAGTGGTTGGAAACAAAATCCAGTGTAGGGCACAACTGTTGGTTCTCCACTCTTCGTTTCTTTTTACCACTCGTGTCTCCAAGATTTGCAGAGCTGTTCGTCCTTTCTTTTAATCCCTGAACCATTTGCTGCTCATGTATCAATTGTATGTTGTGAGCCTCACATTTCTTACACAAAAGCCTCTACTGTGCCGGAGCACAAAACGGCATATTATTGTTGAACCATTCTACACTTTCGTCTTTTCGGATGCTCTTCTGCAGAAAGTGCCTTTTAAGATCTCTATGAAAATGTCGTTGTTTTGTGAATAGGAGGAGGAGAATACGATTTCCATATCTCTTTCTCTGTTTGTAATCACGATCCCCGACCGTTGGTAAAGAGATTCTCTTTCACCTGCGCGCCACAGCCGAGGCTCTTTATCTAGTGGCCGTGGTCCATGGAGTGCCTCAACTTTCTTTTTTGACAGCTGAGATGCTTAGCAGCGACTAATTCCTTGCGTCAGACAAAATAAAACCAACATGGCAATTTGCATTCCCCAACATGAAATCTCAAGTAATGTACATTGTGAGACCATGAAGAGTATCTATGTTATGTGATGAGTATTTGATTTTGTTGTGCTTGGTCAACGAAGTTTGAGTTTGATTTTATGTCTATTGCAATCTTTGGTTTTTGCTGTTAGGTGCTAAGCGGTGCAGCAGGCCATCGGACCCGCCATGGGCAACAGTCTAATAGGCAAACGGTCGTACAAGTCCATAGTTAGCGGTACGTTTGTTCCAAGGGTCCTTATTTTGTTGCGCGAAGGATTTGAAAGAGGTGTGACCGATCGTATAATGGCGGTCCGACATGAGGTATGTCGAGCGGTCTGACCAGCATAGTTGCCGCGGTCAAACTGGCTCCCCCTGTTATCGGGGTTTGACTGGAGTTGATTGGCAAGGTCAGATCAGTCAATGGTTGGCAATCTGACTAGCCAGGCAGGGTTAAGAAGAGTGGTTTGAGTGTATGCATGACATGGGTACTTGTGTTTGGTTGTGTTACGTTGCATGATGCATTTCTTTGACTAACGTGAGTCTAACGTTAGCGGTCAACGGCAATAGACTGGGACTAAATGAGGGAGCTGAGTTCCAGGCATTCATGTAAGTCTAGGTAAGGCTACGTAGCTCAAGCAGGATGTATAGAGAAGATAAGAGTCATGAAGATACGAGTTGGTGCATGTAGTGCTCCAAGTGATGAGACCGATGCACATAGAGACGGTTCAGAGGTGTCCGAATGCGTGAAGACGTCACAGCTAGTCATTGGACACTACAGGCTACGTATCAAAACTTGTGAAGATGCTTTAAGGTAAAGGTAAGGGTTCTTGGTTTATCAATTGTGTAAATTGATTTGTATCATGCAATACTATGTGACTGTTTGCTTATTGTTGTTGGTTGTAGAATTCCAGAGTTAGGTCGTGGTGAGGCAGAAGGGATCGGGACTAAGCTGGGGAACCTGAGGTCCAGAACGATCAAGGTGCCACCGAAAGATGGCTGAGGCTGACAGAGTGGTTACAAGCGAGAAGATAAAGCGATGGTGGACATGACGGGCAAGGCAAGATGGACCAAGGCTAAGTTCAAGGAGGAGCTGGGACCTAGAACAGTTAGGAAAGTCGGGTGCCATTATGATGTTCAGAGCGGCATATGGCACAGCAAGTGCCTTGGGGCTATTTGCAAGCAAGGACGGTTCGGTGGGATTTGGATATGTGAGAGGCTTGGTTGCAAATCATTGGGGTCACATGGAGCTGAAGATGAAACACGGGGCCGCTTCAAGGCAAAACTTCGTGGAAGGTGGTTTGGGAGCAAAACGGTCTTTTTGCCCAAAACGAAAAATTGAAGACTTGATGAAACCACGACGCGAGGAGGCACAAGAGATGTGGTTTAGGTCAAGAATGTGCTAAAAATATTAAGTGAATCAAGCGTTGATTAACTAACGGTTATTGGTGATGTGTGCTTTGAGAAGCATGTATGTGTGAGTGTAAAATTCGGTATAGTGCTGGATTAACAGGTTAGCCTATGTAAGTAGACAAAATCCAACTAGAGGTTTTGTGGTTAGCTAGAGAATGGTCAGTAAGCATGTAAACATTCATATTTAATTAGGATTTCTTATAAGCCTGCATTATATAAGGTCTATGGAGAGTATAGTTTTGGGTGTTTTTTGACCTAGATTTGATTTGCTTCTAATTAGTGAACTTGGGCCAAAGAACCTTGTGATTCCTAATTGTTTTAGGTTCTTAATACCTTGAGCAAATTTCATACAAAATTTAGGGATGTTTAGATGAGATTTGATAAAGTTCTTGGTATTTGAGTTTTGACCCGATAGGTCTTTTCAGTCTGAGAATATTTGAGTTTTGACCCGATAGGTCTTTTCAGTCTGAGAACAGGGGACCGGTCAGACCGAGATCGATCAGACCACCTTTAGACTAGCAGTCACACCGCCCATCCCGATTAGACTAGTCTTAAGCCGGCGGTCAGACCGGCCTAGTGAGGTCTTGCCCACTTGTTGCTTCTTTTGTTCCCTGACTTATTGGTTTCTATTTTATTTATGTTTTTATTGTGTATCTAATCTTATTGGCTTCTCATGTCTAATTGAGTAAAGAAACCAAAAGGGTTGATTTTATTGAAATCGAAAAGAGTCAAAGAATATTCACCCTCTCTGATCTCCGCCATCGGTCCTACATACATCTACAGCTTCAAGACGTAATGTGCATCGGTACATGGTCAACCCATATCAGACATACTTTTATCTTCTTTTGTAGAAAATTTTTTGAATACCTCTCATGTGCTTTGTTTTCCTTTCTCTTCCATCTGCTGATGTCTTTCTGAACAATGTTTTCCAAGGAAGATTTCATAACACCGTAATTTTCAATATGTATCGCCTTTTCTCCATGAATTGGATGGCAGCAGCTCTCCTACTAGGCTACCACCACCTCAAAAAAGAAAAAGATCACCCATATGCATATAAATAATTACACTTAACCTCGGTCACCCATAGGTTACCACGAATGGAACCTGAACCTAGAACAGAGAACTAGCATGTCTGGGTGTCGTTGCCGCTGTTCTGTTAGGTGTTCACGTAGACAATCGTCCCTTGTTTAAGGGTCTCGTAACTTTTTTTTTGCTAGGACAAGGTTTTTGATTCTTGAACTGTATTTTATCATCCTCGATAATCCAAGCCTGCTTCCCCAATTGCATGACACATTTCCTACTCCATGATTTCAATACCGCAATCTAGGGCTGGTTGGCATCAATCCAAGATTGGACACTGTGACATGATGAGACCATAGCTCACAGATGCTTTGTTCGTAGCAGCCTGTGGACTGGAGACTGGAGATTTCACAACGTGAGGACCACATTAGTTCGTCATGGGCTCGGATTTAGCTTAGCTTGTTCTCCCAGAATCCATGATCATTATCGAGTTCCCTTGTATCCGCTCGACACAGCAGCAACATCAACATGCAATTTCTATTTTTCTCGAGCTGTGAACTGTGAGAATTTGGAAGGATATTACGCGTTGCATTGATCCAACTGGAATTCGCAGCGTGACATGACGAGTGCCGTGCGGCAACGATTGTTGCCGGGTTTTTGTCAGGATTATCTCAACCACCCAACTAACCCCCTCCGTATGTTCTCTTGACAACATAAGTTTGTCTTTTGACGAATCCGGGCGTTAGTTTGGGATGTTTGTCATCTTCCTGAACTTGTTACGAAATGACTAAGTACCGTTTACCGTACATTTCTGGCATACCATAGGTGCCTGCTTATCGCAGGGCCGCTAGCTCCAGTACTGCTTGTTACTGCTCCAGAACCGAAGGTAACTAAGACCATGTTCTTTTTTAACTGTGCTTTTTAGATGGTGACGAGCGACGGAGATGTTGATATGGATAGCGTATATGTTGGTGGGCTTAGAAAGTCGTTTGAGGATAAAGAAATCGTCTTGTTTGTTTTGACATCTAAAGAAACCGAAGCACAAAAAAAAAAAGACCCCGACCATCTGAGCAGTTTGCTTCCATGCTTGCAGCATGAAGCTGACAAGTCACAAGACTCACGAGTGCATCTTGTGCGAACAGTGTGTTGTGTGTACTTGTGGGGAATTCATCCGAGTATAGCGACCCGATCATTAAAGCCCGCTACATTTATGTTTAGAGGGTGTCTATACAACATTTAACTATTTTTGAAGGTAAAAATAATCAGATTTTGAGACGTTGGATGGTGATCCAACGCTCGCTCTAGATCTTTTTTTAGGGGGTGTTTATATGAGATTTTTTTTGAAGGGGTGCTTATATGAGTGAATCAGTTGAATAGAGATTCAACGCTCTCAGATCATCTGACTATTTTTATCTTAAAAATAGTCGAATATTCTATAGTATTTCTCTTATGTTTATCATGGGACAAAGCTCAATTCCACACCACGTTATGACAGCAAAAAGCAGCAGAAGAAGAAGAAAAAAAAGAGGAGAGAATTGCGGACAGAGAGAGAGAGGGCAACATGGACATTGCACCAAACGAAACGGGCGATGGCGAGGAGGCGCCTTATATCTGTGCGTGCCATGCCGTGCCTGCCCTCCGCCACGCACCGCACGGCACACGCCACCACCCATCCAATACTAAGCTCCTCCTCAACTTGGCCAGGCCTCTTCCTCCTCGTCAAGCTCGCACGCACACCGCACACACGACTCGCTGCCCTGCTCATGGAGGTTGCCTCGCCGCAGCATCTCGACGACAGCTTCTCCTACGGATGGCTCAAGTGCGGCGCGCAGCCGTCCTTCGAACGCCTCGTCGACGCCGACCTCGGCCATTCCTTTGGAAGCTCCAGGTCCTTCATCGACATGGACCCTGCCGAGCTCTTCTCCATGCGGTGGACCACGACGGCGGCGACTCCAGCGAGCGACTTTGACTTCGGCCTGCCCGGCGGCGGCGCCCCCCCGTCCCCGGTGCTGGTCAGCGCGAGCAAGATCTTCCGCAACGGTCGCCTCCTCCCCTGCGAACCCAGCGGCTGCTCCGATCTCCAAGAAGACGTCGACGTCGACGATTCGGTCCATCGCGCCGTGGACGTGCCGAGCGCGCCGCGGTCGTCGCCCTCGTCCCCGCTGTTCCACTCGGCGCAGAGCACGCCGGCCTCGCTGAGCTCGTGCTCCAGAGCGAGGAGAGGCGCGGGCAAGAACGCCAGGCCGCGGCCGCTGTTGGCCGGGAGGCGCGGCGGGTCGTCTCCGTGGAAGGTTCTGCTCAGGTACCTGCGGTTCCTCATGCCGCTGTACCAGAAGGTCAGGGCGCCGCGGCTGATCGCGCCGAGGCCCAGGGTCTCGCCGGCGAGCCCGGCGCGCGGGTCCACGTCGAGCATCGAGTGGTGCCACGGCAATGCCGACACGGCCGTCCACGACGCCATCCTCTACTGCAAGAAGTCCAGTGTAAGTGCACTGAAACAATCAAACAAGCAAGCATGCATGCATGCATGCAGAGATCCATGTTGATTACTACTCCTAGTATATATATGCATGTTTTCTTAAACCATTTCTTCAACTTAATTTGTTTCAGGGACAAGATATATAGACAGGAAGGAGAACGATTGCAAGAACATATACGTGAGCTGATATATCTTGTGTTGTGTCAACTCAACTCAAGTTGGTTTCTTTAGTGTTCTTCAATGTCTTGGTGTGTATATCCACACAGATTACACGTTGTATATGCATGTATGGATGACTCGTTACAGTGTAATAGATGGGCGCCCTTTTCTTGTCTCTCTCTCATTTGTCTTTGCCTATGTGCATACTGATTATTGAGACCATTAACTTATTTCATTATATGGGTGGACGAATAATTAAGAAACTGTGGCGACTGAAAGCATCTCATTTTTTTGCTCAAATTACGTGCTTTTCCAAACATATATAATCGCATCGTGTTCTAATTAGCCTAATCCGCGGGAGTATTATTGTGTAATAGCTCGCAGCAAAGAAATCATTCTATACTATTGACAATAGTACTCGTTTAGCACTTTCCGTTTGGCGCTTCATAACTCCCGTGCATTTGTGCGACTAAATTTATTTTAAAGTTTATAGTATTTATTTTATGCTATCCCCATTACAATTTTATTTTATTCAACCGAATTTTAGTTATTTAGGGATTTTACTTTGGACTTTATATGAAAGTTCTTTTATTTTTATTCTGAATTTCAATTATGTTTGCTTGGAATTCATATACAAATTCAATTGCTAATTTTTTTATTTTTAATCCCAAATTATAGTTATTTAGGGATTTTACTTTAAAATTTGTATCGAAATCGAATTGCTAATGTTAATTTATTTTTTATTCTAAATTTTGGCTATTTTTGGTTGGAACTCGTATACGCATCCAATTGCTATTTTTTAATTTTTATTCTAAATTATATTTACTTAGGGATTTTACTTAGGAATTAGTATGAAAATCTAATTGCAATTTTATTTTATTCTTTATTCTGAAGTTTATTTTTTTTATTGAAATTCGTATACAAATGCAATTGCTATTTTTCTTGATTTTTATTCCAAATATAGCTATTTAGATATTTTACTTGAATGCATATCAAAATTGTATTGTTTATTTTATTTTATTTTTATTCTGATTTTAGTTATTTTTTGTTGGAATTCATGTATAAATCGAATTTCTAATTTTCTATTCTAAATTATATTTATTTATAGATTTTTCTTAGGAACTTGTATGAAAATTATATTGCTAAATTTATTTTATTTTTTATTTTGAATTTGAATTATTCTGGATTTTACTTAGACATGGAATTTTGTTTTAATCTTGATCTTATAATCTGGATCCACCAAAATCGACATTGTAGATCTTTCTTTTTTTCACCAATTAACATAGGAATTTGAATTTCTGACCCTTAAGAGTGAATATGGTGACTTCTTTTTCTACCACTTTAATAATATAATAATAGAAATAGATTATGCTAGAAATGGTTACACATTTTCTGTTCAGTTGAAGGCATTTGGTCAGTTAAAAAAAATCGAGTTGAACCTGACCATTTGAACGCGTTGGGACAGGATACAGAGACATACAAAAATAGAGTACCAATTAGACACTAAAAATATTGAACTTAATGCATGTCTCCATCTGAATACCAAAATAGCCTAGTTAATTATACTATATACATACACACACATATACATATATCATCTACATACAGAAAATATTGTCAAAATTAATTAAGGTTCCTTACACGCGACATTAGGCAAAGATAAGCTTCCTAAATGTTCGATCAATACAATTATATATTTACATGTTGTACGTCCTTGTCGAATTATACAAGAATGTCTCAAAGGAGAGAGACTATACGAGCTAGCGTCGGCAGCATGATCTGTCCACGAAAGCAACTCTACGTGCGAATACATCAATCCAGACTGCCTCTATCCTCTAGCCCTGTCAAATGATAGGCACAGTAACATAATCAAATTAGCGCTAGCTCATTCACGCATGCATGAAAATCTTAATGAACAGGGAGACCGTTTATTAAAGAAACCGATCGATCGAATTCATGCGACCAGACGGCAATAACGTGCTCAAGCTCGAGTCGAGTTGTCGCAGCAAATGACAAGTGCTTTTGGAGGGCATAGCAATTTGGAGGTAAGTTCGGTTCTGTGCTTGAACAGCAACAGCCATGGGCCACCCAAACTCGCCGAGGGCATGCAGAAGAGAGGGAGAGGTGACGGACGATGGAGATTGGGCATGAGCTGGGGCCTACGTGCGCAGGCGTTGACCCGTTGATTTGGTGTTGTTACTGGAGTTCAACCCAATCCTGCTCGCTGCTCTTGGATCATGAGCGTACTCCGGGGATTGGGGAGTGAAACGTCCAAGAGTCTTGATGGATATCACACGCACGTTCTTCGCAGGCACAAACAAAGCTGCTACGTACGGCGACTGCGGTGGAGTTTTTGGGTGCTGCTGCTCTTCTGACCAACGACGACGTCCGGCTGGTCTACCAAGGCCGCGCCGCGCCGGTCGACGTCGATCCCACGTGAAGGCCACATTGCCGTGAACCGCGGGGGGACGGCACGTCTCTTTACCAAGGGCGACGTTGCCTGCGCCGTGTGCAGCTGCGGCCGCGCGCGCGGCGGAAGCGAACAAAGCAGCGGAGGCCTCGCGATCCGCGGGTTTTTGTTGCTGCGCGCCAACCGCCGATCCGCCTGCTGCGGCCTGCGGCTGTAGCTGCACCGGACAAACGGGTTTTAATGCGCGCCTTGGCGTCGCCCGCCGACGTCCGTCTCAGTCTCCGCCCCGTTTGATTAGGCTGAAAAGCTGTGTTTTATGGCTGAAACTATACTGTATCGGCTGAAATTTTACTGTACCTAAAGGTAACTTATTTGACATAATTAATTTTAAAAATTTTTAAAATAAAAAATACTAGCTATCACGAACAACGTAAACGAATACAAGAAAAAAAAGAACCAACAAAAAAACAAAAACTCAGAAAAAAAAATTAAATTTATAAATAGTAAAAAATAAACCAAAAATCAGAAGGTGAAACGAAAAAGAGCCGGACTGTCTCGCTCGACGGGGGCCAAGGCACCGCCCGGTCCTGCAACTCTGCAATAACGATGGGGTGCCAGCTTTCCGTGAGCTTGATAGTATAGGTGCTATTTGTTCACGCAGAAACCCTGACCTATCCATGCAGTGCTAAACACAAGGCTTGGCTGAGTGTCATGCGATCACGAACCGCCAAGGAAATGAACCAGTGTAGCAGTGTACCAATGAGATAGCATCTTGTTAAAAATTTTTGCAGCAAGCTAAACATAAATCCGGTCAGTGCGAGTGTGTGACCAAAATATGGCAACCTTTAGCTTCAAACGAACATGCCATAGGTCTCAAATCTTCTGGTTTTTTTTGGTGAAAAGTAGGAGGAACCGTGGACGACCTCGGAGGCCTGCTATCGTACGATTCCACTACATGTGGAAAGACGAAGAAAATGTGAAAGTGGGCTGGCCCAAGCAATCGCATCTCTGCAGGTAGAATAATGGCCTGAGACAGGCCGGAATTGTGCAATGTACAGCTATCCGGGTCTTGGATCCACTGGCTCTACAAGGCACTGCGCTGTTCGATCCGGTCGAAAACCAACTGTTGGGCCGTCAGAAACAAGCAATTGCTAGCGCAGGCCTGTCTGTCAATATCTACAGCTAACGCTGGCGCTGAAGAGCAAAGTGAGCGTCTCAATCAGGGCAGCTTGAGCCAGCCAAAACTGAGAGGCAACTAGGCAAGCATCAGCAGATCAAGGAAGGATAGCGTCGGCTGCCATGCATTCCGTGCGTGACGAAGGATCGGGCTTCCACGCGGATTGGTCGCGCGCGTCTTGACTCGGCTGTGCTCCGTGCCCTCCCCGCATGGCGATCGATGGCTTCATTCACGGAGCGTGGACGGGGGAGAGCAGACCGAATCGAGAAGAATTCCGTGCGGCTTACCGTGTGCTCTTATATCATTTTCTTTAACCTTAATTTAGTTTTACATAGGTTTTTCGACCTACACACTATTTCTCTATTTTTTTTATTGTACCAACCACAGTTCTATTATAAAACTAAAGGATAGATATCTATTTATAAACTCAACTTTTAGACGTTACAAAGTGACTCAACTGTTTTCCGGTACACATTAGGCTTCTGAACAATGTCACCAACCACGATCAGACATACTAATTTTATGTGTCTAAAATATATTAGTCTCTAGCACACTGTGAGTCATGCGCTATGATTAGATAGTTTATGAGATCAATTCCAATTTGATCACGTGTTCAACAGGCTGTAGAGCCGATCCTACAAAACGAACCCAGCTTTTTCGCCCTGTGTTGTACCTGGGTTAAACATATACATGCATATTAAATTTTAGCAGACTTAGGGCATGTTCTTTTGTGACTTTTAGCTTCAGATTTTGGCTTTTCTACATTAACTAGCTTTTAAACGGAGTGTCTTTTTAAGATGGGATCTACTAGCTAATTGTAGTACATATTGTACATACTTTATTTATATCGGCAAAAGCCGCACGTGAATTTCAGTTACTCTGTAATCTCTCATGCGAACAGCCAAAAGCTACAAGCTACATCCACAAAAGAACAAGCCCTTAATCTCAATAAATATGTATATCATATTCCAGCATAGCTGTCCTCGGCACCTCGAGTATTAATTTCTTAAGCTAAATTCCTCATCAAATTATTCATATCACTTATATCAATAATATAAATAATTTCATATTTAATTAAACTAACAATAATCATAATAAATATTAAAAGACACATAAAAATTCTAACATCTAACGCTTCCCAAATTCTTTTTGTATATGTAGTGAGAAGCTGTTTCATGATAGATGTATTGAGTCGGTATGATCGGATGCTATACTCAGATATTTGTTTCATCGAACGTGGCCACCACTCTGTTGATCTTCCTTAAAGACACCCCATGCTCGAATCTATGATGGCCTCGTGCGTCACCCGTGCCAAACCTGTGAGCTCATACAAGGTAAGCCTTCGATAAACCGTTCAAGGTTACTTCACTTGTCATCAGGATGCAAATTAAGAGTGGCCGGGCAAAAACTTGCAGACCCAACAAAATGACTTTTTTTCCCCCCGAATTCAATTGTGTAACTCGTGTTCACTCGTATATCCGCTAGAATTGTTTATTTTGAGAATTGTTTGATTTCCTTCACTTGTTATCCAAACAAGAAAAGCAAGATATCATCTCATAGAAAAAGCAAACAAGTACAAATCCACAGAGTAAGACGCCTTGCACTCTTCACCTTCAGCACGCCCTGCATTGCGTATGTCTTCTGTTCTCCTTGCTAGGCAAATCCACAGCATGTCCACCAAATCGTAGCTTGGATAGAACGAGTCCACACCACAGACGTGAACGCCAAGCACCGGCCCACGGCAAAACGTCGCGGGTGAGCTTTAGGTGGGTTTTTTTTCTTCTACTGTTTATGATGTTTAACTCTGGTACGAGTCATAAATCAAATGCTGACAGTTGTTTCAAAAAGCTACCTCGATAAATTACTTTAAAACTACGATGAAAAATCTACTCTATTTATTTACCTAAGAAATATCATAAGTTAAAATAAACTCGATGATAAACTAGTTTAAAGCTACCATGAAAATTCTATCTTATTTATTTATTTGATAAAAGCCATAAAAGCAAAAGAACTAGGCGTTACTCTATGTCTGTTTTTTTTGCTACGGTTTATGGTTTTTGACTAAAATTTTTGAATTTTGGCTGTTTGCAATAGAGATTGCGGAGAGAGATACTCTCTTGCTATTTTTGTTGATACAGATGTTGGTCTTTTAACGTGTATTACAATTAACTTGTAGATTCTGTTTTAAAAATATTCTATTTAAAATTTAGATACGGTAGCAAAAACTAAAAACCGTTTTTAAAAGCGGTAAAGAAACAGGCCATAGACCAGGCGCACACATGCACTTATTGCACCGCACGTTAATCAACACTTGCCACGTCTAGTGGCTCAGCAAATTTGTCGCGGCACAGAGACAGCAAAAATAGCACACATTAACGCGGGACAGCTTGAGGCTGGAAATTGGAAGATTGGGCAAATCCGTAGTTTTTTCCACCGGCCTCGGTCCCTCGCTTTTATTTCCCATCCTAATTTGCGCAGGGGAAACGCCTCCCTGCTCTCGCGAATTCGCAATGGCCGCAAGAAGAGCACTGCACGTAAGCAACGATCTCATCTCTCTCTGTCTCTTCACATCTTGGTGCTTGGTGCGAATCAAGGAGGAAATTTTCGATTTGCAGGCGGCCGTGACGGTGTGGGCGGTGGCGGTGGCGCTGTGCGCCGGCGGCATTGGCGCGTCGCCGGCGGGGTGCCGGAAGCACGTGGCGAAGATCACGGAGTACGGGGCGGTGGGGGACGGGAAGACGTCCAACACGGCGGCGTTCGCCAAGGCGGTGGCGGACCTGTCCAAGCGCGCGGGCGACGGCGGCGTGGCACTGGTGGTGCCGGAGGGCAGGTGGCTGACGGGCCCCTTCAACCTCACCAGCCACTTCACCCTCTTCCTCGACCACGGCGCCGAGATCCTCGCGTCCCAGGTGAGCCATTAGCAATTTTTTTACTCCCTCTTTAAGTCCGGTGTTTTGCCATGCGTTTAGTCGGGAAACCACCGAGATTAGCCTCGTAATCGTGCGGAATTGGTATGACACGTGGGACAGGCAGTCACATGCCTTCACGACGAGACGGGACGGCACCGAGCGGTGGTTAAGGCTTTTGGTTAGAGGGTCCCCGTGTCCGTTTGTTAATCAGCCTCGACACAAAATAGTATAAAGTTGGCGCTTCAATGTATGCCTAGGACGTCGGTCGGGAGTTGCGGCTATGTCCTTGGCTGCCTTTACTGTGCTCGCTCGTTTCTGTTTGAAGATGTCGTTTTAGAATTGCCGTAGGTAATGTTTTAAAACTTTGACAGTTAATATACGCAAAAGTATTTATATTTGTTACGTGGGAATATTATCACTAGTCGCTAAGGAAAAGAGAAAAGGTTATAAATTCTCATAAAAACAAAACATTTGACCTTTAATCAAGTATCCTAATTAAGTAAAATTGTAGCAAAGATATGTATTGAAGAATTAATGACCAAAGATTGTCGTTAAAATCAAACAATTGCCTAGTATGGACCATTGGATACTTTTATATCATTATGTTATGCTATTGGCATCTGTATCTGTTCAGCCCTTCCAATTTTCAGTGTAAGCGGCTCATGATGACATCTTGTTCTTCAGGACTTGAAAGATTGGCCCCTGATAGCACCCCTGCCGTCTTACGGAAGAGGAAGGGACGAGCCTGGCCCAAGATACAGCAATTTCATTGCTGGATCAAATCTCACAGATGTCATCATCACTGGTACATGCTTGCCATCTCAAGATTGTTATTTCGCAAGCTTTTCTGAAACTGTATCATGTAGTAGCTGCGGAAATCTGATACGGAGCTACATTTCAGGTAAAAATGGGACTATCAACGGCCAGGGCCAAGTCTGGTGGGACAAGTACCACGCCAAGGAACTCACATACACTCGTGGCTACCTGCTCGAGCTCCTCTACTCTGACAACATCATCATCTCCAATGTCACCTTCGTCGACTCGCCGTCGTGGAACCTCCACCCTACCTACTGCACGTAAGGCTCAGAGCTCACACCCAAAATCAAGCTCTAACCTGTTAGTTCGAGCATGAATCTATGGTGATCACTGACATTTGTTCTTTTGTACAGCAACGTGACCATCAATGGCGTCACGATTCTTGCGCCGGTCCATTCGCCCAACACGGACGGAATCGACCCAGGTAGAGGCGTAGAGCAGCCACATTTAGTATCCAGCAGTGTTCCTCTTGGAGAAGCACGCGTGTCTTCTGAATGCGGCGAACTCTTCTTGCCTGTGCAGATTCTTCCTCTCATGTCAAGATCGAGGACTGCTACATCGTGTCCGGCGACGACTGCATCGCCGTGAAGAGCGGCTGGGACCAGTACGGCATCAAGTTCAACATGCCGAGCCAGCACATCGTCATCAGGAGGCTCACCTGCATCTCGCCGACGAGCGCCATGATCGCGCTAGGCAGCGAGATGTCCGGCGGCATTCGGGACGTGCGCGCCGAGGACAACGTCGCTATCAACACGGAGTCGGCAGTCAGGATCAAGTCCGGCGTGGGGCGGGGCGGCTTCGTCAAGGACATCTTCGTGCGCGGGCTCAGGCTCCACACCATGAACTGGGTCTTCTGGATGACAGGCAACTACGGCCAGCACCCCGACAACTCGTCGGACCCCAAGGCGCTGCCCGAGGTCACCGGCATCAACTACCGCGACGTGTACGCCGAGAACGTGACCATGGCCGGCAGGATGGAGGGCATCCCGAACGACCCCTACACCGGGATCTGCATATCCAACGTGACCGCGCAGCTCGCGCCGGACGCCAAGAAGCTGCAGTGGAACTGCACCAACGTCAAGGGCGTGACCTCCGACGTCTCGCCGAAGCCGTGCCTGGAGCTTGGGGCGGAGGGCAAGCCGTGCGCCTTCCCGGAGGAAGAGCTCGTCATCGGCCCGCCAGAATTGCCCAAGTGTAGCTATTGATATACAGTAGTTGGTAATAGCCACTGGGGAGTACACGCCCCTCTCCAGGGCTTACGAGATGCTAGGACCAAAGAGATTATGTACGTATCAAGACAAGTGCTGGTATAGCAAGGGCGTGTTCTTTTCAACTGAAGTTAGCGGTTTTTAGTTTTTATTATAGTACCTAACTTTTAAATAAAGTATTTTTTTCAAGAAGAAGCCTACAAATTAATTGTAGTACACGTTAAAAGCCTAACATCTGTATTAACCAAAATCGCAAGCAGCTATCTCTTCGTAATCTCGTCAGTAACAGTTAAAATTCAAAATTTCGGATAAAGCAAATAGGCCCTAGAGCAGTTGGAACATGCTGCGAAATAATATGCTCTTCTTTACATCTCGCCTTTTACCCGGTGCTCATCCTATTAATTTGCGCATTTAACTAGCTGAGGTTTTTGTTAGGCCTAGATAAACATTCGTGTTCCAGAAACTCCCAAAATGAACGCACGCAAATCTTTTCCATTCGGTTTTCTGACAGTAGGTGCAGCAGGAACAGCAAGTGATTATAGACAACAAAATCATCAAACCTCTAAGCGAAACTCTGCGAGAGAGAGAGAGAGAGATGAACAAAGTGAGAGGCAAAGCTCGTTCGTGCGAAAACACCGTTTGGTCTTTTCAACGTCTTCCCCTGCCCTTGCTCATGAAGTGGTGGCTCTTCAACCTCTTCTTCCGGATCACCACGCCAGATTTGATGTTCTCGGCGAACGGCATGCCGAGGAGGGTGAGCAACCTGAGGGCCTCGTTGTCCGTCTTCGCGGTGGTGACGATGCAAACGTCCATGCCGTTCTTCTTCCCGCCCACCTCGTATGGGATCTCCGGGAACACGCCCTGGTCGCGGAGGCCAATGCTGTAGTTGCCGTGCCCGTCGAAGCTGTTGGGGTTGACACCTAAAAAGTCCATGGTCCTAGGGAGCCCAAGGTTGATGAGCCTATCCAGGAAGTTGAACATTATCTACAGCAAGCCAAGGAAGAATTAAGCTCATCAATCTGAACAGGCTGACAATTCTCACTCATCACTACAGCTTGTAGTTACACCCAGATGAAAGATTCCCAATTGCTATGCATTCATGTGCCAATTTATCAGTCAGTGGATGCATTTCAATTTCCAAGGAGGTGAGCGGGCACAGGGGGCTCACCCTGCGTCGGAGCGTGACGGCGATTCCGATGGCGTTGCCCTCGCGGATCTTGAAGCTGGCGACGGACTTCTTCGCCTTGGTCTTGACGGGCCACTGGCCGGTGATCATGGCGAGGTCCTGATGGCGGCCTCCAGCCCCTTGGAGTTCCCCGCATCCGTCCCCAGCCCGCAATTCACCACAATCTTCTCGAGCCTGGGCACCTAAACAAATCGACCAACCACAAGCACACACCTCGCAAATCAATCAAGAACCCACAATCGAATCGGCCTAGTAACACAAGAGATGGTTGTGGCTGTCCGTTCTGTTGTGAGCAGAGCAAGGAGGGTGGAGCACCTGGTGGACATTGGTGTACCCGAACTCCTCGGTGATGAGGGGGACGACCTTCTGGTCGTAGACGGCCTTGAGCCGGTGGACCTTCTGTGCCTCGGAGGGGTCGACGAGGACTATGCCGGAGGACGAGGTCGGCGGCGGCTTGGGCGGCGCCTCGGCCGCGGCGGAGGCGGCGACGCGGAGGGCTCGGCGGGGAGGCGGGGAGCGGAGGTGTAGGCAGCGGGCAGGGAGGAGGAGGTGGTGGCGACGGGGAAGGGGTGGGCGAGGAGGGCAGCGCCACAGCCGTGGCCGCCATTGGTGCGAGCGGGAGGAAGAGGTAATGGTTTTGCCACACGATTTACTTGATGTGCCGAAGGGGTCCACATCTCAACGAGGACGGGCAGCGCCATCAAATTCCATGTTTATATATGGGGCAAATGCTCCAATCTCTCGAGGGGGGCATTATGCCATGGATGGACGAGGAGATAAGGCGGGCCTGATTGGGCTGCTTCGTCCAGTTGAGGCCCATTAAAGTCTCAAAGGAGGTTAAGGCCCATCAAGGCATCGAATTACAGTCTTTGCTGTACCCTTGCGACTCCCAGTATAAAAGAAAATTAGACCTTGCGACTCCCAGCATATAAAAAAAATTGCATGAGACATGCGAGCTTAGATGGGTCAAGTTCCCAAGGTTCGTTCTGTCGTATTTTAGTCACTCGATGACAAAGTGATGAGTTTGTGGCATTTCTTATGTGCTACTGTATTGCTAAACTTCCATAACAAGTGCGAACTCAAGATAATAGTACCGAGGCAAACTTATATAACAAGTGTCAGTCGGTGCCAAGGTGATGAGTTTGCTTGCAAGCTCAAGATACCGAGGCGAAAATGGGAAGAGTATCACGAGGAGGATCGTATCCCATTGACCAGCAGGTACACTGGTTTGACAGTTCCTGCTACGCCCAGCATTGAAAATGGGAAGAGTATCACGAGGAGGATCCTCGTCACATGGATATGAAGCATATAATGTATCTGTAACTTGCGGTTTCTTAAAGGGACAATCACCAAGGCCTGATTTGAAAGGTCCCAGCTCCCGACTATGTGCTCGCCCTACTTTGTCCTACCAAGGACCAAACAATATCACGATCATCGAGAGAGAATCCGTAAATGATGCAAATGGTTCGGGAAAATAGGTTCCTCAGAGCACACAATTCATCTATAAGCTTTGCTTTCTTGGACTCCAAAAAGAGAGATGATTCTATTCTCTCAAGAGTAGGATTGATCATTGGTCCGTGGAGGGCTCTACCTTTGCCGATTCAGAGTCGACACAACCGACAAAATATATCTCCGTTGTTCGTTACCAACATGACCGATAACCATATTACCTGCCATGAACCCTGGAAGCCCTCGTGACCTTGTCAGGGTATCATGGGATCTATTAAAACATTTTTAATGCACTTCTATACTACCGGTATGGTGAATATCTATACAACATACCGCTGCCTCGAGTAGAGCTTATTTAGTTTCCTACCCAGAATCATACTAATACTCGTACTACAGTGCATCTATGTATATCCTACAAAACATAAGGTTCTCCATACAACATCTCAGTCTCAGTCTCAGCAGCACGATACAATCAGCTACTCAATAACAAATACAGAATACTGCTGTCGTATCAGTGCTAGTACTAGTCAGCATCAACCCCAGCACAGCATTTTCTAAAACCAGTGTGCTCCACCGTCCAAATCATGCACCTCGCAAGAATCACGAGCTCCCACGACCCTAACTAAATTTTCCTCTTCTATTAACAGAAGACACAGATACTACAAAGCTACAAACAAGTACCCAAAAATATATAATCTGAGAGCATAAAACGGAACCAAAAAAAGAAAAATATACGCCAGTAGCTCTCATCGGATCGCATCTAAGGTCTCCTTCCTCTTAATCCTCCTCTTGATCTCCTTCTCCAGCTCGTCAGTCCCACCCACCTCCTGCAGCTCCTGCCAACCACAGACCACGAAAAAAGAAACAAAAAATCGAACAGTTAGGTACGATAGACATCTGTACAAGGGCATTCCATGACAATTCCAATTTCAAAATCCTATCAAATATCAATACAGTTTTTATCTTGCATTTCCCAGTGTTAGATCGTGCTTGTACTACTACTGCTAGTACTTCATCTACTCGACGGTTGGACATGTTCATCGGTTCTTTCTGGCTGCTGTTGGAGCAGGAGCAACCCAGCAGCACGCATGGCACGCGAGGAAGCAAGCTAGTACTGATATGAATTATGAAACGCACTTGGACGGCTCACCTTGGGACCAAGGAACAGCCCATATGGCACGCCCTCGAACTTGTCCATGTGATGTATCTGCAGACATGAATGCCAAGCACGGAGCACGGATCAGAAAATTTCAGAGTTCAGAACCAAACCTCGGCGAGCAAGAAAATCCGGAGCTGGTTGGGCTGGGTGCAGGGCGACCGGACCTGATGGGCGGCGGCCACTCGCCGGAAGTAGGGCACGTTCTCGATGGGCCCCACCGGGAAGCGCCGGTGGACCAGGCCGTCGTGGACGAACATGTACGCCATCCCGAACAGCGTAATCCCAAGCCCCTGTGGCACACGGACACGTGGAGGTCAAGGCGCGACACGTCACCACTCAGATCCTTCTACTTCACCCCCACGCATAAAAATACATACAAAATCCGTATAGATTGAGCAGAAAGAAACGCTACTGCTAGGATATAAAATTGTTATTGTTAGGTGTGACCGTTGATGGGATACCTACCACGCATGGCGGCATGGGTGTCCATGACATGATCGCAATGCGACAACAGGAACTGTTCTGTTCCAGTACAATCACGCCATCAGGTATGTGTCAAGACACGGGGATATTTTTTACGAATAATCTATTTTTTATTTAAAATAACAACAATATACCTACGATAATATTTTTTTACAAAAATAGACTCCAATCGCTCTGCGGTTGAGCGACCGGAGCTTGTCGCCTAACAATCAAGCGACACGCATGCAATCTATCGGTCGTTGGACGAATTAATGCAATCGTCCGACTGTTGGACGACTGCAACTGATGTCACCCAATGGTTAGACGACTAGGGATGGAAGGTTAAATACCGAGGCCGTTCGGCCGCCGACTCATGGGAACTGGTTCCAGTCGTCTAATGGTGGAGCGACTAGAACCTGTCGCCTAACGGCTTGCAGACAGTGTTACTGTCGCTTTCCTGTTGAACGACTGGCTCTAACCGTCTAACCGTAGGATGACTAGAACTTATTTCTGTAAAAAAAAAATATCGTCGTGGATATATTTCTATTATTTTAAATAAAAATAGATTATTTGTAAAAAAATTCAAGCCATGGAAGGCAATCTATTTTTTCTTGTCTCGAAAAGTTTTATCTGACCGTGGGATTTTTCGGCGGGGAGGCAGTGGATGTGATCACCATGCGTACTACATCTACATGTTTTCATTTTGATGCTACCACGCTACACACGCCTGGTCAAATTCTAGAATTTGAAGGTAGGCGAGGTAGGCGAAAGGGAGGGGGCTGAACCAACGAGAAAAGTAGGGAAGCTACTGACCGCGCCGAAGCAGAGGCCGGGGACGAGGCCGCGGTTGAAGAAGCCGTAGGCGAGGAGGGACATGGCGGGGACGGCGTTGATGATGGCGAAGACGTCGTTGAGCTCGAACGGCCCGTCGCGCGGGCGGTGGTGCGACTCGTGCATGTGCCACAGCGACGCGTGCCACAGCGCCCGGTGCGCCCACCGCGCCCAGAACTCCATCCCGACCTGCAAACGAAACGCGCGAGAGTTACACGCGGCGCGGCTGACGGAACGAACGCAATGCGCATCCGCCTCATGACCGCGCGGTGCGTGTATGAGTGGATCGCCTGCGTCGGGGATGCTACTTACCGCCGCGCCCACCGAAAGCGCGAAGGTGCCGAACATTTCTGTCACCGGAATCTCGCCTCCCTGATAAAGCAGTAGGAGCGAAAGAATTTTACTAAGTTAGCAGGAGGAGAATGGAATCGCCATGAATGCCCAATTGCGGCGTGAGCCAGGCCAGTGCGATGGTGGTACCTCCATTTGCCAGGCGAAGCGGTAGTACACGGCGGCGGCGGCCATGGACGTGATCCCGAGGCTGGACAACACCGCGGCCACCAGGTACGTCCGCCGCTCCGACTGCTTCCGAGCCGCGCGCTCCGCCGCCGCGCTCCGCGCCGCCGCCTCGTCCGGCTCCTGGCCGCCGCTCGCCGCGGCGCCAGCCCCACCGTCCGACGACACGCGCACGGGCACAGCGCGGCGCACCAAGAGCGGCGCGAACAGCAGCCGCGTGGCTGGCGCGCTGCGGCCGCGGGAGGCGGCGAGAGGGAATGGAGCGGCCACCAGCCTCGCGACGGCCATGATGGCTTGTAAATTACTAGCGGACAGGGAGAGGAAGTTCTTGGGTTTGGAAGGCGATGGCACTGGCTTCTGGGTGTTAGCTGGGGCTGCAACTTACCAGTGTTTGTGTGTGGTCCGCCTCGGGGGACGAGCGGCGAGGAAGACAAGTGGGTCGGGGACGTCGTCGTCTGGAGACGAGTCAACTTCAAATTCGTGAGGAGCGCCCGCCGGACGGGGCTGTTTTTATACCGTAGCAAGGAGAGAATTGCCGCACGGCACAAAGCCCTGAGAGGCCAGTCCATGTTTGTAAGAGTACTTTGTTATCGTAGTTTGAATTTAATTACGTCATTTGCTTTTTGATTTATGTTATCAGGTGGGACCGATCTGACTGGTCTGAGGCAGTCCAACCGTTGTGCATGTACCATCTGTTTGACTGGCTACGGAAAGCGGTCTAATTGAAAACACGGTATGATCATGTTTATTTCGCGGTGTGTTTATTCTATAAATGTGTTCGTTATATTGCGATGAGTTTTTAAGAGTGATGTGACCGGTAGTGGGTAACGGCCGACCGAAGGTCATCAGGCGACCTGACCAGTATGGGTGTTGTGGTCAGATAGGTTGAAAACATATAGATCTCTAAAAATGGTTTTGATAATTAATTACAATAATATGTTAAGCAATTAACATGTGTGCTATGATATTTTAAAAGTTTAGTCCCGAATTATGGATGACAACATGTAAATGACATGCAAAAAAGATAAATGATCGACATGGCTCAAGACAAAGGTATTATATAGCCTAAAGACCATGTTATAATTTTTACCAGTCTCGCTGATTAGTGAAGAGATCGAACTCATAAGCTAGATACCATACTATAGAGAGGGATCACGGCTAATAGCTTGAAGATTTATCTTGTGTCACCTTGATCAATTAAAAGTTATGCATGCATTTGAAATTGCATCCAAGAAAAAATCATGTAAAGACAAATGACTGTAGGCTAAATGGTGGTACTACTGCCTGCGATATGTCTGCATCTGAGATACGGTAGCATTCCGGTAGGATCGATTTTTTATATGATGATACTTTTTTTCCCATAGAGCATGTTTTCTGAAATATCTTTTGCTCAAAAACGGTAGTACCGCAAGAGCTGAGCGGTACTACCGTTGTACGGTAGTATCGACCCATATGAGTGTAGTAGTACCGCACCAGACCGTAACAACTAGTTTAGAAGTATTAAATGAACCATATATAACCATTAAACCCTAGGTGCCGTAGTACCGACAGATACTTGATAGTAGTACCAGACCTGCTTAATTTTTTGAGAATTTCCCCAAACAGTTGAATATATGGTTGGGTGTTATAAATGCCCCCTCACTAACACCAAGCTCATAACTCCTCATTAAATATATTAAAACTGTTGGTGCATTCTCTACTACTTATTTTCTTATATTTCATATTTTGAGATGGTTGAGTGCATTCAAATGCATTTATCATTATTTGATTCTTGTGGCACCTGATTTCCTTTAAGAAAGGGATTTGATGACATGCAGTTACCAGTGGATAAATGTCTAGTTAAATGTATCAGATACCAGTGGGTAAATGGTTGTTTAAATTTTTCAGTTCACAATCTATCTATATATATACCTAGAGACGTCCAAAGTGTGTAGTTGAGAATCTTACTGTCTCCATTTCCATCTTTTATGCGATCTTGTGAATTTGTACTGCGTCGTCTGAACTTCGCTAACCTTTCTTCCCGGCCTACATTAGAAGGAGGGAGAACGGCTATATCTGAAACATTGCCGCAGAGAGTACATGCACGGGGCGGCAATAAGGTTTCTGGGCAACGCATTTGCGCGACCGCTCCTACACTGTATCGTCTACATTCTACACTGCATCAAACTTGAATTGCCTTATGCTCTACAACAAGCCCAATTGTAAGTCGTTCGCTCGGACTTTGATATATAATTTAGTTGTATATATTCTAAAGTATGATAAATAGCCTGCTGCTAGTTACAAATTTTGTATCACTCGTTTATTATATTTATTTTTTAATAAAATTTAGAATTAAAATATTGCTTACACTCTCAACACTTCCTTAGTGTAATATACTGTAACGTCAGTGCATTATTGCGAGGAGGGTAAATTACCAATTTCCTGGTTATTGAACGAACGAATGTACCGGTACTAGACGTGTCACTGTTATGATCTGCATGCGGTGGTTCCATTTCGGTGTCAGGCTCAGCCGGCCGGAGATGGCCATTGGAGAGCTGCTTTTCCTGAGGCGAGGGCCATCTGGTAGCATGTGCGGGCAGCCTAGCTACCTACCACGGCGGCAGTGGCAGTGGAAAAGGACAGGGGTCACATGGCGGGGCGCGTCTCACCACGTGGCGGCAACGGGGAGGTTGTCCCCGCGCGCACGACGGCACGCACGTACCCGCGGATTTGCTGTGCTGGGCCCCCGCCGCGGATCCCACACGCAGCGTTTTGCGCTCATGTGCTGACATGGCCTTTATTCTTAGGCTGCAGCCTACGTTTTTTTTTTGCCGACGCTGTGTTTTTTTAAAAAAAAAACGGTGATAGATAAACGAGACACTGGTGTAGACATGGTACCTTTTAATGAACTCAAGAAGCAAAGACCGTTTAAAGAAATCGCTCTATTGTATTTCAACTTCTAACGAAATCAAAACTAAGGTCCACTCAATTAGGCTGAAAAACTGTGATTTATAGCTAAAATTGCACTGTAGTGATTGAAATTTTACTATAGCTGAATGTGACTTATTTAACGTAATTAAAATTAAAAAATTAAAAATAGAAAAAATATGTTAGCTCATTACATACACGTAAACGAATACGGAAAAAAAGAACCGATAAAAAGCTTAAAGACAAAAAATTGAGAAAAAGATAAAATTTATAAATAGTAAAAATAAATCAGAAACCAGAAACTAAATCCAAAACGAATGAGACCTAAAAACCATCGTAAAAGCTCAAAAACATGGCCTGTAACCGCCGGTCATTCCTTCTCTTTACCTGCGATCATCCTCTGTGTCACCAAGTCACGTACTGGTCCTTCCCAAGTGAAGCTTAACATAACGCAATTTCTGTGACGTGTGAATGTTATCCATGCATCCTGGTGCGAGTCACTAAGCAGCGTTTATATTAACTTTTACTAGTAATTTTAAATTCAAATTATGAATAATAACAGTTTATAAAGAAACTTGTAGAGATACTTGCGTACAATTTTGTCTAATATAAATAAAATCATTATACTATATATTACAATCAACTATTAGAACTAGTGTTAAAAAGACATTCTGTTTAAAAAATAGGTATTATAGAAAACTTATTTGCTGTAAAAAATGATTTACAGTAGCCAAACGAATAACCCAGAATTAATTTACCAATCTCCATAATAAAATTTAACGACGTACGGGATTCAGCTAGTACTCTATAAAATACTTGATCCTATTCGCTTATCCTGAATGGCTACTGGCTAGCGATGGCAGAGTGCGGCTCCATCTACAGAGTCCTAGACGATGGAGGGGGTGGTACGTGTCAAGACCAGGGTCCTACGCGTTCGCCCGGCGATTGGTGCTACCTGCCGCCCCACTAGGCGTCGCACTTGCCGACGGTCTTGCCGACGGTCGACCAAAACACTTTCCTCCTTCCTAGCGTCCAATCACTCCCAACCTCAAGCTCCCAGCACAACGACCTACCTTAGGGCATATTCTTTTTAACTGCGACTTATGACTTTTAGCTGTGGCTTATAATTTTTGGACTGTTTATGAGAGATTACAGAGTAACAAAAATTCACGTGCGATTTTTACTGATATAAATGAAATCAGTAAAGTATGTACTACAATTAACTAGTAGACCCTATCTTAAAACAAATACTCTATTTAGAAGCTAGTTCCTGTAGAAAAACCGAAAAGCAGCTTTTAGAAGCTGAAAAGAACAGGACCTTAGCTACTCCATGAAGCATGAAGCGGAGAAAGCGCACAGTAGCTTTTAACTTTCGATTGAAATGATATCATAGCAGCGGTTATTTTTTCTAAAAAATAAGAAAAGTTAAAAAAAATTATTATATCAACACAAAAATATAAAAAATAAGAACAAAAAAAAATAAAAAAAGCTAAAATTAAAAGGCACGTGTTTCATATAACTTCTGACTTCAATAAGTCAAGAGACAGAAACTAAAATCGTTTAGAGCGGGGCATTTGTCCTTTGACCTTAGCCGCTCACGCAGTACTACCCACTGACGCACAGCACTGGTTGTTCCCCACTAATCTTAACCGATAATAATGTCACGTAGGAACACATATATAGCTCGTGTTAGTTAATACTGCGTTAGAGACGACGTTGCCTGTACTGGAGGATGGTGATAGGAAGGGGGACGCGGAGGAGGGGTAGGTCAGGGCACCGCCAAGTTCCATCCTTTTTGTCGCCTGGTGATCGGTGATAGATAATGGTGTGAAGTGCTTTCATGGTGCCGACGGGGATGTGAGGCCTCGACGAGGATAGGAGGTCGCCGTAGTGGGGCTGCTGCCGCACCACCGCATTTACTCGGACTCGGTGACACGTACGAAGGTCGCCGTGTTAGGATAACTAATTCTAGGGGTACACGTAGTACGGATCGTGGTCAAACTCCGAGAGATTAGTTAATTGGCAACTTTTGGTTAATTTGGATTTCGAGGCTACGACAGCACACCGTGGATCTGTCTTTTTTTTTGCTTCCATTTATGTATTTGGTTACCGATTATGATTTTTAGACTACTTATAAAAGAGTATAGAGTAACCGAAACTTACGTATGGTTATAACCGATATAAATGAAATTGTTATAATGTATATAATAATCAACTTGTAGACACCGTCTTAAAGAGACATTCGATTTGAAAACTAGTTAATATAGAAAAATCGAAAAACACCTTTTAGAAGTTGACCGATAATAATGTCATGTAGGAACACATATATAGCTCGTGTTAGTTACTACTGCGTTAGAGACGACGTTGCTTGTGCTAGAGGATGGTGATAGGAAGGGGGACGCGGAGGAGGGGTAGGTCAGGGCACCGCCAAGTTCCATCCTTTTTGCCGCCTGGTGATCGGTGATAGATAATGGTGTGAAGTGCTTTCATGGTGCCGACGGAGGTCGCCGTAGTGGGGCTGCTGCCGCACCACCGCATTTACTCGGACTCGGTGACACGTACGAAGGTCGCCGCGTTAGGATAACTAATTCTGGAGGTACACGTAGCACGGATCGTGGTCAAACTCCGAGAGATTAGTTAATTGGAAACTTTTGGTTAATTTGGATTTCGAGGCTACGACTGACACAAGTGGATCATCTATTTTTTTTTGCTTCCATTTATGTCTTTGGTTATGGATTATGTTTTTTAGATTATTTATAGGAGAGTATGAAGTAGCAGAAATTTACGTACGGTTATAACCGATATAAATAAAATTGTTATAGTGTGTACAATAATTAACTTGTAGACATCGTCTTTAAAAGATATTCGATTTGAAAATTAGTTAATGTAGAAAAATCGAAAAGCAGCTTTTAGAAGTTGAAAAGAAGATGTCCTCTTTCCTTGGGCGATCTAACATGCTCTTTTGAGCTTTTGGTTTTTGCCTTTTTGTTTCTCCAAGAAATAGAAATAAATAGGATAACTTCTTGAAGCTGGTTCTTTAAAGGGCTTCGTAGGCTCAAAAATCGCATGTGTCATCTACGTTGATGTCTTCATCGTTTGCTGTTGTATTAAAAACACAGATACAAAATATCAACTTATAGCTAAAAATCATCTATCACAGTCTAAAAGAATAGACAGCCGTTAGTGTGAGCCGTGAAATGGATGGATGCATGGAATGTCTAAGCCCGCGTGTGGAGGTCATCGTTGAAGGCTCTCCACGTTTCTCATGCGTCTGCTTAGGACTTGTACTCTGGAGTTGGGCAGATGATGGGCCTCTCTAGCTTTCCAAAGTCATGGTTGCTGCATGTACGCATGAAAACTGTGATTTGCCTGAACCTCAAGCAGCACAAAACCCGTCGAACAAGATACGACTTCAGGAGTAGCTTCTGCCTTCTACTTCACGGTCGATCTTGAGTTCCTGAAGCTCTTTCAATTCTCCTCCTCGTAGAAAAGGTCGGGTCAACACGTGGATCATGCTCCTCCTCTTCTCTTCCCTGCATCTTCCGTCTCTGATTTATTTGACAGATTTAAAAACTTTTAGAACATGTTTATATGCATATTTTAAAAAATTTACCACTGTAAGTTTTAAAATATGTAATATAATAAATTTTTAAAATTCGTAACAACCGGATTCATCTAGTACTCTATAAAATACTTGATCCTATTCGCTTATCCGGAATGGCTACTGGCTAGCGATGGCAGAGTGCGGCTCCATCTACAGAGTCCTAGATGATGGAGGGGGTGGTACGTGTCAAGACCAGGGTCTTACGCGTTCGCCCGGCGATTGGTGCTACCTGCCGCCCCACTAGGCGTCGCACTTGCCGACGGTCGACCAAAACACTTTCCTCCTTCCTAGCGTCCAATCACTCCCAACCTCAAGCTCCCAGCACAACGACCTACCTTAGCTAATCCATGAAGGATAAAGCGGAGAAAGCGCTAGCTTAAGTCTCTGACAGTAGCTTTTAACTCTTGATTGAAATGATATCATAACAGCGGTTAGTTTTTTTTTTCTGAAAAATAAGAAAAGTTTTTTAAAAAATCATTATATTGTGACAAAAATACAAAGAAATAAGAACAAAAAAAAAATCCAAAAAAGCTAAAATTAAAAGTCTCATGTTTCATATAACTTTTGACTTCAATAAATCGAAAGACAGAAACTAAAATCGTTTAGAGCGGGACATTTGTCCTTTGGCCTTAGCCGCTCACGCAAGATACCCAGACGCACAAAGACCGGTTGTTCCCCACTAATCTTAACCGATAATAATGTCACGTAGGAACACATATATAGCTCGTGTTAGTTACTACTGCGTTAGAGACGACGTTGCCTGTGCTAGAGGATGGTGATAGGAAGGGGGACGCGGAGGAGGGTAGGTCGAGGCACGCGCCAAGTTCCATCCTTTTTGCCGCCTGGTGATCGGTGATAGATAATGGTGTGAAGTGCTTTCATGGTGCCGACGGGGATGTGAGGCCTCGACGAGGATAGGAGGTCGCGCGTAGTGGGGCTGTTGTCGCACCACCGCATTTACTCGGACTCGGTGACACGCACGAAGATCGCCGCGTTAGGATAACTAATTCTGGAGGTACACGTAGCATGGATCGTGGTCAAACTCCGAGAGATTAGTTAATTGGAAATTTTTGGTTAATTTGGATTTCGAGGCTACGACAGCACACCGTGGATCTGTCTTTTTTTTTTTTGCTTCCATTTATGTCTTTGGTTATAGATTATGATTTTTAGATTGTTTATAGGAGAGTATGGAGTAACCAATTACGTGTAGTTTTAACCGATATAAATGAAATTGTTACGTGAAATGGATGGATGCATGGAATGTCTAAGCCCGCGTGTGTAGGTCATTGTTGAAGACTCTCCACGTTTCTCATGCGTCTGCTTAGGACTTGTACTCTGGAGTTGGGCAGATGATGGGCCTCTCTAGCTTTCCAAAGTCATGGTTGCTGCATGTACGCATGAAAACTGTCAAAACCCGTGGAACAAGATACGACTTCAGGAGTAGCTTCTGCCTTCTACTTCACGGTCGATCTTGAGTTCCTGAAGCTCTTTCAATCCCTGTGAATCAAGCACTACCTGCGGTCTCTGCTGTTCACGGTCGAACCGGACGGTCGACAGCGCGAGTGGATGGCCACACCTGCAGAATGCAGTCTCCAGCATGCAAATATATAGGCATGTTCATAGTCGATGTTATCGATGACACAGTGCAGGATCACTGAAAGCAACTTTTGACTTCTGTTCTGAGTGGATAATAGCCTACCTGATTGACAGGGCCACGTTCAAAAATATCAGTCCATGTGCACCAGTCATTAGTCAACAACCAACGGAGTTTGAGAATCATACATCTCTTGTTGTCTGAAAAAGATAGCGAATCCTTGAAACAGTCAAACTAGCTTGTACAGAGCACAGCAAAAAATAAAAAAATAAATAAATAAACAGTGCCACAACGTCAGGAGCTCCGGAGCACTGGTCGTCGCATTAGCCGGCAAAGACAGAAATTCAGCACAACTTCACCTTCAGGAATCAGGATCCGGGGATAAAACTTGGCCCAAGTCAATCCATCACCGTGCTGGACGGGTTGCAAGCCCATTAAAAAGGGCCACCGACTCAGCCACGTTCGCAGAGCCCACCAAACGGCATCTCCAGGCCCAGAGGCCGCGGGCGGCCGTCGGTCAAAGCTCACCAACCCGAGCGCGAATCTCCAGGCAAACGACACCGTTTCAAAACCCCCCTGCACCGCGCATCCTAGGGTTTCCCCTCTCCACCCGCTCCGTCCAGCAACTCGCGAGGGCGCGGCTCTTCCTCCCACCCCACCGTCCCGGCGGCGGCGAAGGCCGCGACGACCCCGCGCAGCGCAGGCGCCATGGCCGCCCCGGAGGCACCCTCCTGCTACGTCGGGATCGCGCGGCAGTCCGCCGCCTTCCGCCTCATGAAGCAAATGGTTCGTGATCCGATCCGCCCCTCGTGCAAATTTTCGATTAAAAAAGCGAACTTTTGTTTGGCCACATAATAATATGGCATATTTGATACGTGGGGGAAACTAGATAGAGCAGCTGTGCAACGAACAATTCATTTGGGTTGCCTCTATAGCTTATTCTAGATATGAAGTCTTGAGGAGTTGCTGCTGTTCAGCCTATTCACGTGTAACTAGCAAAGTTTGTTAATGCTACGGAGATGGAAGCTTATGATGTCGTTTTAGGACAGCTATGTGCAAATAAGGTGAAATTGGTTGGAATTTGGAGAGAAGGTGAAATTTATACTATCTCAATGAGTTGCAACTGCACAAAGAGTGGTCTTTTTCTAGATTTCTCACTTCTGAGCCAGCCACACATATGCGAATGAAATGGTGTTTGGCACTCGATGCACTTTCTCTATAAATCAGTTGCTTTTGCCAAGTTGCGCTGACTTTGTGTTAATTTAGAATCGGTATCTTTTACTGATCTTACCGTGAGTAACATCTTCACTGCGCTGTAGGGATGGGAAGAAGGTGAAGGCCTTGGCAAAGATAAGCAAGGCATAAAGGGGCATGTTAGAGTGAAAAACAAGCAGGACACACTAGGTATGCTTTCTCTTTATTGAACTACTCCATCTTCAAAAATTTATTGAAGAAAGAAGTATCTTTTCCTAATTAGACACAGGCGAGCTTTCTGAAACATGAGTCCGATCTTGTACACAGGTGTTGGTGTAGACAGTCCTCATAACAAATGGGTATATGACACCACCCAATTTGACAATATACTAAAGAAACTGAAAGTGGTATGATGTGTAACAATTATTTGGTTTGCTCTATGTATGAATGAATTCAGATTTCAGTGTCTGACAATTTCCTATCGTCTTTTTCTTGTCATTTGGTCGTCTGTCTTCTCTGCAATGCCAGCAATCTGCTAATCCTGTTCAAAAAGGTACCTTGGGAAGTGACAAAGTGTGCATATATGTTTTTTTATTCTCATTTTGTTAAGTGTTGCGTTATTATATTTTTGCAGAAATTGAGGATGTAAGCAATTCGCCTGATAGTACACCCAAGAAAGATAAACCCGCAAATGAAGAATTTACTAAAGTTACCCGGCCTCAAGGAAGGTTGGTTTGACCCCTAATTGCAGTTTATCTAATTCTCAATTTTTTTCTTCCCTTTACACAATAATTTCTTTCAGATACAAGAAAAGAGAGAGGGGGAAAAGTGTGAGTTGTTATTCAGCAATTGATCTTCAAGGCATACTTGTGAGTCATTGTTTTCTTGCGTGTGGTTTTTTTCCTAAGCTAATCTATTTACTGTGGATGAGCCTTTTCCCCCTCCTGCACAGTGTATAAGCTGAGAACCGGTTCCAGTCTACTGGATAGCATGCATTTTTTGAATAGCTTAAACCTCATTTCTTATGAACAAGATATTTTATAACTTGCCTGGAGGGACTGCAATATTGTGTTGGCACAGGTTCGCAAAAATGAAGACGATTGCCACGTGGATCAGGAAGTTGAACCAACATGCTTGGATGAACCTGATGCCTCCATCTGTCAGGATACAGGTTGATAATTTGCATGTGTGCTTTAACTAGTTTTTTCTGGTCAAGATTGTATTACATTAGCTTTTGGCCCATCATTCAATTCTTGATCCGAGGTGCCTGACTATTAAAACTAGAATAGGTTGTAGCTGGAGCATTTCGTAGGAGTTATAACATAACACTCCTAAGTTGCCAGACTGCGTGCACTAGCTACTGGGAGCTGATTGGATTGAAATCGGGTTGATTATGTCATAATTTTTGGGTTCTTTCAAGTGGAATTATAGGTGTTGTCATCAAGTTTGAATTGTTATACTTCCTCAGAACAAAAATAATCTCTCTGAAAATTCTAGAATGTGTACACACTGCATACAAGTCAATTAACTGTTATTTGGTCTAAGCTTTGCTGATTATACTGTCGATGAATTTTGGTTATTCTCGATTAGAAAGGAAATCTACCATGTTGGCATCTGATCTTCCATACTGCTGCTGAACGAAAAGAAAGCACATTTCCGTTGTGCTCTAATGTTCCTTTCTTCTCAAATGATCTTCATTGTGGTTGCCTGATTGGTCATTGGTTACATAATATTGGCTGTAGATCCTCTATTTGAATTTAAATGGTTGTTATAAACTTGTTCAGTTTTTATTATGTAATCTTGTGTTTCGAGATTGTACAATACTAACTTCATTGAGGTTTTAACTTGCTGTGTCAACTCTGTGTTGGTTCAGTATCCCAAGCTGATGATGTGAACTGGTGGGGGCACAAATATGGATTTGTATCAGGAGGCTTTCTAGGAGCAAAGTCTCGTAAGAATAAATCTTCTGCACCGACAGGTTCTTCTAATGTCCGCCAGACATTTGCGGAAGAAGATCAAGAAAATCTATACAACCTTGTTCAGGTTGGTTTGCACAGCTCATAAGGTTCCCATGATGTTTTACAGCAAGCTTTGCCCTTTAAAATTTGCCTTTGCAAAGTTAGATGTTGACCTTTGGTGGAATGTCGACAATGCTGACGGTACTCCAAATGTGATGTTAGAGGCTTTCAACTACCTCTAAGCTCCCTGTCTGTCGATTAATTTGATTTCACTGAGATTATGTTCTTACATTTGACCTGAAGAACTAAAATCTGTGCTGAGTTCTATTGATGAAATTGTGTATAATTACAGAACTCATCTGATTTATTTGCAAATAAATAGATATACCTTAATTCTCAATATTCCACTCCTTACAATGATCTATGTAATTTGCTGCAGGACAAAGCTACTTCTGGAAAGCTGGGTCTTGGCATCAAGAGCCTGCCAATGAAAGTTGCTGGCCAGCGTTGGAAGGGGAACAAAACTTCTTTTGGTGATAGTGATGAGGAAAATAAAGCTCAGTCAAATGAATTATCAGAAATGGAAGAGGATGATGGTGAGGAAGAATCTCCTAACAATGCTGCATTAATAGAAATAAAGCAGCGTACAGTGAAAGAAGTGTGCGTGGATGAACCTAGAACTAAGGTGAAGAAACTTTGCAAAAGAATCCTTCGTCAGGTATAATCTCAAATCTTCTCTCTGTGTGATGCACTTAGGCTTCATGTGTCGTGCTGTGATCATCATGTTGGTATTCTTTCCAGGCCCCGTCTCAGTCCATGGAATTGAAGGAACTTAAGGTCGCTGTTGAAGCACATTCAACCATATTCTCCAACTTCTCTTGTAGACGGGAAGCTCTATCATTCTTGAAGAGGAAGGTAGACATCCTTACACCTTGCCATTTGGCAGCTATGAGCTTTTTGTGTTAGTATCTATTTTTCTACAGTAATGTTAAAGAGTAGCTGGGCAGCACCTTTGGAAGCTATGAGCTTTTTGTGTTGGTATCTATTTTCTACAGTAATGTTAAAGATTAGCTAGGCAGCACTTTACATATAAATTTAAGGAAAAGGTCTCTAGTTTTGAGATACGTAGATTAGACTTGGTGTGACCATGTGAATCCCTTTGGAAGCATTGTTGATATTTTTATCTAAGCTAATCTCAGGTTGTATTATATGCATGGAATGCCGTGGTGTTTGTAGTTTTGTCTCCACTCATATCTGAGTCACCTTTCTCGTTTTGTTTTGCAGCTTCAAGGAAGCAGGAAATTTAATGTGGAGGGCAAGAGGGTGCAGCTTGTATCGTGAATCAAACACGAAGCCTACGGGTTGCGGCGCACTATTGGGTGTGGCATGCAGCTCCTGCGGCCATATTTAATTGTTGTTTCTGATGAGTACACTGATGTCCGGAGATTATGGAGCACATTAAGCTCCACAGTATAGATGTAAGAAGTCATACCCTCTCAGATTGGGGGGGTTAATTTATGTAAGAAATCTTGCGAGCGGCAGAGGTGTTAATTTATGTGTAGACTTTTGAGTACATTTCCTTCGTTCTCCTACAGCAAAAATCTGACAGTGTGCTGAAACGTCTGTATTGTACTCTGTAGCTGATGCATCTGGTGGTGTGATTTTGTTTGGAGAGTAGCGCTAAAATTGGAGCTTGGTTGTGCCAAATATGCCTTGGCGGTCTCTGCGTCGAGAACACAATCTCGGTGTCTCGCGCCTCAAATTGCCATCTGAAAACAATGATAGAACAAGTGCATTACTCCCATCTGTGCAATAAGCGGCACTTAAAAAATGCGCCTACATGCCCACAGAATACGGATAAATCAGGCAATCCGCAAACCAGAATGGAGGCGTAGGATGCAGCTGAAGACCCAAAGCTCGATTGCTTGAGTGAGGGATGAAGAGATGAAAGATGGGTTGGCTCACAACCTAACCATTAGTCCACAAAATAAGATCAAAGTAGTGACTAATCATCAAATCCAAATCCACCTCATCCCACTAAAATAATAGATCTAGTCATCTAGAGTAAATATGCAATCGAACTAGATTCAATTTCAAAGAGAGAGGAGCGTGGAGCACCTGAGCGGGGCTAGCGACCATGCGGGGAAGCCGAGGCGGTGACGTGAGGGGGCACGGCCCGACGGACGGAGGAGGAGGGGAGGGAATCTACTGTCTGCGTAGGGGCGGTGGCGTCGGCGCTGACAGAGGAGGAGCCAGAGCCCAGAGCTGGGGAGGGGGACTATGGGAGGAGAGGACGAAAGAGGGGGATAGACGGAAGAGGAGGGGAGCTGGGGAGGGGAGGCAGGAGCCAAGAGGCCGAGGAGAGGAAGCGTCACCAATTGCCGGCCGAGGACGCCGAGGCGCCAAGCAGAGGAGGTGAGTGAGGGGGGACAGAATGAGGGGAGGACTGAGTCTGAGTGAGGAGAGGACCAGAGGTATTTATCGTGAATTTGTTATCCTTTCTTGTTTATTCTTATTGATGTTGTATTGCAATGTTTGCACATTTGTTTTCCAAATATTGTGCATAAGAGGTTACAAAAGTGATTAAGGATGAGATTGGAGATAGAAATTTCATATTGCTTATTGATCAGTCTCCAGATGTATCAGCAAATGAGCAAATAGTAGTGATTGTGAGGTTAGTTGTACATCTTATTTTTTAATAATACCACTTATACATTGTTGTATTAATCTAACTTTGCAAAATTTGTGGCATACAGATTTGTGAACAATCAGGAAAAGGTCGTGGAAAGGTTAGTTGTGCTAGAGCTTACAAGTGAAGACGCTTGTCAAAACATAAGTCATGGTGGAGAAACATTTTTTGCAAAACAAAAGATGAAATGATTTGAATTTGTATTCATCATGCATTTCTTAATAACCTTCTTAAGCATTACGAATGAGCTATCAGTTGCTTTGCAAATGAAGCATCAATACATTGTTGAAGCTATATGCCTGACACAAGAATTTGAAAGAACACTTGCAAGATATGAGGGACAATAGGTGGAAACCATTGTTTGACCAAGTCAAAAGCTTTTGTGAGGTATATGGGATTGATGTGCCAAATATGGATGACATTATTAGAGTTATAGATAAATCCGTACATTTGGAATCATATAGTGACTCAACATTATCATTACAAAGATGGCATTTTTAATGCTGCTATTGATGCAACTATGAATGAGATGAATCATCACTTCAATGGAGTTTCTTCAGAGTTATTGGTATTATGTCTTACCTTGATATAAGTGACTTCTCTAAGTCTGATGTTAATAAACTTGTTCAACTCATTGAGATTTATATTGATGATATCACAGTAGTTGATCGGTTCTTGTTAAGAAGTCAGCTTCAAACCTTTATTCTCAATATTTAGGAAAAGTGACGGATTTCGTGATATTACGAAACTTGCTCAAATGATGGTCGAAGCAAAAAAGATAAAATTTTCCTATTGGTATATCGCCTTATCGAATTGACATTGATCATTCGAGTGGTAATTGTATCCGTTGAGAGAATATTTTTGGCAATGAATATCGTTAAAATATATTTGTGCAACAAGATAGCCAATGAGTGGCTCAATGACTTGATAGTGAGCTACACCGTACGAGAGATATTTAAAATCATTGATGATGATAAAATCATAAGACAAATCCAATACATGAAATCTCACATAATGAATTTGCCTCGTGATTTAAGCTAACGTTTTAGTGGTATGTTTTGTTTATTGTGAATGTTCACGATTATTTATAATTTATTATTGTATCACTAATTTTACTAATTCTGATACACAGATGACAGATCACTAGTTCACTACTCATTGGAAGCATATTTATATATTTTTGGAATGCACTTTCCAATAGTGAAGATATCGTTATTGTATTTTCTCTCTTTTTGATTTGCTTCTCTTCTATTCATATATGAATTTGGATTGCACATGAGTAAAAGCTATGGTTATGTCAATTTATTTTAGTCCTTTGAGCCCATACTCAATTTTTATCCTGGTTTTGCCACTGCTAGTACTACTATGGTCCTGCTTTTTTCAGCTTTACAGTTAACTTTTAACTTCAGCTCCTATTATCTATACTCAGATGTTTTCCTCATATGGACTTTAGTTTTTATAATCTATATTATTTATTAGATCTATCAATCACAACTAAAATCTATCAGCCGCTCAAAAACAATAGCCGTGGTTAGGGAAGCAAGTGGAGACCAAACATTGAGGCGCATTCATGTCTCACAGCCACGTGTCACGGCAAATCTGCTTTGCCCAAGAGATGGCGTACTACAGTAGGCAGCGCCTTCTGAGCCATGTACTCCGCTAGAGTGCGTTTCCATAGTCAAGTCGGGATAAGCAGCGGCGACGTCATGGCCGCGCCGGCAACGCCGAGGTCGTCGCTGATCCTGCCCCGGGCCTTGCACTCCCACTCCCAACCGGGCGCCGTCGGTCTCTCGTCCGACCTCGCCGCCGCCACCGTCTCCTCCCACCGCCGCCGCGATCTCGTCTTCGTCGTCAACCCCTCCGGTATGCTCACGTACCCTCCCCCTCCACCCCGCTAAGGCGCTCCCTTACCTATTCGCTCTCTAAACGCCTCTCACGTCACGCGGATCCCACGATGCAGGCGCCAATGGCCGCACGGGCAAGCAGTGGAAGCAGGTGCTCCCCCACCTCCGCACCCGCCTCGCCGACCAATGCAACGTAAGCCTTCGAGAGCGCCCTTAAATCCCTAGATCGTACTACTCTGGAACCGGAAGTTGCAATCGCCGTCGGAAACCGCGTTTGGGCTTAGATCCGGAGGTAATTCGGTGGTCTCACAGGATGTTTTGATTTGTGGGTGATCAGATCTGTGAGTGCATCACTTCGGGCCCGTCCCACGCCATAGATGTCACAAGGGAGGTGTGCGCGTGGCTTCTTACTTCTACTATCTCCAATTGTTAAATTACCCCTTTGGGTTTCCCATTGTTTTGTGAACACTGGTTCTCGTGTGCGTGCTTTAGGCTGTAAAGGATGGGGCTGATGCCGTGATCGCTGTTGGTGGAGACGGAACGCTTCATGAGGTATTCTTGCGTGGGGTATTGATACGCCCTTGGTACAAATTGTTAGCATTTTTAGCAACTGACATTGGAAGTGCATGCAGTGATAGAGTTACCGGTGGAACTTTGCATGTGCAGGTGGTGAATGGCTTCTTTTGGAAAGGAAGTCCAGTCCAAGCACTTGATCGAGGGCCTGACCATTCCACGGCGCTCGGTGTGAGTACACATAGCTTGTAGCCATGCTACCCTATTAGATTGCACCGTCATCCTTTTGTGGCCTAAACTATTGAGTGTTTTGAAATGTTTGTTTTATGCACTGGAATTTGTTAGTACTGAAGCACATTGTTTCTCTCTGACAGCTCATTCCACTTGGAACTGGCTCAGACTTCGCCAGGACATTTGGCTGGTATTTTTATGTTCTTTCCATCATGATCTACATATGGCATGCTGATTTGTTGACCACTGTACTCATTGGATTGATTCTATTGTTTTATTAAAACAGGACGAATGATCCTCGTGAGGCGATTGATCGAATTGTGAGAGGTTTCTTCCTTTACTGTCTTCTTTCATAGCGTTTTTTTATGTTAATGGTCTCATAATGGTGGTTCTTCCCCTATGATCAATTGTACATGAATATACAACACCCGATTAAACTAATTCATTATCTTGTGACTCATCATTGTTGATAGCTGTAGTCTAAGAGAGAGAACGACTCTAAAAACGGTATTGCTATGACAACTTTCCCGATATTTGTGACATTCATGAAACCAAGGGCCCCATATTTTGATACTTGTGTACTCATTGGATTTGTAAGATCAACATCTGAGACTCACAAGTGAATCCCTTTTGCAGGAGTTAAATCAAAACTAGACGTAGGCATGATGGAAGGTCCAAATGGAGATCCACATTTCTTTGTTAATGTTGCCGATATCCATTTGTAAGTGGAAAATAACCATTTGAAACGTCAATTTCAATGGATGATTTGACAAAGTTTTTCTTTTACATCTGCAGAAGTGCTAAGGCAGGCTATTTTGCTTCTATGTATAAGAGATTCAGCTACTTATGTTATGTTTTTGGAGCTCTAAGAGCCTTTTGGGGACATAATAATCGAGACCTGCGAATAAAGGTGAGCTTTAACATAGGTTTTGTTTAGAAGGGAGTTGTATCCTTAGTTCCTTTCAGGTTGTTTTGTTCATTCTATTTACGCACCTGTGCAATTTGATAATGTGTATAATAGGTAAATGGGGGAGAATGGAGAACCATTCATAAAGTCACTGCCCTATGCATAGGAAATGCTAAGTACTTCGGCGGTGGTATGAAGATAACTCCAACAGCTCATCCTTTCAGTGGTGACCTTGAGGTGCCTAGGACAGTCAAATTTGGTTTTTTAATTTTGTGAAATTTGAAGGCACTGTAGCTTTTGGTAATTTGTATGACGGTTTACAGGTTGTTATTCTACAAGATTTCCAATGGTACGACTTTCTTCTTAAGCTACATAGGCTGTATGGAGGCACAATTCTATCAGTGAATGGCGTGTCATCAATAAGGTAAAAACAACCTTCAGTCTTATTGTTAAGGCTCTTTCATTTGAGGATGGAAGCATAAGTAGAAAGCTGCATAAAATGATTCTGTGGACTTGAATGATGTGACTTTTGTAAAAGTTTTGCCTGCACGGAAGACACAAAGAGATACTGCAGAAAGCATAATGCTTTTTGGGCTCCCAACGAAGGTAGTGGAACCGTATTCTTGAACTGGCCAGGCTACAACAGGGTGTACAATGTACCCCTTCCTCTATGGGAGGAGGTAAGCTAGAGAGGGCTAGAGACAGGAGAGAGAGCCCGTGTGTAAAATGAGTGGACCCCTCTTTCTCATATCCTTGTTTATCCTTGTTGGGGGTTTATATACATGAATGGGGTAGGATGAAAAATTATAAAAGATGATGATACATTGGTATGTTCCTCTATATTACTGGTATATTACATATTAAGCCAGTTACAAGGCTCAGTTACGGAGTTGAGCCACCCCTACAACAGGCCTCTTACTAGTGAACCTTAAGGTGCAAAGTTCTACACTTATACTTGTTCTAGAAATGCTAATGAGTCAAGGTTTATAATGCTGATTGGCATCATCCAACTAATACACTTTTCAGTGGACTGAACTTGTTGCACCTAAATTTATTTGCTACATGCTGTAACGTAAGGTCAAATATCTCGACATATCTTTGTTTATGTTGATGAAACTACTATTTATTAATTATCATTCTTGATTAGTAGTACTTGCTAGGATATCTGATGGAGGTCCAAATTATTTATGAAAACTCCATTGCTTTCCTCCTTATTGTATTGAAGTGAAGAGTTATATGTATATTAGATGATATAGCCAGTGGTACATGGTGGGTATATATAGGCAAGGGGTCTAGGGTTTAGTCTAACAGTGACCACCCTGAGAACCCTAACAAACAGCCTAACAACCTGACAGAAAAGTAACTGAGAGCACATGGGTAACAGCCTGTCTAGCAGCTGTCTAACACTTATGAACTACATTTGATTAGTTTTCAAAACACTGTCTTCATGGTTCTGAAGCCTTTCCAAAACAACAACCAGTATAATTGGGCTGTTTAATTTGTAGTTCATTGGTAGCTATCTTCATCTAAGCAACCATGTTGCTATTGCAGAGTTCAATCAATCGAAGTAGTAGAGGTGGTGGCTAATGATGACATCTTTGTGCAATCTGATGGGGAGCATTTCGGTTTTCTTCCAACCAAATTTTCAGTTCTTCCTGGTGCAGTTGATTTCTTCTGCTAGATCACTATGCTCTTTCTTCGTGTTGTACTGACAAAAGATGCATGATTCGTGGTCAATGCACTTTTGTACCTGGAATAGCTCATAAAGGTTTAAATTGGTTAATGGTTATACTATTTTGAAATGATAAGGTAACCAAGTTGCTCCATTCATCTTCTGGGAGTACATGAGACTGGTTCCTCTGTGCTGTAGCACCGAACATGTAATTACTCTACTTAATATGCAGCATACAGTGGTGAAGTCATTGCTGTTCATAGACTAGCCGTAAAATTTGGTGGTGGCATGTGTACGGGTGTACCAAACTGTTGGAATTGTACTGCCTTGTGCAGACGTCTTCCTGGGCCGAACTGGCATCAATGTAAATTTTGTTGGAGTTGAGGCCAATTTGGGTATTTTTCCAATTTGTTTTCAGAAAAAACTAAGGAGAGGTGGGGTCCACTTGTCATAGAGAAGGAGAGATAAGAGGAGGGAGGAGCCTTATCCTTAAGGCGTGGCCGGCTTCTCCCATACGGGCGTGCGCTAGAGATGGGGATCGGTTTGATCCCCACCCTCCATCGCCCCTGTGAAATCAGCAGCGTCCGTTGCTGGCGCGGCCATCTCCCTCCTCTTACACTTGGGTTTGTTTCTCTCTTACGATCTGAACATTTCCTTCTATTTTCCCATCTACTATCACCTTTTAGATTTGCTCGCTTGATTTGATCGGAACCAGCCTGTAACATCTTTTCGGGGAGTTGCATCGATAGTCTTGATCTCATCTCCAGCAACCTAAGGCCCCTACCAGCCTCAGCGAGGATAGAGCTGAGAAGGAGCCGGGTATGATCGGCGTCGGCGCTGGGTCCTCATCGGACTTGCGCGCTCTGACTCTCCCGTGGAAGGGCTGTAGGGCAGGTGGTGTGTGGTTGGCTTCGACCTTGTCTTGGCCGAGACCTTGTTATGGGTGTGTTCTCTCAAGTGCATGTAGATGCTTGTTTTTGTGTTTCAGTATTGGGCGGCATTTTTCAGTATCTCGACTTCTCATTTACTATGGGAAGACGGTTTTGTATCTCCGAGAACCATACCAGTAACTGTGGTTCAAACGACAGCGATAGGTTTTCTTGGTCGGCATCATCCTCGACATGCCTAGCCGAGTTTCTTCTAGATAGCTTTGACTGCTATCTTGGCTATGAGTTATCTGGTGCCTTTGGTTGCATATTGAATAATCTGCCATATTGTGACATACTAGTGTAGATTCATATATGTTCTTTTCAGTTGATTAATCACTAGTATTGGGAGAATTGACATAATTAATGGTGAGCTTGTGATGGATTAGGCTATGCTCGAATAGTATGACAGTAATTAAGTTGTTCTAGGCATTGAACTGTTATTGTTAGTGATCTCTCTTGGCTCGACTGACAGTCTTTGATTCATTACCACTGTTGTAGAACAGTTAATTGAATTATGATAATTAGCTTGCTGTCTCTTAATTTCTGTTGTTGATTTTCAGCACTTGTTATTTCCTGTTGGCTGTTTATCAAGTATCTTTCAGATATCTTGTCAATTAATTGTCTGGTAATCACAACAGTTCCATATCTAGTTCATTTGTGGTTTTACTGTCACGGTATTAGTAAATTAAAGCCTTGTGTCAAGATGACCTTGTTTTAATACAAGTGCAGCCGCCATCTGAGAGCAATAAAACTTAAATCTCAATTTGAGCAATCTATTAATTGAGTATTGTCATTCACTTGCTCTGGTTGATGTGATTTCGATTATATATGACTTTAGTTTATTATCATGAGATAATTTTATTTATGCTCTTGTCATTATTCTTTATTCGGAATCATGTATTTCGTATAATTATCATTATGAAATTATGGATAAATTAATGCTAAAACCGTACTGCTTACAGCAAATTCCACAATGACTTTTTGGCTTGTACCACGTGTAATAATACTGTTGCCTGTTGTTCAACAACAGGAAAGACGTGATTACCTGTAGTATCAGTATCAAGTTAATGCATTCCCAACTTCAAAAGTATAATATCGTGCTACCAACTTAAACACATTGCACGGAGCAGTGTCACATAAATCACATATCTTTTGTTCTGCTTCCTTGGTAAGTCGGTATATCCTGTGACTTTCTGCCTTTTGTTTACTAATGTACTATCCAAGCAATCTACTCCATTATGAGTGCTGAACTTGTGATTTTGATTCCAAAGCATGTCATGAACCGGGGTAGAGGGGGAGAGAGGGAGAGATTAGACGAGGAAGACTTTGATATATTTCTGATTGCCCTCAATAGCATGCGGTAGCCCTCTTTATATAGATAGGCTCCCCCTAACAGATAGAGTCTAATTCCAATCCTGTCTCTTACAGATATAGTAACTAATATCATATCTCTAACAATATCTCTAACATAAGGAATCTAATCTCTAACTCAAATAGAAACCAATCTCTAATTCCTAATAATAAACCAACTAGGCCTTGGGCCCAAGGCCTACATCCCGACATTACACCCTCTCGGACATGCACTGGTCCTCGAGTCTACACGCATGGTCATGGCGCCAATGGAAGACTTCCACGCCATTGTAGAAGACAAGCGGTGGTAGGATCCCGTAGTGGATGGAGACAACGGCGGATCCAAGCGGAACAAGGTTTGGATGAAATATAGCGCTTTGAGTATATAATACCCGCAAAAATAAGTTTTTTTTTTTTTTTTTTTTATTTTGTGTTTTTTTTTTTTTTTTTTTTGTTTTTGGGCCTTAACAAACCTGGTTTAACCGACCGACACCCCATGAGGCCATGAGGCCGATACATCGGTCGGCGGCGGTTCCGGCGATGGCGGCCCGGCGTCAGCAGAGCAGGCGGCGGGCGAGCGGAGGGGCGGCGCCGGCGCTGGCTCTTTCGGCGGCTCGGCCGAGCAGCGGATCCGCAACGGCGAGATCGTCTATGGCGGCGGCTACTGGGCTGGCCGGCTGAGTGGCGGCTTTCGGAGCAGCGGCCGTAGCGAGTGGCGGCCGAGGAGCAGCGGCCGGCGGCCAGCGCCCGGCCGCGAATCGCGCCAGCCGCCGGATCCATGCGACTCCGGCCGATCCGGCGGCGGTGACCGGGCGGCTTGGAAGCGGTAGCCGGCGATGGCGACAGCGGCGACAACGGCGCGGCTGGTGCGAGGGCCTCGCGGCGGCCGTCAGGCGTCTTGGCCGGCGGTCCACAGTGGCGGCGGCGGCGGCGGCCCGGCGGCGGATGCGGCGGCGCGACAGACGGGACGACCCGAGCGGCAGTGGCGGCACGAGCGGGAAACGGCCGGCGGCGGCCACGGTGGCGGCAATGAGCGGCCGGACGAGCAAGCGCGTGTGGTGGCGCCCCACGGTGAGGGCGGCTCATGCGAGGCCGGTGGCGGCGGTGACGACGGAAGGTTGCCGGTGGCGGCGGCCGACGGACGACAGCGGGTGTGGCGTTGGACGAGACGGAGAAGATCTTTGCGGCGATGTGGTCGGCCGCATCGGCGATGGCGAGGTCGTGAATCTTGGTTTTGTTGTTGTTGAGGATCCGGTGTTGGATGATGAGATTGGCTCTTTGTCTCTTGTTGCTCCTTTCTCAAGATATTTTCAAGATGGCATGCATGTTGGAGAATATGTCCGCCATCTTTTTGTCAATGTTAACCATCTCATTAGCGCTAGCTTTTATTATGGCCAACGACTCAGCAACAGGACGAGTCGCAGAAACCATGGTAGCAGAAGTCGTGGGAAGGGATCGATTGCTCTGATACCAAGTTGTCATGAACCGGGGTATAGGGGGAGAGAGGGAGAGATTAGACGAGGAAGACTTTGATATATTTCTGATTGCCCTCAATAGCATGCGGTAGCCCTCTTTATATAGATAGGCTCCCTGTGAGATAGAGTCTAATTCCAATCTGCCTCTCACGATATAGTAACTAATATCATATCTCTAATAATATCTCTAACATAAGGAATCTAATCTCTAACTCAAATAGAAACCAATCTCTAATTCCTAATAATAAACCAACTAGGCCTTGGGCCCAAGGCCTACATCCCTGACAAAGCACTTATCTAAAGATTTAATTTTCTGTTTCAAAAAACCTAAAGGTTTATTTTCTTCGTCTCTGAACCTGGGTGGAACTCTTGCTTGTTGTGGAGTGATGCTGAAGCAGAATCTTTGCTGTTTGTTCCTTTCATACGTAAGGAATAATGGCTGTTGCTTGAAAATTGAAATACCCATTGATCAAAAAAGTGCCCTGTCCCCTGATGCCATGGCAGCAAACTTTAAGCTCCTTTAACCTTGGCTATGACTTGATTTTATTCTCGTTATCTCATATGCTCTCCAAACGCTTGACCATAAGCACGTCTGACCTTCTGGTAACTTGGAGTAAGTACAGCAGCTTTGGTTTTGAATAGAGAGATTGTGTGTTCTTGCCGCTGCCTGCCGAGGGGAAACGATGGTAGAAACTGGGAAAATTTGTTCATGAGCATAATCCTGTCGAATAGTAGAATGTAACAGGCACTGTATTTTTTTTTTCTCGTCCTTCTTCATGTGGTGCTGCAGCAAGTAAAGTTCTCTCCATATCTGCTTTGGTTTCTCCTCTTGTATATTTCTCCTCTTTTCCAGTCCAAACAAGTCTTTGGTCCGACTCAATGTTCCAATGGAGGATATGAGGAATGAACACCTTTGTTGAGGCCGTGTTCTCGGATAATAATGTGCCAACAGAAAAAACGTAGAGCACTAGCGTGAGGAACATGTTTTGGCCGTTGAAAATTGAAATAATCTGTATCGAAGTGAGGGAGCGTGGACCTGCAACCAAGCCATTATTCGACGATCGATGCGGCGCATGCATTTCGTGGCTGCCGCACCGCCAAATCAACCGAGCGCATCGTGCCGAGCGCGGGCGTAACGCGTAGCCTGCCGCCAGCCGAGCGACCGCGTCCGGCCGACCTGTGGGTGTTTTCCATGTTTCGCTGCATGCTAACGGCGAGGTGACTGCCCCGTCGCTGCGTGCCATGGGATGCAGAGCTGTAGGGCCGAATAGCAAAAGAGAAAAGGATGAATGGTTACGTCCAAAATTTTTTTCTAAATATTTTTTATTCTGTTCTTAAATAACTATAAAGTTATAGAAAATAAAATCCTCAGCCAAAATTCCGAAATAAAATAGCTCAAGGAAGCAAACTTGGAAAATTACCAAACCCTGGAGGATGTTCCGGCTCACTACTGGCTGTCAGGCCGCTAGCACTGAAGACGGTCTAACCGACAGAGGCGGTTGAACCGGCCTCTGTTTCAGAACAGGCCGACGATGATCACTTTTGGTATAACTTCAAAATTATAAGTCCAAATACTATGAAATTTTACATATATCTTGTTTAAGATCTCAGAAACTTATTCTATCTATGAATTGAAGAAATCTATAACAAATTTCAGACTTTTTTTATATTGAAGCAAAATTGCATCAAAATCGAACAAAATATGGAAACAACGAATATGACTTACTCGTAGGCAGAGAATGATCAAAATAGCTATAAATATATTCCCACATATCACAGTAAGCAAGAATCAAATAAATTAAGTCAAAAAATCCTCATATCATGAAATCACTTGATGAGGCTAACAACATGCAAAACCGGGTTTCTCTATGAACTTGCCATCAAAGTATCTAGATGGATAAAGATTGATTACCAGAGGATATTTCCATCTCTTATACGTCATTGGCACGACAAGATCAAGAAGAGGGAAAAGAAGAAGAAAAATCAATTAAGATAAAATCAAATCAATAAACACGAGAGAGATTTATAGAGATTAACAAATATTGATATATTACTACTTGAGGATAAATGTTTTGCAACCACTTCACTTAAAGAACAAGAGAGCATACTACAACACTCAACTTCTCTCAAATACTAACCCTAGAATACTTAGTCTCAAAAGAGAATAGTTGGATGGTTAACTACAAGTTTTCATCATAACCTATTAAATAGATGAGCTAGTCAGTTACATCTAACTCTTAGTGGATACTATCCACTTAGTACAATAAGAGAATCCGATAACCCCACACATGGTTTTTAACTTGCACACTATACTTATACACGCTTTCGAAACGCATAAATCATAATCCGCTAAGTCGTTAGTCTTGATCCAACTTAATATTCTTAGTTTCGTCTTGACCTAAATTGCTCTCCCAAGCGCCGCGGTTTTGTTTCAAGGTAGTTTCCAGTATTCGTTTTTGTCAAACTACACAAATACCTTTTCCTGACTCGGTTATCTTCTTTCATACCAAGTAATCGTCATGCTTGCTACGTATAGGTGCACTATTGGTTTGCCACATGTTGGCAAGTTTCTCCCGTTCTAGTTCCACCAAACCACATCTCACTTGGTCCAACCAAACCACATGGTGTAACTCACCGTTTGAATTTACTTCAATATTTTTCACCTTTCTCATACCATGCTTGAGCTCACCACCTCATCTGGCATCATTGATCGTTTAGGTCTCGGCTCCTCCATGTGCGTAGCCCCAATTCTCGTCGTTGACCGTAGTTGACTCCAAGCGACCTTGCACATCTGAAATAAAGAAATCATTTTCGGGTACAAGTTCTTCGTAACTTGATCCACGTTAGTAATAACATGTCTTATGCAACATAAAACCATTGACCTAGATCACAGAAATCATCGCGAGACTCCAAAACCCCAAATCACAAAGAATGGCAAACTCCAGTTTGAATCAGAAATGCACTACGGGCAGACCGGTGGTGAAATATGATCAGATCGTTCCCTCAAAGCCGGTTTGGCTGTCGAGATTGTAAACCGTTTCAGAAATTCGACAAATTTACGAATCAAAATTTTAACCTTTCTAAATTATAATGATTTATCATAATATAATCTAAAACTCTCACATGGTCCTTCAAGAGCAATTATGCTAGCTGGTGAATGAATGGCTTGAAACGCTCAATGGCGATGCCAAAAAGGCTCCTGTTGCTACAGCCAGTCCGCGCACGGTTGGAGTTGTAATAAAGGTGTCGGATTAACTGGGTCCTGTTTTGTATGTTTACAGTGACTTTTACCCTCTTTTAATAATTACTATTTATTAGATTAATAAATTACAGTAAAAAAAACTATCCAGACGCAATCATAGTAAAAAAAACCCGGGCAGACGCTATGGCTGCTCGGACGTGTGATTAGAATGTAGTAGTACTGAAGTATTTGGTGCCACCTCTATCTGCATATATACTGTTGGTACAGAGTTTTAGATTTTTCGTGTACCCTTTTTTTTTTTGTTCCTAGTTTGAATGCCACGATTATTGTGTGAATGGTAAATCGAGCCTTAACTTGCGTATGGCTTAAGCCATCCATTATCCGTTGCTATCAGTGAACCAGATAGCACTATAGAAAGCCTGTAATCCTTAAGCTGGCAAAGCGGTAGCGTTCTCCGAGACGGCGCCAATTGCCAAACCCCAGAGTGAGAAAGACGAGTGAGTATTTCTTCATCCAAACACAGGAGCAAGAGTACAGCGGCACGAGACCAAAATTTCGAAGCCTCTCGCTGTCAAATGGAAAAGGAGTAGTTGGTCCTGTCAAGTGTCCAGTCCGTCACATTCCGTAGGACATCAAAAGTATATAAAATCATAATAAATTTTAAAGTAGGTATCACCTAATTGTTAAGATCGACTCGTTATGTTTGAGATTAGCACTCGACTGTAACAAGAGTCCCAATCGATAGTAAAAAAAATTGTATTTTAATACTTGTGGTTATTGGTAGTTGACTGATAGGGGGAGAGAGAATAATAGGATTAAAAAATAGTATTTTAATACTTGTAGTGATCTTTAGCTTAAAGACCGGTCTTAAATTTTTTTTACTTATAATCTGTTTAAAATCAATCCTGTAATATATAAGTTCGATCTTAAGACGATTTATAACCTTTTATTTTTTTACACTACAGATATCTTAGTGCTCTGGTGCAGCTGGTGATGACGCGGGCGCTTGGCTGCTCGGCGTACGCGGTCACTTCGCCACCCGGGGCCGTGCCGCCGAGCTGTCATGGAGCTATCTGACAGCCCATGCAAATCTTGGAAGCACACGTCACCCAACCCCTCCCCAAAATCCAAATCACAAGGGACCCGGCAAGCAACGAGAGAGAAGTGTCGGTGGTCCTGGTACAAGGAGGAGAACCATTAGGCCGGGCGATCGATAATAGCCTCTTTTTTTTTCATCTCTGGTTTATGACGACGGACTATAATTTACTAATCTAATAAATAGTAATTAATAAGAAAAACTAAAATCTGTTAAAAAAAATAGGGCCCCTACTTCTTACGTATGATTATTTCTGTCCATGTTTTGTTATTTTGAGATATTTCAGAGTCGCCTCTTTAAATTGTTTTAATTTTTTTTTGTGGAAATAGCACAATCTACTTGGTGGAGTTTATTTCTAGCTCAAGATTCGAAATTATTGTCATCTATCATTATCATGATTATGTACGCTAGGTATAACATGGATAATTACTCATGATCTTATTACAGTAGTTGTTGCATTGCTCCTTACTCGTCTTGTGCATCTTATCAATGAATTTAATGTCTGCCTACAAAAAAATTACTCATAACAAGTTTTAAAGCGTATTCTGCACAAAAAATTTGCCACATTTTGGCAGAGCAATTTTGGGCATCAAACCACTAACAAACACACCCTCTATTTTCATAGATCAACAACTAAAAAGCAGAAACACACCCTCTTATCCCTCAGTCACTGCATACACAAGACATCCGACCCCTACCTGTCATTATATATCAATAAAGCAACCTAAAAAACCATATCGAGAATATCAACAGTTTATATGTATTGAATAATTGGTAATCATGTTGAGTTAAGATTTAAATTTATAAAAGTTTGCAAGTTTTCAAATTTGCTGTCAGATGGGCAATGCTATGACCATTGTGCAGAGACGGTTTGACCGGTGTCCAATGTGAACCAGATTTTGGGAGTGGTTTGACCGAAAATGTGGTGCAACCGATTTTTAGTTGGTAGTAGTTTTATTCCAGAAAGGTACTCATTTGTGTGCGTGAAAGAATTGGGAGCGGTCCGACTGGCCAACGGGTGGTGATCCGGCAAGAGTTGGTCGAGCGGTCAAACCGGCATGAGTGCCATGGACTGTTCAGCTCTCATATTACCGGGGTTTGACTGGCATGGTCCAACTGGCCGATCAAGGGCGGTCATACCGGCTGTATCTGAAAATATCTGAGGGATTTTAGATTTTTGTGGAAAATAGCCATAGGTTGAGTTTTGGAGTCCTAGGTCACATCATTCATGGTGCGTGGAGTATGCTTGGACTAATGTGTGTTAAGTTATAAAGAACTTGTAGCTAAAAATATTTTTTTGTATTTGATGTACAGGGAAGCTTGAAGGCAATTGTGGTTGACGGTGTGGATCGCTGTTAGGCTCGAGCGGGATGGTTAAGCTCAAGTAAGGCACATGGAAGATAAGGGATATTGAAGGGCACATTCGAGTAACGGTTCTTTGAATGGTATGGACGGTGCAAGTGAGGCGTGGTCGAGCGTACCGACACGGAGAGACTTATCGATGCTTGAGCCATTGGTGAACCTACACATTGTAAGCATGTGAATTGCTTGCAAAGGAGAAGATTACCGTGGATTAAGCTCAGAGAAAAGGTGAGATCCACGGCTAAAGCGAGGGTGTTTTAACAAGAAAGTCAAAATTCCAAAAAACGACGATGGGACCAAAACTGCGACGCTTGGAGAGTGGTTTATAACAAGAAGGTGCTAAGGAGGCTAAGTAGATGGAGTCTAGTTTCTTAGCTAGTTTGGGTTTATGTGCTTTGAGAAGTGTGCATAAGTCATGTGTTGAGTGTAAAATCTGATGTGTGTAAGGTTAACGGGTTTTTTCAATTGTATTGATGGATAGTATCCATTAGGATTATATGTTGGCTGGTTGTTACATCTATATGAATGGAGGGGCTGGAGGCATTTGAAAAGTGATGCAAGACTAACCGACCACTCATTCTTTAGAGTTTCAGAGAGAGGCTTTCTCAGAGGGAAAAGTTTTAGGTGAGTGCTCTTGAAAGAGAGAGCTCTATCCTTCACGATAGAGTAGCTATAAAATCTTCATCTACAAATTATAATATATCAATCTTATTCATCCTCATGATGTGTTCTGGCTCTTGCTAATTTTGTACTTATTTTGGTTGTTTTTTTGCCCTCTATTATTTCCTCTTGATTTTGTTGGTTTGAAGAATGTCTAAGTGATAGAGATATCTTATGAGGATCATATGTAATCCATCTAAGCACAAATTATAGCAAGATCTTCAAGATTGCTCAGTTTTGATTTGATTTGGAGCTCTTCTAGTGATATCTTGATTCTACGGTTTTGGCCTCGAGTCTTTGGTTGCTTGTGTTTGCTGTGATATGTAGGAGCTCATCTAGAGACATCTTGGCCATTCTTAACTCACGACCAAGTCATATCTTAAATTCTTGAGTTTTGGTCGGTTTTGGTGCAACCATATTTGTCTTGAGAAAAGGTTAAAACTTTGGCCAACATCCATATGATTTTTGGATGGATTAGGTTCTTGAGATTCTCAATAAGGTGTATGCAAAGTCTCATTATTTGGAGATGTATTTTGGAGATTGCACATTTTTGGGTTTTGGCTCAGGCTAATTTTCTGTTTTGGAATCAGGAATGCACTCAGACCGCCCTAGGCCTACAGTCCAGCTAAACTTCGATTAGACTAGTCTACCTAGCAGTTCAACCGGACTTGATCGGATCAGGGGCCCTCTAGCTAGCGAATCCTTAGCTTTGGTCCAACTGCTCTCCCGAGGAGTTGAACTCTTTGTTTTCTCACTTTTGTGGGTTTTTTTGTTGGTGGTCTAAATTAATCTTTCTCGCTTGCAATAGTTATCAGAGTGAAAGTTTTAAAATACTTTTTAAAAATTGAATTTAAAGGTATTATTCACGCTCTCTGATTTTCATATCTAGTCCACCGCAACCAAAGCAAATTAGTAACCACACTCATCCCATGTCCTACAAAAACACTACGCGCATCCATCAAAACCTCGCCCAAAACGCTTCGCCGACTCCACTTCCTCTTATCTGCCTCTCTATTCGACATCAAGACTTGAAGTCGCATGCATATGTAAGCGGCCAAAGAATCCAAAGCGACCAAAAGCGCTCTGTTTCATCAGCTTCCGTGGCGATGGCGGCACAGAGGAGGCTGCTGGCCGAGGCGCCGCCGCGAAAATAGGGCCCCTACTTCTTACGTATGATTATTTCTGTCCATGTTTTGTTATTTTGAGATATTTCAGAGTCGCCTCTTTAAATTGTTTTAATTTTTTTTTGTGGAAATAGCACAATCTACTTGGTGGAGTTTATTTCTAGCTCAAGATTCGAAATTATTGTCATCTATCATTATCATGATTATGTACGCTAGGTATAACATGGATAATTACTCATGATCTTATTACAGTAGTTGTTGCATTGCTCCTTACTCGTCTTGTGCATCTTATCAATGAATTTAATGTCTGCCTACAAAAAAATTACTCATAACAAGTTTTAAAGCGTATTCTGCACAAAAAATTTGCCACATTTTGGCAGAGCAATTTTGGGCATCAAACCACTAACAAACACACCCTCTATTTTCATAGATCAACAACTAAAAAGCAGAAACACACCCTCTTATCCCTCAGTCACTGCATACACAAGACATCCGACCCCTACCTGTCATTATATATCAATAAAGCAACCTAAAAAACCATATCGAGAATATCAACAGTTTATATGTATTGAATAATTGGTAATCATGTTGAGTTAAGATTTAAATTTATAAAAGTTTGCAAGTTTTCAAATTTTTGTCGATGGGCAATGCTATGACCATTGTGCGAGACGGTTTGACCGGTGTCCAATGTGAACCGATTTTGGGAGTGGTTTGACCGAAAATGTGGTGCAACCGATTTTAGTTGGTAGTAGTTTTATTCCGAAAGGTACTCATTTGTGTGCGTGAAAGAATTGGGAGCGGTCCGACTGGCCAACTGGTGGTGATCCGGCAAGAGTTGGTCGAGCGGTCAAACCGCATGAGTGCCATGGATGTCACTCTCATATTACCGGGGTTTGACTGGCATGGTCCAACTGGCCGATCAAGGGCGGTCATACCGGCTGTATCTGAAAATATCTGAGGGATTTTAGATTTTTGTGGAAAATAGCCATAGGTTGAGTTTTGGAGTCCTAGGTCACATCATTCATGGTGCGTGGGTATGCTTGGACTAATGTGTGTTAAGTTATAAAGAACTTGTAGCTAAAAATATTTTTGTATTTGATGTCGGAAGCTTGAAGGCAATTGTGGTTGACGGTGTGGATCATTGTTAGGCTCGGCGGGATGGTTAAGCTCAAGTAAGGCACATGGAAGATAAGGGATATTGAAGGGCACATTCGAGTAACGGTTCTTTGAATGGTATGGACGGTGCAAGTGAGGCGTGGTCGAGCGTACCGACACGGAGAGACTTATCGATGCTTGAGCCATTGGTGAACCTACACATTGTAAGCATGTGAATTGCTTGCAAAGGAGAAGATTACCGTGGATTAAGCTCAGAGAAAAGGTGAGATCCACGGCTAAGCGAGGGTGTTTTAACAAGAAAGTCAAAATTCCAAAAACGACGATGGGACCAAAGTCTGGACGCTTGGAGAGTGGTTTATAACAAGAAGGTGCTAAGGAGGCTAAGTAGATGGAGTCTAGTTTCTTAGCTAGTTTGGGTTTATGTGCTTTGAGAAGTGTGCATAAGTCATGTGTTGAGTGTAAAATCGATGTGTGTAAGGTTAACGGTTTTTCAATTGTATTGATGGATAGTATCCATTAGGATTATATGTTGGTGGTTGTTACATCTATATGAATGGAGGTGGAGGCATTTGAAAAGTGATGCAAGACTAACCGACCACTCATTCTTTAGAGTTTCGGAGAGGCTTTCTCGGAGGAAAAGTTTTAGGTGAGTGCTCTTGAAAGAGAGCTCTATCCTTCACGATAGAGTAGCTATAAAATCTTCATCTACAAATTATAATATATCAATCTTATTCATCCTCATGATGTGTTCGCTCTTGCTAATTTTGTACTTATTTTGGTTGTTTTTGTGCCCTCTATTATTTCCTCTTGATTTTGTTGGTTTGAAGAATGTCTAAGTGATAGAGATATCTTATGAGGATCATATGTAATCCATCTAAGCACAAATTATAGCAAGATCTTCAAGATTGCTCAGTTTTGATTTGATTTGGAGCTCTTCTAGTGATATCTTGATTCTACGGTTTTGGCCTCGAGTCTTTGGTTGCTTGTGTTTGCTGTGATATGTAGGAGCTCATCTAGAGACATCTTGGCCATTCTTAACTCACGACCAAGTCATATCTTAAATTCTTGAGTTTTGGTGGTTTGGTGCAACCATATTTGTCTTGAGAAAAGGTTAAAACTTTGGCCAACATCCATATGATTTTTGGATGGATTAGGTTCTTGAGATTCTCAATAAGGTGTATGCAAAGTCTCATTATTTGGAGATGTATTTTGGAGATTGCACATTTTTGGGTTTTGGCTCGGCTAATTTTCTTTGGAATCGGAATGCACTCAGACCGCCCTAGGCCTACAGTCCAGCTAAACTTCGATTAGACTAGTCTACCTAGCAGTTCAACCGGACTTCGGTCAGACCGGGGCCCTCTAGCGGTCGAACTGCTTAGCCTGGTCCAACTGCTCTCCTGAGGAGTTGAACTCTTTGTTTTCTCACTTTTGTGGGTTTTTTTGTTGGTGGTCTAAATTAATCTTTCTCGCTTGCAATAGTTATCAGAGTGAAAGTTTTAAAATACTTTTTAAAAATTGAATTTAAAGGTATTATTCACGCTCTCTGATTTTCATATCTAGTCCACCGCAACCAAAGCAAATTAGTAACCACACTCATCCCATGTCCTACAAAAACACTACGCGCATCCATCAAAACCTCGCCCAAAACGCTTCGCCGACTCCACTTCCCTCTTATCTGCCTCTCTCTATTCGACATCAAGACTTGAAGTCGCATGCATATGTAAGCGGCCAAAGAATCCAAAGCGACCAAAAGAAAGCGCTCTGTTTCATCAGCTTCCGTGGCGATGGCGGCACAGAGGAGGCTGCTGGCCGAGGCGCCGCCGCGGCAGCAGCACTCGTCGCGGCACCAGCAGGGCGCGCCGCCGTCGGTGTGGAGCGCGGGGTACCTCAACGCATGGCTGTCGCAGCGCACGGCAGTGTTCGGGCTCCGCCTCTGGGTGCTCATCGGCATCGCCGTCGGCGCCGCCATCGTGCTCGTGCTAGCCCTTCTCTTCCTCTGCCTCTCCCGCCGCCGCCGCCGGCGCGACGACCTAGCGGCCAACCTCTACCCCGCCGACGGGAAGCTTCTCAAGCAGCACCTGCAGCAGCCCACGCCGCCCAAGGACATCCAAGAAATCGTTCGCCGGCAACAGCAGCAACAGCAGCAGATGGTACGGCCTCCTGCGGCTCAACCCGCGGTGCAGCTGGCCAAAACAGAGCCGCCACCTCTGGCGCAGCCGCCGGTGGTAGCGGCGGGATCTACGCGTTCGACGGCAGCCAGCGGCATGTCGGCCACGACGAGCGGCGGGAGCGAGCGGGACGGGGCCACGCCGAGGAGCACCGGGAGCACCGCGGCGGGGCCGGAGGTGTCGCACCTCGGTGGGGCCACTGGTTCACGCTCCGGGAGCTCGAGGAGGCGACGGACGGACTCGCCGAGGAGAATGTGATCGGGAGGGCGGCTACGGGATTGTGTACAGGGCACGTTGCAGGATTCCACCATGATTGCCGTCAAGAACCTGCTCAATAATAGGTAATCTTGTGTCTCCATTTGTGGAAAGTTCCTGCCTTTTTTTTGCTCGTTTGAGCTGTTGCCTGCTCGATTTGAAGGATTGCCTAGGAAATCTCCGACCTTTTCATTCTTGTAAGTTCGATTCTTTCCTTAGGTGAGTGGTTGAGGTGAATTTAGCATGATAAAAAGATCCATTTTTTAGTTCTTCTCTTCCAAAGTTATGATGGGTTCGAGTTTCTGAGATTTGGTTTCTCCTGTTGCTTGATTGGATTTAAGGGAAAAAGCTTTTCTTCTTCTTTGGTCGTAATGCATCTAGTGATAAAAATCGTGCAAGTTTGTTGGATGAGGGGGTGAATCGACTGCGATTGTGGATTTTCAATTGAAGAAAGATTCTTCCTTCACGGTACTTTTTGTTCAGATTTTGGGCTTAGAGGTGCAATTTGTTTCAGTTTATTCATGAAACAGTGCTTTTCTGATGAACGGTTGGTTTGTGGGGCTCAAGAAGTTTCAAATTGCTGTAATCATTACTCTCCTTCTGTGCGCTCATCGCCATTCGATTCTTCTCGAGTCTCGACATCTGCGACGCAATTTAAATCATGCACATCTTTCTAGGACTGGCTTGCTCTGCCTCATTTCTCATTCTATTTTGGTGCTGTTTGGTTGGAATAAAATAACTTAGTTTATAGTTGAAATTGTGCTATAGCTAATTAAAATTACATAATATCTAATGATAACTTATTTAGTCTAACTAAATTTAAAAAAAATAAAAAAATAGATTAGCCTATTATAGATAATGCAAATGAATACAGGAAGAAACAACCAACAAAAACCTCAAAAAAGTAAAAAAGTAGAAAAGATGAAATTTAGAAATAGTGAAAAATAAGCGCGAAACTAGAAGTTTAAGCCGAAATGAGTGACTTTTATTCTGCTTGCTGATAGTAAAAATCTGTTCTTTCTTTCCTGCTTTACCAGGGGCCAGGCTGAGAAGGAGTTCAAGGTGGAGGTCGAAGCGATCGGTCGTGTTCGGCACAAGAATCTCGTTAGGTTGCTCGGCTACTGCGTGGAGGGTGCTTATAGGTAAATGCAATCTCTTCATCAGTTGGTCCATTAGTTTCCAAAGTTCTCTTCTCAAGTTTGTTCTAATTAATGGTTGCACAGGATGCTTGTGTATGAGTATGTAGACAACGGTAATCTTGATCAGTGGCTTCATGGTGATGTTGGTGAAGTGAGCCCACTGACCTGGGATATCAGGACGAACATAATTCTTGGAACTGCTAAAGGGTAATGCTTCTTCACTGTTACATACTGAGTGGTTTGCGTAGTGCTATTTCTTTGGACTATACGATTTTGATCATGAGTTAATATTTTAGCATCTGTACACTGGTTACTGTGTTTGATGAAGTTTAGAAGATCACGAGCAAATATAGGCCATAACCATTCTGATTTTAGAAGACATAGGCGCTAGCTGGCATGATTAGGGCTGTTTTGATTCGAGACACGCGTCTTGGTTATGATAATGGGGCCTAATTCTGGTGAGATTGGCTGTCGAAGGAATTCAGGTGCTTCATTCACAAGTTTGATAGGGCCTATTCCTTGGCATGCACATATTCCCTTCCAAGAAGTTAGAGAAAGAGACAGTTGATTGTAACCTATGTTTAGCAGATATGTAAAAAAAACATTTTTTTCATATGTACATCATGAGACATCATTTGAACCAGCTTCTGAAAAATAATTCGAATTTCCTATCCATTAAAATAGGACAAAAAAGTGTGGAATTTTTCGGACATTGCATGTGCTTATCTTGCATACTTCTCTCTTTGCTTTCCTGTGGCCACCTTGCTTTGTTTTAATTAAAGCATCCGGTTTGAGATTGTTGCGATTCGCTTCCTAGCAATGTAAGATACTGTTTGTAAATACTTACCTTGAATATGCTTTTAGATTAGAACATTGCGATTCTGTTTACCAGTCAAAATCTAA